>OY728132.1:1697322713-1698572713 GCA_963277665.1 Viscum album | reverse complement strand
AGGAAACACAACACGCACAACCACGCATAGTTCCATAACCCGACTTATACAACTTACAATAATTTGAGTTCAAGGGTTTACATTACATTACTTCATTATTTAGAATGGTTATTCTGGAAAAAAATCTATATTTCCATGGGAAACCAATTCATTATCCATATATACATTCTTAGACTATTATCCAGGGTGATATCAAACAATCATGCAATAAGGGTCTCACAAATATATCAACTACAGTACAAGTAAGGCCCCCAATAGTCGCGATTTTCATCAATACCATCAAGAATGTATAATCTCATCAAATTAAGCTAATTAATTATCTTTATTAACTAAAACCTTAATATCCCAGAAATAGAAGGAAAAAATCATGAAATCCCTAAATATTCACATAAATAGGGAGAGAATAAGGATCCCATACTAGGAAAAAAGAATCTTCACATGATTCACTGTAGTAAAATAGGGGTTATATACATAGGATGGAATCACCACAAGAAGAACTCAAACCAATGGCAGCAGAGTTACATGACTCCAAGGAAAAGTCTCTAAAACATCCCATATTAAGAGAAATAAATTAGTAAATAATTATGGAAATATATTCATTTTATAATTAAAGATAAAAAACCATTGGTTTTTCATATCACTGGCCATATTTTAGTTCACCATTTATGTGGATCTCGTTAAATTTTACATAAAAGCACTCATTAAAACCCTAGTCCATTAAGTAAATTCAAGGATATAATTATCCTCCTTGAATTTTCCTCCAAATACCCTTAATTAAATATTTAAAACCATATTTACATTAAAAAAATTTATTCATAGCTTTAGTGGTGTTCTAGAAAAAACTATAAATTTCATAAATTTGGATAAGATATGAACTAACCACACCAAACAACCTATTACACGAACAAACAACTAATTCCATGGAGGAAAAAATTGACCGCATGAAGGAAAAAAGTGACCATGTCAACCAACCCCATGACCAACTAACCTACCTCAAGAACAAATGGCTAGCCTCATGAAGGAAATAAGTGACCATGCCAACCAGCCGCATGACCAATCAGCCAATCGTGTGAACAAACAACTGACCATATAAAGAAAAAAATGAAGGAAACAAGTGACCACACAAAGGAAACAAATGAACATGTAAAGGAAACAAGTGACTATTCCAACCAACCGCATGACCAACCAACCTACCATATGAAAAAAAACTGATGGCATGAAGGAAAGTTAGGCCTCATGGTCATTCGAGTGATCGTGAGAATAAACCTAGAAAAAAACAAGATGGAAAAGACTCTTAGAACCCTATTGACTTTACTAGGGCTTAGAAAACATGAATGGAAGGGTTTTATAAATTTGAGACCTTACAGAATTAGTCGTAAATGCTTGTGACCAATGGAAGTTTATGAGTGTTATTATTGATATGAATATGGATTGTACCAAATAGAATGAGAATGTAGTTTTCTTTCCAATCACTTAGGATCTTTATTTTATCGATTTGGTCAAATAGGATCAATTATCAGATCTTTATTACATCACCATTAGGCCAAACCTAAATGGTGGTGAGACCATGGATGGTTGGACTGAGGGTCTAGAATCGATATTCTATTATTAGGACCGAATCATGGTGCCTAAATCTTCCTAAGAACAAATCCTTTAAACATATAACCATTAAAAATTTAATATTAACCTGGTGATTTAGAAGATGTAAAAGGTGATGAAATATCATTTCTAGTGGTCAATTATGAAAAAAAATCATATTATGTTATGAAATTATTAACTTGTTAGATGGTCGAGATTGAGCATTAATTACCATTTAGTATGCTAAAATCTATGTCTATACATATTTAGAAGTGGGATTAGATTGTTATAGACTTTTTTACTAGTACACCACTGACACTTCATAAACACGATGTTATTTGGGTGATTGTAGATCTATCAAAGATATATATTCAAGAAAACTTCCTCACAATTAGAGAGTCCAATATAGTAGAAGATCTGTCAAATATATATATTCAAGAAGTGATAAGGATTTATAGAGTACCACTTTAAATAATCTTTGATAGGGATCCTCAATTCACTTCTCAATTTTATCTCTCTTTACAATAGGATCTCAAAAGTCAATTAACTATGAGCATGGAATATCATCCTTAGAAGGATGGGAAATCATAATGCATGATTCTAATGTTGGGACATATACTTAGTTCATGTTCCATGGGCTTTTACGGACTATTTGAAGATCGTATCTCATTATTAGAGTTATCATATAATAACAGTTACAAGGCTATGATATATATGGCCCCCTTTGAGGCATTGTATGGTCATATTTTTTGTTCCCCACTTTGTTGGATGGAAATAGGAGGGAATTCACTAATTGGTCTTATAATTGTCAATGAGACTACAAAAAATCCAAATGATCTAGAAGAAGATGTCTATGACTCAAATACAATAGAAATATTATACAGATAATCATAATTTTCCTTTGTCTTTCAATGTGATCGATCATGTCTTTTTGAAAGTTTCATCGAGATTTGGTCATCGTTTCTTGAGAAAGTAAGGGAAATTGGATCCATGGTATGTTGTACCATTTGAGATTATAGAGTAGATTGGTGATGTTTCATATAGGCTAGACTTATTTTCGAGATTCAATGTTTTCCTTGATGTTTTGTATATCTCTTAATTGAAGAAGTATCATCCAGATATCACTCATGTGATCACTTGGGATCATGTTATTCTTGATATACATGTGTTTTTTACCGATGAACTGGCATAAATTATAGATACAAGGGAGAAGACTTTTTAAGGGATATTTATTCCTTTTTTGATAGTATTATGGAAATACAGACAAATTCAAGAAGAGACTTGGGAATGAGGGAATTTCATGTGAGTCCAATGACCGAACCTATTCTATCTTTACAAGGATAAAAATCACATTGGTGGGGGGAATTTAACTTGACTAGTTTGAGGTATTTCCCAAATTTTTGAATTATTTAAACTTAGGGAATTTTTAGGTTAAGACTCAAAAAATATCTAGAAGGTTTCAAAAGGTTTTTGAAGTATTTTTTAAGGTGCGTGATTTGAGCACAGTTAGTAGAAATTGTGATCAAGTCTATAGGAAATGTTTTGAGGTGTTTGGGGTCTATGGGTAGGCACACAACTAGTGCATTATTTGGATAAACTGTGCAGCTAACTATACAACTTGGTATTTTTTAGGATAGAACTGATTTTCATAGTTAGTGTATGGTTTGTCAAACTGTGCAGCCTAACTATGCAATAAGAATTTAATTGTATAAAAAAAGATTTTAAATACCAAAAATTAGCCTGAAAACATCATTCTTACTCTAATTACCTAGGATCTTGATTTTCAGGGTTTCCCTAGGTGAATTTTGATTATCTATGACATCTAGACTATAATTTGAAAAATTCTTAAAGTGTTTGATAATGTATATAAAAGTTTAGATTTTTTATTCCTCTCCGTATTAGATATTATTATTTATTCTTGAAAAAAACCTTATATCAGAGTTATCATACCCAAATCCATGGGATGAAATGAGTTTTGATCATTTTGACTTGAGGTTTGATGGAGAAAAAAAGTAAGATGCTATAACTATGAGATCATCTAAAAATCATTGCACCGAATGAATCTAAGGTAGGGAGTTTTTTCCACCTTCCACTTTTTCTTAGAATGTGAAAGATTTAATACTTATGAATGAATCCTATCTATTTAATGAAAATTATATTGCTGAAACTCTACAGGAAAACCCATTTGGTTGTTTTTTTCTTGGTTTTAGTGATGTGGGGGATTCCATATAGAATTGAAATTTATGGTTTTTTAAAATGTAACTTTTGGAAAATCAAAGAGGTATGATGGGTATTATTGTCATGGCTTGGGTTGTGTATGTTCTTATGCATCAGGGTCATGAATGAAAGTTACATGGTCATAGGACTGTCTTTTTAGGTATAGGTTATGCACGAGTGTGTTTGAGGGTGTAGATACATGAAATTGATATGCCAAGTTATTTTAAATTAATTGTTTGTGAATGGATCATGGATAGAAGTCACCATGATCAAAATTCTATTTTGGGAGGTTCAGGGTTTGTATGGGTGCATGAGTGGAATCATGGAATTGATTTTTGAATAAATTTTCTATGTTCCTTTTGAAATAAAATTTTATTTTTGGGAAAAACTATTTTGATTACTGGATTCTTTTTAGGACTGTTTTGGTAAAACCTACTTAAATTTTTATATCAGTTTAAACTACTTTAAACTAATTCTATTACCCCTAGTATTATTTTATAAAACAAAAATATAATATGATTCGAGTCTTAGTGTAATGTGGGAAAAGTATCTTGGGGTTTCCTACTATGTTTTTATACTCACATTTGCATATTCACTCTGGTGTATATATTGATGTTGTCTTCCAGGATACAACAAAGGTACGAGTTTCATACTTTACTAGTGGGGCACCTATATAGTGTCTTGCATGGATTTTTGGAGAAGGATCTTGGATTCTCTGTTGTTTATTGGATTTTTAAGTGGTGCCACCTTGTTTCCTAAGTTTGTTGTTACTTTGTAGTATTAGTTTTTCTTACTTTTTTTTCAATGTTACTATAACTTTTTGTTGTTATTTATTTTCAGTTGATACATGTTATATCATGCATAATTATAGAGTTTTCTCTTGTATTTTTATATGTTATTCTTCATCTTCATTCTCATGTATGGTTGTGTGTGTGTCTAAGGGTAAAATGTTCCCCTTTTTTCTTATATTAAACCCTCATCATTTATTACTAACCTTTGGTGTCTAGGGAATGTCACCTAAGGTCAGTAGTACCTTCAATTTGACCCAAACCAATGAGTTGTGTGGGTATATTACAAACTGACTGATGTATGTTTGTTTTTTTTCATTTATAATTTGTGATAATTATTTTTTATTTTTATTTTTGATGATTTGTGTATCATCCATTTCCCTTATATATAAGACATGTGTGTCTATGATAAATTTAATGTATCATAATCCCTTCATACCCCTCACTTTCATGTGAGTAATATTGTAAAAATAGAGGTTTCAAATAAGCTAACAATGTTCGATGTTGCATATATATACGATGGTTAATAGGATTAACATCTTTATGAAACTCAAGTTTATTGAACCTTATAAATATTTACCCCTAGTATTTGGTTGGTTTATCATTTTTTTTATGAACGAATCTCACTTCATATAGTTCATGATCATTTTATTATTTTTAATGATAATGTTTAATTGGTGTTAATGTGAATGTATGTAGTAAATTTAGTATTAAATCTAAAAAGAATGAAATTTATATTTCATTTATAATATTTAATTAATCCTAAATTAATACAAAAATATAATATTAAAATAGAGGTTTGAAAAAAACACGAATACATATATATTTTTAAAACAATGAAAAGAGTAATTTAAATGGTTTTTAAAAAATATTTTAAAAATGAAATTTATATTTTACATATATATAAAAAATAAACCATAGGTTCGTTTTTTTAAGTCAAATAAATATAATAGCCTAATTTTTGTAATAAATTAAACAACACAATATATCTTGGAGAATAAAAAATAATTGAAATAAACTAAAAAAAGTAAGATATCACTACATTTTTAGAAAAAATTTATGAAAATAAATTTTCATAAAATATAAAAAATGTTTTATTTCATAAATAATAATAAACAAAATCTTCAATACAACACTCATAGAAAACATGGCATCCATGGAGGGCCAAAATTGTGTAGTGTCGCTTGTGTCATGAAAGTTTTGAAAATAATTAAATTGAAATTTCATTTATAATATTTAATTCATCCTAAATTAATACACATATATAATATTAAAATAAAGGTTTGAACAAATTCATGAATACATATATATTTTCAAAATAATTAAAATTGTAATTTAAATTTAAAAAAATATTTTTAAAATGGAATTTATCATATATATATATATTAATAAAATAAATGATATGTTAATTTTTTTAAAGTAAAATACATACAAGATTTTAATTTTCTTAATAAATTAAATAATTAAATATAAAAGAATAAAAAAAATAATTAAAATAAATTAAACAAATTAATTTATCACACTACACTTTGTAATAAAGATAAAGTACTAAAATAGGTTTTATCTATTACATAAAAGAATGGAAAGTGAAGCAATGGGATCGATGTGATCATTTTTGGATAAAAATAATGTCCTCACTCGTATAAATTTTCAAGAGTGGTATGGTTGTTTATACATTCTACTACTCTAGAAAAATTTATACTATGTTTTAGAGTCCCTGTTCCGAATCAACCACCTCACCAAGCGAGTATAAGTGAAAATAATACCTACAAGAGATATATAGAGGATTCGTCTATTGTCTATTGCATCATTCTCTTAATTATGTTTGAATAGTTGAAGGTGAAATATAAAGATGTGAATGCAAAGAGATAGTTAAATAGATGCTTAAGATAAATGAGATTATCACTACATTATACCAGTATAAACCGTCAGACGGGTACCTAGCTAGTGGTCTTGCATTCAAGATATTGAAGTACATTGAATAGCTAGTGAACTTGGGATTCCATTTGGAAACGAAATTATCCATTAATCTCATATTATCATCCTTATCAACCAAATACTCCATATTCATCCAAAACCATAAGAAGAATGGTGTGGATAATCCACTTAGAAATATTTTGAGTATGATTCTCTAAGAAAATAGGGAATGGTGGGAACATAGTTCCTCACCCCTTTTGGTGAAAAAAGTGAAACATCAGGTTGAAACTACCATGACTAGTTCAAAGTCAATGGTTCATTTACAATATCTATTTAAATTAAAAAAGATTCAAAGTCAAAGCATAGAAGAGAAGATTATCTCCTTCTCATATGGTGAGAAATTTCATTAAAAGATTATCCATAATGAATTGAATAATAATAAAGTATGAGATTCCATTTTAGGAATATTTATCATTATATGTAATATTTATATTTGACTTCTTTGGTATTAAATAAAATATTCAATTCACTTATTTGTATTCAAATACAATAACCAAGGAAGTTTGGGAACATTACTGTAAGTAAATTGATTCTCTAAGTAGCTGATAAAGGATAATTCATAAATCAACCAAAACAAATTTTGATTTCCTGGTGGATTTATTCTAATTAAACTATTATTTTAAATTGAGTATAACAAAACATTTATCTCAGTATTTGGTTACATATGATAAGAAATTATTTTAATTTTTGAATGAATGATATTATGGTATTTTGTACTTAACTAATATAGGCTAAATCAGTTTCCCCCTAGGTCTTGGTTGATTTATCATATAATGATAAACTAATCCATAGAAAAAATCTCAATATGAAATCATTTTTATTTTACCATAACTAATTAAAAAAAATAGATGATTCAATATAAATATATCAAATGTTTAATTAAATTTCCTTTATAGGTAATCATGTATGCACCTATATACTCTAATGAATAATTAATTTATAATGATCATGGTCTTAGATACAATTTACCAGTGACAAGAGTTGTTAATCTATGTGATTATATAACATTGGAAAAAGTTAATATGAGGATTCATATCCACTTAAAACTAAGGTTCAGTCAAGTAATTACTTCAATCATATATTAACATCTTCAATATGTAAATCTCTTGTGACACATTGCATATCCTATACTTTATGATGAGTATTGGGTGGAAGCATCGTCAATTTATAGGAAAAAATGTAATAATGGTTTAATGAAATTGTATGTGGACATTACTTCTATTGATAAGGTGTAACCTAGTACTATAGAACCCTAACATGGGAAATCTATTAAATTTGGTCCTTCACAACAATATTATTCAATATCTTATTATATGACTCCAGTAACAGAGACTAATTATTAACATAATGATCAAAATATCAAGAAACTGTAAGAGACATCCCAATCGATACTTCAGATTTAATAAATGAGACTTTCTCCAATCAGTAAGTATATGATGATGTGATAAGAGATAATGTAGGTGAGTAGGATGTTTTTAATGAACTTTTTTAGGTTCTTTTGATATATGGGAAATAACTAAAAAGTGGTAATCATCCTCTATTGTTAACTTCTTTAGTGGGGGGATTTTAATATGCATAAAATATTTATTGGTGTTTCATTACACCAAGAAGTTAATTCTCAGGCATTATAGTTAACACATCTCCCTCAACTGATAACATGTTACATGTTGGAAAAGAGTTTGAAAGTAAAAATTCATTGAATAATGTGGTTAATAAATACCACATAGAGAGTCATTTTTAATTAGTGGTTGATGAGTCAAAAAAATTTAAATACATCATTTAGTGTGAAAAATATGGGTTGGAATGTAAATTCTATAATATGGTAATGTATGATAAAAAAAATTCATGTTTGAAGATATCTAAGTTAAAAGGATCGCATACTTGTATGAATCCAAGCCTATCATAGGATAATTCTATATTAGATATAGAATTTATATCAAATGCTATTATTGAGATGATATAAACATATTTATACATTCTCATGTCCCTCATTCAGGAATAAATACAATAGTTATTCAAATATAGGATATATTATAGTAAATCTTGGAAGGAAAAATTAAAGGCAATTATAAAAATGTATGGTGATTGGGATAAATCATATAATGTCTTTTCATAGTTAATGGTATTTTCATCTCTCAACAATCATGTAATTTATCATCTTGACGCCATTTAGTATGTCTCTAGGGATATTTAGGTTAATTGAACAAAGGTGTTATTTCATAGGTTGTTTTGGGCATTAAAGTTATGTATCACTACATTTTCTTAGTTCAAACAGTTCATACAAGTCAAGGGAACTTTTATTTATAGCAAGTATATACGTGTACAACTCATTGTTACCTTACGAAATAGTAATCATGATCTTGTCCATCTTTCATTTTCAATTGTTGAAAATGAAAACTTTGAATCATTCAGTTGGTTTTTGGCTATACGCATCCATGTTATGAAAATACAATGGGCTTTCTTGATCCATGATAATAATTGGTCAATTTTTAATAGTGATATACTTTCATAGTTAAAACCTTATGCTTATCATTGATATTGCATCAGACATATTGTCAGTAATGTCCATAAACACTTTAAAGATGAAGCAACAAAGAAGGTGATCATCAAGTTGGGTACATTTCCTTAAAATAATATTTATTTTAATAATTTTTACTATCCTTATAAATAAATTTATGACTTCTTATTTCAATATATGAGGCCCAATAGGTAAAATTCAATGAGATAATTAAAGTAATTTTAAGGGATAATCAGGCCATGTATGATTACATGATACACATTTTAAAGGATAGGTGATCATTGGCATATAATGGTTGCATAAGATATGGACATATGACCACAAATATTATGTAGTGGATAAATGAGGTATTAAAGGGTTTTCCTAAACTATTAATCATATGCTTATTATATGAGGCATTTTATCATTGAGTGAATTACTTTATCGAATGCTCCCAATGGGCTTATCAGGGGATACACTGGTCAAAACTTAAAAAGGGCCATTGATAAGATATTAAAGGATGCATAATAATTTTGTGTTTGAATATTTGATCAGGAAGGGATCCACTTTCATGTAGCAAAGTTTCATGACCCACTCACATAAAATAGTGGTTAAGTGCTACTGGTCTTATTAGATAATAGGTACTATGATTATGGTTCTTTCTAGGCATTGAGGTATCTTTGTAAACATGTCATTAAATCTTGTCCATCGGTTAACTTATCTTTGAAACCCTATATTAATCTAGTATATCACTTGAGCACTATGGTTGACTATTGTAGTGTACCTTAGATTCTTATTGGTGATTTTCATTATTTTCCCTTTCCTGTTGATCAATTGATTGTGGCCCCTAATATTACCAAGTTACACCCCTAGGAATGTCATGAACCGGCCTATATAACCCACATAAATAGTACCCAAATCAATTCTGAAATGTATTGAAGGGTGTTCTCAATACCCACGAGATGATGACTAGTGCATGAAAATAAATTACAAATAAGAGGGAATGATTTCACCATAATAGTAACTCATCAAGACAAAGCAACGATTATAAAATAATAAACAGTCAGTATGCCAAGCACTCATCAAATAATCAAGTACATCCACCACCATCGAGTGGTGGTTTACCTCTTCCTAGACCTAGAATAATAAAATCTAAAAATTCCTGAAGGTAAAGGTAGGGTGTGAGTGATAAATTCTAGTAGGATCTCACCAAGCATTTCATAAGAAATATCTAACAAATAGACCAAATTTTCTCAATTTTAAATGAAACATGGAATGGAAATATTTTCACAGTTTATATTAAAACATGTTTTACAAAACATTTCAATAGGTACCATAAATAGGTATAAAATTTCAATTCCATCAAAGTAGTCATATTCAAGAATATTTGTCAAAATAGGCATGAATAAATAATTTTTATCAAAACATGCATGAATAAAAAAATTTATCAAACACTAACATGAAATAATCATTTTAAATCATAGAACCATGGTTATAAGCATTATAGGTTAGTTATGTAGAGTCATGAGGTTCCATGCAGTCTCATTGAAATATGGCTCTTGGTGTGTATAGACTTCTCTGGGATCAAGCCTAGGGGGGATAGAAATCCATCCCCAAAGAATGATTCCCTATCCTTAAGATAGTCCAGTTTCACTGTCATCATCAATCCTTACAAGGAATTCAATTTTAACTATAGTGCATATCCTCCTTATAAAAAGTAATGATTATATCATATATAGATATAGTGGGAATTCCTTTTCTAACCTTAGAGGAAAAACTTGTTTCTATGGTATAGTGATGTGTGATTTCACCTTTGGCACTCACAAACTCACTACAGCCCTTGTAGAGAGATGGTGGTCAAAGACACATATGTTTCATCTATCATAGGTAGAGATGATTATTACTATTGATGATGTGTCACTTATGTTAGGATTTTATATCAAGGGTATGATTGTGACATGTCAAATTGTTGATCATTGGTCTGATTTGGTTCAGAAACTAGTGGAAATTTGGGTTATATCCTTGGAGTTATAACCACAGTCAGGACTATTTGTGGCTATAGGTGACTTGTAGCCTTGGTTGAGGCCCAACTATAGTTATAAATGCAATTGAAATACCCTATATCCATAGTTATACCCCCACTTATGGATATAAGAGGTCATAGGAAATCCCTTATATCCATGGGTGGGGCCCGACCGTGGCTATAGGTGTGTGGGAAAGCCCTTATAGCCACAACCAGGCCCTGCCCATGGCTATATGATAGCATATATCATGTTCATTAAAAACTATGACTATAGGGTATAGGTTATAATATATTTATAGTATTAATAAGAAACATTTATAAAGTATTTCACACATACACACAAATGTTACATATATATTTAAAATTAGTGTGTTGGTGGAGTGGTAAAGTATTCGCATTTGAAAAAGGGGGCTATAGGTTGGAATATCACTGGTAACGTGGTTTTTATATCCTATAGCCATGGTTTTAAAGCTCGTGGTTATAGGTTTCATGTGCATGAACCTATTGTAATAAGACATGACCATGGTTTTAGGGTCCATGTGACCAGATTCCACATGGATAGAAGTTCTAGCCACTGGTTATAGCTATACCAATAACCACCATATATAGATTGATTGTGGTTATAACCTATAACCACAACCATAAGGGATATAACAATGGTCATAGCCCATGGATATAACCCAATTTTCCATCAATGAGAGGATACTAGGAATCGAGGACCAGTACGATGGCAAGTTCATTGTCGACTGTTGGCTACACATTCTATGGATAGATGAACACTCCACCCATTTAGTCGATAAGGATGATAAGATCACTATCCTGAGATTTTTACAGGCATATATACTGTAATTTATTTTTAGTATGATCATTTTCATTTATTCTAAGACATCTGTGCATCTGATTTATTTTGTAATATCCATAGATTTTAAGAACATTATGTTCAGTAGTATATACAACACACAACACCATGCTTAAACAAACCATAAAATATTATTATTTAAATATGACTGCTATAACCTATCCATTGAATTGGTGATTATGAATAGTAATAAACATATTATGAAATATATATTAATATCACACTCAATAAAAAATTATTGATTAATGATTAGTAAATAAACACTCATTTTTTAGTAAATTAATTTTATTCTTCAAAAATATGTTTTCTTCAAAAATTATTTTTATTGTTTTCTATGAGAAAATAATATAATTAATTTTTTCTACCTTTATAAAATTTATTTAATTAAAAAAACTTTATTTCTTAAATAATCATATGAAAATTATCTTAGGGTGAATTTTTTATATTTTCTGAAGAGTTTGATTTTTCAAAGTAGTGAAAATGAAATTTTTTTATTGAAAACTGTATTTTTGTTTCAATAATTTGAAAAGGTTCAATTTTTTTTAAATGGTTTAAAAGAAAAATTTGATAAATTAAATTATTAATAATACAATTATGGTATTTTTAATTAATTTATTCTTTAATTTTGTATAAAAACATTTTTATATTTAAAATAAATTTTTATAAAAAACAATTTTTTGGAATAAGTAGGTAAAAAAATTTTAAATAGGTCCCTTTTATGTTTTATCATTATAAATAGTAACCATAGCGAATAATTATCACCTCACTGAGGGTAAATTGGGTAATTAAGGTTAAAAATAACTTGGTAAGACATTAAAAATCAACTCAAAACTTGAATTAATTTTATTGGATGGTTATATTTCATACATAATCATCCAAACTTAAAAAATATTAACTTTTTCCATTTATCAATCATTTTCACCTTTATAATATTTAAATGAGAAATAAAGAAAAAATGTCACTTTTCTTCTTTTAATATCTATAATATTTTATGATAGGAATAAATATAACTTATGTTAAGTTAAAATATTATTTTAAAATATAAATTATTTTTTCATAATGGTAATTTATTTCTAATTTTTAGTGATGAAATAATTAACTTAAATGCTTGTGCAACGCCGACATGACATTTATTTAATTAATAGAAAGATAAAATAAATGATATTAAAAATACTAAAAGTAATTAAATTTGGAATAATTATTATGTTACATGAATTTTTTAGATATATATAACATTTTAGTGATGTTTTATAGGATTATATTCTAATTAAATATTTATCTTGTTGTATTTAAAGTCAAATTAAATGAATAGTGTCAAAAATGACATTAATGATATTTTATAACAAATAATATTTTATTAAATGATTTAAAATTCATAAAAATAATATATTCATCTAAATTAGTAGTATATGGTTTAAAAAATCAACCATGGTCTATTTATGGGTATTTATTTATTTGAAAGTAACATTATTGACCCTTAAAGGATAGAAAACTTTAATACTACGGTAATTGTCAGAAGGGTTAACGAGGAGCTTAAAAATAAAAGATATGGGTTAAAACATAACAAAAACTTGTCCAAATTTTATTAGATGAAATTATTTATAATCACAATCATCCTATATTCTAATTATATAATTTTTTATCCATTTTACCAAGATAAATAATTTTTATTAATTTAATATTTTAAGAAATTTCAAAAGTTCCCCTCCCCACACTTATAAAAGGAAACCTCCTCTCTTATTTTCTTCACACATTAAAAACATCTTAGTTTAGACAATACCTATCCAAATACATTATTTAAATCCCTAAACACATCTTATAGGACTTTTTTTAATCATAAATCCAATCTATGAAGGTTTTAGGTATAATTCTAAAGAGGTTGTCTGAAGAAGATGTATCATTCTTAACAGAGTGTTTTTGTTTTATTTCTTCTACCACCTCATCAAAATCTTGTTAAAACATAAAAATATAATAAAATTAGTATCTCACATATAATTATATGTTATTATGTTAATTTAATAACTTGTATCTGTCTACACTTCCATCAAATGGGAAATGAAACCGTCGTTCTTGTGTACATCGGATTATCGGCTTGTGAACCGATGTAATTAATTTTCCATCACCACCTCTCACGACTGATTATAATGACTGATTTAACATATATAAATGATATTAATGAAATATTTATAATTATGTAAAATTAATATATCATATATTTTCTTATATTTCCATCTAATAAAAAATGATAACATCATTCGTACGTACGTGTGGACTACCACCACCATGAAGTGGTGTGATTTGTTTTCCACCACCACATTACATGGATTGTATATATAAGTTTATTTAAATAAATAATATGATATTCATGATATAATTATCATACTATAAAGATAAAATAATACTTACATTATTTCTTTCAGGATCATTGAAAAATGAGAAGCATTATTCATGCGTATGTATAGCCTATTATCTCTATGATTGTAACGTAGCTCATTTTTTATAACCATAATTATAAATTTATTTTAAAAGTATAATTTATGTATAAAAATTATAATAATTACATTATTATTATTCTATATATGATAGAACAATTAATTCTTTACCATAGTCAACCTATAGAAGTCGTTTTGGAGATATGAACTGAATATCATCAAAACATTTGATGTGAACTTTATAGATTAAGTAAATAAATATAACATGGTAATAAATAAAATAAAAGAAATAATTAAATTTAAAATGGTTATTAATAAATTAAATAATATTCATAAGTTTTTTATTCATTAATGAAAATAATGTATAAGATAAGTCAGACTTTAGGTAAGGGATTTCGTCTCAATTTCCACTCTATTGAAACATATTTGGTAATATTCACCTATTTACTTTTATGTGGTGTATATATTTACCTTTTGATTTATTTAAAATGAATATATATTTATTCAGGATTATTAATTATTCAATTCAAGTTACTCTTTCAATAGTAATGTTTAAAAGAAAATCTGATCTTCTTTCTCTTCTTAATCGGGTATATTTTTCTTCTATATTTATATTTTTCAAAATTGTTTTATAAAAATACTTTTTACTTAAAAAATGATTTATAAATAATATTTTAAGTTATAACTTATTTTTTAAGTGGTATTAAATTAATATTAATAATTTTTTCCCTAAAGGGTTAATCTTTAACTTTATTTAGAAAAAATTCAAAAGGAATGTTTTATCACTTATATGGTGTTAATGGACCTTCTTGTTGCCATAAAAATTTTAAACTATTTAGTGTCTTATATAATATTTAAAAGTTATTACATAGAAAAATAATTTGAGAAATGTTTCTCATCTATTTTCTTTTATTATCCAAAATACATGAATTTATTTCAAAACCTACATTTATAATGAATTGAAGGTCATATTTATCTCTTATTAATTTTATGATTACTAAATTTATCTTGAAACACTCACTTTATTACGATCATTGAACATTACATTTTTCTTAAATATACATATTTTTTGTATCATGGATTTTATTATTTCCTAAACTATATACCATTTCTATATATAGTGTTTTACTTTGAAAGTTATTTGATTGACTGGGGAAATATTGACATTCTATATTATTTACTCAATATAGATATTTCTTGATAAGTAATCTTTTTCATGAATTAAATTGATTATTTGATATATCAGGAATGAATTAGACAAGTAGTAATGGGTGGGTCCTAGAATTATATAGTCCCTAAATGCATCGATGGGTCTTATGAGAAAAATTATTTGGCCAAATTAAATGGGTATTTATCTATAGTTTTAAACTGTCTTATCGCAAGGTCTTGATGGTAGAGATATCATGATGTATAATATAATAACATCTAATAGTATGTATTTCCTTAATTAAGAATTTAGTTATTGTTATCCATGAGATTACTACATTGATATTATCCATATATTCATTTTGTGATTAAGTTATTTATTAAATAACATGTGTTTTCAATTATTTAATATGTCTTGTTTACTCATGATAACTTCTATTTTATGTAAATCTTAATGAGAATATAAATCACCCTTTATTTGTTTTACTTTCCCCATGATATGAAGAATAATTCTTTGAATGGGTTCAAGGATGCTAAATTTTTTATTTTGTTATGTTTATATTTTATTCCCAATATAAAATATGTATCATTTATATATCTGGTTTTCCATGACTACCAAACTAATCAATCCTTTGGGATTAAATCCATTGTATTTATGTTAATGTAATAAAGTATAAACCAGATCTAGTTTACTAGAGTTGGGGTTGTAACATATTTAACTTTACTTTAGGACCTAGACCAAATAGAGAGATACAACCGGTGGTCTATATGTATTGCTTGTATATATAGATCACTACACAGTGCATGTCACATTGAAAAGATGTTTATTATAGGATTCATTATGTTGAGTGTATAAGGACTCGGCCTTAAACATTACATAATATTGAGTTTTTTAAGTCAATAATTCATTCCCTTATATTTGAGTATCTTTTAAAGTTTATAGTTTTAGATAATTAGTTCATAATTAATACATTACAAACTCATATATATATAAAGTGGAAACTTCCAATCAATAACAATTTTTCCCATAATATAAAACTTTTAAAATAAATCATGATTTCTTTTCATAACAATTCATCATGACTTTTAACTTGAATTCTTATTTTCCATTAAATATTCTTAAGCCCTGTGAAAAATATTTTGAAAATGTGGGATGAGAACAAAAATACCAGTAAGAGACATAAAATAAATAAATAAATTTTTAGTCCATGAATAAATCATAATAAATCATCTAAGAAACCCATTTCTTAAAATTTATTTTTTCAAAATAATCTTTGAGCTTAAAATAAACCCTTTTCTTACCTAAGAAATCATCTTCTCTTCCCAAAAACATTAATAAAACATTTAATTAGAAATATTTAAGTAAAAATAAACTCATAAATTTTTCCTTGAAAACTTGAAAATCACATGAAAACTTTTTCACAAAGTTATACTTTTAACTATTACATAAGGAATAACCATCACAGTTAAATTTGGAGTAACCATCAGAGATACTCATGGAAGAACTTCATGGTTAACATCTGAACATTACCTTAGAGTAACCATCACAGCTAATCATGTATAACCTTCATGGTAAACTTTAAAACATTACCTTAGAGTAACCTTCACATCTACTCATGGATTAACTATCACAGTTAATCTTGGAATAACCACCATAGTATATGCCCATTATCTCTTAAGAGAAATCTAATCGGTTAACTCCATCCCCTTAACAAATAAATTGGATAGCTATAACGGGATCACTCAGCCTTGGTTTACAATGGAACCACTCATCCTCATAAAAAATTCATAAGAACCATAACATAATACATAAAATCTTGCATCATAAATATGTTCTTTACACCTATAAGAAAACATTTTAAAATATTGATATATTTATTCTATTTTAAAACCCTTTTTTATCTATCCAGAACATAGGTAAAAAGGTGGTTTTATTTAAATAAAATATTGACTCTTATAAATTAATACAAAATCAAATAACATCAAAGGATATAATCTTAGATAGAAAATTATTTTGAAAAATCACTTGGAACATTTCTTGTGAAAAATACTCTATCCATTTTTAAAAAAATTATTTTTTTAAAACTACATAAATATGAATGAAAACATTTATTTTGAAAATAACTTTATAAAATTGAAAATTAAGCTTCAAATAAAATATTATTCATGATGTTGTGAAAATAAAATCATGTCGTGTAAGTTAAAAAAACTTTCCTTCTATATTTTTTTGGAAAAGTCATAGGATACCTCATTTGGAAAATAACAAAAAGATTCCTTTCAAAAAAATTTGTAAAAATTCAAACATGGGTAAAAATTACTTTAAAAATAATAGGATAATATTAAAAACCTTATTTAAATCATTTATATAAAACAATCATATAGATATGGAAGAAAAGGAGAATTTTAAGGGACACTTTAAAAAAAGATGTTTTTTTAAAATAAGGTCCCTTACCTAGAGTCTGACACGTAACGTATGTTCTTTATCATCCTAAATAATAAACTTATGTTGATTTTATAATTTATTAATAAAATTTTAAAATTTCATTATTCCTTTATTTTATTTAATTCCATGTTATATATAATTATTTAATTAATTAATTTTAGTTTGGGTATTTTGATGATATTCAGCTCCTATATCCAAAAAGACTTCGATAGTTTGACTATGGTCAAAGAGGATATTATTCCATAATATACAGAATAATAATAATTAAATAATTATAATTTTTATATATCAATAATACTTTTAAAACCAATCATAAAATATGGTTATAAAAAATGAACTACGTTACAATCATAGAGATGGTATGTCGTAAGTGCTCATGAGTAACGTTTCCATTTTTCAACAATCATTATAGAAATAAAGTAAGTATTATTTTATATTTAAAAAATTATCATCAAATAATATATATCATATTATTTCTTTAAATATACTTATATATATCATCCATGTGATATGGGGATGAAAAATGAATCACATCGCTTTGTGGAGGTGGTAGTCCGCACATACACACGAACGACGTTATCGTTTTTTAGTGAATGGAAAGGTAAGAAGTTAAATTATATTTTATCTTTTTAGAATGATAAATATGTCATGAATATCATATATAAACATTAATTCCATAATTATAACTAGTATTGAGAGACGTTGATGGAAAATGAATTACATCGGTTCATGAGGCGGTAGTCCTCCGTACACACAAATGATCAATTCTTATCCCATTTGATGGAGGTTGGAGATGTATGTAGGTTATTATATTAACATAATAACATATAATCACATGGGAGATAATTATTTTATTATATAATCTTGGTTAAATAATAATTTAAGGAATTATGAGAAGAAATAAAACAAAAGCGCTTGGTTAGAATGATACATCTTCTTTCAGAAATCTCCTTTTATTAACACCTTAAGACCCCTAAGATGGGTATTATACCCAAATTAAGGCCTATAGAATGGTTTTATGGATTATATTAATGTATTTGGGTATGTATTTGTGAAAAAAAATTGGTTTTTAACTGTAAATTAAATAGAAGAAGAGATGCACTTTTATAATAGAGGGGAGGGGCACTCTTGGAATTTCTCAAAATATTAAATTAATATAAATTAATTTTAGATTATAAATGGAGTATGGATCTAAATATTCTCATAAAATAAAAATTATAAAAGTTTTGACTATGTTTTTATCCTTATATTTTGGTTTTAACCCCTTGTTAACCCTTTTTAAACTTACAGTGACAATAAGGTTTTTTACGCTTTGAGGGTCAATATGGTTAATATAAATAAATAAAAGATAAATAAATAGAACATGGTTAATAAAATAAAATATATAATAATAAATTATCTTAATTTAATATTTTTAATAATTTTATATCATTTAATAAAATATTATTTATTATAATATATCATTAATGTCAATTTTTAAACTATTCATTATTTCGTTATTAATAACATCAATAAAAGATGTAGAATTTTAACCAAATATTTTAATACATACCTAAAATATCATTTTAATATATAAATTTTTTTGATCACATTATTTATCTCAAATAATATTACTTTGAATATTTTTTATATCATTTATTTGTTTTTTTCATTAATTGAATAATTACTACGTCAGTGTTGTGTAAGAATTTAAGGAAATTATTTATTTGATAAAAATTAAAAATAAATTACCATGATAAATATAAATTTATATTTCAAAATACTATATATAATTTAACATATCCACTGGTAATCTTTATGTTAAAAATATTATAGTTAAAAAAATAAGAGTGTGACATTTTTTACTTTCCTTTAAATAAAATATTATAAAGGTCATAATCTCATAAAATGGTTAAAAATGAAATATAAATGAATATTGGATGATTATGTATGAAATTTACTCATTCAATAAAATTAATTCAAGTGTTTTGTTCATTTTATAGTTCTTATCATTTTTATTTTTAACTTTAATTACTTGTTGTATCCTTTACCGTGGTAATAAAAATTACTAAGGTTACTATTCTTATTGACCAAAAATAAAAGCGACTCATTTACCAAATTTTGACCCACTAATTCCAAATATTGAATCCATTTTTCAAAATTCAATACACATAAGTGGCATAATTTAATTTAAAATCAAACCTATAAAACGCTACGAAAAAATGTTTTTCAAAAAAATGTCCTTTTTAAATATAAAGTGTTTTTATACTAAATTCAAGTATAAAATTAATTTAAAAATCATAATTGGATTATTATTAATAAAAAATAACAAATAATATTTTAAAAATAATCAAATTTTAATTTTAATTTTGTAATTACTAAAAAAATAAAAAATAATTTTCAATAAAAATTAGTATTTTCACTATTCATTGAAAAATCAATATATTCAGAAAATTATCAAAAAATAATCCTAAGATAATATTGAAATGATGAATTCAAAAATTAAATACATTTTTTCAAATACTTTTTCTAAAATTTCTAGAAATTAATTATTATATTCACTCCTAAAAAAAGAAACCCATTTTTAAAGAAAATGTATTTTTGAAGAATAAAACGACTTTACTAAAAATTAAGTGATTATTTTCTAAGAATTTAACAAATAATTTATATTGATTATGAACTTTATATTTATTTCATAAGTTATTTATTAATATTCATACCCTCTAATTTAACCACAAGGTTATAATGTTCATATTTAAATAATAATATTTGGTTGTTCGTTTAAGATTGATGTTGTGTATATTATACACTATCGAACATAGTATTTACTTTTAAAATATCAAGATATTACATTATTTCCCTTTTATAAATTTTTTACTCATAATTTTAATTCTATCTTGGTAACTATGGTTTTTCTTCTCAAAATACCTTTTTTGAAAACTCACATCATAAAAAGGGTCAATAAAACTTTCTCTTGAAAAGAGAGAAAAGGAAGTGTAAAGGTCATATAGAACAACACATTGTAGGTTTCAAAGTATTAGAGCATAAGTGGGAAGTGGAAACATGGATAAGGAACAAAAACATAAATTCTAAGGATTGTAAGAGAGTGATAGAGAACATGGTCATGATAAATTTAACCATCAAAAAATCGTAAATCTATGATGGGTTAAAAGGCCATTGATTGCTTGGTAAAAAAAGTAAATGGATAAAATTTTTATTTAAAAATCATTTTTCCTAGAGTTGATTAATTCCTTTATCATATATAATCATAATAAAATATACTTAATTAAAAAGGTTGGATTTTATCCTTTAATCAGTTTCTACTATAATCTCATCTCTTACACTAAATAATGAGTATTCAAGATGAATTTTTCATGCCTAAAGCACTAGAATCAAATTCTAATGAATCACATAATACTAAAATAGGATAAAAATATGTACCTCCTATCTTTATACAGTACCTAAAAACAAAATATTTATCACAATTTAAGATAATTCCCAAAAATAATAAGCCTTCATATGAAGAAAAACTACTTTAATCTCAAAAATTCATTAGTAATACTCAAATTTCAACATATATCATTAAAAAAATAACTATCCTTAAAATTACACAAATATATTCCAGAATAATATTAAAAACCAAAAATAAAAATTATTTGATCACATGGTATTTAATATTTATCTTCCAAAATAACATCAATCACTCTTAATGTCTCATACCAAAAATGTAATTTCCCAAATCACATAATCTCTAGGATATGATAGTCATTTATATAAATAAAAAAATCACCATAATCCATAATGAAATTATATATTCTTATAAAAGATAATTCAAACTTTATTTCTCAAATAAAATCCCATAGTGTTCTATTTACCTTAATGTTATAAGGTTCCCAAAATAGTAAACTTCTTTTGAAATGACATTAATCACTTAATCACCAAATAACTTTTCAATCCATGTTTATCTTCATGATAAAACATATATTCCCAAAATAAACATAATATTTATTTTCTAAATAATTTAAGTAGAAAAACAATCACATACTAACCAGGACTTCACATAGACTAGTGGTTGGCATTGTGCCCTTGTCGCCCTTCGGTTGTGGGTTCAACCCCACGACAATTCCAAATGTGATGGGTTGTCATCCAGCTGTGGGTTGTCATTTTTCTAAAATATAATACTTATAAAATTCATATAAATATGATAACCATACTCAAAAATAACCTAAATATATTCAATATTAAATAAATTTTTTAACCTCAAAGGTTATCTCATACCTTTCATTTTAAATCCCAAAAAAATAATAACCCATAATTACCTCAAAATCAAAGATTATATAAACCATGAAGGTTATCCATATCTTTAAACTTATGTTAAAGAAATGAAAAGATCATTATTCCTCAAGTAACTCTTTCACATGATAAACTTAAGGGTTATATATACCTTAAACGTCAATTAAAACTCAATAAAAGCATCCCAAAGTACTTCCATAATCAAAATATTATTAATGATTCTAAACTTATAATCATCCCTAAATCTACCACTACATCATAACTCTTGAATGTATAAACCTTAATCATTCAAAATTCCTCATAATCCCTTCACCATTATTTTCCATCTTATTCCTTAATGCTTCTTTCCTACAAACAAAAATATGAATCATGTCCTAATATTCAACTATGTCAAAGCATAATCCAATAAATAATCCATACATTTCATATTTTTTTTAGTTTCATATTATTCAACTGTAATAGAATTAGGTATTTATAATTTGTTATTTATATGGTCTTATTGACACTACTACAAAATAGGCCTTTAACAGTGCTAAAATTGACCATTATCAGTGCAAAATAAATGCACCGACTATTGGAGCGTGATTAAAATCCCTAGGCTTTTATCATTGATATAAAATAGCTAATAAAGTGATAGTTAATAAGTGATAAAAACATTGATAAGGGGTTCCTTTATCATTGATTTTAGTATCACTGATAAAGGACCCCCTTTATCAGTGATTTTATTTAGCGTTAATAAAGGTGTCATTTATCAGCACTACTAAAAGTGCTGATAAATGGGGTCCTTTATCAGTGATAAAAAAGTACTGATAAACCTTCATAAATATTTTATTAACACTAATAAAGGGTTATTTTATTAGTTCTTTCAATATTTCTGATAAAGGATACCTTTATCAATGCATTTAGTAACATTGATAAAGGTGAATACTATAATGTTATGTTAAATTTACAGCACACTCCAGCAGCAGAAATAGCCACAAAAATAGGTTCAAATACAGATTTTAAATGAAATAAAATTTACAACACAAATAAAATAACAAAAACACTATATTATATACATTTAAAAAATTGGTTTTTATAATTACATGATTAATAAAAAATTATCATATATATTCCAAAACAACAATTTTCCTTTGTCTTTTCCACCCAACCCCTACTCATGACATTGCGGAAAAAACCACCCCATCTTGAGAAAAATAATTCACCAATGTAAGAAAAAAAATTATTATGTTAGTAATACTATAAATAGATAAATTAAACATAAATTTTCAATTTTAAACTAAACTTTGAGTCATGCCAGGAACATCGTGTAATAGATTGAGTTGTGGTTGATTCTTACACGTCACACCATTTCTTGTTCATCTTCAATCATTATCTCTGTGAAAATTAACTAAATAATTATAAGATAAAAATTATAAGAAAATTAATTAATTAATAGTAGATAAAATGATGAGAAAACAATTTGATCTCATTCTCTCGATTTTGGTGATGTGATTTGCATTTTAAACTAAAATGGAACTTATATATTGAAAACATGTACTTCGAGTTATACAGACCCAATCATGTATTGGACTGATGTGAGATAAATATCTATATGTCACAAATAAATTATGGATCATTTTCCTAAATTATAAAAACAATTTTAATGTGTTTTCTTGGTTTTGAGTATGTTATTTGTGTTTTTTACTAAAATGTCATTTTAAACTGGAAACATGCACTTTGAGTCATACCAGTCACATCATGTGTCAATTTCACATGAGACTGATTCCTACATGTCAAAAATGACTTATGAAACATTGTACTAAATAATAAATATAATCTAAGTTTGTTTGATTGGTTTTTAGTGAGTGGCACTTTGAACTAAAATATTAATTTTAAACTGATAAGGGACACTTTGAGTCATACCGGTACATCGTGTATCAGATTGAGGTGCGACTAATTCTTATGTTCCAAAAATGACTTATATATCATTTTATTGAAGTATAAGAATAATATTAATGTGTGTGTTCAGTTTTGAGTATGTTAATTTTCTTTTTTACTAAAATTAATGTCAATTTTAAATAAAAAGAAAAGCTTGGAGTCATATTGGTCACACCGTGAATCAAATTAAGGTGTGGATAATTCCTACATATCACAAATTACATATGGATAATTTTACTAAAGTATCAAAAATATATGAATGTTTTTTCTCAATTTTGAGTATGTCACTTATATTTTTTACTAAAATGTCATTTTAAAATGGAAACACACACTTTGAGTCACACATGTCACATCGTGTGTTGTTTTTTTGTGAAACTAGTTAATACATGTCAAAAATGTCTTATGAGTCATTTTTCTAAATTATTGAGACAATCCTAGTGCTTTTTCTTGGTTTTTAGTGAGTGAAACACTTTTTGAACTAAAATTTCAATTTTAAACTAATAACAAATACTTTGAGTTATACCATGAACAGTGTGCATCAGATTGAGATGAGGATGATTCATAAACATCAAAAATGTGTTATAGATTATTTTATTAAATTATAAAAACACTACTAATGTGTTTTTTTGATTTTGAGTATGTCACTTGTCTTTTTTACTAAAATTAATATCAATTTTAAATAAAAAGGCACACTTGGAGTAATACTGAGAACACCGTGCATCATATTGATGTTCGGCTGATTCCTACACATAAAAAATGACTTATGGATTTTTTTTCAAAAGTATCAAACAATACCAATGAATTTTCTCATATTTGAGTATGTCACTTGTGTTTTTTACTAAAATTAATGTCAATTTTAAATTAAAAGATACACTTGGAGTCATATCGGTCACATCGTGCATCAGATTGAGGTGAGGTGGATTCATACACATCAAAAAAAACTTATTTATTATTTTCTTAAAGTATCAAAACAATAAAAATGTGTTTTATTGGTTTTGAATATGTCACTTGTCTTTTTTACTAAAATTAATGTCAATTTTAAAATAAAAAACACACTTTGAGTCATACTGATCACATCATGCATCGAATTGAGGTGCAATTTATTCTAAAACATTTAAAATGATTTATGGATAATTTTAATAAATTATAAAAACAATATGAATGTGTTTTATTGGTTTTTATTATGTCACTTATCTTTTTTACTAAAATGTCATTTTAAACTATAAACACACACTTTGAGTCATACCGGTCATATCGTGTGTCACTTTGATTTGAGATTGATTACTACATGTAAAAAAATGACTTATGAATCCTTTTACTAGATTATTAAGAAAATAAAAGTGTGTTTTCTCAATTTTCAGTGAGTGACACACTTTTTGAACTAAAATGTCAATTTTAAACTAATAACGGATGCTTTGATTTATACCAGACACACCATGTATCAAATTTAGGTGAGGATAATTTCTATATGTCAAAAATGAATTATAGATTGTTTTTCTATAGTATCAAAAGAATTTGAATGTGTTTTATTTCTTTTGAGTATAACACTTGTCTTTTTTACTAAAATTAATGTCAATTTTAAATAAAAAGTCACACTTGGAGTCATACCAAGCACAATGTGTATTATATTCTGGTGATGATAACTCCCCCACATCAAAAAATACTTATGAATTATTTTCCTAAAATATAAAAACAATTAGAATGCTTTTTCTCAGTTTTTAGTATGTCCCTTGTCTTTTTTACTAAAATTAATGTCAATTTTAAATAAAAAGACACACTTGGAGTTATACTGGGCACACCATGCATAGAATTGAGGTTATTTTTATTCATACACATCAAATATGACTTATTGATCATTTTCCTAAAGTATCAAAACAATAATAATGTGTTTTATTGGTCTTGAGTATGTTACTTGTCTTTTTACTGAAATTAGTGTCAATTTTAAATAAAAATATTCACTTGAAGTTATCATGGGAATTTCATGTTTTAGATTGATGTGTGGATAATTACTAAATGTAAAAAATGACTTATGGATAATTTTAATAAAGTATTCAAATAATCATAATTTTTTTATTAGTTTTGAGTATGTCACTTGTCTTTTTTACTAAAATTAGTGTCAAATTTAAATAAAAAGACACACTTGGAGTCATATAGATCATGTTGTAATTCAAATTGACGTGAGGTTGATTAATACATGTCGAAAATTACTTATGTATCATTTTCCAAAAGAATAAAAATTATCCAAATGAATTTTATTGGTTTTTCAGTATGTCACTTGTCTTTTTTACTAAAATGTCATTTTAAACCGGAAACACGCACTTTGAGTCATATCGGTCACATGATGTGTCGGTTTGACGTGATACTAATTTATAAATGTTAAAAATGACTTATGAATAGTTTTACTAAACTATAAAGATAATATAATTTAATTTTCTTGGTTTTTAGTGTGTGGTACACTTTTTGAACTAAAATGTCAATTTTAAACTGATAATGGACACTTTGAGTTATACTAGGAACACCATGCATCAGATTAATGTATGGATGATTCCTAAATATCAAAAATTACTTATGGATCATTTTATGAAAGTATCACAATAATATAAACGCATTTTCTTAGTTTTTAGTATGTCACTTGTCTCTTTTACTAAAATTATTATCAATTTTAAATAAAAAGACACACTTGGAGTCATATCAGGCACACCGTGTATCAGATTGATGTGAGGTTGATTAATAAATATAAAAAATGACTTATGGACCATTTTCATAAATTATAAAAACAATATGAATGTATTTTCATATTTTTGATTATGTCCCTTGTCTTTTTTACTAAAATTAATGTCAATTTTAAATAAAAAGACACAATTGGAGTTATACTGGGCACATCGTGCATTGGATTGAGGTGGTGATGATTAAAAAATGCCAAAAATGAATTATGTATCATTTTTCTAAAGTATCAAACAATATGAATGTTTTTTATCAGTTTTGAGTATGTCACTTGTCTTTTTTACTAAAATTAATGTCAATTTTAAATAAAAAGACACACTTGGATTCATATCAATCACATTTTGCATTAGATTTAGGTGAAGCTAATTAATACACATCAAAAATGACTTATGGATCATTTTAATAAATTATAAAAATAATCTTAATGAATTTTATTAGTTTTGAGTATATCACTTGTCTTTTTTACTAAAATTAAAGTCAATTTTAAATAAAAAGACACACTTGGAGTCATACAAGTCACACCATACGTCAGATTGAGGTATGGTTTATTCCTATACATTGAAAATGACTTATGGGTATTTTTAATAAAGTATAAAAATAATACGAATGTGTTTTATCAGTTTTGAGTATGTTACTTATGTTTTTTACTAAAATTTAATATTAAACTGGAAACATGCACTTTGATTCATACATGTCACATCATATATTAATTTGATATGAGACTAATTCCTACATGTAAAAAATAATTATTAATCATTTTCATAAATTATCAAGACAATATGATCATTTTTTATCATTTTTCATTGAGTGACACTTTTTGAACTAAAATTTAAAGTTTAAACAGATAATAGACACTTTGAGTCATATCGAGCATATTGTGTATCGAATTTAGGTCGGGTTGATTCCTACATATAAAAAATGAATTATGGGTCATTTTCCTAAATTATAAAAATAATATGAATCTGTTTTCTTAGTTTTGAGTATGTGACTTGTCTTTTTTACTAAAATTAATGTCAATTTTAAATAAAAAACACACTTTGAGCCATATCAATCACACCATACGTCGGATTGAGGTGAGGCTGATTAATACATGTCAAAAATTACTTATGGGTCATTTTCCTAAATTATAAAAATAATATGAATGTTTTTACTAAGTTTTGAGTATGTCACTTGTGATTTTTACTAAAATTAATGTCAATTTTAAATAAAAATACACACTTTGAGTCATATCGATCACATTGTGTGTCTGATTGAGATATGGATGATTCCTACACATTGAAAATAATTTATGGATCATTATACTAAATTATCAAAAAAATATGAATGTTTTTTATTATTTTTGAGTATGTGATGTAAGTTTTGAACTAAAATATAAATTATAAACTAAAAACATATAGTTCGAGTTATACTGAGCACATTTTGTATCGGATTGAGGTGTGGCTGATTGAGTTTGATATGTGTGTTTTTATTTCAACTATCTATAACAATATAGGAAATAAAGAACATGTTCTCTATTTTGTGGCTTATTGTAGAGAGTTGAAAGTAGGATATGAATTCCCAAAATATCTGTGAAAAAAATTAAATAATTATTAGATAAAAATCATAAGGAATTTAAATTAAAAATAGTATATAAAATGGAAACAAATTAACAAGATAATTAGTAGGAATTCACCATTTCGTGATTTTTGTATACATTCTTGACCAATTTCCTTGTTTCCATTATCTCAGTTGTAGCCTCAAAGTCCAATCTCTCATGAGAATGATTATCTTTGAACAAAATTTTCCAACTTGAGAAAATAATCCACCTATATAAGAAAATAATTCTTATGTTAGTAATACTATAAAGAAATAAATTAAACATAAATATGAAACAATACATTGATAAAATGTTAATTTAAAACTAAAGCCACATAATTTGAGTCATATTAGGTATACTGTGTATGATATTGAAGTAAGGTTTAATCTTATATATCATAAATAACTAAGGGATCATTATACTAAATTATCAAAATAATCTGAATAAGTTTTCTCGGTTTTGAGTATGAAAATTTTCTTTTTTACTAAAATGTCAATTTTAAAATCAAACCACATAATTTGAGTAATATCAGTCACATTGTTTATTTTATTGATGTATAGTCAATTCTAACACATGAAAATGAATTGTGGATTTTTTTCCTAAAGTTTGAAAACAATCTGATCTCATTTTCTCTATTTTGACTATTTGATGTCTGTTTTAAACTAAAATGACACTTTTGTATTTAAAAGATGTACTTTGAGTCATAATGGTCACATCAAGTGTCTAATTGATGTGAGGTCAATTAATATATGTGAAAAATGAATTTTATATCATTTTTATAAAGTTTAAAAACAATCCAATCTTGATTGATTAGTTTTGACTATTTGATGTATGTTTTAAACTAAAATGACACTTTTTTATTGAAAACATGTACTTTGAGTCATACCAACCACATCATGTGTTGGATTTATTTGTGATCAATTCCTATATATCAAAAATGACTTATGGTTTGTTTCCCTAAAGTTTTAAAACAATATGAGCTCATTTTCTCATTTTTGAGCATTCGATGTGTGTTTTTAACTAATTTTTAAATTTAAAAAAATTATTATGTAAAAATGATAAGGAAATTAAAAAAAATATGAGATAAAATGTTGAGAAGAGTAATTAAATAAGTAATATTAATTCACCTCTTCATGATGATGGTATACATTATGACACCATGTATCCTACCCATTCGTTTCTAAAAAAATTATTTCCTCCATTATAATTCTCCTTGAGAAACAGATCAAAAATAATATATAATCATTTTGATACTAATTTTTTACCCCCAAAATATATTTCTAAGGTCATATCCCATAATATATCACAAAAATAATAGGTAATCACCTAAATTTGATGTTAGAAAACATTCTGACACCATGTATGCTTCCCAATCATCTCTAAAAAATTACTTCTTCTTTTGAATATGAAGGTTATTGAAAATATTGGTAGTACTGAGAAAATATATAAAAAAAATGATTTAGAAATATTTTTAATGAAATTTTAATTATATTTAGAAATTACCTATTTCGGGATGCTGGTTTTTCATGATTTATAATCACTCTTAAAAATTTACAAACATAATATCCACAGTCATTGTCATTTTCTTGCTTCAGACACTATAGAAACATTGACCAAAATAAGTAGATTGTTTTGAAATATGTTTTGATATTTAAATATTTCTATATATATCTTAATTTTTTTTCTATTTGAAGTAAGCCATAGGATTCTTATATTCAGTCACAGACTTCATTCCATAATTTAGGTTGTATTTAAAGACTGCCCTATCATAATAAAATTCTTGTTAAAACATAGACTGAAACATATAATTTGAAGATTGTCTATAAAATGTTGATTATAGTGTATTAAAAATTCACAATACACATCATGTGTGGTCAATTTTTCGCATATCCATGCATTGGATCCAAAAAAATAAATATTTTGTGTATCTAGATTGAGTGTGATCAGCATACAGTGCTACCTAAAAAAATAAGTAATGAAAAAAATAAAAAAATATGTCATTAGATTATAGATTTTTACCCTTACATTGTAGGCTTCAAAAAGAGTCTATTATCTATTATTTTTTACTCAAATACATCATTTATCTCATCTTTTTTTGTATCAATTTCTTCCTTCTCCAATGAAGTTTATTACATAGAAATGATACAGGGATTAATGAATCCAAATCATGTTTTGAATGGTTTTCCATTTATGTAGTAGTAATATAAATTCTTGTATAAAATATGAATAGTTATTAACTTTAATGAACATATTATATCATTATTTAGATATAAATATTATGAAAATGTACCTTATGTATTCACAATTGAGACTCACATCCATTCAAACTTGAGAATATAATTTATACTCTTGAGATCAACTACATTTGTAATGAAATTTCCAAATATTTATTCTTCATATGCAATGTAAGAAATATTTGAATCATTAAATTTGGTTTCTGCATGAATTTTTAATGATAATAAATTTTATAGTGGAACTAGTGCGGGGAAGGTACTCCTAGAAGGCCCTTTTTGATTTCTTAGTCGATGCACTAGATTATCTTGATCTGGCCTTTTGTTTCTGCATTAATTTATCCATATGTAACACCATACCTCACTTCAGACCTTTTTTCATCAACTATTATAGTTTTTTTATAAGAAAAAAATTGTTAAATACATACTTCATCTATCTTTATAAGATTAAACGGTTATTCCATGAAAGTTCTAAAAGCATCATTGATTGTTATAATATCCAGATCATCAAGTGGAACAGGAAAATAAGTGTTTGGATCTTGAGCTACCTCAATCCCCACTTTCATGTGATATTTTGGGAGTTATTTTTTTTGTATCTTATCTCTCAGGATATTATACAATGTACCCCTCACAATAAGGCGTTGCATGGGTGTTGACAGATAGAAATCACATAAAACTTTACCCTGCAGAATTTTAGTAATATAAAGTTATCATAAGTTTTTTGATTCAAATTAAGGAGAAAGAGTAATGAAAAAATAGATTACCTTGGGTAAGTTATGCAGTTGAGGGTAATGACTAGTCTCAAAGCTAGTGGGGTCATTTGGTTCTTCATGTGCAGATATTTGTTCTACCGTTGGTTCACTTTAATCCTTTATCATATTTTGGTCTGCCAAACCAGATCAGACAATGATATATTTCAAAGCATATATTTGTGCCTTCAATCCTTTCATAATATTATATATATCTTCTTGTGGGTTTTTATTCATGAAATATGTTTGAGGAGACACTCCAAAACCTACTCCTCTAATGCGGCCATATTGTTTTAGCTGCTTCAAAGCTACTGAAAGTAGTTTTTCTTTTGGTATGGTCGTTGTTGATTCTTGAGTCTAAAACATATAAAAAACATATGAACATAAATTGATTTTTTTATGTAATACTATTATAAAGCATAATAAATTACTATTATATCATACTTACACATGTTTCCCACATTGCATTTATGTTTTCATCAACTAGTTTACCCTCTTTATTTATGTGAGCCTCCTTCCATAGCACATGAAGTGGGATGGAAGTGGATATGGATTTTGATTCATCAAACTGCATATAAACAAAGGAACATTTTTTGTTTCATATCACATAAAACTTTTATTATTGATTTAAAATACATACTATTTTCTTCTCTAGTGAAGCGTACCTCATACTTATTGTACATTGGTTTTGATACACATTCTTTATTTTCATACCACATTTTTTGTTTCATGAATTAACAATTTTGATTAAAATTGGATAAAATAATATATTATTTACTATAATTCACCTTATATGATTTCTCATCATGATGACTAGTGAAAGCATTCCATGTTTCCTGTTTTATAATGTGGGCATAAGTAACTAGTCGGTGGGGATTTACTTACTCCTCAGCATCCCTTAGATGAAATTTGGTATGAAGAGTCTAGAAGCCTCTAGGTATTTTCCAATAGCCATTAAGACAAATTTATTATGTAAATCATCTAAAATAAACAAAATCTACAAGGATTAATGAAAATTAAATCAACATTCATTATATATTTTTTTAATAAAATAAAGAAATGTTATTGTAACATTACCTTTATATCTTTCCAAAGGATTTCCTTCATTATAGGTTAGACATAGTGTCGTGACTCTATATCAATAGGCACATTCATCCTCATTGTTACCCTAACAATACTAATGAACATTGAATAATTAGGGTCAATAGTTTGGTCATGTTGATTCTAGTAAACCTCAAATTGTATTCCCTTACTTCTTGACTTGAAAATTTTAGTCAACACTATGATGTTGTGTTATTCTTGTTTTTTTTCATCAGTGTGTTTTTGATCCCTTGATAATTCTACAGTTTTAGCATCGACAAACCATTCTTCCTCCGGATTGGTAACATCATCTTGTGCAGAAGAAATTGTTACATGAGTATTCAAACATTTAATTTATATTATGTTAATACAATAGAGAAAACATAATATTATTAGTAAAATCATAGAATATTAAAAACACTTTAAAATTCCCACTGAACTCTCTTTATTTTTTTAAGGTTGAAGGGATTTGGATCCTCTATCGAGAATCCAAATCCTCTCTTTTTGGTCCCATCTAATGTACAAGACTTTTCCTATATTGGGACCTCTATTAACTTATTGTGATCTCTTAATGAAAGGGTCGTCCTTAATTGAATTTTCATCTGACCCTGTAGTTTTTTTAGTCACCAATAGGAAACTCGGCCAATTCTTGTTTACTAGATTTGAGACATAAAATACTTTCATTATTTGTGATTCCATTATGAATAGCTCATCTTTTTCTCCTTCCAAACTAAAATTCACCTTCATGAAGCCCATTTCATTACCTTTCAATGCATGCACTCATGTTGTTAACCCATTTACAATAGAAAATCGATACTTGAAATGTTGTATAATCTAACTCATATATCGATTCAATAATTCTAAAATATCACATATTTTCATAAATTGGATTTCTATCCTTGGAACTAGATATGTGCATTACTTCTACTATAAGCATAACTCCACTATTTTTCATCGTACTACAATCATCATGTTCTTTTGTATAGAATGTATAACCATTTATTACAAAACCAATGTAAGATATAACATTTGTATTTGGTCCCCTTGCTATCCATCAAATTCATTCGGCAATTGATTTTGGATTTTTAGATAACTCCTTATAGATATGATCTAAACATCATTTTATAAACTATTGATTATGTATATTTGATGTCCATCCTTCAACCCTTGATGGATTTAAATCTCTAATAATTTCTTTATGGGATTCAATGTATGGATCAACATCTTCACTATTATTTAAAATGTAAAGGTGTTCTTGATCTCACTCTATTGTAGTAATTACAAAAACATCTCTTCCGTAAATCGCTTCACCCATAAGGCATCTACTATGATAAGACTTTGGGAGATTGATTCTATCAACATCTGATATGTAATTGGTATAGAATTCAATAGATTATTTGAAAAAAATATTGATCTACAATACAACATTTTGGCTGACTTTGATTCTTGACATGTTCTTTCAAAATATTTATATATCATTCAAGGGAATACATTCATCTGTAATGGACAGGACCACATAGTTGAACCTCTCTAACCAAGTGAACCATCAGGTGGACCATTATATCAAATAATGATGGTGGGAATAAAATCTCTAATTCACATAATATTATTAAAACCTCCTTATTCATCATTAGATACTTCAATGGGTCTATAACTTTACCACACATGCCTTTGAAAAAGAAGTAGAGTCTAGTTAATTTATGTCATATATTTTTTAGAAAAAATGCAGTGTAAATCCATGGGTATCAAATCTTGCATCAAAACATGAAATTCATGTGATTGTATTCCATGTAAATTTAAATCAGTAATTGAAACAATATTCTAAATATTTGATTAATACCCTTATGGAACTTTTACACCATTAAAGAAAATGAAAAATTGTAATTTTTCCTGTCTGGATAGAGTGTAAGCTATTAGAGGAAGAAAATTACACCCTTTATCATTCACTAGTGACAAATATTCCCCTATCCCCATGTAAATCATGTCTAACCTAGCTTTGATTACATATTTTGTTTTTTCAATAACATTTAGTAATGTGCTAATAAAACTATCAAATGTATTTTTTTCTACATGCATGACATCAAGAAAATTTCTGATGTACAAACAATTCCAATATAATAATTCAAAGAAAATTGATCTATTTTTTCAACCTGATTTCATAAGGTTTTTCAAAAATGGTTTACCAAAAATAGTGTTAAAATCCTTTACTTTATCGAATAGTTTATTGCCCATTCGTGGTGATGGTGTTGTACCTTGTTTGGTATTCCAATAAAATGTTGTCTTATGGGATTGGTATTTGTTTCGTCGAGGTAAAAATTTCTGATGTTCTAAAAATACACACTTCAAGGAATGTTTCAACCAAATTGATTGTGTACATTCTTCAAAAATGGGAGCCCCAACATTCCTTTGATGTTATTGCTTGAAAAATTTCCATAAGCAGGAAAGTCATTTATCATCCCATAGAACATGGCCCTCAATGTGAATTATTCACTTCTGTGAGCATCATGCATTATTACACTTGTATCCCACATCAATTTCAGATCTGTTATCAATGGATCCAAATAGACATCAATATCATTATTGGGTTGTTTTGGTCTAGATATAAGCATAGATAACATAATTTGTTTTCACTTCATCCATAAACATGGAGAAAATTTATAATTTACCAACATAACAGGACATTTACTATGAGTACTACTCTATATATCAAAAGGATTTATTACATCTATAGATAATTCAAGATGGAAGTTTCTTGGCTCATTTCCAAATTTAGGATACAATATAATAAAATTTGTATTTCGCGGTGGTTTTTTTCATTTAGCGGTGGTTTAAACCGCCGCTAAATCGTTCTATAGCGGTTTTGGAAAACTGCCGCTAAATCGTGTGTTGGGAAGTAATTAGCGGTGGTTTTTTAAAACTGTCGTAAAATGATTTAGCGACGGTTTTTTAGCAGTGGTTTAAACCGTCTCTAAATCATTTTTAATTTTTTTAATTTTTTTAATTTTTTAATTTTTTTATATTTTCGTTATTTATTTATTTATTTATTTATTTATTTATTATTACCACGCTCATGCCCATCTCCATGCATAAGTCCATGTCCACGCACATGCCCATGCAATATATAGAAATTCTGCATTGGATGAGATTTGAACCACTTACCTCATTCTTATTCTCCAAAGACTTTACCACACCAACAAGCTCTTCATGTGGTCAATAAATTGAACTTAATATACTTATACACATATATATTAATTGGAAAAACAAGTAATACATAACAAATAGATACACACTAAATAATTATTAATCAATAATTATTAATCAATAATGATTAATCAATAATCAATAATTAATAATTAACAATTTATAATGTATAATATATAATATATAATATATAATATATAACATATAATATATAATATATAATATATAATATATAACATATAATATATAAGACATAATATATAATACATAATATATAATACATAATACATAATATATAATACATAATATATAATATATAATATATAATATATAATATATAATATATAATATATAATATATAATATATAATATATAATATATAATATATAATATATAATATATAATATATAATATATAATCAATAATACCAGGAAAGTTTAGTCAGAGGAAAAACCTCTGACTATTTATTAAAAATAAAGAAAAAGGTACAGAGAGCATGGATAGGGATAAGGGAGAACATTCTGCCCAAACCCAATCAATAGTTCCAGACAAACTGAGACAATTACATACCATAAAAGTCAAAAAACAACATCAAATAGTGCATAAATCTCACAGTTGCACCAATCCACCATTGTCATTCAGTGAAACCAGATCACACCAGTAACCTGCACAAAACCACTTACAGGTCCCCATCCAAACTACAAAATCTTCACATAACCGATCATCACGCACCACCATTGTCAAAATCCCCACAAAATACATCAAAACCATCGCTGATACCATATCACAGCAGCACTGCCAAAGTAGACCAACCACAAAACGAATCCAGATCCAACCTCGAACCAACATTACAACTAAAATGCACATCCAAGAACGAAAAACACAGACCAGGGAAAGAAGCAAACCCACACCAAATCTAAACCGTAAACCCTCTGCCGCCTTCAATCCCACACACGATGAACAAATCCACCCAATACATCCAGACGATGCAGAAACATGACGGAAACCTCACCGCAGCAGCGGGAAACACAAACATCGGACTCACCGTGCCGCTAGAAGAGCCATATCCAAATCTGAGGGTGCGTAGTAGGTAGCAAACGATGAGAGCCTCTGAGATGTTCGAGCCCATGGAGGAGATACCGCAACAGGAGACACTGCATGCCACGATCTTGTCTGACCGAAGCGTTGGAGGGAAGCTGATCCACCGTGGGGGAGAGGAAGACAATGACTGGGGTAGGGGAACCCTAGTGCGGAGCCCTTTACAGGCGCATCCTTCTGACATATCTATAATCGATAATATATAACATATAATATATAATATATAATATATAATATATAATATATAATATATAATATATAATATATAATATATAATATATAATATATAATATATAATATATAACATATAATATATGAGTAATGTATAAATAAAAAATTAATTAAAAAGTAATTGAATATATGATAAATAAAAAAACAAATTAATAACAAATTAATAAATAATAGATAAATAAAGAAATAATAAATAAATGATAAATGATAAATAATCAATAATCAATAATCAATAATAAATCATAAATCATAAATCATAAATCATAAATCATAAATCATAAATTATAAATAATTAATAATTAATAATAAATTATAAATACTAAATAGTAAATAACAATTAACAAATAATTAATAATTAATAATTAATAATTAATAGTAACTAATAATTAATCATTAATCGTTAAGAATTAATAATTAACATTTAATATTTAATATTTAAAAATTTATAAATAATTAACAAATTATTAATTAATTATTAATAATTAATTAATAATTAATTAATTAAAATTAATAAATATTAAATAATGAATAAATAAATAAATAATAAATGAATAATAATTTAATAATAATTTAATAATAATTTAATAAAAAATTAATTTTTAGTAAATTAAAAATAAATTAATAAATAATAAATAATAAATAATAAATAATAAATACTAAATAATAAATAAATAAATAATTAATTAATTAATTAATAATTAATAATTAATAATAACTAATTACTAATATTCAATAGTCAATATTTAATATTTAATAGTTAATTAATATTTAATTAATAAATAATCAATAAATAATAAATAATAAATGAATAATAAACTACTAATAAATTAATATTTATTAAGTTAAAAATAAACTAATAAATAATAAATAATAAATAATAAATAATAAATAATAAATAATAAATAATAAATAATAAAGAATGAATCATAAATAAAAAAATACATAAATAAATAAATATATAAATAAAAAATAATTAATTAATAATTAATAATAACTAATAACTAATGATTAATAATTTATTATTAATAATTATTAATTATTAATTATTAATTAAAATCTAATTTTTAACATTTAATATTTAATATTTAATAAATAATTAATAAATATTAATTAATTAATTAATAATTAATAGTTAATAAATAAATAATGAATAATGAATAAATAAATAAATAAATAATAAATGAATAATAAACAAATATTAAATAATTAATAATTAATTTATAAATAAATTAAAAAAAATTAATAATTAATGTGGACATAATAACTAAATAAATAAATATTAAACATTAAATAAATAAATAATAGATAAAAATAATTAATTAATTAATTAATAATTAATAAATAAGTAATAAATAAATAACTATTAAATAAGTAAATAAATAAATCATAAAACGTTAAGAACTTCTAAAAACCCTAAAAATACTGAAATGACCTTAAAATATGATTCGAGACTCCCTTTTGAGTGCCACAACTAGTCAAATCAAATATCATGAAATGAGATTCGATATGATATGTGGTACTGTCCGAACGGACACCTGTATCGAAAGTTATAATGGTTTGAATTTTAAGAAATCGGTGTTTGCAACTAAAACCTCTGTTTCAGAGGCCTTACGGGCCTTTCTGGCGAAATAAAAAGGGTTACAATATTCAAAGAATTGGTACCAGACCTAAGCAGTGTAGAGATTGTCGTAGGCTTCGATTTGATATGTGGTAGAGCCCAAACGGACACCTAGATTAAAAGTTATGGTTGTTTGAAGTTCGAGTTCAATTTTCAACTTTTGAATTTTGAATATATTTTTTTCCTTTGATTATCACATGATTTAAATCTCACTTGGTTTTTTCTCATTTGATAAACTTTGATTTGACTGGTTTTAAAGCTAAAAGGGACTCTCGGATCATAAGTTATGGTCATTTGAAATCGAAGTCGGTTCTTCTACTTATTGAAGATTTGTTTTCAGTTTAAAAATATTATTAACTAATAATTATAAATATTAATTAATTGAAACATTAAAAATATTTAAAATTCTAAATAATAAAATATATTTAATTTTAAATAATTAATAATTAATAATTAATTTTTTAAAATTTTCTAAATTATTGCGGCGGTTTTGAAAAAACCGCCGCTATTTCGCGGCGGTTTTTTTTTAAAAAATCACTGCTAAAAAGTTGAAATTTTTTTAGAAGATATTTTTAAAAAAATTAAAAAAAATGGCGGCGGTTTTTTCATAGTGGTTTTAAAAACCGCCGCTAAATTTTTGATCAAAAAACATTTAGCGACGGTTTTAAAAACTGCCGTTAAAACACTGATTTCTTGTAATGATACTCATAATCAATTTTATTCTACTAAGGAGAGTATGTTGGATGACATAGATTTTTTTTTAATTATTTTATCTGCATTCCATGTTAATTATCTTACTATTTCATGGAATCCATATAGTTTTCTAAATCTTGTAATGATAGGAAAGTGCCATATAGCTTTATAAGGACTTGATTTATCTTTCTTGTATTGATCCATGCCAAACTTAGGGTATTTATGAGTGATTCATGGTCCTTGAAAAATAATATGTCATCATTTGGACAATCATTTGTTTTTTTAGAGATCATACCCATTGAATGTAGCATTCATTTAGAATAATATATTTGATAAGGAGGTTCATTTTCTTTTAGTATCATATCATTCAGGAGACCAAATATTTTTGTAAAGTTGGTATCACTTTATTCACTGCCAGCTTTCAAATTATATAACTTCAATATATCTAACAGTGTTGTGTATTTAATACAACTAGTATACAATGGTCTCTTCTCATAGTTATTTAACTTCTCAAACAACTTTGGACAATCCTTAAGTTCATATTCAATTTCCATTTCCATTTCTTCCATGCGATCTCCATCATCATTTACACTAGTGTTCATATCAAATGATCCATAAATCCTAGTATCATCCCAATCGGTGTGGATGTCCAGTTTGTCCCTGTGTTTAGTCTAACATTTTTACTCTGATCTATTATATGACAAATCAAATGTTATTTCAACTCTTCTAGACTAATTTTTCTTTAATAACAACAATGTAAACATAGACAAAGTATTTGAGAAGCGTCGTATGCATGCTTTATTGCAAAGTTGATGAACTCTTTAACTCTATCTTCATACTCTTTTGTCATACGATTAGCGTGCATCCATTTTCAATTCATATCCATTCTATTAGGTTTATAAAATATTATTTTTATATAAAAAATAAATAAATACACATAAGATATTCATATTCAAAGGTGAAAGTTATAGATAATTCTAATAAGGGACCCAAAATGATCACTGGTACCCGGTATGGGATGACTACTGCTCAGAGTAGTTCAAGAAATGCAGGTAAATGTTTATAAGAGATAGGTTTGAGTCTCAAACAACAAAATAAAATAATAACTATTTAGTAGATGAAGCCGATGAGGATGATATTTCTCTCCTTAAGTCTAAATGTTCCTAGACTGGGAGTTGGCGAAGCACCGAACAACATTTCTTAGTTTTATGCTTAAACCTGAAAATTTTCTCAGGAACGCAATGGTTTGACAGATGAGTTGATCATAGAATACATTTTCATAGTGCCCTTACTCTTTTATACCCCTTTCCCCATTCTTAATGGGTTGAGACACATGATCACCTTAGCTCGAGTATACATGAACCATTACACCTTGAATAGAAAATTTGTTGCACCAAGACTACAATATGATCTCCAAGTGCAAACAGATGCATTATTTCTTATCCCCACTTATTTTATACATTATAGAGAGGCCAATAGTTAGTATAAAAGGAATAAAACATCATGTTATTAAGATAGATTCATGATTTATCTCTATATCTGATGCAGTACTTGTATCCATATAACGCCCTAAGATTTAAGTATGTACATTCCTTTAAATAAATACTTTGTTGGGTAAATTTTATCACATGCCACACTAAACTAAAAAAATTTAAATATACCATATTATAGAGAAAGTTAAAAATTAATACATAATGAGTATAAAATTTGAAACGTCATTATGAAAATTACTATAACAATAAAAACTCAAGAAATCAAAAATATGTTAATATTATTTTTTATAAAAACTTGTATTATAATTTGATATATATATATATATATTCATTTCAAAGAATGATTTAATTTTTTCTGATAGTATGGAATTGATGAAATTTAATGTGGATGAATAGCAAATATGATATTATTAAAATCATTAATGGTAAAAAGACATATTTATCAAAGAACTTTTTTTAAAGTGGTGTGTATATTATCACAAAAAGGTAAATTAATATTATTTAAAAGATTATTCCCATAATATGTAATGTTTCAATATATTAAAATTCAATAACCACTATAGAGTTTTAAATGGTTAATATGGTGTTAAATTAAGAGATAAGGCCACAAATATAACAAAAATGTATCTCTAATTGATTGAATAAGTTGGTTTTATACCTACACTATCTTATAATCATAATATTTCTAATTTGGATCAAGTTACCAAGAATATATCTTCCCCTTTTATAATAATAAATATATATTTAAAAGAAATTTACTTCTTTGAATTAAAAAAGGATTCCTACTCCACCCCTTCAAAGATAAGCCCAAAAATTAAACTCTCCCATATATTGATTCACCCTTTAATCATTGTATTTAAATCTATATTTCATGTTATTTCTTTCAAGGGGTTTTTATTTGATAATTACCAAAGCCTTAATGGTTTTCCATATCAACTGGAGAATCAAGTGAAGGATGATACATTTTCAAATTTATGCCATTCAGCTTTGAGAAACCATATTTCTATTCCATTGAGGGACCAAGATAAATTCAAATTACTCTATTTCATGAAAATTATAGTGACTTTTAGTCTACAGAAAAAATAGAAAATCAACTTGGTATTGGTGAGAAATATCACCCAACATCATATCAACACGTCACAATAAACCACCTTCTTTTAAATGCATTTTCTAGGTCCCTTTATGTAATCACTCACTCGTTTTTTTAACACAAAGCCCATTTTAAAAAAAAATTATAAATTCAATATTGAAACCAACCTATTTACAAAACACTTTGCAAGAGACAAAAACTTTTTAAATTACCACATATTAATTTAAAATTCCAAATCTCATCTTAAAACCACTTTCAAAATTCAAAAGGCTACTTTTAAAATTTTTAAAACCCTTCTTGAAATTTGTTTTTTTAATTCCACATGAAAATCCACCAATTTTTTTCAAAAAACTTAATGGGATACAAACCCCCTTTTCTATAAAAATCATTAGTATCAAGTGAAAATTTTAAAAAACATAATAAAAACCATGAAAAATAAATTATAAGTTTAAAATCATTTACATGGAAATATGTACACTTTTAAATGTTTAAAACTTTACAATTTTACTTTGAAATCACTTCATGAGTTTCAAAACACCAAATCCATTTTAGTTTATTTTAAGTAAAAAACTCATTTTTCCATTTCAAAACCCACTTTAACATTTAAAACCAAGTTTCCTTTATCAAAACTAAAATTTTAAAAAAATTCATGATCATAAAAATACTATGTAGGCCATGACCCATTCTAAAGAAAATAATGATTATTAAACATTCCATAAACATTTTATAAAGTTGGAATGAATAATTTTTTTTTTCAAAATACAGAATTAAATTAACGATTTAAATCCTAGAACCATGGTAAAGGATTTATTAGGTAAGTTTGGTCAAGAATTAAGGATCCTCACACTCTCAGTGATCATGGATACCTGGTGTGCACATTACCCTAGGGCTACGGGCCTAGGGGTAGGATTCCACCACTACAAGTGTCTCATTACCTCACCAATGTTTAGTTAGAATTTTCATTATATATTACATTGTTTGGTAGAGCTAAACATGTCTAACATTATTTTCCCAGATTACCCACCTAAATTCCCAGGTTCCCTTGGGCTTCTTTCAAAAATCAATCGAGGGACTACTCATTTATCAAAAAAACAATTTCATCAAATATCAGACACAAATCCACAAATCCAAAATTAAACATTCCATAAAAATTATTCAATAATAAACATCAATAAGGTTTTACAAATATTCAATACATTGAAAACTATTTTCCAAAAGATTGTGAGGTGTTCGAAGAAGTCCTTGTGTGATATCTAGCTTAGGTTTGATTTGAATTTATCTGAGTGTGAGTCGAATTAGAGGTGCTCTAGTACATTGGGTTAGAGAATAATAGAGGATTTGAATTTTATTTAGAAAGTATCCAGCCATTAAGTTACACCAAGTTTTGAGTTTTTACATTTTTTGGGTCTTTAGAAGATCATGGGATGATTTGGGTTTAAGAATTATAGCAGAGGGATGAGATGGTGCATCGACGGCTGCAAATGAGAATTTTTAGTGAAAATGTATCCATATGAGGACTAAATAATGTTTTTCCATGAGATTGGGTGAGGTGAGGTGGAAACCACATCATGAATGTTGTTCACATTAAATATTTATGTTTTCATTATTGTGCAAAGTCTGTTAAACATGTTTACTTATTTTAAAATTATTTATTCTATGGCACATTCTTTAATTATTTCCATTCTTTCATTTATATAAATTCATGATTATAAATTATATAATCTCCAAATAATTTTAAGATCCATAAAGTAATATAGCTATCATATGTTTGGGTTATGTTAACTCACTTTATTTTGATAAAGTAACCAGAATATTCACATGTCTTAGACCTTTGTTCAAGAAAGAAAATTACTATTTGGTACAGATTTATGTTCTGATATCTTGATTACAATTACTAAACCAAAATTTAGTTTTAAATCATATGTTTAAATGGTATAAATATACTTAGTTAAGTATTCCCTTTTATACCTTATCTTGTATTACAAAGAAATTCATTTCCTTTCACTATAACCTAAATGAATTATAAGTCAATAAACAATACTTAAACTTGATTTAGATATTTCATAAGTGATGATATAATGTATGGGTTTATTAAGTGGGAAGGAATGATTTGTTATGATAACTTATTAAGTATCATCAACTTGTTTGATTTTTGAAACTAAACTAAAAACTTTTTAAGTTTTAAATGTGTCTGTTTTCCTAAAGAATTATGTGTGTATTTGGTTTTATATAAATACCTTAAATAAATAATTTTTTTTCTTGAAACTAAAATATTAGATATTTTAATTCTTTAAATTTTTTTACTAAACCATAATTTTACATTACTAACAAGACATTTTCTTTGTATATTTTAAAGATAAAAAATGTAAATCTTCATTTTCATCAAATACAAATTATACATGTGCATATTAACTTTAAATTAACTCTTTTACTTAACAAAGGTTGTTACTAAATTGGGTTTTGAATATAGAAATTTTATTTAAATGAGAATATTTCATTTTTTATTTTAGAACATTTTAATTGGTTCTTGAGTCACACCTTATGCATTCTTTGGGTTATTATGAGTAAGAATTGGTTATAGATAATGATATGTTTAATACTTTGCCTAGTTTAATACTAGAATGAATTATTTATTTTTATTCCATGTTTATTACCTTGTTTGGATTGAAATTAGTGAACTTTAAACTATACATACACCACAACGTATGCCTTGTGTGGATTAACATATGGGTATTTGGAAATTAATGATTATTCCTCATTTTGATTTATATTTATATGATAAATTATTTTCTATATTGTAACCCAATCATTAAATCAAAATTAAATGTTTTTTATTATTAAGAAGACCATTTTAAAGGTTTAGTGGGAACCCTCACATAAATCACCACATATAAAATCACCAAGACAAACAAAGCATCTTACCAAGTGAGAATGAAATAACAACCAACAAACCAAATCAACCAAGAGATATACAGCCAACTAGACTCAAGTGCATACATGAAGAATAATATAATGAAAAAATAAAATGCATTGTGAATGACCAAGTAGTTCTAACCAAAGACCACTTAAGAACATGCTTAAAATTTTTGACATTAGCAATATACAGATTTCACAACTCACTACATAGGGACAGAAAAAAAGAGAGGAAGAAACCAATTACAGACCTAAAATTCCTAAGACTATCTCCAAACAACAGTACTAAAATTCAATAACCTATGCTCTAAAATAGCATAGATATAGTGAAAACATATCCAATCGGTGTGTCGTTTTTTATGTTGTAATTTTTATATTACAAAAATAAATAAAAATTTGAACTGAAATCAGCATGAAAAAGGAAAAAAATCAAAAATAATATAGTGTTACTGTAGTGTAGTGCCAAATATGGCATTGTGTTATACCACTACTTCAAAATAGCATAAGTAATGGCACCTAGTTGGAGAAAAATACCTGCATCATTTTAGCATTTTCACGTTAAAATACTATGGGTTGGAGATAGTCTAAGGAAGGAACCCAAACAAATTTCAAGGGGCTCATTGAACTCAAAGGGGAAGGTTTTGATCATCCAAGATTATGAAATCAATAAGAGTCAAATGAGGAAGAGTAGATACCCTAAAATTTGAACCCACAATAGCACTGAGCCAAGAAAACACCTCAATAACACAAACTACAGAACCTAAACAAGAAATTGATGAGAGAGGAGGAGAAAAAATAACATACCTTGGATTCGAGGCTTGATTCATCAAGAAGAAAGTTGAGGAGAAGCGCTGGAAGTAGAGGAATTTCATGAAAGCTTGAGAATCGCGATTGAAATCAGTGCGATTAGGGTACTTTTAAATAGATCGAGGAGGGTTTTATCATCACTTCCAAAAAAACGCTAATAAATATATCTTTTATCAGCGCTAAATGAATAAGTGCTAATAAAGGATTTATAATTATACATAAAAGTATTTTTAAATATATTTATAAATATTTGTATATGATTATAAATGTATTTATATCATTATATATATATATATATATTAAATATATTCATTATTTAAATAAATTTATTGTAATTTTATAATTATTTAAGCATATAGTTATTTATTTATAATTATATAAATGCTTTTAAAAAATATATATATTAATTTATTTATAATTATAAATATATAATTTTATAAATATTTTAAATATACATTTATAAATATATTTATAAATAAATATGTCTGTAAATATATTTATAATTATTTATTTATAATTATAAATATATTTATATCACTATATATATTTATATAATTATATACATATTTAGTAAATATATATAAATATAAATATAAATATAGTAAATATATTCATTATTTAAATATATTTATTATAATTTTATAATTATAAATATATTTATATCATTATATATATTTATATAATTATATATATTTATTTAATAAACATATATAAATATAAATATAAATATAGTAAATATATTCATTATTTCAAGATATTTATTATAATTTTATAATTATTTAAATATATGATTATTTATTTATAATTATATAAATATTTTTTTAAATAATATTTATATATTTATATCATTATATATATTTATATTTATATTTATATATTTAATAGATATATATAAATATAAATATAGTAAATATATTCATTTTTTAAATAAATTTATTATAATTTTATAATTATCTAAATATATATATAATTATCTATTTATAATTCTATAAATACTTTTTTTAAATATTATTTATTTATCTATAATTATAGACATATAAATTTATAAATATAGTAAATATAGATTTATAAATATATTTACTTATAAATATTTATTTAAAAATATATTTTTAACATTATTAATGAATATATAATCTTAAATGCATTCATGTTAAAAATGAGTTAAATTGAATAATTAAAAATGAGTACACTTTAAAAATATTGAAAGAATGTATAATTTTTATTAATTAAATATAAATTATTAAAAATATGTATATATATTGATATAAAGATGAATACATATTGAAAATATTAAAACATAGTAAATAAATATATATAAATAAATATTACAAAATGATTAAATTTCAAAAAAATAAAAAATATTAAAAATGAATAAATAATACACAATTATAATAATATTAAAAATAAATAAATAAAATTTACCAATTAAAAACATAATATATTAAATGTATCATGTTACTAAATGAAATTCTAAAATGAATACTAAAATTTGAATAAATTACATAAATATTAGGTGTATGTGTTTTTATATAAGATTTCATTAATTACATAAATATGTGTGTGTGTGTGTGTTGTATATAAAAATGAATTAATTAAGTATATGTATACGTGAAATCAATGTAACGCACATTTTATATATGTTAAATTGAAAAATCAAACGACATTCAATTAACGTCCATTACTCAATACAATTAGTCATTATTTTTAATTAATATTAATTTTTAATTATAAATAATTCTTTACTAAATATATGACTTATTTAATATAATCATAAATATTTTTTATTATATAAATCATATTTTAGGAAATATTATATATATTGATATATATATATGTATATGTATATATGAATATATTTCTATATTAAATGTATTAATAAATAATTATGTATAAAAACCATTAAAAATAAATAAGACATTAATATGTTTCTAATTATTAAATTTTATTCATTTTCTATATTTAAATTTAATATATATTATTTATTACTATTTATAATTAATATACATATTAAACTTATTGATTTTTATTAATAATTGTGTAATGTCCCTTGATCTGGTACTCTCTCACATGGCCAAAACGGGTTGGTTATGATGCCTCAAGTGCACCTCCCCATATGCCAGAGGCTGTCGACTAGCAGTGGAGGTGTGAAGTATAGTGGGGAGACTATACCTCCTGGTACAGAGTTACAACACAGCAAAAATAAACAATATAAATAAAAATCAGAGTTGCAGAAATAACAAAAATAATACAATACAACATAAAAAACAAACAATAAAATCCAACAGAATAATCCAATAAGTAATAAAGGAATAATGTAATGATAGACTAAAATGTATCTAAGTGTCATGCTAGAAGTAACATGAATAAAATACTACCAGACACAAATAAAGACTCAAAAATCCCTGGTCCCAAGCCCCATGTCAGTCTCGTATCCAAAATCCAGCCCATACAGCAAGTAAACAATCAACAACAAGGTCCATTACCCTTGTCCAAACCTGCATCCATTTAATCTGCTCAGGTACCAAATGGAGGTTCAAATATGGTGTGAGTAAAACTTGATAGGTCGAGACCACTATGTCTAAACAAAACTAGCCTGATAATAAGTGTATGAAATAAAGTGATAAAGTGGTGTGTCGATTAATTAAACAATTAATATAATACAACAATCCACCTACATCGACACTATACCAAAATATCTCTAAGAATATAGCAAAACCATGCCAACATAACCATATATCCATGTAAACTACTTTGGCACCATGCCGGAATGTCTCCAAGCACATAGCATAATTGTGCCTACCAAAACCATATATCCATGGTATAAAAAATAACTAGGTCAAGATAATTATATAAGCATTTCAACATGTCTTAGGGCATAACCCAGTATATAATAATTTCAGCATGTGTCATGGAATATCTCGGTATATAAGCATTTCAGCATGTCTCAGGGCATAGCCTGGTATATAATCATTTCAGCATGTCTCAGGGCATAGCATGGTATATAAGCATCTCATCATATCTTAGGGAATAGGCCGGTATATAATCATTTCAGAAATAAATTTGGGCCAACGCCCTATATAAGAATTATAGTATAGAAATATCCAAAAATGTCGTAGAAATAAGGACATCACAATATCACGTCATAAGGCTCAATGATTAATTATACAAATTATCATTCATCTTTCAATTACACTTTCATTTATATCACAAATTATCAATAGCCATGACCATAATAAAATAATCCATTACCTATGGATTTTATATCAAGCAATCGTTTAAATTATCATGTCGTGCTAAACACACTTTAAGCTATTATCCAAGTCATTATTATTCAAGTGTTTTCTCAACCAATGGGTAGTCACAAGCCAGGTAACATCAATAATTGAATAAAAAGGGACTCAACCAATATTCAAATCCATGATTCACCATTTATCAATTAATAAATTAATTATAGTGCACGTTATGATGGAAAACTCACAATATTTCATATACTTGCAATTAAACAGACTATAGGGTTAGGTTTAGACTCCCTACCTTAAACCAGCAATTAACACAATGCTTCCAAAGGGTAACTCTAATGAGAAAGAAGGTGTAAAAGATTGAAAGAATAAACTAAAATAACCTAGTTTGATATCACAACCAAAATAGGTCCAAATATTCCACTTCCTAATTGAGAACAACAGAAGATGGGGGGGAAACTGAATCCAAAGACTTATCAGGGATTGATCGCACAAACAGGATGTCTGAAATGGAGGAAAGGCTTCAAAAATCACATGAAGAACTATCCTAGTTTGAGAGGTGGAATCTTCACTAAATTGATGAAAGAAAATCATTCCCATTTCCCACTTACAACTACTGCTCATGATATTACATGATGTGTAACTCTTTTACACATAGTGTATTTCTTTTTAGAGGGATACACTAAAAAACCTGTCACCTTAGGTTATTATTTATCCTGTATGATTTTTACATGACATGAATGGTTTACACAATGTGTAACCATTTCACACATTGTACTGGCTCACGACATATTTCTAGCAGTAGTTATACATCGTGTAACATTTACACGATGTGTAAATATTCTACAGACAGTTTTTAGAACATTTTCTAAAAAAGGACCTGAACCACCTCCAAATCCTTATAAAGCATAGAAAACTCTCATAAAACCATTTATCAGGTTTATATCTAGACTCCATTAATTCAAACAAGCATATATCCCTAAAATTTAGGTCATTTTATCCAATAAAGACTCTCTACCTTCAAATAAGACTCAACCATCAAATATCAAAGACAAAGGTAAACCCAATGAAAGGAATTTAATACAAAACTCAATGAGAGATGTACCTAGAAAAATATGGGATCTTACAACCTCCCAACCATATGACAACTCATCCTTGACCTACTCTTAAAATCATTGTGGGGTCTCAGAGAACATGTCTGACCACTGTACTCACATATTAGAGTCCCTATCTTAGGTATCCTCCTGAACACACCCATGTAGCCACTACACTCAAATAAAAATAATATCCCTACCCCATAGATACTCCTCACTATAGTACACAATCCATATCGGATTCTCCTAAAAGGATACATCAGAAAAAATATCAATTTCTTTTATGTCCACCATGTGAGAATGGTCAGGATAATATATCTATAGTTGTGACATGTGAAATACGTCATGCATGGAACTATAGCATTGTGGAATGGTTAATTGTTATGCCACTAGATCGACCTTATCCACTATCTCAAATTTTCTAGAAAACCTGAGTGCTAGATTTCCCTGTTTCCTGGTATGGTGTTACCCCAACCTAGGAAACACCCGAAGGAAAACATGATGACGAACCTTGAACTCCAAAGGTCATCTTTGATGGTAAGAGTAATATTTCTGCCTACTTTTCATAGTCACTAACTGGTACCTGGTCAACTAAACCTGCTCAGATGTCTCCTTCATGAGACTAGGCCCAACAAGAACTTATCCACCTACCTCTAACCAGCAAAGAGTCAAACGACATGGCCTACCATACATATCCATGAGAGGTTCTATCTGGATCGATGACTAGAAGCTATTATTATATGAAAACTCCATGATTTTCATATAAATATACCATAAACCACCAAAATCAAAAACATATTCATGAAACATATCCTCTAAAACCTGAATAATCTGATCAGATTGACCATCTGTGTAAGGATGATAGGTTATACTCAAAAGAACCTATGATCCCAGAGCCTTATAAAGACCCTACCAAAAAAAAGATGTAAAACAACGATCTCTATCATAAATGATAATCCTCATAACACCATGCAACCAAACTACCTCATGCATGTAAAGACTACTTAGATCATCAACTGTGAAGGTCTCCCTAATTGAAAAAAAGTGGTCTACCTTCGTTAGTCGATCCAAGATCACCCAACTACATCATTCTTATTTTCTTTCCTAGTTAATCTTGTCAAAAAATCTATAGTGACATCATCCCATTTCCACTCATGAATGGGAAAAGGCTGTAAAATCTCAGTTAGCCTCTAATGCTCAGCTTTCACCTGCTAACAATAAAACATCTATCCATGAATTTGGATACCTCCTTATTAATTCTTGATCACCAATACTATATATGGATATCATTATACATATTTTTAAAACTAGAATGTACCACCCATCTAGAATCATGAAGCTCTCTCATCATCTCCTTATTCAAGCCCATAGGAACCCATACTTTTCCATAGAAAAAAGATAATTATCACTGCCAAGAGATCATCCTGATGGTGTCTCCCCACCATATAATTTTTCTCTTAGAAAAAATCCATCCAGGTCAGATAACTTCTCTAACTTGATTTGTTCTAAAATCATGGGTATAATAGATGTTTAAGTCAGAGCTACTCATCCTTATAACTCTTAAACATCTAGATGTATGTCTACAAAGAGTGTCATCATCCACCACTCATCTTAAGAATCTCATACTGACTCTATCTGTATCTTACATCTCAAAACATTGGTAATGATGTTTCCCTTTCCTGGTTTATAATCCAAATAGAATTCAAAAGACTCCAGATACTCGACCCAACTCCTCTGTTGAAGGTTCAAGTCCTACTGAGAAAATATTTACTTGAGGATCTTGTGGTTAATGTATACCACAAAACTCTCACCCATGAGATAACTCCTCCAATATATCATGTCATTTACCACCACTTCTAAATCCAAATCACGAGTAGGATAATTCCTCTCATGTGGTCTTAACTATCTAGAGCCATAACCAACCACTCGATCCTTCTTCATCGTAAATTCTCTGAGTTCAACTTTGGATGCATCAAAATACATAGTATATGCTTTACCCATCATAGGTAAATTGAGGATAGGTTCTAAGGTTATAATACCTTTTATATCCTAAAAATATCTCTCATAAGAATTTTACCAAACAAACTTCACCCATTTATTATTCATCCTAGACATCAGTGCTTCCAGATAGAAGAATTCCTAGATAAAGCACTGATAATAACCTGTTAAACCTAGAAATATATGAATCTTAAATATATTCTTGGGTTTCTCTCAAGATACCATGACTGAAACTTTCTTTGGGTCCATTGAAACTTCTCCCTCTAAGATGGCATGGCCCAAGAAGTGCACTTTATTAATCCAAAAACTATATTTAGTTAGATTGGCATAAAGATGATTCTCTCACAATGTACTCAATATGATTTCAAGATGTTGAGAATGATCACTTGCTGACTAAAGTACACTAATATGTCATCGAAAAAAACCACCAAAAACTGATCCAAAAAAGGATGAAAGATATGATTCATCAAAGCCATGAATATCATTTGTGTATTAGTCAAAAAAATGGAATCACTACGAACTCATAAAATCTATACCTTCTCCTAAAAGTATTCTGAGTTATGTTTGAAAGTCTCACCCCCAATTAGTGGTATCAAAATCTTAGATCGATCTTGGAGAAGATTTTATCACCTCTCAATTGATCAAAAATATCATCAATGTGTGGAAGGGGATAGTGTATCTTAAATATCATCCGGTTCAATCTCTAATAATCCACACATAAGTGCAAGGTACCATCAGCCTTCTTAAGAAGAGAACCGAAGAACCCTAATAAGGTGTACTAGGCCATATAAAACCTTTATTTTCTAGATCTTCCAATTGAATTTCAACTCTCAAATCTCTTCTAGTGTTATTCTATAAGGTGGGATGAAAATTGTCTCTTCTCCCGGGACCAACTCGATCATGAAATCAATCTCTCACTCAGGAAGTAAGTCATATAACTCATTAGGAAATACATCTTGAAAATGGTCTACCACTGGAGGAAAATAATCCTACTGTATTCCATTATCATCTAGAGTAATACCAACTATCAGACTGCTGAGATAATTCAATCTACACTGAATTGGTCCTGCACAACTAGCTTGAAGATCCCACTCACCCTGGTGAGAATAGATGCCTCCTTAGGGAAATATAAAGGTAAATATCCTCCAGTAACAATCAATATGAGTTTGGTATAGAACTAAAAAAATCCATACCAAGAATCAAATCAAAGCCTTTCATTTCCAACACAAATGGTTCCCAAAAGAAATTTTAACCACCAATCTCTAGAGAATGTGCCTTGCAACATTTGATATTCTCTGACCGCACTTCCAATGATGTATCGATGGTCAAAGTACCATCTAATCTTTCCAAATTCAAGCTAAACCCATTTACAAAAAGTTTGGATAAAAATTAATGTGGTGATCTCATATCAAACAAAACATAAGAAATGGTAGATGATATAATAATGATACCTTTGATAGTAGAAGGTCTCGCATCCACAATAGTCAGATTAGTCTGTATAACATACATCTAACCAACCCCTCTACCCTAGGATTTGGCCTAACTCACCTGAGTTATTCCCTCTATCTGGTATTTTCACTCATGTACTGGGGTTCTATATCCCTTTCCTTAACCAGAATGTCCTATAGAACTCCAACTACCTCTCTTATAAGGAGTAGCTGAGTCCTTATCAGAATTTAGTGCCTACCCTAATCCCCTGCCACTTCTCTTCTGCTACATTCACCTAAAAAACCTTTGTAGGTGGACCATATTATCACAAGCATGACACTCCAAAGTGGTGTATGGAATCTGTGTGCACTTATAGCCCATATTTTCACACTGAAAAAAAATGTAATGGAACATGATCCTGAGATGGATACCCACTGCCCTGACTACTCTTCCCACTATTTCCTTGGTGAAAATTATCATAGTGATACTTCTTTCAACTAGAAGAAGAGTTCCCAGTTCACCCTGCTGAAATATCCTAGCCACTTCTTGGGGCCTCTCTCAGATTCCCTTCTATGATGAGTGTCTGATTCATCACATCCTAAAAAATGCTCAGAATAAAAACTTTCACCTATAACCCAATCTCAGAGTGAAGACTATCATGAAAATTTCTCACCCTAGAGATCTCATCATCTACTAAAGATGGCGTAAAGCACTGTAGGTTGTTGAATCATCTGGTGTAGTCCATCATTGGAATGCCCTCATATGTCAAATGCATGAAATTGTGGTCCTTTTCATCCATCAACATCTCAATATAGAATTGGATCAACAAATACAACTCAAATTCATTCCAAGATAACTCCTTTTACAACCCAAACTGCTCTATAATATCCCACCAATACTTGGTAGGTCTAAAAATCATATACACAACAAGTTTCACCTTCCAATCTATGGGTGTTTTAAGATGATTAATGATGATCTGGACTAACTCTATCTAGAACTCAGCTACCTGGGGGCCTCCCACCCCAATGAACATAGACAGATATTATAGCTAGAACTCTCTTATCAGCTCATACATCGAAGGCACGCTGCGAACGGTCTCTCTTTCCATGGATCTCATGGCCCTCAAGAAGATGTCACAAAGATGAACATCCATCCAATTCTTAGGATCTATAGGAATCTCCAGTTCGGCTATATTAGGATCTTTCTAATTTCCACTCTCCTAATACTCAACTCGAAGATAAGAAGGAGGCATTTTCTCTATAAGAGAAACACACTCCTTAAAACACTAACTATAAAAGGTCAACCTCAATATGTGACAAAAACATATAAACAATAACTACTTGTATCTCTAAACATGTCTTACAAGTGTTTTAGCATGACATAACATTTCTTTTCATTCCATTTCATAAATATATCAGGTATCTTATATCATAGTTTAAACAAGCAAGTATATATCACATGCACTAATTATGTCCCTATCATGAACAATGCATGTTAATATATATCAATATGTGGATATCATGATACATGCATAATCATATCATGTCATATTTTTCTAAGAGTATAAATCTCAAGAACCAATAACAACATGAAAAAATAACATCACACAACATGTGAATCACCCTAGGTGAAATAACATCTACTATAACAAGAAAATAGTATAAACAACAATCCATCCCTATACACTCATATTTTCCCCTGTATATGGGTTATCTACTCCCATAAATAAGAACATTACCAAGTCCTAACATATCATAGTCTCCTTTTTACCTTTCCCAAATAGTAAAGAAACATAAAAGAAACTTGGTGTGCTCTGATGCCAATTTTTAACATCTCTCGATCTAGCACTCTCTCACATGGCCAAAACTAATTGGTTACATGACCTCAAGAACACCTCCCCATATTCTATAGGATATAAACTAGAAACAAGGGTGTGATAAGTATAGTGGGTAGACTATAACCCCTAGTACAGAGTTACAACTTAGTGTAAATAAACAATATAAATAAAAATCAGAGTAGTGAAAATAATGGAAACAATAAAACATAGTAGAAAAACAAAACAATAAAAGCCAACAAAATAATCCAATAAATAATAAATGAATAATTTAATGATGGTCTAAAATTTATCTAAATTTCATGCTATAAGTAACACAAATAAAATACTAGAAGACTCAAATAAATACTCAAAAGTCCCCAGTCTCGAGCCCCATGTCGGTCTTGTCTCTAAAATCTTTCCCATCTAGTAAGAAATCAATCAATAGTAAGGTACCTTTCCCTTTTCCAAACCTGAATCCATGTAATCTACATGGGTACCAATTTGAGGTCCAAATAGGGTGTGATTAAAACTTAGTAGTTTGACAGCACCGTGTCTAAATAAAACCATCCTGATAATAAGTGTATGCAATAAAGAGATAAACAGGTGTATAAATTAATTAAAGAATTAATATAATACAACAGTCAACATGCTTAGACATTATGCCAAAATATCTTTAAGCATGTAGCACAACCTTTCCAACATAACCATATATCTATATAACCTACTTTGGTGCCATGTTGGAATGTCTATGAGCATGTAGTATAAATATTCCAACCAAAACCATATATACATGGTATAAACAACAACTGGGCCAAGACCGTTGTATAATAATTTTAGCATAACTCAAGGAATATCCCGATATATAATCATTTCAGCATGTTTCGGGGCATTTCCCAATATATAAGTATTTCAACATGTCTCCAAGCATAGCCCAGTATATAATATTTTCAGCATGTCTTAGGGTATAGCCCAGTATATAAGCTTTTTAGCATGCCTCGGGGAATAGACCAGTATATAATCATTTTCATCACATATTAAGGAATATCTCAGTATATAATCATTTCAAAAATCAATATAGTCTAATGACTAATATAAGAATTACAACATAGAAATCACCACACATGTCATAATTACAATGATATCACAATATAACATCAAAAGGCTCGATGGTTAATTATGAAAATTACCATTCACCTTTCCATTACACTTTCATTTATATCACAAATGATCAAAAACCATGTACATTAACAAATAATATATTACTTAAAGGTTATATATCAAGAAATCGCATAAGGTATCATGTCATGTTAAACACACTTTAATCCATTAGCCAAGTCATTATTATTCAAGGGTTTTCTTACCCAATGGGTAGCCACAAGCCAGGTCGCATCAATAATTGAATAAAAAGGGATCCAACCAATATTCAAATCTATGATTCACCATTTATCAATGAATAAATTAATTAGAACATTATTTACATTATTTCAATCACAATATTTCATAAACTTGCAATTAAACAGATCATAGGGTTAGGTTCAGACTCCCTACCTTAAACTGGAGATTAACACATTACTTTCAAAGGGTAACTACAATGAGGAAGAAGGTTAATAATATCATGAGAAGAACCTAAAACAACCCAAGTCAAGATCACATCCAAAAGTGATACAAATATTCCATCACCCTAATAAAGAACAATGGAATAAGAGGGGAAAACAAAAGCCATACTTACCAGGTATTGATCACCTAAATGGGACGTCTGGAATAGAGAAAAGGATTCCAAAATCACTTGGAGAACCATCCTAGGTTGAGATGAGGAAGATACACCAAATTAATGGAAAAAAATCATTTGTGCCACCCACTTAAAACTTGTTCTCGCAATATTACACAGTGTGTAACTATTTTACATGTCATGTATTTCTTTTTAGAGGGATGCATTGAAAAACCCAAAACCTTGGGTTAATATTTATCCCACATAGATTTTACATGATGTGAATGGTTTACATGATTTATAACCATTTCATGATCTATAATATCTCACGACATGTGTCTATTAGTAGTTACTCATTGTGTAACATATACATGTCGTGTAAATGTTCTGCAGATAATTTTTATCCCATTTTCTAAAAAATGACCCGAACCACCACTAAAGACTTCCAAAGCATGAAAAAACACTCATAAACCCATTTAAAACATTTATACCTAGCCTCCATTAATTCAAACAAACATATATCCCTAAAATTTAGGTCATTTTCTCTAATAAAGGCTCTCTGTCTTCGAACAAGACTCACCCATCAAGGATCAAAAAAGAAGGTAAACCCAATAAAAGGAATTTAACAAAAAACTCAAGTAGGGATGTACTTGGAAAAAGACTAGATCTAACAAATTATTTCATTAATAAATTTTTTAATAATTTTTTAATTTCTTTATTTTTAATTTTTTGTTTAATTATTACAATTTATTCATTTTTAATTTTTTTGTTTAATTATTATAATTTATTAATTATATATATATATATATATTTAATATATACTATTTATTAATATTTATAATCTATATATATTTATATTCAATTTATTCATTTTTACCAATAATTATTTCATTAATAATTTTTTTAATATTTTTCTTAATTTACTCATTTTTAATTTTTATTTATTTAATTATTTCATTTTATTAATTTTATTCATTTTATATATCTATATTTAATATATAATATTTATTAATATTTATAATTTATATATATGTATATTAAATTTATTCATTTTTATAAATAATTATTTATTTAGTAAAAAATTTAATATTTTTTTTTAATTTAATCATTTTTAATTTTTATTTGTTTAATTATTTTATTTTATTCATTTTATATATCTATATTTAATATATAATATTTATTAATATTTATAATTTATATATATTAAATTTATTAATAATTATTTAACTAAAATAATTAATACCTTTTAATTTATTCATTTTTTATTTTTTATTTGTTTAATTATTTCAGTTTTTTATTATTTTTAGTACTTGTACTTTTTTTATTCGTTTGTATAAAAAAATTGGCAATAGACCGGGCCATGTCCTATAGAACCCGAATATAAAGGTGGACGAGGGGACAAGTTAAGTATGTAGTGGGTGAAGGCCCGTGTGGGGCTATGGCAGGCCCATATAAGTGTGTGTAGTGTATGCAGGAGCTCATCCATGCAACAAGATTCTGAGCCATAGATGTGGTGGAATGATATATAAAGGACCATCCTCTCATGCGCTATTTTGATGTGGGACTTTCCCGGTGATCAGGACTTTTATCAGCGCTAAAAATAAAGTGCTAATAGAGGGTACCTTTTATCAATGTTTTTTTAGCACTAATAAAGGGCACCTTTATCAGCGTTTTTTATAGCACTGTTAAAGGCTTGTTTTGTAGTAGTGCGATCCTATTCATGTTCCTTCCCCTTAGTAAATCGATTTTCATAATGACCATTCTCCCTACATTTAAAACATTTGATTGATACCTCAAGAATAACTTCTTTCCCCTTCATGGAGTTAACTGAATGCTTCCTTTTTCCTTAGAAGATTGTTGCTTTATGACCTCCTTTATCACATATAAAACATCTTCCTGTTCTTTTAAGAAAACTTTTTGAGTTCCTCTTTCCACATTCTTGACACATAGGTCATTGAATAGATTTACCTCTATGATCATTATCACCTGAACTTACATAGGGATTCATTTCCCTTGTATTTGATGTATTAGGAAACTCACCATGGTACAAGTTTTTAATCATTGCTCCTAATAGATAGTTAAAAATAACCATAATAGTTATCATTATAGCTCCCATTCTGTTTGGTTGCTCATTCAGATAACCACTGCATTTTCCTTCACATCCATTATCACTTTGGTTCCTACTAGATCCATCCGTTTTCTAAAACCAAAAAGGTTAGTGTGAGCATATGAATAAAATCACAATATACCATCTTATAAGGATAATAAATGCTAAGATATCTTCATTCATGTTATCTTAAACTCTTTTGATTTATCTAAAACTATTATTCTCCCTAACATACAAACCATTGTGGTTATAGAGGATTGTTAATTTTTTCTCCAATAACATCCTTGTCACACCTCTACCCTATCTTATTAATTATATTTAATTGTTTAATTATATTTAATTTTTTAATTATATTTATCCACTTTTTTGAGTTTTGGGTAGAACTGAGTTTTAAATTTTAATTTTTGGGTTTTTCGGTATGGGCGCATGGTTGGTGCACAGTTAGTAGAAACTGTGCACAAACCGTGCAGGTGCATTTATATTTTTTTGTAGAGATGACCACACAACCAATGCATGATTTCCTTAACTGTATTCCCTTCTCGTGCAGAGTTTCTAGAGGCCCAAATATGGCCACATGATTGGCGCACGGTTTGGCCAGTCATGTGGCCAAATCGTGCAAGCTAAATAAATGTATTATTATTTTTTATAATTATTATTATTATTATAACTATTATAATTATTATTATTGTTAACCCCCCCCCCCCCCAACTAATGGGTTTCCTTTTCTCTCACTCTCCCTCACCCCACTCTCAAATGCACCAGCCCCCCCTCCCCTCTCCCAACTGTGAGAACAGCCACCTCCCATGATGCATGAACCTCCTCCTCTTCCCCAGATTTTTGGCCATTTCCTCTCTCGATTTTCGGTGCAATCATTCTCTTCTCCTCTTCCTCCTTATTCCTCTATTTATTAGTTTCCTTCTCTCCCATGTGGTACACACGACTTATCACAAACCCTAATCCCCCCTTTTGGGTATTTATTTTGTTTTCACTCTATGGTTAGGGCTCTTGGGTCCCGTTGAGGCTGGTTCTATCCCCCACCATCGAAGGAAGTTGGTTCACCATCAGTTTTGGTGCATTTTGGACCATTGTTTGTGAAGGCAACCTACACACATATTCATGGGAAAGGCATGTATATATATATATACCCTATTTGTACATATTACCTCATGGTGAGGGGAATATTTACATTTTAGATAGTGGTATTTATATATATCTGTATAGTTTAATATGTTTGTAAGTATAAAAAGAGGTTCTTTTGATTATGTGAACCTTTTTAGGGTGTATTTAGATTGTATTCATCAATGGAAGCATGTTTTGAGATAGTTTCCCCATATGCAAGCCTTTAATTTGAATTATTTGATTGCTTGAGTGTTTTAAAAGTGTTTTTTTATTATTATGTGATATACATGTGCTATAAAAAATTGGTTATGTCTATTGGAAATGGTTTTATTTTGCTTATAAAGTTTAACTAAGCTTCTACATGGGTTCTTCATATTAATAATATGTTTTTAACCTTGTTCTGAAATGAAAAGTGTTTTCATAATATTATGAGGCTTGGCCATCAATTTGAATTGTTTTATAAAAATGGAAAACCCCTCTTAAGGAATTCCCCCATTGAATTGGAAATGTTGTGTGTGTGATAAATATGTGATTTGTGTTATCTTCCTAGTGAAGAGGCTTGTGCTTGGTTTGTGTGTGACTTAGAAAGGGGTTGTGTTTAAGGTGGGAGTTCGGAGGTGAGAAGGTGGATGCAATTTTGTGTAAATAAAGTGATATATATATATATGTACACGATAGCTTGATAAAACATGCCTCTATTTATTTCCATGAGAATCCTTGGGTAGTTAGGTGGGAGCCTAGGTACAAATGTTGTGCTAGTTGACATTATGAACTGGCTAGTGGCCCTGAGTAGGTAACCCGACTAACATGGCATGTGCCCCTTGGTGGAGCTAGTAAGGGTGTTGCTGAGTGTTTGGGAAGTGATTGTTGATATCCAGTACTGGTAGAGATTTATTATGAGATAGTATTTATAGCTTTTCCCTAGTCCATATTGACCAACACCTGAGATCCCATGACACATGTTTTACACGTACGTTACATTCCTCTATTTTCTAGTGTCTTTATAAAGTGAAACCCCTAATTTTCATTCCATATTAAAACACCTATTCCAGCAGTGGTTATCTTTAAAATAAATTTATTAATTTTTTTTATGCTTTAGAAATTGTTTTGAAAATGTAATGGAAAATGGTTTTTCTTAAAAATGGAAGCTTGTTACTTGTTTTTTTTAAGTGTAGAAAATATTATTTTTATATGTCTTATTTTCAAACTAGCATGATTGGATTTATTTTTAAAGGCAAGGCATATGGTGTTGTTTTATTTTGACATTACTACTGGGAATTTTAATTCTCACACCAATATTCTTTATCATTTTCAGTTTTAATTTCCACTTATTTATGATTCTCTCATGGAGCAAGTGTAGTTCTGTGGTTAGAGGTGACCCATGAGGTCACTTGGAAGTATGTGGGGTGGTTCTTTATTTCCTTTATGTTGCTAGTGTTTACTTTATTGTTCACTTTTTATTTATCTACTTATTTATTCATATATCATTTATGGGATAAATTGTTCCCAACTAAGTTATGTCTAATGCCCGACACTAGTTTCCATCCCAGGAGGATTTGGAACTCCTCTCATGCCTTATCATGGGTTGGATCGGGCCATCAGTTTGGGGTTGACCCAAGTTGGTTCATGATAATTCTATCCTCTAAAGTTATCTAAATCCTCTTCTAATACCAACTATAAGGACCCATGCTTAAACATTACATAATCTTTAGTTTTAATTCAAGAATTCATTCTCTTATATTTGAGGATCTTTTTAGGTTTATAGTTTCAGAGAATTAATTCATAAATCATACATTACAAAACCATATATACAAAATGTGTTCACTTTTAATCAATATCCATTTTTTCCATAATATAAAACTTTTAAAATAAAATATGATTTATTTTCTTGAAAAATCATCATGGATCTCAACTCAACTTCTTCATTTAATTTACCCATCCTTAAACCCTATGAAAAACATTTTAAAAAAGTTGTATGAGCACAAAAGCTTAGTAAGGGACCTAAAAAAGTAAATAATTTGTCAGTCTATGAATACTTATAAAAATTTTCCTTTTTCAAAATAATCTTTGGGTTCAAAATAAACCCTTTTCTTACCCAATAAATTATCTTCTCTTCCTAACACTTTTAATAAAAAAATCATTATAAATATTTAAGGAAAAATAAACTCATAAAGTTTTCTTTTCAAACTTGAAAATCACATGAATTTTTTTTCAAAAATTTATACTTTTCACTATTATATATGGAATAACCATCATGGTTAAATTTGGTGTAACCATCACAGGTACTCATGGAAGACATTCACGGCTAACTTCTAAACATTACCTTAGTGTAACTATCACATATAATCATGGAATACCTTCACGGTTAACTTATGAACATTACCCTAGAGTAACTATCATATCCATTCATGGATTAACCATCATAGTTAATCATAGAATAACCATTTTAGAATATTCCTGTTATCTCTTTAGAGAAACTTAATTGGTTAACTCCATCCCTTTTCCCAATGCATTGTAGAGATATAATGGGCTCACTCACCTTTAGTTTATAATAAAACCACACATCCTCATTAACAATTCCCAATAGCCATAATATAATACATAAAATATTTCATTATAATGATTTTCTTTACACCCATAAGAAAACATTTTCAGATATTGATATATCCATTCCATTTTAAAACCCTTTTTTAAAATATCCATAACATAGGGGGAAATGATTTTTATTTGAATAAAATATGGAATATTGTAAAGGAATCCAACATCAAATAACATCAAAGGGTGTCATATTATATGGAAAATTATTTTTAAAAATCATTTGGAACATTTCTTATGTAAAATACCCCTTCCATTTTAAAATCACTTATTTTTTAAAAACTGTGAAAATATGAAGGAAAACATTTCTTTTGAAAATAGAATTATAAAATTAAAAATTAAGATTAAAAATATTATTCATGATGGAAATAAAATCTTCTCATGTTGTATAAGTTAAAAAAACATTTCTTCTATACTTTTATTAGAAAAGTCACAAAGTACCACATTTGGAAAATGAAAAAATATTCCTTTAAAACCATTTTTTAAAATATTAAAAACCTTATTTAAATAATTTCTATAAAAAAAATTATATGGATGTGGAAGAAAAATAGAGTTTTAAGGGAAATATTTAAATAGGATTTTTTTTAAAAAAATAAAGTCACTTACCAAGAGTCTGGCACGTCACGTATGTTATTTATCTTCCTAAATAATAAAATTATGTTAATTTTATACTTAATTAATAACCTTTTAAAAGTTCATTATTTCTCTATTTTATTTAATACCATGCTACATATAATTATTTAATTAATTAAGTTTACTTCGGGTATTTTGATGATATTTGGCTCGTATGTCCAAATTGATTTCGGTAGGTTGACTATGGTTAAAGAGGTCATTATTATATCATCTCCAGAATAATAACTATGACATAATTATAATTTTTATGTATTAATCATAATTTTAAAACCAATAATGAATTATGGTTATGAAAAATAAACTATTTTACTATAGAAACTCTAGTTTTTTGTGTAAGACTTTGGAGTATTTTTAGGAATATTTTTGAAGTCAGGAGTTGAGTCACTGCAGGATTTTGGGGCCCAGAGAGCCTTAGTAGGGTGATATTAAAAATATTAAATATATTTTATCACACATACATATTTTTTTAGTAAAATTTTAATAAATATTGATTGTGGTCTCAGATTGGAAATTTAAGACCTTGGTTGAGTCCGAAATGTGGTGTTTACCCCAAGTGTAACATAAATTTTATTGGCATCAGGTGACTGGTTGAAGATGACCATGAGCAGAAATGTTAAATTAATTAATTAATTATCATTAATGTTATAAGAGGATCCCCCTCCCACATGATGGATGGACTGAGGTGAGGAGGTGCCTCTGATTCTCATTTTTTATGCCGATCACCACCAGATCGAGGTGCAGGAGGATCTAAGTGTCATTTTGGACCCAAAGCTTCAACGTTTCACCAAAATCTAGGTGAATTTAAAAGATTTACATATTAATCCCTATTTATACATTGTTTTATTATTTTATATCCCTATTACGATTGTTAGAGATCCCTTTGGGGAAGATATGTGGATTTCGGTGTAAATCTGGGAGTTTTGGGTGGCTCGCATGGGATTCTCAGTTGGAATTCCTGATCACATGGAATATATTGTAGAGAAGAACACTCTGTGTGTTATTCCCATTCATGGAAGACAAAATTTAGGGACTTCGTGACATGTACTGAGGGTACTCACCATGTAGTAATCCCACGCAGTGTGGCTGATGGCAAGGTCAGGGTATCCACATCAAGGGACATGGTCATGTGGAAGTACATAGTTAGGTACATAGACATAGGGTGTTGTACACAGGAATGGGATAAATACATGACCAAGGGGATAGATATCCAAGACACATCATGTATTGTGGGTACACACCGTGTTGGGTGACCTGTCTAGCCATTCTTGTATGGGTGAGAAAAATCCTAGGAGATCATACATGGTCACATGTCATATGACATGGGTACACGTCATCTAGTATCCTTTTACATGTTGAGTACCAAGAGGGGAAATGACTAGGGGATGGTTTATAGAGACACATTATGTACTATGGGTCCACTCCATATACTACCCTTGGATACTTATCCCTCATGCTTATTCATCTTTAGGAATCAGATGAAGGCCTGAGAGTAGCCTATCCTGAGTAGTTTTTCATGCTAAACACGATGGTGGCCATGGTTTTGGTATTATAGATACGACACAAGGTGATATTTGTGGGTCAATTATGTTAATGATTTATAGACCATTATCAGTTGAGTGGGTTCTCTTGGTCTATCCATATGAGGTTATAGTGTGGCATTACTTCCTCAACATAGGATTGTGATCCACTTGATAAGATGAGATCAGATAGAGTTAGTGTATCACTCCAAAAGTCCAGGGTGGAATCCTCTATCATATTGACTTACCTAGGTGGGGTTCATGGTATTTTCATGGCCAACACTACATAGGCGGTGATCCACTATATAGAAGGTTAGCCCAGTAGTTTTTGTGGTATCATTGGGTATATGATCCCCTACATAAATGGTGGTTAATGTAGAGACCCGAATCTTGACGTACATGGACATTATATTACTTTTGTGGAATACTTAGTACATAACAAAAACACACACACAAGGATCGTAATAGTTTAGTGTCTTTGGAAACTCGGAACGCAATCTTCTAATCGTGGTGAAAGATCTTCAATATCTCCCATAAAGATCTTCTCTTTTTTTTCCTACCTAAAACCTTTCTTTATATCCTGTGGAAAAGAAAACATAAAAGGGTGAGCTCAAATGCTCAGTAAGGGTAATCAAAAGAAAAATCAATCACATCATATTCATAAGAACATAACTTTTGGAAATCTTAACCTGCAAAAGAGGGCATAATTTCATAACATGGGATAAATCATAGTAGTGAAATGAAATCCCAATAATCATTACTTAAAACATGAAACTTTGTGTCATTCACACATAATCATAGAGAATCATTTCTTGTTAGTCAAGACTCATTTCCAAGACTATCTTAGTGGAAAAAGTCCCTTTCTGAACCGAGTCACCCTCGTTTCAGTCCTGTTTCACTGAACCGGTATAACCTATCATTCCAGCCATGTCTATCTCATGAGATATAAAATATTTACCCAATTCATTGGAGGGAGATATAGGTCCCACCCATCTCATAATGATACCATTATTATGTGTGCCACAAAATCATAAACCATACATCATTGCATAACCCATGTAATAAAAATGGGAATCTTAAACATCATGACATCATAAAACAATTCATATACGATAAAGGAATTCATAAAAATAATTCCATCACAACATAATCAAATCAATGTAATAATAGGGATATAAACAGAACCCTTTATTATCTTAGATGGAAAATAATTTTGATAAAACACTTGAACTCCATTCTTGAGGAAAATATCCTTTCTTCTTCAAAAACATTTTTCCTTTCATAACATGTCATACGACTTTAAAATAAAAGAATTTGATTAAAAATAAACTTGAAAACTTGTAAAGGAAGCTTCTTGTAAATAATGTTTTAAAAATCTATTCATGCCATATAAGTTAAAAAAACATTCTTCGTACTTTTGTCGGAAAAGTCAAAAAGTACCTCGTACGAAAAAAACGACAAAAGATTCCTTTCATATTCTTTACTAAAAACTCACCGAAGGGTAAAATTGGATTTAAACTATTTTAAGTGTATGGAAACAATATTACATATTGAGGGAACATGGATGTGGATGATAAAATACACCCCAGTGAATACCAAAGTATAAACAATCTCGGATAAAAATGAGATTGTGAAATTTCCCTTACCTTAGGTCCGACTTGCTTTGTAAGTGTCCGAACCTCCTGTATAATGATTTAAATCATGTTATTGACTTATTCCAGAATCATATTCATTGTTATTATATCATATATGGTCCACTTATGACTTTATATTACCCATTCTTTTGTAAATTTATGTTAAAGAAGCGTTTTGGGTAAAATCGTCTCATTTGTCGTTCGTGTTTTTAACTTGTAATTATTCATATGATTACTTAGATCATGATTAATTAATTCCAGAATATAAAACATGATTTATATATATATATTCATAATATACATATATAATAAATCAGTAAATGGAAAGAAATACACCGTTCATGGAGACGGTAGTCCGTACGTACGCATGAACGCTGTTTTCGTTTCCTTATTGAATTGAATGGAATTAAGTAGATGACATACATATAAATATAAATAATTCCAGTATCATTATTATGTCATATATTTCATTAGAACTTATTATATATACTTTATAATCATTCATGAATGGTTAATCATTGAGAATGAATCTCATCGCGTCGTGGAGACGGTAGTCCGTACGTACGCACGAGCGATGATATCGTTCCCATGGTCGTGGAATTGTGTTGAAGTGTATGTATACTATTTCAGTATCAATATCACTTTATAATAATCATATATAGTTACTCATTAAACCATTATACCCATCCAATTAAGGTGGTGGCGGAAAATAGATTACACCACGGCGTGGAGACGGTATTCTGTACGTACGCACGCGCGGTGATTTCCTTTTTCCGTAGGATGGATAGAAGGTTAATTAGAGTTGTTTCATATTTATAATAACATATAAGTATGTAAGTAATACTTATGTTATTACTTTATCATGAAACAAATAAAGAAGAATAAGTTGAAGAAGAAAGAAATTGAAAAGATCGGTAATGGATATTACCTCTTCTTTGAAACGCCTCTTTGAATCCTTCACTTAGGGAACTAAGATTGGTCTTTGAAGAAGACAAGGACCTCTAGGATTATTATAGGAAAGTGGAGAAGGGATTTTGGCAGGGTTTGGCCGAGCTTGAGTGCTCAAATTGGTGTGAGGAGGAGGGGGAGGAGGTGCCCTTTTATAAGGGAGGAGAGGGGCACCTTAGGAATTCTTAAAAATATTAATTTATAATAAATATAACCCCACTTAAAAACCTCCAAAAATGACTCATATTCGAAGATTAGATGAGATAGGGTTTTAATCTCATCAACCAATCAAATTTAGACATGTTTGGATCTTATTTTAAACCTTATCATTTCGATTTATTTAATCTAATTAAGTTTATTTGTGGTAATAAAATTCTAAATTTTAAATTATAACAAATAATTACTTATTTGTTGTGAATTTTCCATAATTGTTTACTTTATAACATTATAGACCATATAAATATAAATTTATAATTTTTTAAATATTTTTTTGATTTTTAAACAATTTTATAATATGTTATTTTTGTAAAATAACAATAGTGTCAATTTTGACACTATTCATTTATTTGAATTTAAATAAAATATATACAGAAGATATGTTCGAAATAAAAGCTTTAATATATTAATAAAAGGTCATAAGTATCTATACAATTAGTGTATCACATTAAATAGTTCATATAATATTTATTTTATCATTTTTAAAACCATTTATTTGGTTTATCTCTTAATAAAATAATTACTACATCATTTTTGTATAATTATTTAATATACATATTTGTTGTATAAAAATTTAAAATAAAAACCTATGATGAAGATAAATATATTACCTTTCACAATAATGCTTTTACTCGAATTTATCATCTTAATACCACAATATTTAAACTGTTATATTTATTAAATTATGAAGGTGACAACTTTGTCATCATTTAAAATAAAATAATATAAGTGTCATAATAGCTTGTATAAGACTCCAAATGGTCAAATATTAGACCATTGGATGATTATAGTTTCCATTTACATGTCCAATAAGTTTTGGTCAGGGTTTTGGGCCTTTTATGGTTACTATTAGTTTAATAAAAACTATATTCTTGATTTTTCACTAGATAAATAATTTCTGCATCACTATTGTGTCACAATTAATGATAATTATTTAATCCCAAAAAATTCTAAATAAATTTTCATGATGTAGATAATTTTGTTATCTTTCTGGAGACTATTCATGTTCGAAATTTTATGATGTTTATCACTAATTTAAAATTATTATACTTATAAGATTTAAGAGAGTGACATGTTGTCACTTTCTTTGGTTTTAATAATAATTAAATTATTTTCATGGTCAAAAGTCCATAAAATGAATCTAATCCGACCCTTAGTTGATATGGGTTTACTTTTATCCATCAAATAGAATTTTGGGATGTGTTAGGGTAATTTTATAATATTATATTTACCCTTAATTACCCGATTTACCTTTAACTATGGTAAATAAAATTTACCGTAGTTACTATTCATAATTCCCAAAAATAAAAAGTAGCCTATTAACATAATTTGGACCCACTGATTCCAAATATGGAATCCATTTTTTAAAATTCAATACACAGAAGTTGTAGAAATTAAATTAAAATTAATCCCGTTGTCGAATAAAAACGGGTTTTTGTTTAAAACATTGCAAAAGATTGAATTGATTTAACCTACGAATTCAAGGTAAAATCAATGCTAATGACATTCATTATATTAAATGGTAAAAATATATTATATTTATACTTTAAAACCATTCAATATTATAATTTAACCACATAAGATATTACGATGAAAAAAAATGTTTTTAATTAAAATATAGCGTGTTTTTACTATTCATTAAAATATGAAAGTTATCGGGAAAATATCAAAACGTTATCTAATGTAAATTTTTACATCCTGATTCAACAGAAGAATTTTATTTTGTCAAATTGAACATATAAACATGTCAAAAACTAGATTTAAAGTGGGTGCGCCATCAAAAGGCGGCAAAACTGCATTTTTTGAAAAATACTTATTTTACTCGAAAAATTTATTTTGTTCTTATACCATGTTCTAGAAAATGTGTAAGATGAATAATAATGTTATAAAATTCAAAATTTAGTTAATACTATTCATAACGGCTAGTTCATGACAATGTTATAATAATATATCATTGTTTATTAAAACCCGGTATTGCGTACAACACACGCTATCGAGGAAGGTCGCGATTGCGTGTAATGCAAGCCAAGTCAGGGTTGCGTGTTGTGAAAGAATCCTTCGTTGTTTCGTATAACAGAATCCAACCATATTTCATTTATACATTTAATATATATATATATATATATGTACTCAATGTTGCATAGAATAACTATTATCAAAATTGTGTGTAACACGGTCCAAGAATAGTGTTGCGTATACTGCAAGCTAATACGGTGTTGCGTATAGCGCAAGGTAATATTGGTGTAGAATACAACACAAGACATTAATGAAATTAAAAGAATATTTTTCATAAAATCTCGGGGTGTTACAGTTACAGTAGGGTTTATGGAATTGTTGGGTATATGATCCCCTACTTACCAATTGGTTTCAGTAGGGTTTTTTGTATCATTTTCTATATAATACCCTACTTAGAGGGTTATTCCATATGGGGTTTTTGGAATGGTCGTGTCCAACACTACATGGTCATTGATCCCCTGTATGAGTGATCTAATCTCTAAGGTTCCATATTGGGTTTGTGGTGTCCCCCAGCAGTCTTGGGTGTGATTCTATATTTGTGAGATGAGATATTCAGTGTTTCCAGTATGGATGTAGGAGCCCCCCATCGTGGATGGGTGAGATCCCCTATTTGATTATCAAGATCCTCTGAGTGATAGTGTGAATTTCTTCATCAGCTAGTGATGGTGGGGATGTTCCATTGTCTTAGAAATACCTGATGAGTGAGATATCTTGGATGAGTGACATTAGAGATGGAGGAGTTGTTCCCAATGAGTTATATCTATTAGATGATTTCCATCTGGTATAGTAGGTCTCATGGAGTAACTTATCTTGGATGATTATTACCTTTGAGCATTGAGTAGGATCATGTGGCTGGCTGTGAGGTTGTGACCTCATGAGACTCAAAGTATGAGGTGAGTATATTTGGGTTATTTTAAGATTCCTTGTGGTGATCTCACATATAATGATTGACACACCATGTTGAGATGAGCTGACTAGTGATGTATAGCCGAGGGGTGGTTGTGATGGAGTTTCTTATTCTATCTCACTTGGGTTTACTCCTCTGGATTTGGATTGATTGGGTGGTTTCCTTTCAGTTTATACCTTCTATTTTGGGGTTTTAGGGTGCCTAATATGAATTGTTATACTCACCCATTCATGGTCTTTGACCACACAAATCATGTCTTGTGTGGATGATAGGCCTTTAAATGGAGTCTTAGGAGGACTCAAAGTAGGCAGATCTTAGTGAGATAGACAGGACAAAGTGTGTATCAGTGGTTTTATTTGATATCAGTCCCCTCCTTCTGAGTAGGTTGGACTCTTTTATAGTTTTTGGTGGGCTTGTATTTTTTCCTTTTATAATTTCCATTACTGTCATGATTTATTTGTGGGATAGATGTATGTATGAAATTTTTTGTGTTAGTTATTATTATCTTTGCACTGTTATATGGAGATGTATGTGGGTGTGTGAATATAGGTACCACAAGATAATGCCACCCATGTCTGTGATATGCCTACTTGGAATTGTTCACTATCCCCTATCCTATTAGAGGCATACTTGGGGTTGTGGTGGATCAGCCTTCTACCAGCTAGGCAGGCCCTGGTGGGTCGGGTCATGATAGAGTGGTATCATAGGAAGTCCTTCCTTAGGACCAGAGTTAGTTGTCTAGTTGTGATATTGGTTTAGGATTTATGGTGATAGTGTTGAAGTGTTTTGAGTTTAGATTTCAATTTAGGGACTCCAATGTTGGTGTAGTGACTGATGTATCAATTCACCAGGACTCTGATAACCTTCTTGTTGACTCGGAACATATATAGATTAGTTGTAGATAAAGTTTGGTACATGCATCATATAATAATGGGTTGTGGGTTCCATGTCCTTCTTGAGTCAACTCCCCAGATATACTCGTTAACCATAGCACGTCTTGATTTTATTTTAGGATTCCACCATAAAGATGGATAGACAGGATTCCATAAAGGGATTGTGATGATGATCCTCTTAGTGATGAGGATTTGGTGCAGGGAACTAGTCTTGAGCCAGTACCTCTAGGTGATCTTCTAGTCAAGCCACCACCCATTGAGTAGTAGGCTATGCCAGCAATTTAGGCCAGGTATGTGCATAGGTTGAGTATGTTACATGATTTTTAGAGGTAGATACCTCCTAATTATCAGGGTGAGCTAGACCCCCAGGAAACTGATGAATGGATTGAAGCAATCACGTTTGTTTTCTACCTTGTGAGGTCACCTCCTGATCATATAGTGGTCCTAGCGATGAGTCTTCTATAGGGATTAGTTGGGAAATGGTGTATTTTAGTGATACAAACCCATGATGAGATGATTCTCACTTGGATGGATTTTGAGTGTCTCTTAATGGAAGAGTTTTTTCCATCCACATTGCAATCGATGTGTATCTAGAAGATGTTGTTGCTTTGGTAGGATAGAATAACCATGATGGAGTATTCAATGAGGTTCATAGACCTTTCATGATACTCTTTTTACATGGTTCAAGATCCATTTTTCTAATCATGGACTTTCAATTAGGAATTACATCAGGATATTTGGTCTTTTGTGATATCTCTATGAATTCATACTTATGTTGGAGTACTCGATCGGGCCTTGGTAGTGGATAGATTTTTGGCTGAGCAGACTCCGACTGTAGGTGTTGGGAACCTAGGAGCTAAGACCTTAGTGGTCGGTAGCCAATGGTAGGATCAAGGATCTGGTCACACAAGGAATTTTAAGAGATGATCTCGGGATAGAGGGCCTATGGTTTAGGTTTCCTAATATGGATCTATTCAGCCATGGGAGAGGCAGTGCTTCACTTATGATGAATAGGGACATCTCATGTGAGATTGTTTGTCCCACCATGCTGCTGAGAGGGAGATGTTAAATGGACTAGCATGGTAGAGACAATAACAGGAGCATGTAGTTATACATTATGGTGAATATGGTGGATGAGTGGGGAGAGCAATAGTAGGTGGAATGTAACATCCCTCTTTCTCCTCATTGGCTTGAGAAGGTGGTAGGAATGCTATTTAGCCTTCATAAACATTCCCAAGATGCCAAAGGATATAAATAAATGAAGAAGGGTTTTAATACATGTGGGGGATGATTTACCCTTTAATAATAAAACAACTAAACAACAAAACATAACCAAATATACCACTATATGATGCATGATAACCATGAAAGACAACTTAACATTTTATATATCAAGATCATACTTAAATAAAGTGCCACAGTGGAAGAATACAACGTCAAAGTAAATAGTGTAAGATAAACTAATAAAACTACAAGATGACCACAAGACTCCATGCTCAATAACCTCTATTCTCCAACATCACCTAACAGCCCAAGTATCATGAAGTAGTGCTAAACATGTGATACTTTACCTTTTCCCATGTCTCGGTAGATGATATCTACAAAATAACCAAAGTGTCAAAGCAGGGGTGAGTACTAAAACTTATTAGGTTTTCCCCATTTACTTCCCTAATCACACCACTAGGATAGAAGAGTTAGCAACATTTATATAAAATAGTTTATATAAAACAATTTCCAAAACATTTTATAACTAAATATAAACAACTTCTAAAATAGTTTATGTAAAATACTTCCAAAATAGTTTATAACTAAATATAAACATGATATAAAAATAGTTTATAACTAAATATAAACTAATGCCAATGTCACCACATTTTCTAGAAAAAGTTATTTTTCATGAAAACAACCAACCAATACTTTGAATCCATTTATCAAGTTCCCTTTTGAATAACCATTCCATTCCATATATCCAACCATGCATGATTCATTATGACATTTCCATAATCATGAGTGGTATCTCATCGATCTGCCATGTCATCACATGATAATTATGTCCCATTTTCCATTACACTTTTGGCACCGAGTATAAGTTCATATTTCAACCAAGCCTCATAAATGCAATATGAATACACGCACAAGTATGACCAATACCATTTCCAAAACCAACATGTCAAAATAATTTCAATAAATAAACCTTTTATTGAAAACCCATTTTCCAACAAACCATTTCACAAATCCATCTAAGATATATTTTAAAATCACCTTTTTAAAATCAATAAATTAAATCACTTTACAAAACAATTCCTCTCAATTTCACAATTTCACCAAAAACCATAAATCATCACTAAAGGATATTTATTCCATGATTTTAAAAAAACTTTCACAATCAATATCATGTAACTTAATTAATTTGAAACTAATCCAATCAATTATAGAAAGAGAATTTGAGAGTGAAGCCACCTACTTCGAGAGTTTTTGGTGAAAATGATAAACGAATGAAGAACGTCACAAAAACAGGTTGAAACTTCCATGAACTCACCTTAGATCTCTTCCCATACCATAAAAAACCCAAATATAGATTTATTTAGGTTAAAAAACCATATATATACCCACTGTGGTCATAGATCTGATAAAACAAGAGATAAGGAGTGAAGTAGATCTAAGGAAATCATCAAGAACGATCAAGAATGATGACTTACCGCAAGAAATTGGCTTATAATCACCAACGAAAGCCTTCAGATCACCTCCAGATCAATGGAATAACCTTCCTTGACCTTTGAAGAAGAAAAATCCTGATTTATGGTTTCATAAGAGGAGTAATGTGGCATTAAAAATTAAATCCAACCCATATCCACTTTTTAAGGAGGTGGTTTTGACCCACACACAATTTAGTCACACAATTAGAAAAATTGTACGCTAACTGTGCGTTAGATAATACCTTAAAGATGACCCTTCACATGGTCTCCTAAAATGGTCTATAAAACTATGCTCCAACCATGCCAAATCCACTGCCTTAAACTGCCTAAACCATATGGTTTTTTCTAGGCTATTGCACGATTTGGACAAACTGTGCACCGCCCATTCGACGCCCATGCACCTTCCCTTTAGCCCCAAAAAACAAATTTTAAGATCTAAAAACTCTCCTCACTTTTACCCATATAATTTATACACATAAAAATCATAATTAAAGGGTTACATACCCAAAACCAGGGGTGCTACATTCTCCCCACCATTGACCTTTTCATCCCTAGAAATTAGAAAATCACTGTTGCCCTATAAGAGTTCCAGCCATTGCTCTTTCATTTCCTTATTGCATTCCCAAGTCTCTTACCAAATCTGATCATGTTTCTATAAAACCTATACTATACCAATGCTTTTTTCAGAAAAAACTTTCTATTTCTTATCCACAATCTTCACCGGTATATGTATGAATGAAGCACCTGGCTCTAGGTCAACGTGATCCCATCTGATCACATGGTCAGGATCAGGTTGATACTTTTTCAACTGTGATACATGGAACACATTATAAACCACACTAAACCTTGGTGGAAATGAAAACTAATATTTCACCTCTCCAACCCATTCCAGTATCTATAAAGGGATTATATATCAAGAAGATAACTTTACCTTCTTCCCAAAATAATGATGTCCAAGCCTTGGAGAGATCCTTAATAACACATGATCACTCACGGTGAACAAAAACGGCCATCCATGATAATATGAATATGATTTATGATGAATATGAACCATCTCCATCCTTTTTTTGGTTAACTGAATCTTTTATGTTGTTTCTTAGACAAGGATCATCCCAACCAGTGAAGTCCCATCTGTTTCCACCCAACATAGTGGAGAATGATAAGGATGCCTATACAATACTTCAAAAGGATCCATATGTATTGAGTCCTAATAGTTGTTATTATATAAGAACTCCACTAATGGAACATGCTCTTCCCATGAGCCACCAAAATCCATTACACAAGCTCACAACATGTCTTCCAATATTTGTATTTTCCTTTAGGATTTACCATCTGTATGAGGATGATATGATGTGCTCATAGTCAACTGAGTTTCCAAGGGGTTTCTATAAGGATTTCCAAAAATGAGATGTAAACCTAGGATCTCTATCTAACACTATCAAAACTGATATTCCATGTCTCTTTTCCACTTCTTGGATATAGATTTTGGATAGATCCTCCACCGTATGAGTTTCATGAATAGGGATGAAATGAGATGACTTAGTGAGTTGGTCCACTATCACCCATATGGCATCGTGTTTCCGAACTGTTCTTGAGAGAACAGTAACAAAATACATAGCTATCTTCTTCCACTTCCACATAGGGATAGGTAATGACTGTAACATACCTTTTGGTCACTGATGCTCTTCTTTAACTTCCTGAAAAATTAATCACTTTGAAACAAACTCAACCACCTTCCACTTCATAATATTCCACCAGAACTGTGCTTTCAAAACTTTATACATTTTCTATATTCTTATATGGATGGCCAATATCTAATGGTGGTAAGCATGAATAAGTTGTTCCTGACAAGCCATAGGTACAACCATCTGATTCCTAAACCACAACACTGAATTATCATCCAGCCTCCAGCTCTCAATGGTCTCCCCATCATTTAGTTTTGAACTCATTTTAACACGTTCAGCATTAGATGTTTATGTTTCCTTTACCATATTCATTAAATCATGAACCACTGCAACTGAGAATAAAACCACAATATTACCTTGGTCTTCATATTCCACAATCATGTCGTCTAGGACCGACATTAACTGCCACTCATCTGAAGATACTTTTTCCAGCTGATCATATGACTTTTTTCTTAATTCATCTACCACTGTATTGTATTTTCCTAGTGTATAAATTAATTAAAATTCAAACATATAGAGATAATCCATCCATATCCTCTGCTTCAGATTAAAATCTCATTGTGAGAAAATATGCTTCAATATCATATGATTTGTGAACACCATAAATTTCTCACTAAAGAGATAATGATGTCAAGTCTTAAAGGCATAGACTATTACAACTAACTAAAAATTGTGTGTTGGGTAATTATTCTCATGAACTCCAAAATTCCTTGATCCATATGAAATAACATGTTCTCCTTGCATAATGATGCATCCCAATCCTGGTCCTGAAGCATCACAATACACCACATACCCTTATCATGGTTCTAGAAATATCAATATAGTTGATGGTGTAAGATGAACTTTCAACTCTTGGAAAGACTTATGGCATTCCCCAGTCCATTGAAATGGAACATTATTCTTTTTCAAAGCTATCATAGGTGATTATAGTCATGAGAAGTCATGAACAAAGCATCGGTAATAACCAGTGAGACTAAAAAAACTTCATATCTTAAAGACGTTCTTCAGTGGTTATTAAGAGATCATAATGTCTATTTTCTCTGGATCCACTAAAACACATCTTTCAAATATTACATGGCCAAGAAAGCATACTTATTGTATCCAAAAATCTCACTTTGATATTTTAGCATACAGGCAATGATCTCTCAAGATTCCCAACACTGTTACCAAGTGTTTCTCATGTTGTGCCCTTGTCCTTGAATACACCAGTATGTCATCCAAAAACACCACAACAAAAGAATCCAAATATCTTTGAAATATCTGATTCATCAATTCCATAAATACTATCGGTGTATTTTTTATATTTAAAGGCATTACCATAAATTCATAATGGCCATATCTTCTTCTAAATGATTTTTTTTATAATATCCTCCTTTAAAACTCACAATTGGTGATATCCTAATCACAAGTCAATTTTATAGAACCATTGATCTCCCCTAAATTGATCAAATAGTTCATCTATGAATGGAAGTTTATATCTATTCTTTATCATAACCTTATTAATCTTATGATAATCAACGTACAACCTTAGAGTTCTATCTACTTTTCTTACGAGTAGACTGATGCTGCCCATGGAGACGTGCTCGGCCAAATGAAACTTTTTCTTTCTAGCTATTACAACTACACTTTAATCTCCCTTAATTCTATTGGTTCTATTCAATAAGAGGGAATTGAGATAGGACTGGTCCTTAGGAGGATATCAATAGTAAAATCCACTTCTCTTATGAGTGGCAACCCTGAGAAATTTTCAAGAAAAATGTCTGAAAATTGTTGCACAATTGCTTGAAAACTATTACCCTAGATCTCTTCCATAGATGAAAAAGTCAACTCTACCAATTGGTAAGAAATTATTCCCACTTTTGGTTCCATCAATCCTATTTCACCTATCTTTACAACCCTTTCTCCTCGAATATATGCTCAATGCCATCCTCAATTGTGAAATTAATTGTTCTTCTATAACAGTCAATGTGAGCCTTTAATTTTTTTCAACCAATCCATACCCAGGATTACATCATAGAAATATATATCCAACACCAATAAGTCCCATTTCAATTCATCTCTATCAATGGTTATAGAACATACTCTACACAGAAAGGATCTACATTCTCTTTGACCAAGATGAGTTTGAAGTTTTATAACAGAAGGCATCATATCAAGTTTTAAACTTATAAAATAAATAGTACGAGAAGCAATGAAGGAATGTGATGCACCAATATCAAACAGCACTTGCATGAGGGTAGAATTCAAAATAATCACACCTCTCACCATCGATGGTCCAACCTGATCATCTACTCAGTTTCATATAATTACTTCGTCACTACACTTTTTTATTTGTTGTCTTGATGAGATTTCCCTAGATAAGGAGTCATGGTATTCCTAGAATAACCATGGATAGCTCTGTTCTGCTGACGATATTGATTCTTCTTTCCTCGCCCCATCGAAGCATATGATTCTTGCGACACCTGAGAAGTGTCCTGAGCACCTGACCTTGGAGCATTATGACAATAGCGCTTAAGATGTACCATATTGTTGCAATTATGGAATTCCATTGGTGGTGTTGTACACTCTCACTTAATGTAGTCAAATAAACCACATTGGAAACATACAGCCTTTTACATGGGTCTCGGAGGAAGATTTACTGAGCCAGCTGTTTGATTCTGATTTCCACTCCCACCCTAGAAGTAGGTGTCCCTCTTCCTCTTGCTCCCAACATTAGAGTTCCCACCATTTCCCATGGGTATCATGATACTTCCTCATCCCATATCTCTTGAGATGCCCCATTCAGCCACTATTTCTCTATTCACCATCTCTATATAGTCTGTAATACATATCACGGCTATCTTAGAGTGAATCTCCTGTCTCAGTCCTGATTTAAATATGTGTTCCTTCAAGGATGCACTAGCAGAAACCTCAGGAGAAAAGCACACTAAATTCATGAATTTAGCCACATACTCGGTGATAGATATACTTTCCTGCTTCAGTCTGAAAAAGTATGTTGTACTTTGAATCTTGAACATGTGAGGATAGAATTGTTTGTTGAACAATTCCTCAAAATCCTCCCAACTAAGGCCTTGATCTACTCAAGCCTTGACCACTAGATCCCACCACTAGCATGCAAGATCCTTGAGAATATACGTTTCCATATTGACTTTCATCTCTATAGGTGTGTCGATGAAATAAAAGATATGATTCTTCCTATTTAACCACACCTTATCCTTTTCTGGTTTAGAATCACCCCAAAAGAAGGGTGAATTCTATTTCTAGAACTAGATGGAATGATCCACTTGTCTTGGCGCATCCCTCTAGTTACCTATGTACACAACTTGAAATTATTGGATGATACTCTAAACTAGTTCTTGGTTCACCTGTGGCTCTGGTGCAACCACATTCTCAACAGCTTCTTTCAGTTGGATTTGACGATGCCTATCAGGTGCCATTGTCTAAACAAACCACAAACTCTATAAGTCTCACTCTCTAGAAACTCAAGTATTATCATTTCAAATTCTACCACATCAACTATCACAAAATTTCTTTCCAAAAATCAACCCTTTTAATGTTCAACCGCTTTTGAAAACTTTCAACTTGATTTTTAAAATCAAACCATTTTTAAAATACATCAAAAATTCTCTTTTCAAAGTCTTTAGTTTGAAAAAAATTGAAACATTTTTTTCAAAAATCAACATAGTGTATCAAATCAAATATCATTACTCAAAATGAAATATGTAATCCTAGTGGGAATTCATTCCTCTAATGCATGTTATATTTATCACATTATCTAAACTCGTGACAATGAGATTCCAATATCCTATAAGTGTCTGTGAAACACTTATGTACCCAACACCCTGGTAACTTGAAGTTCAGCATAAAAAGGTTAACTATGTATTTTTATTCTCTACATTTCAAGTCCTGAAAATCCTACTCCTTTCTAATATTCCAACCTAAGGAATATACAAGAATGAATTCAACTCCGAAACTAAGAAAACTGATGACAACTTGTTCCACAATGAAAAGAACAAGATGATACCATTTATCTCAACATCCTTTTGGATTGAACAAAACTAATACCATTTGTAACATCCCTCCTTCTCCTCATTGTCTTGAGAAGGTGGGTGGAATGCTAATTGGCCTTAAGTGACATCCCCAAGACACCAAAGGTTGGCAATAAATGCTGAAGAATTTCAATACATGCGGGGGACAATTTACCCTTTAATAATAAAAAAACTAACAAAAATACATAACCAAACATACCACTATATGATTAATGATAACCATGAAAGACAACTCAAAATTTCATATATCAAGATCATACTCAAATAAAATTCCACAGCGGAAGACTACAATGTCAAAGTAAAAAACGAAAGATAAAATAATAAAACTCTAAGATTACCACAAGACTCCATGATCCACAAGCTCCATGCTCCAACATCACCAAACATCCCAAGTATCACAAATTATTTATCAACACGTGATACTTTACCTTTTACCATGTCCTGATATATTATATCTACAAAATCACCAAAGTTCCAAAGCAGGGGTGAGTACTAAAACTCAGTTGGTTTTCCCAATTGACTTCCCTACCCACTCCACTATAATAGAAGAGTTTGAAACATTTATATAAAATAGTTTATATAAAACAATTTCCAAAACAATTTATATCTAAATATAAAAAAATTCTAAAATAATTTATATAAAAAACTTCCAAAACAGTTTTTAACTAAATATAAACAATATCTAAAAACAGTTTATAACTAAATATAAACTAATTCCAATGTCACCATATTTTCTAGAAAAATATATTTTTCATGAAAACAACCAACCAATAATTTGAATCCATTTCTCAAGTTCCCTTTGTCAAGACCATTCCATTCCACATGTCCAACCATGCATTGTCACAAACCAACCCGAGTCGACCCTGAACCGGTCACCCGAGTCGGCCCGCGACATGGCCCGAAGGGCGTTCCCGATCCCCACGGACTGAAAACCAGTGTCGGGCATCAAAATTAAACCACTGGGAATGATTTGGCCCATAAAAGATACATATATAAACAAGAATAAATGGAACTCGAGTAGCGCAACAAGAAAAGGAATAGAACTCCTCAACATACCTCCATGTGACCATCCAAGTCACCTCCCAACCAAAAGCTGAACTTGCTCTAACAATGAGCAACTCAACCAAGAGAAACATGATCAACGGAAACTTGCAACTGAAATGATAAAGTAGGCGTGAGCATTTAAAACGTTCAGTAGGGATGCCAAGAGTAAACCACTAAATCCAAGTCCTTCCTTTCTCGAAACAATCCATTAATGAAAGTTTGAAAATACAATTATACAAGTAGGGTTTTCACATTTGAAAATAAGCAACACATTTTTCTCATTTAAAACCCAATACATGCTACAAGCCCTTTTTCAAAATCATTTGTCATTTTATGAACAAAATCCAAAACAGAATATACCAATATTGTGCTAGAGTAAAATGATTAAGAGTGAAAGCTGAAAATAAACTAGCGCACGGAAAGTAAACAAGACCAGTGCATGGAAAGTAAACAAGACCGGTGCACAAAAAGTAAACAAGACCAGTGCACAGAAAGTAAACAAGACCAGTGCACAGAAAGTAAACAAGCAATGAAAATAATCCAGTAACCATGGGAGATCCTAAACATCCCTAGAAGACCCCTGGACATACTCGGTTTCAGAACCACCTATCGGCGTATGGTGAAGCTCCTAAGTCTATAACCAACTGGCCGCCCTAACTAACCAATCTAGTGGCAAAGCCCGCCTGGCCTAACAATAAATCCAGGGGGTACCAACCCGTCTAATCAGGGTTGGTCAGCAACCGTCACTCGATCTCTAAAAGACGCTCAGTAACCAATGGTGGTTATAATAATACTGTGTAAGTAGGAGGGCCCTCACACACGTGACTCATCTCACTGCACTTGCCTTCCCCAAACACAGACGCTTCCTATGCATTCACCCATAAAGGGTTAACCTAGACAGGAGTGCCCCCAAAATACACATTTAATCATTTCAAATTAACAAAGTGCCAACCGGGTCATCACATCACATAAGCGTTTAAAACATATTTTTGAAGACTTTAAGTTGCTATCTAGACATTCACATTTTCTAAATCACATTCTTTTCAAAAAAATCACCACAAGACATCACTTTTAGAAGCACAATGCCACATCGTCTTTCAAGTTTACACACCCAAATACCTTTACCAAAATAGTTTCAAATCATTTCTAAAACAATTTCTGTGTATAATATATCAAATGGGACTTTAACTTTCTCAAACTCACATAGAACACGTTTCAAAGCTAAATAACCAAGTTTTAATGAACACATCAAAACCATTCCAATAAATCATACAAAGGGACCCAAACATCATTTTGAAAACAAGGACCATTTTCACATATTTACAATTCACTTTCAAAACAACAAACCCAAACGTACCTCAAAACACCTTCCACCCATGATTCACATCACAAGAATCATTTGATAAATCATTTATCCAACGAATAAAAAGGTTTAAAAAAAAAATAAAAGTTCCTTAAGGTCCACACACTAAATCAATTTTACCCAGAATACACTTACCAATGGAATTTCCAAGATGTTTCTAAAGTCATGCACAACTCCACTTTCCCAAGGGTTTATCAAACGAGCATTTTCAAACTTTAGTAAAAACGTTATGTTTTATAAAACATGTCAAACATGTCCATAGATTTATTAAAACATGTGCAAGTGTATATACACAAATAAAGAGTTGATTCAGAACCATCTTTAGCAACTCCAACTACCATAACAACACCAGCAATCAAATGATACACATTACCAGTGTGAAGACCATATATAAATAAATCTTATTAAAATGCTCAAGCATCAAATAAATTGATTCAGAAAGGAGAATCAAGGAAAACCTACCTCAACTCGTAGACCGAACACGGCGACGCGACACGCCACGCACGGGTGCGCAAGCGCCCGCAAGCTGCCGACAGCGGTATCATGGACTTCTCTGCCAACATGCCGTAGAAATCACAAAAACAATCAAAACATACAAACAAAAATTTAAAATAATCCAAACAAGTGAAAATCATGTAACCCACCTAACACTCGCGTAGGTGAAACAGAACAGACCCAACCCACTTGCTTACGACAGTGGTGTTCATCACGCGCCCACTTTAGAACAAGGCGCGCAGTGATCGGGGCCATGACGGCTGGTCGGGGGGGCGCCGGACGGCGCGGCGGCACTGCGAAAGGCCGGTGGGTCGGAGAGGCTCAAAGGGGGGTATGGCGAGCAGGGCCGGTAGGGTGCGGGTCAGCCAAAAGCAGGCTGGCCAGAGGCGGGGGCTCGCCAGCGAGGCAGAAATTCTGGAAGGAGCAGGCTGATCATCGGGGTCGCCGGAGTGGCAGGGCGGCGCGGCGGGGTCGCCAGAGTGGGAGGGCGGCGCGGTGAGGCATCGGAGGGGCAGGGTGGCACGGCCGGGCTTCAGGGCGGAGCAAGGCTAGGTGAGGGAGCGGCGCCAGAGGGAGGTCGTTCCAAGAGCAGGGCATTGGAGGGAGGCCGGTGCGGGGGTGGGGTGTCGAAGGGAGGCTGGGTGCGGGAGCGGGGTGCTGGAGGGAAGCCGGGTGCGGAAGTGGGGTGCTGGAGGGAGGCCGTTGCGGGAGCGGGGTGCCGAAGGGAAGCCGGGTGTGGGAGCGGGGTGTCAGAGGGATGCCGGGACAAAGGGAGATGGGCACCGGAGGGAGCAGGGCACGTGGTCGGGGCGCCGAGGCGGAGCGAGGCCGGAGGGGAGGTGAAACGGGGGGCGGCACGCTGAAGGTATGGGAAGGGGGGAGGCGCCACATGGGTATTCTAGGGTTTGGTTTTTTTTTCATTTTATTAACACAATAATAATAATAATAATATAATAATAATAATAATAGTTATAGAATAAGTAAATAAACAAAAAATAAAATCCTGATAATAATAATAAAACTTTATAAAGATAATAAAACTTTATAATAATAATAATAATATCGTAACTATAATAATAATAATACTTTAACAATCCTAATAATAAAATAATAATAATAATATTTATAACGATTTAATACTACTAATTATATTAATTGTGAACATAAAAAATGTAATATTTAAATGTCGGGTGAACACGCGGTCACCCAGGCCGAACGCACCATCACCACTAACGATGTGGTGACCGCGCACCGGTGCGAAACCCGCCAACACAATTAAACTTAGAAAAATTCAAACTGGGACCAAGAAAAGATTAAAAACAAGGGCATCCACGGTCAGGGTGTGACAATTCTCCCCACCACAGACACTTTCTGCCCCCAGAAAGTCACCAAGGAAAAAGTCAGCCAAGATTCAAGTCTATGCCCAAACAGAACTAAAGGAACCGAAGAGAACTAAGAATCTCAGGATGACCTTACTCTACATAGGTCACACCTGACCAATTCAAGAGAAAACTAAAGTCTGAGGTTGAGGGGAGAACACGAAGGGGTTCTCCCCACCACAAGAGCTCAACTTGTACAGAAAAATTAACTATCTAAATAGACAACCCTAGGAAAGGGGGGGTCGACGCGGGAACTCCCAACCGATTTAAACCAAATCTTATAGCACGAGTGAAAAACAACACCTTCATCGAAATGTTGAATCCTCAACAAAAGTCAACAACCTTCAACACTATGGGAAAACCCACGGAAAAGACTTAACCAGACATCGAGTTGAAAACATGAACCATTGAAATCCAAAAAACATAACCACATCCACACAAATGGGACTACTTAGATCAGAATAGAATGAGTCCATGATAACCCCATGGTAAAACAATGAACTTACAATAACATCAAAACTTTAACAGTAGAAAAACAAGTACAAAAAGATCTTAATTGTTCCACCGCCAACATGGAACACAAAACCCAGACCAAGGCTTCACACCCCTGGGGACTCCTGACTATGCGTGAGCTTCACCTCGAGACCTGTGGCTGGGGCTCTAATGGCTGAAGCATCTTCTGTCGTGCAGTCAGGTACTGACACTCTCCAATCACGGTGTCCTCTTCAAGCGACGCTTCCTGCAAAACTTCTCCAAATGACCCATACAGCCGCAACGATGACACGTCTTCGGAGGGTTGCGATAGGATGGCTTCAAATGTCCGAAATGACCACACTAATAGCATACCACTGAACGATATGATGAACCGGGAGCTGGGACCAAAGGATATAACTCCTTAGTAATGGGTTTCTCTGGCATCCTTTCCTCGCTAGATGGAGAAACCCCATGAACAACTGGGTACGCTGGACTGTCAACCACCTGCGCTCCGGACACCAACTCAGCTAAAAACGCTTCCTCCACCAGCTTCTTGAAATGATGGTCTTTAGGAGGGATGACCCGCTCCTTGATTTCTGGACAGAGACCCCCGGTAAAAAGAGAGGCCTTCATGAGCTCATGCAACGCCACCTCTGGAGAAAATGCAATCAATTCCTTGAAATGGTCAACATATGATTTCACCATCTGTTGACCTTGTTGAATATGCACGAGCTCTCCCTTTTTCTTTTCCTTCACTTCTTAAGGTATAAATCCTTGGACGAAGATGGTTTTAAAGACATCTCACGTCATTCCGACTTGCGTTGACGGTGGGGCAACCACCTTCCACTGGTCCAGAGTTGGACCTTCAAACAATCCCATAACAGCACGAACCCTAACAGTCTCAAGAGTTCCCAACGTTCTAAAGATACTCTCCACTTCTTCAAGCCACTCTACTGCTTGTAACGGGCCTCGATCACCACAAAGAATAGGCAACGTCCGAGAAGGACCAGAAACTGGGCATGACTCATTAGAAACTTTGGGGATCTTTTTGGGCGACATTCTCTGAACAACATAAAAACACAAAGCCAAAAATCATCATCCAATCAAATCTTAATCAAAAGGAAAATCGCATACCAACAACTGGCCCACACGCCAAAAATCCACTTTTCAAAAATCACCATTTCATTTCAAGACTACTTCCAAACACAAAACCCACTTCCTGAAAAAAAATCCAATTTCCAAAATCATTTTCCTCTTTCAAAATTCATTTTATAAAGACAAGGTCAAACCTTTGGTTTCAAATAAACACCCATAGCATCTCATGAATCATCGCATGCGTGTCCATCCATTCCACTCACATCATCCATGAACAAGTGCCTCTCATGTACTTTTCACACAAACCCGCACACATGCGATCATTCATAAGGAAAACCAAGGGTCGCACCCAAACCATTTCCCTACCAATTCTAAGCAAACACCCGGTTTTTGAAATAAAAACAATTTAAATTTCAAAAATCCCTTTACCAATTTAAACCCATTTTAAAGAAAACACTTCCATTTCAAAATTCAACTTTAATTTTCAAAAACACGATCACACCAACCAGAACCAAACATAGTACAACTTACAAATAATCACAAGAATGAGGAACTAGCAGTTACGCTTAACCCGACGACATGGTAGTGATCCACGCCCCAAGTAAGCATCAATAGCTAGGAGGAACTTAAACTGTGTACTTGGACTCCACATGGGTCACTACTCCATGTGAAATCACGACGTGACACTGGATCGTCTCCTTTTTCATTCCTCAATCCAAAACAAGGTCAAAAGACACAATTTCAGAACTACCCCTGGTAACTCGAGGATTAGCGCGAGCAAGAGTTCGAGATGCTCTTCCCGCACTACCTCTCAAGTTCCGACAGTCCTAATTTCCTTCTACCGAACAACCCAAATAACAAGAACCTGCCCTCTGATACCATTTTGTCACGAACCAACTCGGTTTGACCCTGAACCGGTCACCCGAGTCGGCCCGCGACATGGCCCGAAGGGCATTCCCGATCCCCATGGGCTGGCAACCAGTGCCGGGCATCAAAATTAAACCGCTGGGAATGATTTGGCCCATAAAAGATACATAGATAAACAATAATAAACGGAACTCGAGCAGCTCAACAAGAAAAGGAACAGAACTCCTCAACATACCTCCATGTGACCATCCAAGTCACCTCCCAACCAAAAGTTGAACTTGCTCTAACAATGAGCAACTCAACCGAGAGAAACCTGATCAACGGAAACCTGAAACTGAAATGATAAAGTGGGTGTGAGCATTTAAAATGCTCAGTAGGGATGCCAAGAGTAAACCACTGAATCCAAGTCCTTCCTTTCCCGAAACAATCCATTAATGCAAGTTTGAAAATACAATTATAAAATTAGGGTTTTCACATTTGAAAATAAGCAACACTTTTTTTCCATTTAAAACCCAATACATGCTACATGCCCTTTTTCAAAATCATTTGTCATTTTATGAACAAAATCCAAAACAGGATATACCAATACTGTGCTAGAGTAAAACGAGTAAGAGTGAAAGCTGAAAATAAACTAGCACACGGAAAGTAAACAAGACCAGTGCATGGAAAGTAAACAAGTCCAGTGTACAGAAAGTAAACAAGACCAATGTAGGGAAAGTAAACAAGACTAGTGCACGGAAAGTAAAAAAGCAATGAAAATAATCCAGTAACCATGGGCGATCCTAAACATCCCTAAAAGACCCCTGTACGTACTCGGTTTCGGAACCACCTGCCGGCGTATGGTGAAGCTCCTAAGTCTATAACCAACTGGCTGCCCTGACTGACCAATCCAGTGGCAAAGCCCGCCTGACCTAACAATAAATCCAGGGGGTACCAACCCGTCTAATCGGGGTTGGTCAGCAACCGTCACTCGATCTCTACAAGACGCCCAGGAACCCATGGTGGTTATAATAATACTGTGTAAGTAGGAGGTCCCTCGCATGCATGAATCATCTCACTACACTTTCCTTCCCCAAACACGGACGCTTCCTGTGCGTTCACCCATAAAGGGTTACCCTAGACAGGAGTGCCCCCAAAATACACATTCAATCATTTCAAATTAACAAAGTTCCAATCGGGCCGTCACATCACATAAGCATTAAAAACATATTTTTGAAGACTTTAAGTTGCTAACTGGGCATTCACATTTTTTGAATCACATTCTTTTAAAAAAATTCACCACAAGACATCACTTTTAGAAGCACAATACCACATCGTATTTCAAGTTTACACACCCAAATACCTTTACCAAAATAGTTTCAAATAATTTCTAAAACCATTTCCATGTATAATATATCAAATGGGACTTTAACTTTCTCAAACTCACACAGAACACATTTCAAAGCTAAATAACCAATTTTTAACAAACACATCAAAACCATTCAAATAAATCATAAAAAGGGACTCAAACATCATTTTGAAAATAAGGACCATTTTCACAGAGTTATAATTCACTTTCAAACCAACAAACCCAAACTTACCCCAAAACACCTTCCACCCATGATTTACATCACAAGAATCATTTGATAAATCATTTATCCAACCAATAAAAAGGTTTTAAAAAAAATACAAGTTCCTTAAGGTCCACACACTAAATCAATTTTACCCAGAATACACTTACCAATGGAATTTCCAAGATGTTTCTAAAGTCATGCACAACTCCACTTTCCCAAGGGTTTATCAAACGAGAATTTTCAAACTTTAGTAAAAAAAATTATGTTTTATAAAATGTGTCAAACATGTCCATAGATTTATTAAAACAGGTGCAAGTGTATATACACATATAAAGAGTTGATTCAGAACTATCTTTATCAACTCCAACTACCATAACAACACCAGCAATCAAATGACACACATTACCAGTGTGAAGACCATATATAAATAAATCTTATTAAAATGGTCAAGCATCAAATAAATTGCTTCAGAAAGGAGAATCAAGGAAAACCTACCTCACCTCGTAGACCGAACACGGCGATGCGACACGCCATGCACGGGTGCGCAAGTGCCTGCAAGCTGCCGACAGCGATATCACGGACTTCTCTGCCAACACACCGCAGTAATCACAAAAACAATCAAAACACAAAAACAAAAATTTAAAATAATCCAAACAAGTGAAAATCATGTAACCCACCTAACACTCACGCAGATGAAACATAACGGACCCAAACCACTCGCTTACGACAGTGGTGTTCATCGCGCGCCCACTTTAGAACAAGGTGCGTGGTGACCGGGGCCACGACGACTGGTCGGGGGGCGTCGGATGGCACGGTGGCACTAAAAAAGGCTGGCAGGTCATAGCGGCTCAAAGTTGGGTGCGGCGAGCAGGGCCGGCCGGGTGCGGGGCAGCTGGAAGTAGGCTGGCCGGAGGTGGGGGCTCGCTGGAGGTGCTGGCTAGCGAGGCGGAAATGCCGGAAGGAGCAGGCTGAGCGTCGGGGTCGCCAGAGTGGCAGGGTGGCGCGGTAGGGTCGCCGGAGCGGGAGGGCGGCGCGGCGAGGCACCGGAGGGGCAGGGCGGTGCGGCCAGGCTTCAAGGCAGAGTGAGTCTGGGTGAGGAAGCGGCGCCGGAGGGAGGTCATTGTGGGAGCGGGGCGCTGGAGGGAGGCCGGTGCGGGGGCGGGGTGTCGAAGGGAGGCTGGGTGCGGGAGTGGGGTGCTGAAGGGAAGCTCGGTACGGAAGCGGGGTGATGGAGAGAGGCCGTTGCGGGGGTGGGGTGCCGAAGGGAATCCGGGTGCAGGAGCGGGGTGCCGAAGGGAGGCCAAGACGAAGGGATCTAGGCGCCGGAGGGAGCAGGGCACGCGGACGGGGCGCCGAGGCGGAGCGAGGCTGGAGGGGAGGTGAAACGGGGGGCGGCGCACTAAAGGTAGGGGAGGGGGGAGGTGCCGCATGGGTAGTCTAGGGTTTGATTTTTTTTTCATTTTATTAACACAATAATAATAATAATAATAGTTATAGAATAAGTAAATAAACAAAAAATAAAATCCTGATAATAATAATAAAACTTTATAAAGATAATAAAACTTTATAATAATAATAATAATAATATCATAACTATAATAATAATAATACTTTAACAATCATAATAATAAATAATAATAATAATATTTATAACAATTTAATACTACTAATTATATTAATTGTGAACATAAAAAATTTAATATTTAAACGTCAGTAAAACACGCGGTCACCCGGGCCAAATGCACCGTCACCGCTAACGATGCGGTGACCGCGCACCGGCGTGAAACCCTCCAATACAATTAAACTTAGAAAAATTAAAACTGGGGCCAAGAAAAGATTAAAAACAAGGGCATTTGTGGTTGGGGTGTGACATGTGTGCTTCGTTATGACAATTACATACTCATGATTGGTATCTCGTTGATCTATCATGTTGTCACATGATAATTATGTCCCATGTGCCATTACACTTTCGGCATCGAGCACAAGTTCATATTTAAACCATGCCTCATAAACGCAATATAAATACACACACAAGTATTCCCAATACCATTGTCGAAACCAACATGCCAAAATCATTCCAATAAAAAAAACCTTTTATTAAAAACCCATTTTCCAATAAACCATTTCAAAAATACATCCAATCCATATTTTAAAAACACCATTTTAAAATTAATAAATTAAATCACTTTACACAACAATCCCCCCCCCCAATTTCATAGTTTCACCAAAAACCATAAATCATCACTGAAAGAGATTTATACCATGATTTGCACAACACTTTCATAATCAATTTCATGCAACTCAATAAATTTGAAACTAATCCAATCAATTCTATTAATATTAGTTGAGAGTGAATCCACCCACCTCAAGATTTTTGGCGAAAATGATAAATGGATGAAGAACATCATAAAAATGGGTTGAAAATTTAATTAACTCACCTTATATCTCTTACCCTACCATCAAAAAACCCAAATCTAGACTTATTTGGGACCCACAACCTTAGATCTACCCACATCGGGTGTAGATCTGAGAAAACAAGAGAAGTAGTTAAGTAGATCTAAGGAAATCATCAAGAACGATCATGAGCAATGACTTAATGTGAGAAATTGGCTTCCAATCACCAATGGAAGCCTTTGGATAACCTCCAAATCAATGGAAGAACCTTACTTGACCTTTATAGAAGCCAAATCCTGATTTATGGCCATATAGGAGGAGGAATGGGGCATTAAAAATTAAGGATGACCCAAATCCACTTTTTAAGGTGGTGGTTTTGACCCGTGCATGGTTTAGTCCCACAGTTAAACAAACCATGTGCTTACCATGAATTAGCTACTACCATAAAGATGACCCTTCACATGGTCTCCTCACATGGTCTCTAAAACTATACTCCAACTGTACCGAAACCACTGCCCAACCCACATGGTTTATCCTAGGTTGTCTCATGGTTTGGACAAACCGTGCATTTCATGTGCACCTTCCCTTTAGCCCAAAAAACACATTTTAAGATCTACAAACTCTCTCAAATTTCACACATATAATTTATACACATAAAAGGCATAAATAAAGTGTTATATACTAGAAAACTAGGGTTCTGCATAGAATACACTTCGATGTGTTCCAACACCACCCCCATGTGGTCTGCGCTAGGCTTGGGGAGCTGGAGGATGGGGAAAGGACATTTATAGGACATAGAGGCCTATGACCCAAAGTCTCCAAGGGTGATTATAAGTATAAACTATATCCTTTCTACTTTTGTAGTATTATTGATAGATACATGTGTGAGATAACCTATTTATTCCACTCCTTTATCAAGGTTTAACTAGGGTGATGTGGGGCATCGGTAGAGCCCTGTGATGGTGATGTTTGATGTAACTTCGGACTCATGAGGAAGATGGAAAATTTCCCCCACTGAGATGAATTATTTTGACATGATAAAAAATCATACAGGCAATTCAGTGCTGCCCAAATTAAATAGTGTCAATGTGTGGCAGACGAGTTCCTTTAACTTGTGTGTTTGGGGTGGGTTGGTGTGTAAGTGTCAGAGTAGGCCCTATTTGTATCCCCTATTCAAGGCCTAGTGATACCAGTGGATCCTTTTTGTTTGACCATTATGCTTGAGGCACCATCCAAGAGGACTGAAGGTTATTCACTTCTATTTGTAGTGAGACCTGACTCTGGTGGAGGAAGAACCTCACATAGAACCTTTACATGGTTGCAGAGAGAGGCCCTGTAATATTTCCTCAGTGTGGATTGGTTTCCTACCATCCACGCTCAAATAGTTTCCACCATTAGGTGTGATATTATTTCTATATTATGGGATGGATTTTTCATCCTTTATAGAGGAGTGGCTCTATTAAGAGATCATGTGTGGGTAGATATAGATTAATTTTATCATATGGCTAGTACAACCCTTGGAGTATTGGTTCTATGATATTTTGGTTTCTTTTTATAGTGGTGGAGTTGAGGATGCCTATCCAAGGATGTTATGATTTTACCTCTCCATTGAGATTTTCATTCTACATATAATGGAACCTAAGGACTACCCTAATATTTTCATCAACATATCAGTTAACTCTCATGGAGCTTCATGAGTTATGGTACAGTTGGAGTTTTGCAGACAGAGGGCCTGGAAATACCCAATGTGTATGCTTGGGTAGCCCTGTGTTGTTAATTGGTACCCTTGTGTGCTCAATTTCAGAGTTTCATGTGAGACACTTGAGGATGTTGCAACATTTTTCTTGTTGGTGGTGGTTACCCCTCTGCTTTTTCAATGAGGTGGAGAGGTATAGCTCATAGTTTTTTTTGTGAGGTATTACATGATTGGATGTCCACTGGACATGTTCTTGATGGGTTTTCTGAAGGTGGGTAGTACATATACCTTTCAAGTATTGATGATGACACCAGTCACACTTTTAGGTGACGTACTGAGGAGATTAATTTCCCTCAGTATTACACCTTAGAGAGGGTGTTTGTGCTAAGAATAGAGAACTATTTGGGTTCTATAGAACATGATTCATGTTTTCATGTTGGCATGGTGTAGTTATCTCTCCACCATTATCTTAGCACCATTTTATTCCGTGTTCGGGAGGCCCTATAGGTCATTGTTGTACTAGTTAGAGCCAATGGGAGATAGTATTTATGGGACTAGAGTTGTTTCTAGCGGCGGTTTTTGAGTGTGCAGTTCATCCAAGGGTGGATGAGGACTATCAAGTTATGTCATTATCTATGTCGGGTTAGAGATGCGGTGTACTACTAGACTCGGTGACTATAGTTGGATTGTGTGCTTGGTGTTTTCCCACCTATCGTAGTTGAGGATACATGTACATGCTTTATTGCATAATGTAGACCTAGTTTGAGATGGATGGTATGTATGGAGTATGTAACATCCCAAATCGGGATCCACTTAATGGTGCCCCGAGCTAGTGGGTCACATGGCCTCAAGCATGCCAAACCATATGATAGAGGCTTCTAACTAGAAGCGAGGGTCTAAAGTGGTAAAGTGGGGAGACTATACCCTCATAATCATATTTTATCACAACAGTGTAATCACATCAAAAAATAGCGTAAGCATAATATAAATTAGTAGGAGTGATAAATTAACATCTAGACAATGGGATCAATAAAAAAATACAAGATTAATATCATATACAAAATGATTATTTCATGAGTCTATACAAAAATGAAGAAAATAAATGGAAACATGAAACTAGTATAATACATGTATTAAAATACAAAAATACCAAAAAGAACTATCTCCAGATATCATCATGAACATAGATCGATCCTATGCTCCCATGCTCCTAAGCATTGATCAATTAAGCATCGTAAAATGGGTTCTTGTCTCAGTCCCTACCTACATCCATGAAGTCTATTAGGGTACCCAACGACATCCTGAATAGGGTGTGATATAACACTTAGTAGGCCACCACCAACAGTTTCTATAACAATTCTAGTTTATGTATATAATCTAAAGTAGTGTGCAATATACAATAGTAATATAAATGAATAAAAAGGAGTGACACGTGTAAATTTGATATTGTCCAGCCTACCAAGGCTCACTGTAAACCAGAAACGCTAAACACAGGCTAATTGTAAATCATAATAAAACAACCACTACAGCTTATTCTAAGTAATCCAGTGACATACCCAATAGGTCAGATCCAAGGTATAAATGAACAAGGCATCCTCATCGTGTCAAGCCTACATGGTTTGGATCCAAGGTATAAATGACCAAGGAATCCTCATTGATTCCATGGATAATCTTTATAGAAAACTCAGTAATGACTTGGGTTGATCCCAAGAAACATTTCCATAGATCATGTCCAAGGCAGTCCAAGAAAGCTAGATCCTGAGAGTAGAAATTTCCCAGGAATTCAAAGTATTCTTGATTCATGGAGTATAAATTTTCATGGTCCCAATATAATGAGGATCCATTTCATTAATCAATTCACATCTCATTTCAAAATCATTAACAATCCATGAGTTCATCCAACACATTCCATATTTTCCATTTAAATAATGTAACCATTTAACAATATGTAACCACATAGAAAAGGAGGCATAATGCCTCTCCTACCACCACCAAATATATATATTTTTATTATAAATAAAAGAACTTTATGGAGTAAGTGTGAAACCAACAAGTACACCCTAGCCATCAAACACTATATCACATTAAAAAATTATTAAAGACCAACTTAAAACTAGTAGACCTACTATCCTTAAACAATTTCTAGAAGAGAGATGTACCTCTTTTCCAGGGTCATCTCTGATGATGCCTTCTAAATGAGATGCCAACTTCCTTCAAGCTCGCAGTAAATCCTCCTCTTCAATTTTCTTGTTGTTGAAACCTCTGACTAGGATTTGGTGTTGTTTGTCAATCCACTCACTTTGTTCCTTGGTCGTATCAACTTGCATCAATCTTGCTTTCATCTGTTCTGGCGCCTTGGCAGAAGCATGGATTTCTACACCTTCTCAGCCATCCCCTCCTCTGAATGCACAAGCAACTCCCATGGATATTCCCTGATCACAGACTCCCCTTCCCACTTCCCACACATCCCTTTCACTCCTACCTTGGCAGGTGAGGCCAATTCACTCAGTTGCACCTCCTCTTACCCTACACCTGACTTGTCAGTTGGCCCGGTTCCTGTCTCCCTCTGCGTACCCCGAGAGGCATCCTCCTTCATCCTTGTTATCACCTCCTCTGTATGTAATTGCCTCTCCTCATTCTGATCTCCTTCCTGAGAGGGTCCATTATCATGTGACTCGTTGACCAAGACTGGCTAGCCATCCACTCTCCCCACTGATTGGGACTTGAACTCCTTGGGTTTCTCCTCTTTTTTAGCCAACCGGGTCTCCATCGTTCTAGTTATAAAAGAGTAGTCTTTGTGCCCCTTCGGTTTCGGCTTCCTAGAAACAATGCAGCACCCAGGGTCCCTATTCTCTTTGTTACTTTTCTTCCATCTTTGGTTGTGCAAGTATTTCCCCTCCACTCCCAATCCATTTTCCTCAAAAAAGCGACCATCACTCTCAGAATCAGTCTCATAAGAGCCCTTGGAGTGACCCTCAGACTCACCCCCATTAATCAAGTTCCCAAACCAGTTGTTGAGGGGAATGAAGGAAAGATCTCCCCTCATGTTGAAGTCCTTCCTATATTCTAGTGACCTGTTATCCCCCAGTGAAATCTACTCCCACTCCTGGCCTACCTTAGACTTATTCTTTCCATTAGAAACCCTTCTAGTGACCAAGTTACTGCCACCCTCACTTCCATTGCATAAGAGCTAGGAATTTGGCTTGCCTTAGCCCCAGCAGTTGATCCATATGCTTCAGTAGCTCATACAATCTCCCCCAGATCCTGAGTGTGAGCAGCAGGTGAGACCCAAGTACCTTCAACTGCTTCATTGTCCCTAGCGCCCCCCGCCCTGGTCCTATTGCAGGGGGGAGTAGCCAAGTCACCTCTCATCCTCATGAAGACTGTTGCTACACTTGGACCTGGAGGTACCAAGTTTGGTTTGTGCACCCCAGCTTCCCCTGAGTATTTCACTATCTCCAGATTACCCCCATTCATCTCTTCTTGCTCATCCCTACCATCAAAAGCCCACACCCTCTGGTTCTCAACAACTTCATCCAGCACCACATTCCCCTCAGTTGTGCCAATCACCTCTTGTCGAACCCTATTCCCGCGACAACAGACAAAGATTGAATGCCCTATTTTTTGGCATCCCAGGCAGAAATCAGGCCATGATTAGAAGATAACCCTTTGCCTCCAATGAAACTTCTCACCAACCAAAATACACAGCCACTCTGTGGGGGGCTTTGAAACGCCAGCCTCGACGCATACCTGAGGAGATATCGGATGATATACCGCCGCCATCTGACTATCAGAACACAGAAATCTACCTACCATATTTCCTAACATCCTAATAATTTAGGGGTTCTGGAAAGGAAGAGGTAAATCTGGGAAGCTTACCCAAACAACAGATGAGAGCGCATCACAATTCATGATGAGTTCAGTAGACTAGTGGAGAAGAGAGAAACTACATCCATTGATTTCACAAGTGGCTTGGGACCAGGCAACTATTAGATCGTCCTCTGAGGAGAATCGAACCATCAGGTGTCTCCGATCGAAGAGACCCACCACTGCACACTCCTGTAGATCCCAAGAATAAAAAATGAACCGATTGAAAGCATCGACAGAGGGATGGCGGGCCCTGAATTGGACCAAAAACGTCAATCGGTGAAGTTATGAGGCCTCATTGAACTCCTTCGTAGAAAGCACGAGCTGGGGAGAGCCGTTGAGAAGATCAGGGACCTTAGGGAAAAGCGAAACAAAATGAAAGTGGGGAAGTAAGTTCGGGTTCGTGAAAGGGGAGAAGGACCGAGCCGATAAGGATGGAGGAAGACCTTTCCCCTCTCCCCCACCGGGGAGGAGGGGGTTGGGGCTGCGGACATCGCCGCTATGGCATCACCGATAGTGCTCCGCTAGGGCATCGCCGCTCTTTTAGTGTGAGTAAAACTCCCTAAATATATCATTTGATTCACTAAGGATCTAATGAGTGTATTTCATGCATAAATTTTATGGTATCTTAATATATTAATTTCTATAGTTAAATGATTATTTTTTAAAAATGTTGGATAGTTTGATTTGTTTTGTGTTTTATGGAAGGATACAATGAATCTTATAAAATTATAAGAAGAGGTGATATTTTGGAGCTAAAATACACTTCACTTTGTGAGTAAATCGAAGTGTCATGACATCGTATTTTTTAGGATTTAGTGGAGCTACAAAACTAGAGAAAAAAAATTAAATGTCGTGGTTTCATCAGAGGAAGCATTCGCCACCTGGAAAAGTTTTGAAGTTGTTACATGTTGTGAAGATACATTAAATTTCATGTATATAAATACACATCATGAAAGTTTGGTACATAGTGGTTTGAAAAATCCACCGCTGATGTGGATTACAAATCATGAATGTTTCGGTGAATAGAAAATTAAATGACAGGTGGACAAGGGTTTAACGGAAACCCTTATAAAATAACACCCTCAACCACTACTTTGGAAATGACTGGGACTAAGGGAAGCCGATAAATGACTTCCAGATGATGGAGTGATGATATGAATCCCTGCTTCACTGTCGTTCTTTACTGTCATTCTTCCTTGTGTATCCATGCTACTTGTTATCATCATGTCTAGCATGTGCGAGTACTTTTCTTTGAGTCGGGTGATGTGATTGTAGAGGGAAGTTATGTTAGGGATTCTTTCTATTTATTTTTCTTGTTTTGGATTGCTGAAAACCCATTTATCAATTCCAATATTCTTCTTTTTTTAATTTAATGACCATTACTTGAGATTTGAGGTGTTTCATTTTATTTCATCAATTAATTGGTCTATTTTTTGTATGACCATTACGAGATCTAGGTTAGTTGTGTTTAAATAGGGTTTTGGGTAACCTAATTTTTCAAGTGCACAAAGTATATGACAATTACAAAAATCTAATCATAGGACTGGGGTAGGATACCGAGACCAAGGATCCTTGATGACCCAATTCCAATAACAAACCTGATTAAATACATTATCAATTGAATCTGTAGCACACAAACCTAAAAATCACTGAACCTATAATGTTTATCTCTTGATATAAAACCCAATCCTTGTCATTATTTTTATCTTTATTTAAACAAAACAAATAGTTTCAATTTCAATTTATTTAATTAATTTATAATATACAATCCATCCTTGTGAGTTCGAGACTCAGACTTTATAAATACTACATTTTTAGTTTGGTTTTATGAGTTTTATAAATTATTAAATTTGTGTATCCCCGTAGAAAATTAACGACACCCTGCAGGTGTATCAAATTTTTGACACCATTTCTCAGGATGGTTGTCGCTATGTTCAAATTAATTAGGAATATTGATGGTTGTTTATATTTTAATTCACTGTTTTATTATTGGTCTTGTCGTGATGTTGTTTCAGGTAATAATCCATTGCATGACTACTCCACTCATGGGAAAGAAAAATTGAAAATCTTATATACAACCCAGAGTTGGAAAGGACCATTCACAAGAAAAATAAGGAAAAGTAGTAGGCCAAAAAAGAATAAGACATGATGGTAGGAAGAGATCAATTTCAAGGAGATGATTATGAGTTGGGCCAAAGAGAAATACCACAGGTCTAAGGAAGAAATCTAGGGGCAAGAACTGATCAATTATGGAAGACCCTAAAACATTGGAGTCAATATAATTATTATAATACCCCCATTCTCTACTCATGTTTAGAGATCAATTCGGTGGTAATCCAAATTATCACACATTCACTCTAATTTTTGGGGCTACCTCAAGAAGACCCCAACTCACGCATTGGAAGTTTCCTGGAAATCTGTGACATGTTCTAATTTCAGAACAACACAAATGATGTTGTAAGGCTACACATATTCATATTGTAATTTAAGGACAAATCATAGTATTGGATCCAAAGTCTACCCCCACATTTAATCCCCACTTGTAAGGATCTTGTAAGAAAATTCTTAAAAATATTTTTACCGCCCTCAAATTCTATGGATCTGTGGGTAAGTATTTTAAATTTTGATAAATTTACTAAAGAGTATTTATATATTTCATGGGAAATATTTAAAGGTTTAACAAGATGATTTAATCATCATGACATCGAAACATGGCTATTAATTAAAACTTTATATAAAGTATTATCGTAGGGAAATCGTTCGATAGTTGAGGGTACTACATGAGGATCGCTTATGAGAAAATCACTAGAGGATATCTATTAATTGTTGGATGAGATGACCAAAAACAATTTTCAATGAAATCCAGAATAGGGGAGAGCACAAGAAGTGAAAATATTAGACAACAGCTGGGTTTCCACCAAAATGAATGTCATGTCAAAGAAAATTGATACAATGATGGACAATCAAAATCCCCAAAGTATGTATTGTGAAGATGTGAATTATCTAGATTATAATCGTCAAAATTATTCATATGTATGGAGGCCACAAAAACCACAATAGCATAATCAAAATCAAGGCCAAGGATTTTAGCCAAGACAATAAGGTTTTTAACCTCAAATCCAAGGTCTAACACTGACCATTAAAGTTTATTCATTGGAAGAGACCCTTGAAACTTTTATAACCATAAAAGAATTTCCACTTAAAGATTTTACAAACTATTAAAAGGATCAAGGTACTATGATCAGTGAATTGAGAACGGAATCACAAAACCAACAAACTGCAATGAGGAATTTGCAAGTCCAGGTCGGTCAGATCATCGAGCAACTTAGAGAAAGACAAATAGGATTATTTCTATGTTTCCCAGAATAGAATCCCCATGAAGATGTGAAATATATATTTCTTAGAAGTGGAAATAAGACCCAGGGAAGTGGTATATAATTTTTAGGAAATAATGGACAACAAACAATAGAATCAAGTAAAGATGATCACAGAGAGGCTGAGGAACATAATCAAGAAGATGAACCACCACTATACTGACCACCACTTCTTTTTATGGATCAGTTTAAGCAGGTAAATATTGATGAAAGAAAACAAAATTTCTTGGAGATGTTCAAAAAGATACATATCAACATTCCATTTTCTAAGGCAATTGCAAATATGCATGTCTATGAAAATTTCATGAAGGATTTGGTGAAAAAAAAATAATCTTGAAGAATTATCCACCATTCCACTAGCAGGAAAAACCTCAGTAGTAGTTTCAATAATCCTACCAAATAATCAAAGAAACCTAGGTAGTATTTCATTCCGATTAATATTTGTTCTCATGATTTTGGAAGTGATTTATGTGATTTAGGTTCCAGTGTGAATATAATGTCATTTACAACATTCAAGAGTCTCAGATTGAGAGAGATATAGCCAACACAAGTTATGATTCAACTAGATGATATAATAGTGAGATGTCCTCGAGGGATACTTGAAGATGTCATCTTCAAGGTTGACAAGTTTTATTTTTTGGTGGATTTTTTGGTTATGGATATGGATGAAGATAAGATCCCAATAATATTGGGAAGACCGTTTTTAGCTACGGGGAGGGAACTGATTAGTGTTCACAATGGATAACTGAGTTTAAGAGTTGGAGGATCAGAGGTGAAGTTCAATTTTCACTAGTAAATGAAGAAATAAAATGACCCAGTTGATGAATTCTCGGAATATAGTTTTTTGAAAGCTGAGGAAACTATTTTCCATGGAAGAAGATATGAAATAGTTGTTGTGGAAATTAAAGAAGAAAGTTTAAAAAAGATAAAGAAATATAAGAAGTTACTATAACAAGATTAAGATAATAGAGGAACATTTATCCAAGAGGGAATAAAAGAAAGAGAACAGGTTTGGGTAGTTAGTGAGCTGCCATTTGATTTTTCAAGAAGAGCCACAAACCATTGGATTGGGACCATAGAAATTGAGAAGGTGTTCACTAATGGAAGAGAAAAATTAGTTTCAGAAAAAGGGAGAGGAACTATCTATATGAAGGAATCACATCTTTGAAATTTTGTAGATCCAGATCAGGTAGACTTTTTCCTACTATCAACCACATGAGTTAAATGAGGTAAGTTCAATACAATGATAGTAAACAAAAGTTCTTCTAGTAGGCAACCTGAGTTTTTAATATTTTTTCATTATTTATTTTTTGTTTTTAGGATCAAGTAATATTCCCCAAATATTTTATATTTCATTGATATGGAATGTACATTCACTTTTGTGTTTTTATTTTTTAGGACCAACAAAGGCAAGCAACAGGAGAAGAAGCTACAAAATAATTACATGTCATGAAGGGAATTTACACATCGTGAAAAGGTGCAGGTAAAACCTATGTAGCCCAAGTTTGAAGAATCAATTTTACATGGGATTAAGTATTTCCATTATATAATTTTATATTATATTCTCCATATTAATATCATTTTAGAGATTCAATTTTGAATTGCATGTCCACATTTGATTCTTGATTTAATCAATAAAACTAGGAGATATAAACTATTTAGGATAATCACCATTCCATGAATTTAAATTTATTTTTCAATAAATTTGAATGAAAAAAATGTTAAAAAGAATTATTAGAGATAAAAATATGGATTAGGATTTCAAAAATAATGATTTATGGGGGTATGTTAATTCTAGTAAATGAATTTTTTCATAGATTTATCATACCTTGAATTGATGGTATTTTTATTCATTGATTTTATTATTGTTGAGTCAAAAGTTCTCTTTTGACTTCTATATCTTGTTTTGGAAATCACAAATGTCTTTTTAATCATACTAAATTTATCAATAGTATCGTACTGACCTTGTCAATCATATCGTACTGACTCTGTCAATCGTATCGTACTGACTCTGTCAATCGTATCGTACTGACTCTATCAATCGCATCATACTGACTCTGTCAATCGTATCGTATTGACTCTGTCAATCGTATCATACTGACTCTGTCAATCGTATCGTACTGACTCTACTATTCATACTTTCATTACTTGCTTGTTTTGGTACTTAGTCAAAAACACATGTTTCATATTAATCATACTCTTGTTTATCATCTTCATATATCTTGTTTTAACCAATACGATGTCGTTGAGTTAGTTACAAACTAATCAAAATGATGTCGTGCTTTCTGTTTCAATATGACCGTTATAATGCCAGTTGTCCAAGTCCCTCCGAGTTTTTCAGAGAAATATGACCGTTGGAGGAGATGTGACCATTGGAACCTGAGGCCTATAAATAGGAGGTCATTTGAAGCTGAGAGAACAACTAAGAACAACGGTGAACAACGGTGATACAATTGAGATACTTTGCTTCTGTCAAGTTCTAGAGAGAGACATTGTGACTTCTCTCATGCTTTGTTCTTTGTGTGTCCGATCATCATATCGAGGGCTTTCAAGTAATTGAAAGACAGAGGTGCCGATTACCTACAAAATCGAGGGTTGTCGAGGATAGGCAGACAGACGTTCCTATCATCGTATCGAGGGCTGCTGGGGATAGACAGACAGACATTCCGATCATCGTATCGAGGGCTACCGGGGATAGGCAGATGGACGAACCAATCATCGTATCGAGGGCTTACCAAGGTGGTGGTAAGACAGACCTCTTATCCTAGGTGAAAGGATAACCCTTCTCTTTGGGTAAAAAGAATTGTAATACTTTTACATTTCCGCTGCTGTTTGTATTAGAAAGGAATTTGTATTGTTTCCTTTCTTCATTACACTTTTAATTATAATTGTTTCAATTAAAATTATTCTATTACATTTTGTATTAATAGATTCTATATGATTTATGGTAGAATCTCTCACACTTGTATTACTCTGATTATTGTATTCATCTTGAATACAATTACTTTACTTTTCTAATAGTATTACATTACTTAATACCTTTATATTCAATACAATTGTGGTTGTTTGAGTTGTATTAGTTTAAGATCTTTTAAACTAATCTCTTTAAGTGTTTAAATTCTAAGTTTTTAAACATACAATTCACCCCCCCCCCTCTTGTATTGTTCCATCTAATATACATATCCATCTTCATTTTTGATCCAACAATTATTCATATGAATTCCCATGAGTGATTGTTCCAACCATTCATATCATTCCCAAGACATCATCTAAACCTAATATTTGCGATTATTTATATAGTATATTTTTGGTGAAAATCGAGCATGATTTCTTATAGAACTTTCTTTTCATCTGATCTAAGATATAACTGAATAGAATTACTTTTAAAATGATTGAGGCATATTTTATTTAGCCCTTTATCGATGGACCCACCTGGAATTAATATTTTTTTTAAGCCCATAAAATCCATTAATATCCATGTTAGGAAATGATCCATGTTACAAGACTATATTATCCATTCCTAACTTCCTCTAAATGTTTTGCATGATATTCATAAGAATAAGTATGGGGGAGGTATTTTCCAAGGTATGCTGGGATATATTTCATTGAGAAAAAATTGTTGAGGTTTATCTTTTGATTTGGGTAAATGATGTGTATTTTTAATTGTATTTCATTATTCATCTCTCTTGATAAAAAATAAAAAATAAAAAATATATATTTGAAAAAAAAATTGGGTTGTGACTTTCAAAGATCAAAAAACTTCATTTTCCATACTGATGATCTTTTGATTGTATGTGGTTAGGTAGTGTATGTGATATTTTTCTTAAGAATGGCTTTTGAAAAAGAAGAAAATAAATATAAAAGATAAAAAAGAGTGACATTGGTTGATTCATTCATTACGCTTACATGTAACATGAGCCAACTTTGATCTTTTTGGAGGGGAAGAGAGAGACGACAACTATAGAGGGAGATTTTTATTGAGCTTATCTTTTTATATCATGCATTCTGATTTAGATTTGAACCTCCTTTTTTAGCCTTATTTTTTTATATCATTTACCTAACTACCCTGAAGTCTCAAAGTCATTTGATCCTTAATGATGAAGACCTCCTAATTACTTATGATTTTTTCTTTATGTAGTAGATATGTTAGATTCCTTGCAATCCTATGGTAAGTAAAAAAATTGATCTATATGCTGAATTCTATTTACATTTTACCCTGATAATGAGCATAAAAATTCACGTGAGTTAAATTTCAAGTGGAATGTGTACTGAAAATGAATTGAAAAATGAAAATGGATGATTGAAAAGGCCTGGTTGTTTCAAAGGAGAAAAGTAGAATACTTTATTGACTTGTTTCTTTGAAAATTGTGGCATTGATGAATTTTCCCATGTGATGCTCAAACATTTTATTTTCCATTTGATCACTTGATTTTATTAAAATAAAGTTTGAAGCATGGTAAGGTGAAAATCTTTTGTATTATGTTGAGATTCCAACCTTGAGAAAAATTCTAAATTCAAGTGTGTGGGTATTTGATGGGTTTATTTCATGCATACATTTTACAGTATCTTAATATATTAATTTTTGTAGTTAAATTATTATTTTTTCCAAATGTTGGATAGTTTGATTTATTTTTTGTTTTATGCCATGATATAATGAATCTTGTAAAAGGAATAATAATATGTGATGTTTTAGAGCTAAAAGACACTTCATGTTACGAGCAATGGGAAATGGTGTGGCATCATATTTTTGAGGATGCAGTGGAGATGCAAAAATGGAGAATAACATTTACACATATTGTATTTCACATACACATTGTGATTTTATCAGGGTAAGTAGAAACTGCTAAGAAAAGTTGTGAAGTCGTTACATGCTGTGAAAATCCTTAAACATCGAGTATGCAAATACATGTCATGAAAGTTCAGGACATAGCAATTACGGAAAATCTTCTACTGACATGGATTACATTTCGTGTAAAATTTTACACATCATGAATGTTTCGGTAAATAGAAAATTAAATGAAATATGGATGAGGGTTTTATGGAAACCCTTATAAAATAACATCCTTGATCGCTACTTTGAAAATAGCTAGGGCTAAAGGAAGCTGACAGATGACTTCTAGATGATGGAGTGATGATCCAGATCCCTACTTCGCCACCATTTTCACTACCATTCTTCCTTGGGTATTCATGTTGTCTGTTCTCATCATGCCTAGCATGAGTGAGTAGTTTTCTTTATGTCAAGTGATGTGATTGTAAGGGGGAGTTCTGTTAGGGATTATTTCCATTTCTTATTCTTATTTTGGATTGTTTCAACACCATTTATAAATTCCAATATTCTTTTTTAAATTTCATGACCATTGCTTTCGATTTGAGGTGTTTCATTTTATTGCATCAATTAATTATTCTATTTTGTGTATGACCATTATGAAATCTAGGTTATTTATGTTTAAATAGGGTTTTAGGTTGCCTAGTTTTGTGATTGAACCAAATAGATGACCATTCCAATGATTTAATCACAGGACTAGGGTAGGATACCCAGACCAAGGATCCTTACTGACCCAAATTTGACACCAAACCTGAATAAATCTATTATCAATTGAATCCCTAGTGCATGAACCTTAAAATCATTGAACCTAGAATGTTTCTCTCTTTATATCAAACTCAATCCCTGTTGTTCTTTTTCTATTTCTCCAAACAAACCAAACAATTAAAATTACAATTTATTTAATTAATTTAGAACATACTATCTGTCCATGTGGGTTTGGAACTAAAAATTTCTAAATATTACATTTTTAGTTAGGTTGTCTAAGTTTTATAAATTATTAAATTTGTATAGACCCATAGGAAATTAAAGACACCGTGCAGGTCTGTTAGGCACCCAATAGAATTGGTGAGCTCACACACACCCAATGAGGTGGTATATCATAGGGAAAATATATGAGCGCACCCCATGTGTGGATAAGGTTGAGGTTAATGACCTATAATCATATCATGGTTCTAAATGGGAAATCTAACAAGGTTATAATAATTTATTCAAGGAATTCAATTAATTTAAGAGCAATGCCTGGAAGGTCTAGCATTTGGCATAATGATAACTTGATATAAAACAACTAGAATTTTTGGGAATAGGTATATATCACTTACCATATATTTGTGGTGGAACACTTGTCCAATATCATCTCCAAACTCAAATCAGATCAGAATAAATTGGAAGAAGTATTGAATAACCTAGAAATAGGTCATATTAACTTTCACCAAAATAACTTTTTTGATATGAAGACAAATGAAGAAAGGAATATGATGAATAGATAAATCATCAGTGTGGATACAACAAGACAACTAGATCTAAAATTGGACAACGAATGGAAGATTTGGATCAAAGCCTAAGAGAAGACTTGAAGAAGCTCATACCAGAGAAGGATATCTGATGAAGAAAATAAATAGAAAATAAGGTTTAAAAATATAATAATTTTAAGTTCAAAACCATAATTTTCTAAAAAAATAAGTGGTGCATAGTTTGGTCGCACGATTGTCCAAACCGTGCACTATTCGTGTGCATGCCTCTATCTTGAGAGGGGTCTTTCATGGTTTATGTGCATGATTTGAGAAACCATGTAAAAACCATGTCATTATCCTTTGATAAAAATTACAGGTTACTCAGATGGTCATGCGGCTCTGACTGCATGGTTTCATCAAACCTTGAGGCCCTGGACAAAGCCATGGACCACTTTTCATGGTTAGGAAAAATCATGTGGCCTGGGTTGTATAGTTTCTACTAACTATGTGGCCCAGTTTCCTTTTCCAAAAACCAATCCTCTGGGATCCAAACAAGCCCCAAACACCCCCAAAACTCTCATGACCTTATTAGGTACTCACATTAGGACAAAAACAAGGAACTAAACTGAAATTCAAAATATATAAACCTCAAGTAAAAACTTGAGATCTTATAATCTCCCCCTCTTAAGACAACTCATCCCCAAGTTTATCTTCTGAGGGTGGTAAAGCATCTAGAAATCATTTTGTCCATTAAGCACATATATCTACCTCTCTCTCCTAGGTATAATCCTAAACATGGTTATATTGGGATGTAATACCCAAGATGAGGCATAAAACTCTCACATCAGCTCCTCACATATGTCTTTTGGAACCCAAATGTGGTTGTGTACATGTAGAATTTCATCCTCCCTAATGGTCCAACTATGAGGCAGGTTCTCACCTACCACACTCTTCCTTAGGGATAAGCCCTCAGAATTTTATAGTTGTCCCATCCCCACTCTATCCAAAGGAGAGGAAGTCACTACCAAGGATGAGAGGAAAGTCTTCTCATGATTACCCTTCACTTCCAAGTGAATATTTGAAAAAAAATCTATAAGATACCACTCGCTACTAGCCTCATGCACTATATGTGTATGAGTCTTCTAACTTAGAGTGTTAATTACTACATTTCCTTTACTAGGTTTATAAGCTAGATCAAAAACAAATGACTGGAGATACTCAACCCACCTTCTTTGCTGAAGGTTCAAGTCACGCTACGTAAATATGTACTTGGGAATTTTGTGTTCTATGTATAACACAAAATTATCTCCCAGTAAATAGTGTTTCCACAATGTAAGGCATGAACCATGGATTAAAACTTGAGATCATGTGTTGGGTAATTCCTCTTGTGTGGACTTAACTAACGAGACTCGTACACCGCAACTCTATCCCCCTACATTAGGACAGCTCCCATTCCAATGCCTGATATATCATAGTAAACTGTATAACTTCTTCTAGGCACTAGAAGAATTGAGATTATTGTTGAATTCAATCTTCTTTTCAGATCCTAAAAGGCTATCTTGCAAGTGTAAGACCAAATAAACTTCACACCCTTCTTAGAAAATCCTATAAGAGGTGCTTCTAAGTGTGAGAAGTCCTATATGAAGCACCTGTAATAACCATCAAATTCTAAGAAACTCTGAATATCAAAGACATTATTAGGATTCTTCCAAGAAACTACAACATTCACCTTCTTTGGATCCATAGATACTCCTATCTTTAAGATAATGTGACCTAATAAGTGAAATTTATCTATCTAGAACTGACATTTTTCTAGCTTGGAATAGAACTTATTCTCTATAAGTGTATTCAAAATGATTTTAAGGTTTTTATCATGATCATGTCTAATCTAACAATACACCAATATGTCATCCAAAAAAACCACTAAAAAAGAGTCCAAAACAGTTAGAAAACCTGATTCATCAAGGCCATGAAAATGAAGGGGTGTTCATGAGACCGAACAACGTAACCAAATAATCATATAGGTTATACCTACTACAAAACATTGTATGTGGTATGTCTGTAGGTCGAATACACACCTGATAATAACCTAATCTCATGTCAATTTTTGAGAAAACCTGATCTCCTTAGAGCTGATCGAAGTGGTTGAAAATATAAGGTAAGGGATTTCAGTTCTTAACTATCAACTAGTTCAGTTTATGTTAATCCAAACATATCCTAATGGTTTAGTCCTCCTTCTTGGAGAAAAGGATTGGAAAACCCCATGGGGAAGTATTGGGTCATATAAACCCCTTTTCTTGTAAGTCTCATAGCTATCTCTTGATCTCTTGTAGCTCAGTAGTATACATCATATAAGGAGGAATGGATACTGATGCAACTCCTAGAACTATATCGATAGATAACTTTACCTCTCACTCAGGAGGTAAATCTAAAAATTTATCTAGGAAGACATCCATAAAATAATCTACTACATAATAGAATTTATCATGTTTCATTCCCTGGTCATCCAGATATAAACTAGTAATCTCGGCTATCATCCTACCCGACCCAAGATTCTCTGGTCTAGCCTACCTACCTTGACATCCTATTCACCCTTTTGAATAAAAAATCCTTCCTATGGTGATGTGAAAGTCACCATATAATGATAGAAATCGACATGGGTGTGATAGGAAGCTAGTCGACTAATCTAGAGTATGACATCAAACCCTGTAATATTGAGGAAAAAGGGGTCTCATATGAAATAAAACCCACTTATCTCAAGGGGGAACTATTTTCACTGGTGTACACCCTCTGATCTGATTCCCAACAGAGTATCAATTTTCATAAGACCATCAAAAAAATTCTCATTGAGCTCAATTCTCTCCACAAAAAGTATAGATATGAAGTAATGTGAAGAACTTATATCAAAAAAAGAAGATAATAGAGTAGAAACCACTAAGATCATACCTCTCATTGTAGATGACCTAGTGCTCTTCTTATCAGTTATAGTCTATACAGAATATATATAGCCTGAACTACAACCCTATGAAATAGCCTGAGTACCCTAAAAAGACCCCTCTAGTGTCGAGGAGAAACTAGTGTTTGGATACTCCGACCACAACCACCTCCTCATCCTGAAAGACATCTAGTTCTCCATCTCCCAACCAAACATAGAGTTATGAATCCCACTTCTAAACCTAGAGTCTATGTCGACCTCCTCCCACTATCCACTTGAGGAAAGGTCCTATAGAACCTCTATATATGAACCATACTAGAATAGGATCAACACTCAACTAGGTTTATATCACACTTGTTCCTTATGTGTACCCTCCTTCCACACTGATGATAGAAGATAGGACTAGTATCACTCATAGCCTAATTGTTGTTCCCCTAATGATAAGTTTCAAAATGATGCTTCCCACCAACTATCCCTGAACCAATGGTTCAAGAAACTGTACTACCCTCCTCTGGGCCCCCATCTTCCCTCGAATTATGTTTAGTAATCAGTTCTTGATTTACTATCTTAGTTATATTATCCTATTAAAACATATTCACATGTGATCAAACAGCATGCTTGAGACCTTCCTTGAAGTGTCTCTCCCTAGAAGGATCATCATCAAGATACACAGTTGCAAAGTACTAAAGCTCTATAAAGAGAGCTGAATAATCCATAACGGTTATCATACCTTACTTCAGATGCATAAACTCAATGTCCTATTAATCTCTCAAGATCTCAGGAAATAAGTATTCCTAAAAAAGCTAGATTGTAAATCCCTCCAAACCATATCTCAAATCAATTTAGCTTGGTTAAGGACATCCCAATAATGCTTGGTGGATCCCCGAATCATATACATCACGATATTCAATATCCTCTAAGGAAGTGTCTTGAGATTCTTGAAAATAGACAATATGGTCTCAAGACACAGCTCAACAACATATGGACCATCATCCCCTGAAAATGTGGGTGGATGCTAATGCTGAAACACATGCATCAGTTCCTCTATATTCAAGGTAGGTTGCGGGGCTCCCTGAATGGTCTATAAAAAGCACAAGAAACCCTCTTAGAACTGGGAATCAATATCCATATCAGGAACAATGGGAATTGTTTCAAGTGGCTCTATTGGAGGTTCTACTGGTAGCTCAGGTCCTGCCACCTCTGAAGCATGGTCGTCGTCACCCTCTTGGCGCACAGTTGGAGGTCGTCGTGGTGACATATCTCTACAAATGACAAGTGCATGCCTCATAAAATATTTGGTGACAATGAGATCATAGATATAAACATATAATAGGTACAATCCTTCCAATAACCAAGCCACACCCCTCTTCCTACTCCTAAATATAGGACTGGGTAATAAGAATTATCATAAAGAACACTAGATAAACTGCATTCATCCCACTCCTAAAGTCATTCTGGGTCAAGCTCTCAATTTCACATCATGGGTCCCAATATATGGACTGTCAATTTCAATTGGAAACTACATTTATTGGTGCCCTTTCTATCTCAGAATTAAATTTATTTTAAGTTCATTTTCATTTACATAACAATTTTCTTTAGAAGGTTGAACTATATGGATCGCCACTTCCAATTAATAAGGGCCCATACACCTTAAAAATTGTTATGTGGTGTCCATTTAATCCCAACCCTAACATGTCCCATCCCATGTGACTAATGGTCCATGACTCAACATATCATAATAAACTACTTATGGTGTATGTTGTGGCCTATAAAAGAAATCACTATTTAGGTTATGGTAGACACTTTAAGTACCAATTATTTTTCTCAATCTTCTGTAAGAAACGTTAATTGATAACAAGTATATCACTTAAGGCACACATAATAATGTCATGCAATAAATCTGTAGCATCCCCGGATCGAGAGCCACTGTAAATGTGCTTCGAGACAGTTTGGCCACATAACCTCAAGCGCATCTCCCTGAATGCTAGAGGCTTCTGACTAGAAACAAGGGCCCTTTTAACATGTCTATAGGAGAGATTATTCCCTCATAGGTAATAGGTAATACACAGCATAAGAAAAGTAGTTTATAATAAGTAGCAGAAGCATATAAATAAACAAACTACAATAGAAACAAATAATAATCCCAACTAAATAAATGAAAAGTGGGAAGCTAATAAATAAAACTAAATACACAATGGTGTCATGCTATGATGTTTTTACTAAAGTAAAAGTATGGAAAATAGGAATAAAATCATTCTATAAAAGCTGTAATAAAATGACACAAAGTTAAATAACTGCATCTCGATCAAAGGCTCAGTCCTCTACCCCCAATATTTATTCTAAGTAGAAAGCAACACTCAAGCATTGGAAGTAGCATGATTCCCTTTATCCATACTTGTGAGCATAAAGTCTAATCATATACCAAACGGCACCCAATTAGGGTGTGAGATATAATATCAGTAGATCAGAACCCATGGTATCTAGACCTTTCTATTTCGGGCTGTAAATAAAAGTAGTGTACCAATACATGATAAATGTAAGCAATTACATAAACAAAATAAAAACAAGTATAACTTGGTTTGGGTTCTCAATAGAACCTGTTCCATACCACCTTCTTCGACCTAAGCCAGAAATCTGAATAAGGTACCTGTATAAAGTAGGATTTATATATATATATATATATATATATATATATAAGGCAAGAAAAAAGAAGGTAGACAAAAAAGGAACATACCCCTAAGCTTGTGTTTTATCCTGGGTTCTAATTTATGTGTCAACAAAGTGTGCTTCAAGACACCAGAAAAGTATCACAATTGATAAGAAACCCAAAGAGGCATCAATAAAAACCTTTCATGCATTATAATTATTATTATATTAAAGTTTATAGTTGGATTATGAGCTCATATAGAAGGTATATCTATGGAAAATCCTTCAATTTATCCAATTCCACCAAGCCCATACAAGGAAATCTTCCAACAGACCAAGTATCGCTCGAGGCATGGTTTATCATGAGTCTGTCCTGGGTATCGCACATAAGGGGTCGAGTATCACTCGAGGATTAGCGTATCCACTTTTCTGATGGGTCAGTCCTCTATTGTCCCTTTGGGAACTGGTATCACTCATAAGTATATATAAAGCTCAGGGAAGCCCTTGTCTAGAAAATGCCTAAGACATCACCTCCCTAACACGTAGTGTGGTAACCAATTTGGAACCAAGAGTCTAGGTGTGGGTCCTTAATATGGAACCCACATTCTATCACCACCCTAAATTTCATTAAATTTTAAAAAATCATATATCATAGAGTATACATTTATAATTGAAAAAATAATAATTTAAGCAACTAAGAGCCACGTACTTCCTAATCATTCAAGAAAAACAATCACAGCCAAAACACTTTATCATAAAAAGCATAAAAAATGAATTTTTCTATTTTATAATAGCATAGCATGGTAAGAATTTTAACAAGAAAATAATTGGGCACAAATAGACCAAGAAAACCCAAATTTCATGGTTCATAATTATCCTAAATAATTTATTTGATTTCAAACTCAACCAAAGAGGGGTCACGCAACACATAGAATTAATAAATTAATTATTTGGGGATAAAATAATTTATACTTATTATGTTAGTATACATAAAGGGGTATCCAATGATGTTGAAAAAATTTAAATAAGTTGATTCACCTCAAACAAGGTTGCAGTAGTCAATAAAATCCGTTTAATTAAATTAAATTGAGTAAAATTGAGTATCGCCGGTAGGCACCGATGAGCAGCACAAACGTTCAATGTAAAAGATGCAAAGAAACAATGGGAAAGACAGTATACACCCTACATCATAATCATATTGGATCCTATTCTCTGTGGAAACCTTTTATTTGACCTAAAATAGAAGAAATTGGATTTTAGAAAACCCCCAATTTTGGGTAAAAACCTTCTGTGGAAGATTGCGTGATGAAGAGTGGATGGAATCATACAACTCATAGTGAATGAGGTTAGCCTTACCGGGGGATTCATAGTGCATCAAAAAACATTGGAAATGGAGAAGGTATGGAGGTGTAGTGATCTTCTAAAGGAGGAGGAGGAGGAGGCACACCACCTAGCAGGGGGGGCGACACACCAAGAGGAGAGGGAGGAGAGGAAGAGAGAAATAAAAAAAAAAAAAAAGAAAGAAAAAGGGAGAGGAAAAAAATAAAAGGAAAAATAAAGAAAAAAGGAAAATAAATAAAATTAAATAAAATTAAATAATAAAAATAAAAAGGGAGGGAGAAAGGAAAATAATTAATAAAATGGGTTAACCCATTTTAATTATTTCTACTCTTCTCCAACCGCTTTTATTATATTATTTATTTTTATCCCTTTTTCATTTATTTTTATTTATTTAAAATTATTTTTATTTCTTTTTAATACCTTTTTAATTATTTTTAACCTGAATTATATGCTAGGGTGTGATGTAATATTTTACATAAAAATCGTGTAATTATTTAAATAATTTTAATAGTTGTATGATACCCACAATAGGGTGCACAGGCACGCGCCCCGGGTCTATTTATGGATTTGGGATAAAAAATTAAATGGTGCGTACCATGCTTAAATCCGGGACATTACAACCTCACCTCCTTAAGATAATTTTTCCTCGAGTTGCCCTTCCAAGGGTAGTGGAATGTCGTCTGAGAAAAGTTTCAGCCACTGCACACGTACATCAGTCTCCCTCTCCTAGGTCTCATCCTGAATGCATACGTGTTTCCATAACACCTAGACCAAAGGAACTGACCTACCCAGAGAACCTTCATGCTACAGTCGATGATACAGATTGGAATCTCCTCAAAGGATGAATCTGCCTCAAGCTCGATGTCATCTGGTTTAAAATAATGAGATGGGTCTGGATGATACTATCAAAGATGAAATACATGGAAGACATCATGCAATTTATGGTACCTCTAAGGTAACAGTAACTGATAGGATACCGGCCCAACTCTCTCCACTATCTCGAACAGCCTGACATATCTTAGTGATAACTGCCCCTGTCTCCAGATCCTCCTTTGACCCAACCTTGGTGAAACATGTAGAAAGACTCAATGTCCCACCTTGAACTCCAGAGATCTGTGGTGGCGATCATTATAATATTTTTTTCTAGATTAATTTGAATTCATACGCTTCTAAATCAGATAAACTTGCTTATAAGTCTCCTAAACAAGATGAGGGCCTAATAAATTTGTCTCACCTGCTTCGAACCAGCATAACGGAGAATGGCACGATCTACCATAGAGGGTCTCATATAAATCCATTTGAATTGTCACCTAGAATCTATTATTATAGGTAAACTCAATAAGAGGAATATGTTTCTCCTAGGAACCTTTAAAATCAAGGATATAGGCCCAAATAATATTCTCTAACACTCATATGGTCTACTCGGACTGCCCATCGGTCTGAGGGTGATATGCAGTACTCAAGAGTACCTGTGATCCTAGCTCTTTCTGTAACCCTTACAAGAACCGTGAAGTAATGTGGGAATATCTATCTAATACAATATAATGAGTTATGCCATGAAGTCAAACTATCTCTTGAATATACAAACTTCCTAACTCATCAATAGAAAAGGTCTCCTTGATAGGTAGGAAGTGTGCGACTTTGGTCAATCTATCGACAATCACCCATATTTCATCGCTACCTCAAGAATATCTTGGAAATCCTATAACTAAATCCATGGTGATTTCATTCCATTTCCACTCGGGAATGGATAGAGGTTATAGAAGTCCAACAGGTTGTTGTTGCTCTACCTTCACCTGCTGACAGGTGGAGCGCCGAGTGATGAAACCCGCTATCTGATTCTTCATACTCGACCACCAATACTGATGACACATGTCTCTATACATCTTGGTAAGTCTAGGATGAACTGACCAAATGGAGTTATGATATTTCTTCATCAACTCTTCCTGAATATCAGAATTTACTCATACATAGCCACGGTAAAGTAGAGTTTCACTGCCATCAACAACCCAATCAGGAGGTGGGTTCTCTCCTATGACGCTTTCCCTTAAAACTAGACTCTATGTATTAGATAACTATTTCATGCAAACTTTCTCAAAAAGAGAGGTCGTCATTGTAAGAGCTACTAGAACTGGTTATCCGTGTTGTTTTTTGTACCTCCAGATGTATCTCAAGAAAAAAAATCCATCATCTACCACTCACTAATGGATGCCTAGATGGCTTGTTTTTGTGTCTTGCGACTCAAAGTGTCAGCCATGGAATTACCCTTACCAAGGGTATAATCAATCTCAAAATCAAATGACCGTGGGTATTTAACCCACCTGCGCTGCCTTAAATTCAAGTCTCACTGTGTGGAGATATACTTCATGATTTTATGATCTATGTAAACAACAAACCTCTAACCCAACAAGTAGTGTATCAATTAGTGTAAAGCATGAACCACAGTTTCTAACACAAGTTTGTGTGTAAGATAGTTCCACTCATGAGGTCTCAGCTGGCGGGATCCATAAGCCATGACTCAATTGTCCTGAATCAAAATTTGACCCAGTCTGATTCATGAAGCATCACAGTAAACAGTATAGTTTCTATCTGGCTCAGGAAGAATCAAGATTAGAGCTAAAGTTAGTCTTCCCTTTAACTCCTAAAAAGACTTTTCACAAGATTTTGACCAGATGAACTATACACCCTTCTTAGTTAGGGTCATAAGAGGCACTTTAAAGTGAGATAAATCATGGATGAAATGCCTGTAATAGCCAGCAATCCCCAAGAAACTACGTATGTTGAAAACATTCTTAGGTTGTTCCCATGAAACTATAGCGCTCACCTTTTCTAGGTCAACTAATATGCCTACCTCAAAATATAATATGACCTGAGAAGTGAACTTTTACAATATAGAAGTTTAATTTTCTGAGCGTTGCATATAGATGGTGCTCTCTCAGTGTACTCAACGCGATCTCAAGATGAGTTTCATGGTCATGTCTGGAGTGCGAATATAGCAAGATGTCGTCAACAAAAACCACCATAAAGGAATCAAGGTATGGGTAAAAACCCCAATTCATTGGATCCATGAAGAATGTTGGTGAATTAATGAGACCAAATGGCATAACTAGATACTCATACAAGTCGTACCTACTCTGGAACACCGTAAGTGATGTTTCAGATGGTCGCACATGCACCTGGTGATATCCTGACCTCAGATCAATCTTAGAGAAAATAGTTTCTTCTCAGAGCTATTCAAAGAGATTTTCTATACGAGGAAATAGATATTGATTCTTTACCATAATCTAGTTGATTCATTGATGATCCATGAACAATCTGAGGGCATCATCCGCTTTCTTGGTGAAAAGAACTAGTGAACCCCATGGTGATGTGCTAGGTCTAATAAAACCCTTATCCTTGAGGTCTTCAAGCTGTTTTTTGAGTTCATGTAGCTCTGTAGGTGTCATACTATAAGGAGGAATAGACATTGGTTCCACACCTGGCACTAGCTCGATAGTGAACTCCACTTACCTCATGGGATGTAAGATAGAGAAATCATCAGGGAAGACATCCCGAAAATGATCCACAATGAGAGGTAATTCCACTAGCTATATTCCCTGATCACTCATGAAGAGGCTTGATAACTAAGCTATCACTCTGCCCGGTCCTTCACATTTAAGTCCATATCGATCTGCCTGTATATATCATTCTCCTTTTTTTAGATATGTGTCTCACTCAAGGGATGTGAAGGACACTCTATAGTGATAGCAATCCACTTGATCATGATAAGGATCGATTCAGTTCATACCAAGAATAATGTTGATGCCAAACATATCGAGGATGTAGAAATTCCAAAAGAAATGTTACCCACCTATCTCAAGGGGTAAATCTTAGAAATGGCATATTCCCTCTATCCTGACCCCCAGTAGAGTGTCAAGAGACATGATTCTTCAAAGGTATTTGATTGTAAAACCCATGATTTCAACAATAGTAGCAGATAAAAAGGAGTGTGATGCACCGGTTTTAAAAAGGGAAGAAACTAAAGTATAGGCTATTAAAATAGTACCTCTAACCATATATGGTCTTACAATCTACTCCTCTAGTGCTGGTTGCACTCCATATATAAGACATTAACCATGACCTTGAGATGTTGGCTGACTAGCCTGAGTAGGTCCACTCTACTAACGCTGATAGTCTGGAACTTGATTTCCTCAACCATAGTCTCCACCAATACCTCATCCTGATTGGCCGGTGGAAAATGAACTTATATCTTGTTGTGGAGTAATAGATCCCATACCTGATTGAGGTGCTTTTAAGGATCATCTGCCACTGGATTATGATGAGAATAAACAGAAGAAATGTTGAAGGTAACCCATCTGGCCACAAGCTCAGCACTCCATTGGGTCTCTCATGCACTGAGTCTTTTTATGGCCAACTATGATGCACTGATGACATGTGATGGAACTACTAAAATGTGTTGTTTGGATGGGATTTTCCCCACGTGCACTTTCAAAATAGCACTTCTTATTTCTTGAAGAACCATTACCCTATTTCGAAACTGAACCTCCCTAGCTCACAGGTTTAGCATCCATTAAATTTCATTCTAAAATTAGGTCATGATTCACAATTTATGTAATAGTTTTCAAACGAAATATGTTCACCTATGAGTGGATGGCATATTCGAGTATGTACTCAAAGTGTCTCGCAGTTGTATGTGCGTCACCAGTTAGAGATGGAGAAAAATGTTGAAGCTCTATGAGATGAATAGAATACTCTAACACTATTATAGAGCCTTTATGAAGATGTAATAATTCCCTATCATGATCATCTATCATATTCTGTGAAAATAAGTGATCGTAGAAATCTATTTGGAAGTCTTCCCAAACCATGTCTCTGGTCTTCTCCACCTGAGAAATTACATCCCACCAATGCTTGGAAAAGTCACAAATAAAGTAGACTGCAAGTTTGACCCTCCACTATGGAAGCATATCAAGATGGTCAAAGATATAATTTATGGATTCTATCCATGACTCTGCAGTATGAGGACCACCACTACCCAAGAAGGTGGGAGGGTATTGATGCAAAAAGTCCTTTGTAAGCACTACTATAGATGGGGTAGGTCTGGGAAAATTCTGATCTGACTACATAAACCTGAGGAGACTATCCCTAAACTGAGCATCAAGTCCCATCAGAATATCAGCAGGAGGTGGTACCATAGGAGGCACTATGGGTGGTACTATAGATAACACTATAGGAGGCACTACAAGAGGCACTTTTGGTGGTTCAGGACCCACCATCTCTAGAATGTACTCATCACCACTCTCATGAGGTACTACACGAAGATGTTACAACGGCATTGGTCTATAATATCCAAACACACACCTTTATAAATAATTCATAGAAGTTGAAGAAAATAGGTAAAGGTGCAATAAATAGGGTAGGTAAATAGCCTTCCTCTGATCACTACACAAAGGATAGCCCGCTCCAAGAGTCGGGTCTAGATAAGGAAGAGAAAACTCAGAAGGATCACTAGAATGAGTCATACCACCCATTTCTCAAATAAATTCAAGTTAAAATCTAAAAAACTATCACAAATTTAAATTTAACAAATAGGTACTTCAAAATTTTGCAACTAGACACAACAATATTCACATGAAAACAAGTAAATGCCCACTGAAAGTATATATGGCATGGCAATATGCATGTCATTTTAATCACTATGGTTCCTAATATGATGCATGTAAATTAATTTCCCTTGTATCATCAGGATGCAATGGAAAAAACCATTATATTAATAATATCAATATCAATAACAGCATAAAACAAGTGTGTCACCCAACAGTGAAGTTGTATCAACAATAATTAGCATAATCAATAACTGAAATACCAACCCAAGAATTCGAGTTTCCCTTGTACATGGGTTATATATGTTCAAGAATAGGGTAAGTTCCAAATCCCTATATCCTAGACTCCTTTCTAACCCAAAAAGTAAGACAAAATGAAAAATAACCACCTCTAATACCACTTTGTAGTGTCCCTAGCCTGTGAACCACTAGAAAGGTGCTCTGAGATGGGTTGGCCACATAACCTCAAGCGTATCTCCCTGAATGTCAGAGGCTTCCAACTAGCTTCGAGGGCCTTTTTAATGTGTTTGTGAGGGATACTATTCCCTCATAGGTAATAGGTAATACATAATGGAATAAAATCAGTTTATAATAAGTATTTAAAGCATATAAATAAAAAAATATAGTAGAAGCAAATAATAATCCCAACTGAATAAATGAAAAGTGAGAAAGATGATAAATAAAACCAGATACACAATGATGTCATGCTATGATTTTTGTACTAAAGTAAAAGTATGGAAAATAGGAATACAATAATTCTATCAAAGCCATAATGAAACAACACAAAGTGCAATAACTTTATCTCAAGCAAAGACTTGGTTATTTACCCCCAATCTCCATTCAAATAAGTAAGAAATACTTAAGAATCCCTTTATCCATACATGTGAGCATAAAGTATACTCGGGTACCAAATGTCACCTGAGCAGGGTGTGAGATATAATTTCAGTAGGCCAGCACCCACAGTGTCTAGACCATTCCATTTCATGTTGTAAACAAAATTAGTGTTCTAATATATGATAAATTTAAGCAATTACATAAACAAAATAAAAACAAGTATAACTTGGTCTGGGTTCTCAACAGCACCTGTCCCATACCACCTGCTTCAGTCTAAGATGGAAATCTAAATAAGGTACCTGTATAAATCAGGATGTGTATATATATATAATAGACTAGAAAATAGAATGTAGGAAAAAAAGGAACATACCCCCAAGCTTTTTCTTTAACTTGGGGTCTAATTTATGTGTCAACAAATTATGCTTCAAGACACTAGAAAGGTATCACAATTGACAAGGAACCCAAAGAGGCATCAATAAAAACCTTCAATAAATTATCATTATTATTATATTAAAGTTTATATTTGGAGTCTAATTCCATCCCGAAGGTATCTCTATGGTACATCCTTCAATTTATCTAATTCCACCAAGCTCATACAAGGAAATCTTGCAAAATGAAAAGTATCACTCGAGGCATGGTTTACCATGAGTCTACCCCAAGTATCATACATAAGGGGTCGAGTATCACCTAAGGCTTGGCATAGCCACTTTTCCAATGGGTCCATCCTTGACTGTCCCTTTGGGAACTGATATCACTCATAAGTATATAGAAAGCTCAGGGAATCCCTTTTCTGGAAAACAAAGACATCGCCTCCCCGATGCATAATGTGGTAACCAATCAAGAACGAAGAGTTCAGTTGTGAGTCCTTGATATGGAACCCACGTTCTCTCACCGCCCTGAATTTAATTAGATCTTAAATAAGTAGATATCACAGAGTATTCATTTATAATTTCAATAAAACAATTTAAGCAACTAAGATCCATGTAATTCCTGATCATTCAATCCAAACAGTCACAGCCAAAATACTTTATCAGCGAAAGCATAAAAAATTCATTTTTCTCTTTTATAATAGAATAGAATAGTAAGAATTTTAATAGGGAAAGTATTAGGCACAAACAGACCAAAAAAAACCCCAAATTTCATGGTTCATAATTATCCTAAATAATTTATTTTATTTAAAACTCAACCAAAGAGGGGTCGCACAACACATGAAATTAATAAATTAATTATTTAAAGCTAACAGAATTTATATTGATTATGTAGGCACACCCAAATGGGTATCCAATGATGTTTCAACAATTTAAATAATTTTATTCACCTCAAACAAGGTTTAAATAGTCAAGAAAATTCGTTTAATCAAATTAAATTGAGTAAAATTGAGTATCGTTGGTAGGCACCAACAAGCGGCACAAACGTACGATGTAAAAGATGAAAAAAAAATGATGTGAAAGAGAGTAGAAACCCTACCTTGTAATCATAGTGGATCCTATACTCTACAGAAACCTTTTATTTGACCTAAAATGGAAGAAATCAGATGATTTTGTAAAAACCCCTATTTTGGGTAAAAACCTTCTGCGGAAGATTTTGCGACGGAGATTGGATAGAATCATATGATTCTTGGTGAATGAGGTTATCCTTACCAAGATCTTCACATTGCATCAAATTATGTTGGAAATAGATAAGGGACGGAGGTGTAGTGAGCTTCCGACAGAGGAGGAGGAGGTGGTACACCACCTAGTAGGGGGCGCGACACCCCAAGAGGAGAGGGAGGAGAATAAGAGAGAAAGTAAAAAAAAAAGAAAAAAAATAAAAGGGAGAGGAAAAAATAAAAGAAAAATAAATAAAAAAGGGAAATAAATAAAATAAAATAATAAAAATAAAAAGGGAGGGGGAAAGGAAAATAATTAATAAAATGGTTTAACCCATTTTAATTTTTTCCACTCTTCTCCAAATTCTTTTATTATATTATTTATTTTTATCTCATTTTCATTTCTTTTTTACATAAAAATATTTTTATTCATTTTTAATCCCTTTTTAATTATTTTTAACCCGAATGTTACACTAGGGCATGAAGTAATATTTTACATAAAACCCATGAAATTATTTAAATAATTTTAATCGCTGCTTGGAACCCGCAACAAGGTGCGCAGGCACACGCCTTGGGTCACTTTAAGGATTTGGACTAAAATTTTAAACAGTTCATACCTTTCTTAAAGTCAGGATGTTACACAATCCACTCATTCTATATGGAAAGGAATGTGCATGGAATTTGAATCTTATAAGGTTCCTAAAATTATGCATTATCAATGCTTCCTTTCCATATCTATCTAAGGATAAAGTGACATACTCAATCATAAATATAATAACATCATATATCATGTGCATCACTCAATAGTGGGATTAAATCAATTGTAACAGAAACAAATTAGAACATCGTATCCCATTCCAGGAAATTTGGATTTTTCCTATATGTGGGTTAGCTACTCCCAAGAACAGATCATTACCAAATTCCAACACATTCCAATTTCTCCTTTCTACAATCCCAAACAGTAAGGAATAAAATAAAATAAAATAAAAACCCATTTGATACCACTTTATAAAATCATGACCTGGGATCCACTTAACGGTGCCCCGAGTCGGTGGATCACATGGCCTCAAGTGCACCTCCCCATATGCCAAAGGTTTCCGACTAGTAGCAAGGGTATAATGTGGTATAATGGATAGAAAATACCCTCATAATCATAGTGTAAAACAGTGGTGTAATCACATCAAACAATAGTAGAAGCATAATCTAAAACAGTAGCAGTGGTAAAAAAACATCCAGAAAATAGGGGTAATAAACAAATCCAATATAAATATCATATACAAAATGAGTATGTCATGAGTCTATACAAAAAAGGAATACAATACATGGAAATAGGAAACCAGTACAATACATGTATCAAAGTAAAAAAAGACCAAAAATAACTATCTCTAGATGGAATCACGAGCATAGATTATTCTTGTTCTCCTCTTATCTTCAGCAATGATCAATAAAGAATCATAAAGTGGGTTCTTTCCCCGGTCCCTACCTGCATCTATGAAGTCTTTTTGAGTACCCAATGACATCATAAATAGGGTGTGAGATAAAACTTAGTAGGCCACCACCAATGGTGTTTATAACAAGTCAATTCTTTATATATAAGCTAAAGTAGTGTGCAATATACAATAATAATATAAATGAATAGGTAGGAGTGATATATGTAAATGTGATACTATCCAGACTACCAAGGCTCACTATAAACCAGCAACTGTAAATACGAGCTAACTTTAAAGCATGATAAAACATCCACTATGGCCTATACTGAGTAATCGAGTGTTATACCCAATGTATTGGATCCAAGGTATAAATGACCAAGGAATCCTCATTGTGTCAGGCCTATATTGGTCAGGTCCAAATTATAAATGACCAATACATCCTCATCATGTCCATAGAGAATCTCCATAGAAAACTCAGTAATGAATTGGGTGGATCCCAAGGAGTATGTCCATAGATTATGTCCAAGGTGGTCCAAGAAAGCCAGATCCCAGGAGTAGAAATGTCCTAAGAATCCAAAGTAATTCAGATTCATGGAGTAGAAATGTACATGTAATCTAATATAATCAGGATCCATTTCATTAATCAGTTCATATCTCATTTAAAAATCATTCACAATCCATGAGTTCATCCAACTCATTCAAAATTTTCCATTTAAATCATTTAACCATTTAATAACATGTAACCACATGGGAAAGGAGGTATAATACCTCTTCTAAATATCTCATTTGGTTCACTAAGTCTCCCAAAAGAATTGGTGATCTCACACACACCCAACGGGGTGGTATATCTTAGGGAAAATACAAGAATGTACTGCATGGGTGGATCGGGTTGAGGTGAATGAACTCTAACTATATCATGGTGATAAGTGTGAAACATAATAAGGTTCTAATAATTTATTCAAGGCATTAAATTAATTTAGGATTAACTTATGAAAGGTCTAATGTAAAGCACAATTAAAACTATCTATAAAACAACTAGAATTTTCTGGAAAAGGTATAGACCACCTATCATATACCCATGGTAGAATTCTCATCCAGTATCAACTCCTAAATCAACCCATATTGAAAGAAAATGGAAGAGAAATCAAATGATTTGGAAATAGGGAATATTAGCTTGAACTAAAATAATTTTTTCAATATGAAGACAAATTAATAAATGCACAAGTTACATAGAGAACTCACTAGTGTGGATCCAATGAGACAAACAGCTCTCAAATCGGATATCAGACGGAGGATTTGGATCAAATCCTATGAAAAGGATTGAAGAAGCTCATATAGAAGTAGTAGGTCCACTAGAGAAAATAAATATGAAATTATGTTTAAACATATAATAATTTTAAGGTTAAAACCATAATTTCCCTAAAAATTAAGTAGCACGAGGTTTGGCCGCACGGTTGGCCAAACCATGTGCCAATCATGCACATACCTTTGTCTCAAGATGGGGATTGCACGATTCATGTGCATGGTTTGGGAAACTATGTACAAAACATGTAATTTTCCTCTAATAAAAATTGAAGGTGGCTTTTATGGGCATGCGGCTCTGGATGCACATTTTCATTAAACCATGTGGCCCTGGATATAGCCTTGGACCACCCCACACGGTTAGGAGAAACTATGCAGCATGGGCTACACGTTCTCTATTAACCATGTGACCTAACTTCCTTTTCCAAAAACTGAGCCTATAGGCTCCAAACAATCCTCAAACACCCCCCAAAACTCCTATGACCTCATTAATCACTCACGTTTGGCCAAAAACAAGGAACTAAACTAAAATTCAAAAGATCCATACCTTAAAAAAACTTTTGATATTACAAAGTAATTAGTTGTGTTTGGGAACTAATTAGAGAGTACCGTTATTGGGTTTCTATTTCCCCTTAGTGTGTGTTTGTAGATAGTATGGGAACCCTTTGGGGATCTCACTAGCATGGGAGATCCAGTTGAGATATCATTTTTATCCCTTGTTCCTACTATTTCACTTTTTGAGATGAAAATCCTAAAGTTGGGGATAGTATGGCAACTCTGGTTTGTCGTGTAAGATGTTGGAATATTTTTATGAATATTTTAGAATCCAAGTGATGATTTGGTGTGAGATTTAGAGGCCCTAAGGGCCTCGATGTAGTAATATTAAAAATATTAAATATATTTTATCACGCATGCATAATTTTTCAGTAAAAGTGAAATAACTTCTGATAGGGGTCTTGAATTAAAAATCTAAGAAGGTGGTTGAGTCCAGAACATGGGGTTTACCCTAGGCATGATACAAAGTTTGTCGACATCAGGTGCTCAGTCGAAGGATACCATGGGTAGAAATGTTAAATTAATTAATTAATAAGGGTAGGAAACCCTCCCCCTTGGGTTCTCAAGCATGGCAGGGGAGGACCCCCCCTGCATGATGAACGACCTGAGGCTGAACCGAGGTGAGGAGGTGTCACCGATCCCCATTTGTGATGTCAATCATCACTATATTGAGGTGCAGTAGGATCTGGGTATTATTTTTTGACCTGAAACTTTATCATTTCACCATGAGGTAGGAATATTTATGATATGTACATCCCAATCTCCATTTATGCATTTTTTTTATGGTTTTATATCCCTATTATAACTACTATAGATCCCATAGGGGTAGATCTGTGGATTTTGATGGAAAATGGGGAGTTTTGGATGGCTTGTAAGGGATTCTTATTCAGAATTCCCAATTACACGACGTGTAGTGCAGAGGATCACATGCCATGTGTTATTCCCATTCATAGAAGATAAACATTGGGCACTACATGATGTGTAATGGGGGGTACAAACCATGTAGTGAGCCCATTCTGTGTGGTCGAGGACATGGTATGGGTAGCCGTGTCGAGGGACATGGTCATGTGTAATTACACATCTAGGTACACAAACATGGGATTATGTATAGGAGCATGGGCTGAGGATACATCCAAGGGACCAGATAGCCAAGACACACCATGTACTGAGGGTACATGCCATGTGTAATGACATGGACAGTCAGCTGTGTATGGGTGAGGACATTCCCAAGAGATCGAATGGGATCACACACCATGCGACATGGGTACATGTTGTGTAGTCTCCTTTTACAAGACAAGTATTGAGAGGGGACATAGACAAGAGTCGGTTTATAGAGACACATCATGTACTGTAATTACACTCCATGTAGTCCCCTTGGAGACTTCTCCCTCATGCATCTCCTTCTTCAAGACTCGGATGGAGGTTCACGATTATCCTATCTTAAGTAGTTTTACGTGCTGGATGTGATGGTGGACATGGTTTTGGAATTAGAGATGTGATGAAATGTGATGTTTGTGAGATTCTTATGTTAATGATGTATATACTAGTATCATTTTAGTGGGTTACATTGGTCTATAACTATAAGGGTATAGTGTGACATTATGTCCTTAGCATAGTATTATGATTAATCTGATAGGATGAGGTCAGATATAGTTGGTGTATCCCTCTAGGATGTTGGGACAAGATCCTCTATCATATCAACATCCATAGGTGGGGTTCATGGTATCATCGTGACCAACACTACATGGGAGGAAATCCAATATCTATCATGTTAACCCAGTAGGGTTTGTGGTATCATTAGGTATATGTTCCCATATATATAGGGAGGTTGTATTAGAGTTTGTGGCATCTCCGGGTATATGATTCCCTACTTAGTGGGCAGTTTCAGTAGGGTTTGTGGTATCATTAGCTATATGATCCCCTACTTAGCGGATTATTCTATATGGGGTTTGTGGAATCATCATGTTCAAAACTACATGGGTGCTGATACCCTATCTGAGCTATGTGATCTTTGGGGTACCATATTGGGTTCATGGTGTCCCCTAGTCATTCTGGGTGCGATCCCCTATCTATGATATGAGATCTTTACTGCTTCTAGTAGGGTTATAGGAGTCCCCCATCAAGGAAGAGTGAGATCCCCTATCTAAGTATTGAGATTTGTTGAGTGACAGCATGGCTTTATTCATGGATAGATCCAACAAGTGTGTTCTCTCAAATGTATATTTCCTGAGATGGTGCGGATTTTCCATCATCTTAGCAATACCTGGTGAGTTATATCTTTTGAATGAGTGCCATAAAGGATGGAAGAGTTGTTCTCAATGAGTTATATCTCTCCTATGAGTTCCATATGGTATGGAAGGGCTCGTGGAGTGAGTTCTCCTGGATGAGCATTACCTTTGATCCTCGAGTAGGATCATGTAGTTCGCTGTGAGGTTAGGACCTCATGAGACTTAGAGTTTGAGATGAGTAAATCTGGGTTATTTTGGGATTCCTTGTAATGATTTCATGTATCATGATTGACACACCATATGGAGATGAGATAACTAGTCATGTATATCCGATGAGTGGTTGAGATGGAGTTTCTTGTTCTCTCCCACTTGGGTTTCCTCCTCTAGCTTTAGGTCGAGCAAACTGTTGTATTTCAATTTATCCCTTTTATTTTGGGTTTTTAGGGTCCCTACTAGGTATTGTTATACTCACCATTTCATGGTATTTTTTCGCACATGTCGTGTATTTAGCATATTATAGGCCTTTTGATGGAGTCTTGTGAGGACCCGGAGCAGGCGGAGTTTAGTGGGATAGATAGGCCAAGGTGTGTACCGGTGGTTGCATTTAACAGTAGTCCCCTCTTTTTGAGCAAGTTGGAATCTTTTATAGTTTTTGGTGGGATTTTATTTTTACCTTTTATTATTTATTGTACTATCATACTCTATTTATGGGATAGATATATGCATTCATTTTTAGTTTCAATTATTATTATTTATACATTGTTTCATTGAGATGCATGTGGGTGTATGCGTACAGGTATCATAGGATAAGGCCTCCCATGTGTGTGATATGACTACTCGGAACTAGCCTCCAACCCTTGGCCTATTATAAGTGGTATTGAGGTTGTTTTGTCTCATCCTTTTTCCATCTATGTGGGACCCAGTTGTTGGGGTCGTGATAGTTACAATCATGGATATGGTAGGTTGTACATACGCATTAGTAGTGTTTCCATTTTTCAATGATCATTATAGAAATAAAGTAAGTATTATTTTATATTTAAATAATTATAATCACATAATATATATCATATTATTTCTTTAAATATACTTATATATATAATTCATGTGATATAGTGATGAAAAACGAATCACATCGCTTCATGGAGGTGGCAGTCCACACATACGCACGAACAACATTATCATTTTTTAGTGAATAAAAAGGTAAGGAGTTAAATGATATATTATCTTTTTAGAATGATAATTATTTCATGAATATAATATATAAACATTAATTTCATTATTATAACCAATCTTGAGAGATAGTGATAGAAAACTAATTACATCAGTTCGTGAGGCGGTAGTCCTCCATACACACAAACGATGAATTCCTCTCTCATTTAATGTAGGTTAGAGATTGATATAGGTTATTATATTAAAATAATATTATCTCAACATATGTTAGATACTGATTTTATTATATCAACTTGGTTAAATAATATTTTAATGAAGTGGGATAAGAAATAAAACAAAAGCGCTCGGTTAGAACGATACCTCTTCTTTGGGAAATCTCCTTTAGTTAACACCTTAAGACCTATAAGATTGTTAATATGCCCAAAATAAGGCCTATAGAATTAGAGGATGAATTCTAGTAATTTATTTGGTTAGTTATTGTCCAAAACAAAAGTATTTTTAATTGTAAAGTAAATAGAAGAAGAGATTGTTTTTTATAATAGAGGGAGGGAACTCTTAGAATTTCTCAAAATATTAAATTAATATAAATTAATTTTCAATTGAAAATGACTAAAAACTAATATATTTTTATGATAGGATTTTTATGGATATAAATACTCTCATACAATAAAAATTATACAATTTTTGACTACTTTTTTACCCTTATCTTTTGGTTTTAACCCCTAGTTAACCTTTTTTAAACTTACTATGACAATAAGGTTTTTTACACTTTGAGGGTCAAGATAGTTACTATAAATGGAAAAATGTCCCATAAATGGACCATGGTTGATACCATAACCTAATAACTTAGATTAATCTTATATTTTTAGGAATTTTATATCATTTATTAAAATATTATTTATTATAATATATCATTAATGTCGATTTTTAGAACTATTCAGTACTTTGATTTTAACAACATCAATAAAAGAAGTAGAATTCAAGAAAAATATTTTAATGAATCCATAACATCTAATTTTAATCTATAAAATTCTTGGATCACATTATTTATCACAATTTATATTACTTTTAGTATTTTTAATATCATTTATTTTATTTTTCTATTAATTAATTAATTATTGTGTTAGCGTTGTGTAAGCATTTAAGGTAATTATTTATTCACTAAAAATTAAAAATAAAATACCATGATGAACATAAATCTTTTATATTTTACAATTTTATTTATAACTGAACATATAATATGATGATCTCTATGTTAAAAATATTATAGTTAATAAAAACAAGAGTGTGATATTTTTTACTTTTCTTTAAATAAAAAATTATTAAGGTTGTAATCTCATAAAAATGGATAAAAATTTCTATATAACCAAATATTGTATGATTATGGAAAAAATGGACTCATACAATAAAATTAAAAAAAGTTTTTTTATTATTTTATAGTCTTTATCATTTTATTTTTTAACTTTAATTAATTGTTTTACGCTATCGTGATAACAAAAATCACTAAGGTTGCTATTCATATTGACCAAAAATAAAAGGTACCAAATTACCAAATTTATATCCACTTATTACAAATATGGAATCTTTTTTTAAAAATTAAATACATAGAAGTGGCGGAATTTAATTTAAAATCAAACCGACAAAACGCAATGAAAATCAATTTTTCAGAAAAATATCCTTTTTAAATATAAAATGCTTTTATACTAAATTCAAGTATAAAATACATTTCAAAAACAAAAATTGGATTATTATTATTATTATTATTATTCAAAAGTAACTAATTATATTTTATAACTAATCCAAAATAGATTTTTCTTTGTAAATACTAAAAAAATAAAATATAATTTTTAATAGAAATTGGTATTCTTCAATATTTATTGAAAAAAATATTTTTTCATAAAATTCTCAAAAATTCATCCTAAGATAATATTAAATTTCTGAATTAAAAAATGAAATTCAATTTTAAAAATAAATTTTCTAATATTTCTAGAAATTAATACCTTTATATTTATTTCATAAATCAAATATTCTTATTCATAACCGCTAATTTAATAGTTAGGTTTTAATGGTCACATTTAAATAGTAATATTTCATTGTTTGTTTAAGATCGATGTTGTGTATTATGTACATTATCGAACATAGTATTTGCCTTTAAAATACCAGGATATTACAGAGTTTCTACTTAATCCACTTTTTTTATTTATTTTTTGATAATTACAATATTATGAATTGATTTTGGTGAAAAATAAATCATAAAATGGGTTGGTATTTTATATGATGTTATTATATTATTAGTATTCTCTTAAAAATTTGAAAAAAGTCTATAACTTACCTTGATTAGAAGTGACCTTTAGTGGAAGTGAACTCAAGTAAAGTGACCTTGAGTGAAAATTTGATAAAGTTTGTAAGTGACTACATGAAGAAAAATAAAGTTACCACATGAATAAAAACAAAGTGACCACATAAGAAAAATAAAGTGACCGCATGAAGAAAAAAAAGTGATCGCATCAAGAAAACTGAAGTCACCACATAAAGAAAAATGAATTTATCACATTAAGAAAAATAAAGTGACCACATTAAGAAAAATGAAGTGGCCATAAGAATAAAAATTAATTGACCAAAAAGTGTTGAACCTAACTTATAAAGTTGAAATTTGGAAAAGTGTTGAACCTATTTAAGATCCTTTATGATGTTTTTGTTTTTACAAAGTTTATTTTATGTTAAAAACTAAATTTTTGAAAATAGTGATTTTGAAAAATATGTGAATTTTATTAAATGAGTTTGCTAAGTTTCTGGAAAATAATAATATTGTAAAGTTTGAAAGTTAGGAAAGTTGGGAAGTTGTAGAACTTTTCAAAGTAAGTCAGATGATGTTGAAGTTTTTCTTCAATGTTACTAAACATCATGAAATGATTTCATGATGAAATATTTTTTAAGAAAGGAGAGTTGAAGTTTTTCAGATGTATATTCTATGGACGTATACAATTGGATGTAGCTCCATATGTAAAATACCTAATAGAACTAATTAAAATGGAATGTTTTTCAATGTTGAAGTTTTTAGAATAAAATTTCCAGACACATTTTTATGGATTGAGAAATTTCAATAAAACTATAATCATTAAGTTTTTGAAGTTAAATGAAGTACAACCTTTCTACTGATCAGAAACACTTTTCAAATAGAATTTTCAGATGATGTTTTTGTTAGAAAATCTAAGTTTTCAAAATTCACTGATTTTGTGAAAATTGTGAGAATATAGAGATGCTAGTTTTCAGTCAGGAATATAAGGAAGAGGTTTTTATAAGAAGATGCAATTTTGCAACATTACTTATTGTATAGACATTATTAGACTAATTTATCGGACTAACCGGACCAGATGATGATTATCAGATGAAGCAAAGAAGAAAAGGATGTAGTTCATCAAATATAGAATTTTTAAGAATATATAAACTTTTTGTTGCTAAATTTTTGTGGTTTTTTAAAATGTAAAAGAAATAAAAAAATTCTCAAGGAATTTTATTTGAATATATGAGAAAATAAAAAGGGGGAGATCATCTTTGTAATTAGACATAGATCTTCAAACATAGTCTACCTGACAAACCCTTCTGGATAAAGACATGTGAAAAAGTTTGAAGATGCTTCATCAGAAAGAATTTGATTGATTGAAGAGAGTTTCTAAAATGCATGTAAAGAAAGAAGTATAAGAGATAAAGTTTATAATCAGACATCATTCTTTAGACAAACAAGATTAGGAATAATTTTACCGAGTGATTGGATGAAGTTGAGTAGATAGAGTCTCCAGATAGAGAAAAATTCAAATGTGTTGAAGTTGCTACTGAAAATTTGTTGCAGGAAATTGAAGTATTTAAAATTTGCAACAATATATTCAACCATATTCAGTTAGGTTGGAGGAACGGACAAAGGCAGAATATGAGTTTTGGGACAAATATTTTTTTATAAAGTTTGAAGATCAAATTTTTGTAACAGGCTGTATAAAATTAAAAATCATGTGAAGTTATCAACTTTGATCTAAGAAACAAAGACTAGATTGGATCAATGTTTTTATATTTTAGTGGTTCAAGAGAACTATAATGATTAACAAAATTTCGAACAGAGTTCCGGACTAAGATGTTCTGGACAGAGCATTTATAAAGTTCTTATTCAAGTAAGGTTGAGAATTATGAATTTTTATAGAATACAAGATGATTAGAGAAGACACCATAAGCATTGAGAAGAATTCAGAAGTGATCAAATAAAGATAAAATTTTGGATAAATTCATATCTATGAAATTTTAGTGAGCAGAAAAAATAAATTGGTTTCCTAACTTTATCTTTCCTAGAGAACCTATAAATAGAAGTGCACAATACATTTTTACTTGACACTGTTCATAGAGACAAAAGTTGAAATGTTAAAAGTTTGTGTCATAGGAGATTTTTGGGGAGAGTCTTCAATTATAATATCAGACAGAGCAAAGTTCATATTACTAGAATGGGAGAATCAAACTAAGTGGATCAGTTTGAGTTTTGAGCAAAAGTTTGAGAAGTACAGTTTTGTTAAACAAACAGAACAAAGGTTTTGTAAAAGGCACAGTTTGAGAAAAGGTGTAACAGATAGAGGTTACCGAACAAAGTACTTCTGGACTGAGAAGATAAGACAGAGGGAATATCGAACATAGATTCTAGACATACCTCCCCCACCCATGGAGTAGTTTGAACAAGTTACATGTTTTATTATGGCTCTACTTTTATAAGAAATTTTTTTAAACTAATGGTAGTTAGTATAATCATTCATATTGGGAGATATAATGTGTCCAATGGAAGTTAACACAAGTTTTATTCACTTATTCAAAATACTGAATTTTCATAGACCCATGAGAGTGACTATGGAAAGGATGTAGGTTCTCAGATTGAGGATAAACCTTGTAAATTGTGTGTGCCTTTTTTACTTTTCTTTTTATGAATTCACTTAAGTTTACTAAAATTTTATAAGGAAGAAACTCTAAAAAGTTATAGGGGTTAAGTTTCTTAAATTTTTAATTTTATAAAAATACGATCAATGATTCACCCCCCCCCCCTCCCGAGTGATTATTCAATCCTTTGAAACTTCACCTACCTTATGACCAACCTATAGTTACTTAATTATTTTATCATGTTTTAATTAAAAAAATGCTCTATTTTATTTATATCTAAATTTTTTGGATTTATAAATGTTTGTTTTACATGTTTATATTGATTTAATTATTCCTTAAATTTTTAATTATTTTAATACTAAGTAGTTTTATTTGGAATAATTCTATGCAGGATTAAATAGTCATCACGTGGGTTGAAGTCTCACATTGGTTTCATGGAAAAATTCGAGTTTTGAATTTAATTTGGTTGGAAGTTGAATAGTTTATCTTGTATACTTTATGAGATTTTTCCAAGTTACTTTAATGTTAGTTATAATTATTTTTTGGCACTATGTTGATTATTCTAGTTTTTTATCATTGTAAAAAATGTTTTTAATATTATATATTATTTAAGTGACCCATGTGGGTATGTTTTTCATGCGCACTTAATAAAAAATCATATGTTTCTTTAGGAAGGATGAAATGAAACAAGATTTGTGATTTGAATCACTTGTGCATATAATAACTCTATATAAGGAGTTCAAAAATCCAAATCAATATATATGAGGTTGAGGATATTATTTAACTGTACAAGTTCTACATACTTTGGAAATAAACTACTACTCTCAACTGAATTACACTCATTTGATACCTTTTTTCTATAGAGAACATTGTTTCCTCGACACTTAGTTCCTAAATTGTCTATCTGGTTTTGTGGTTTTAATTTTTTTCTATTTTTTTCTATGTACATAATTATATCAGGATATATTACCCATTAAATGGTAAGATAGTGGGTTGTGACACCCAAAATAAATTAGAAATTGGGTTCTGCCATAACCACAAAAAGGATAGGGATTTGGTTATGCCTTGGACTAGTTAAAAGGAAGGTTTTTTTCTACCACTGCTTCAAAATTTAGTTTCTAGGTTGTTCCTATAGGTGTACAAAAGGTAGGGTGATCAGGTTAAGCCACCAAGTATGCAAAAGGTTTTTGTATTAGTTTTTTCCTCTAGGAGTTAAAAAGGTAGTTATTAAAGTGTTGTAATTTCCCTTAAAAATTCATAGATTCTATTATAGAGGGTTTCTTCTCTCTCAGCCCGTGAGAGGGGTGAATAGTGGAGTAAGATCATTTAGATTTGAACTACTATAAAAATCACCATGTTCATTTTTCATTATTTTTCCACTGCATTAACATAACTTTGATAAGTGGCTAAAATTATTTTAAATAGGTCAATCCCCCCCTCTTGACTACTCGATCATTCTCATTAAGGACCTAACATATTATTCTTATTCAGATGTGGGTGTGGGATCATATCCCACTTTTTGGTTTGCATGCTTGTGCAATATTTCCTATGGATATTATATAGGAATACCCATATAGATTATGGTATATTTATCCATCCTTCTTATGTGAAAGTCAAATATATAGATTTTTATTACAAAACCATAACAATAATAATGTTATCTTCAGGTGTAGTTAGGCCCATATTCATTCAGATACCACCAGACATGATGTCCACTCTTATAAACTTATCTAATATTATAAACATATGTTGAGAAGTCTTCAACCTAATGATGTATGTGATTATTAATAATATACTTAAATTATTATTGACTGTCATAACTGATTTATATATTCATTTTTTGTTATTTCAGGTTCCATGGATATCATATGTTCGGCCTATTCTCTAGAGTTTCTCACCTTACTTCATAGTGATGCTTGATGTCACCACATTCATAATGCCTCTTATTCATTTTCACATTGTTGAGTGGCACCATATAGATCGATTTATGAGGAAGTTTGGGCTCCTTCAACCCATTCCTGCATCACCCAGTCAATTGTCATCACTTTGTTCATTGAAGATATCAGTAAAGCGAGACTTTCACTAGATGCGATATCATGCGCAATATATTGAGATACGGTAAAAACATTATGAGTTCCAATTACAAGGGGAAGGCATGATGCACATACATCTATCACATTGGATGGATTATGTGCTTTGGTACTGTATGGCCTCATTGTTATATCTTATGCAGCATAGGAAAGGCTATCTTAACTTGGTAATAACTCTTTCACATTTTGAATAACTCTTTTATTGAATATAATTAACTGCATAATTTTTATTTTGTAGAATGCTTATACCAGACACCTACACATCTATGGACCCGTAGAGGGAGATAAATTTGACCTGGGTTGTTTTCACGTAGAAGTGTCAGAGCTGTGTCATTTTATGGATTAGATTTATCATGAGATTTGCTTTGATGTGTTATACAATATTGAACCTCGGGTCAATGTTTCAGAGGCTGATGAGCCTCATATGAATGTGTAATGTGATGATATATACCACACGAGAATGATATTCATCATGATCATCTAGATGCTCCACCACTTCCTGCTACATATGATTCAAAACCATAAAATATGCATACAAATTTTCACACCACTTCTGCTAGTAATTCTGATGCACACGCCCTCACTATATTAGATTATGTTGTAGTGGTGGCTGGTTATTGTGACTTACTTGAGTCTAAATTTTCTCTTGGTGAGAATATACTCATTACAAAACATCCATATTCTTCCTATGTGAGAGAGAGTTCTAGTCAAAGAAAAATTATTTCAGATAGAATGAGGTATAATTGGGGAGGCTTTGGATCTACCACCCATCACACGAGATGAAGTGGAGACAAATACAGCAGTTCCTACATAGGAGAACCCTACACCGGAGCATAAACATTTATATATATGGTGTGAATGTATTATCTATACACCAGGTTGTGACATGAAGAAGAATCTGAGATAGTGAAACATAGAGGGGTAGTGCTTTTTTTGATGTTCATAGATTTTGAACTGAAATTTATGTTATATATGTTGAAGTTGGTTCTCTATAACCAACTTTTGTGTACTTTATGATAACTTGTATTAATAATTTTTAATATTAATAAACTCATTATAACATCATGATTATTCTTCTGTGTAATATAATATGTGATAATGACTTAATAGTAACTATCGCACTAAAAGGTCATAGCAATTACCTACTATGATGAGAACCCGAAAGTGATATGAAAATATTCTTAAATATATGTTCTTTAGCTGGATGATATCATTTTAGGGACAAAAATGATACAGGCTATCATGGGTGGAGGCTCATAGTACTTTGAGGCACCTTCTCATGGTGTATGTCCTTGGTAATATCCAGTGTAGGATATTATGAGAACGAGACCCTCCAGTAGGAAATCTATATTTATATGTGTCATTAGATGTTCCTATCTACAAACATGTGTATTGATACTTAGACTTTAATATTATTATTAATGAGTATTATGAGTTTTGTACTTTGATGTATTGAAAAAAACCATGACGACGGATGTTCATGGTGTTGTAGGATATGTTGGGTGCGTCACGAGTAATATCACATTAATGAATAATGAAAGAAAGGATTTTTCCCTTCTATTCTTTAACAGAAGTTAATATCTTAGGACCTTTTATGGAAATTATATAGCCTAAATAAAACCATGTCCGTGGTTTTCAATAGGCAAATTCAATTTCTGAAAATTCAAAGAAAGAGACATCAATCATATAGGTTGATGGCACCAGCATGCAACCTGCTTGATCAGAGATGTCATGATAAAGGGATTGTATTATATAGTAAGAGTCTATATGAGGTATTATGTCATTGCGGCATTAACTTCTTTCTCTATGAGTGCCTTAGTGTGTTGCTAGATTCTAACCTTAAACTGTAGGATACTTCACCTAATGCCACTGAGAAAGAGGCCTAAAGGGTCACACATTAAGTGTATCCAGAATCTTAGTTAAATGATATTAATATTATTTATTATTTAGTAAGTTGAATAAATATTATTTCCACATGTGGTTTAATAATTATTCATGTTTCCTTGATCGTATATATTTTGTCACCAGTTATTCAAGAGAATATGATGTGATCAGAATATTTAATAAATATTTATTTTCTATTTAGTGGATATAATATTTATTTATTTATTAGCGAATAATGTAGTGATATTTATTTTATAAATAAATAGTCATTATTCAAGGACTGATAAATATTTTGGAGGAATGGAGGACCGGGTTTAATGGTCTAGTGAGAAATAATAAATACTGAATATTATTTGACTAAATAATATTTAATTTAATTCACAATTTAATTTCATGTCAAGAAATAATAATAATAATAATATTATTATTATTATTATTAAACATGGTGTTTCACAAGGAATAAATAAATAATAAAGGAAACTTGTGCAATTATTTATTTCTAACCCTAGCGATATATAAACTCAATTATATTATTTTATCTATGAGCTAATTCATTTGTTTGGTTGTGCATAATGGATTTGAAGAATCCTATCAAGACCTAGAGAGATCCCTTCTCCAAGAACACTCCCAAGAATGGAGAGCGATCTTCCTCCACCTCCCATTCTCAAGTCAAGAGATATATAGGAGAATGATTTTGAAGCGGTTCTCGAGGCAATCAAAGGCGGACGATGCAAGTGATAGGATCTTCCATGATAGCACCAATAGATTCCTACGGATACATTTGGATATTTTTGGAACATGTGTGGATCACCGCTAGAGAGAATCTACCCTTGATTCCTACAATAAAATGACAGTACAACACAGATCTGTTGTCAGATCCATAAACAAAGAAATAATTCCAACAAGGTAATTCTTTAATTAATTAAATTGATTATAAATAATATGTGATGGTCCCCTCTATGTTTCTGGCATTCTATCCTTTATCTATATTCTTTGATTCAATTCCATAGATCATGATGTTTATTATTTTATAAATATTAGATTGATCATCGATCATGACAAAAATCAAAGTTGGGAATGACCCATCACATGCTTCCACTATGCCCAGAACCTACAAGTGGTATCAGAGTGGTCACATAATTATTTATAATTATTTAAAGACCATTTATTGATTTACATATTTTTTATTTAGTTTTCAATTCAATTTTAATCTTTATTTTAATCTGAATTGAGAGATATTATTCTTCCTCATTAATTTCTCATAGATCTAATCAATATAATTAATTTTATAAATGAAATAAAATCAAAAAACTCATCTAGAGGTGCCAAGGATTCTGGTCGGATAACATAGGAGTACATGATGTGTAACCAGAGTTACATGTCATGTACTTGTGTTCAATGCATCAAGAATTAATTTGTAAATTAATTCAAAACATGTGTATTGATGACACGTGATGTATTTATTTCTTATACCATGTGTTAACCAAGACAGGGTGGCACATGGTCAGCCAGAGTACATTTTGTGTAGCCCATGTACAAATCATGTAGTCCCTTTGAGTCACATATGGGTCATGTATTACCATACATGGCCCACCCAACTGGTGAACATGTAACTTGGAGACAACGCACCTTGGAGTAGCTTATACACACTGTGTACTCCAATTTTCTGAGGCACGGTTTACACACCGATTCCTTAGGCATGTGCCTCAGATACATGGTGAGAGATGTATACGCCTTGTAGCACAGTTGTACACATCGTGTACTTTACCAAATTACACAGATTTAAAATATATTTATTATACTGTGTAAACCTTATCAACATGTTCTTGAGTGTGGTCATTAAGTTGATAAGAAATGTCATGTTATAGGTTTTAATATATATATATATATATATGTTTAATTAATATTTGTGTAATGTTCATATTTTCATATCATGTATGATTCATATTGTAGTTGTTACTCTATATGCATTAAAGAATGATATGTTGTAGAAAAATCATGTAATTTGGGTAATCATTGAGTTGATACTATACACCATGAAAGTGTGTGATAAGTTTTGTATGCTATATTTCACAAAGAATAAAGAGTATATGAGTATAATACATGTTGGGTAGATTCATATGAGTATTCATTGTGTTGCCTCCAAGGTAAATTTATGTACATAGTTAATTTTATATAAATTTATTTAATTTATTTAAAAATATAATGGATAATAATATTAAAGAAATTTTAATGATAATGAAGATAAAATAATTGATTAATTAAATATGATAATTAATTGATTCGAGCATGATTTATCTTAAACAAGAATGATTAAGAATTGAATTCTAGTTTTATTAAATGCATAATTTGTTTCATGCATGTGGATGATCATGAGAATAGACTATAAATTTGTATGTGATTTCTTTCATTTAATTTATTATTAAATTAAATTATTGTCCTACTTTCCTTCTCTCCTATTATTATATAAGGGTTTGTCTGCCTATAGTTTCTTTTATGTAAACCTTTTTCCACTCACCTACGTGTGATTAAAAGCATATGTAATGGATGGAGCTCCTAAGCTATTGGTGGCAGTTCAAGTTTGGAGCTAAGGTGAAACCAATATAAGAGAGATACATAGGTGTATAGGTGTAAAGTTATAACACGAACCTTAATTGGTTCAAGGTATTTTTCCCCTAGGTCAATGGTAAATTTATCATCCACTAGATAAAATAATTGTTAGTAAAATATCATGATCATACCGCTTTATTATTTTATTTCTATCAAGTTGCACGATTATTTCATTATGGATGTTTTTTCACTGTCACATTAATTAATGAAATTAATGAGCATGCAAGATAGAGATAAAATAAATTGTCTTGTGCATAAATATTATCTAAGAAATGGTTAATCACTTAAGTAAATCCACTTAATATTAATAAGCATTTGATAAATATAGTAATTGGAAATTTAAACATAAATAACAAAATCCTTCAATTATATATATTAAGTTGGTAAAGTATTCCATTGCTTCAGTTAAAATCGAACCATAGTTCAAAGTGCTTGACCAGCCAAAGTTGGGGTGCTTTCAATTATGGGGAAATTATAACTTAAAGTTTTGGGTTGACTTAACTTAGTTCACATCAAGGGTTGACTTCCAAAGTAGGACTTGGTATAACTAATAGGTAAGGGTTGAGAAAATAAAATTTCAGGATTTCAGGATTGGGGATTCCACTCAATGGATCAAGGAACTGCGAGTTAATGTAGTCGGAATTTGGAATGCCTACCTAAAACCATTCAAGATGATTGACCAACCAAAGTTGGGGTAGTGATAAGGGGAATATGGATCCTTGCTGCTAGAATGTCCAAGAAACATAATATTTTAAAGCCAATGGTGAAGGCTATTGGGTTTCAATAAAATAGTGGGAGACTAATAAATTCAATATTTATTTATTTGTATAAATTTTATCAGTTAAAGTACTAAAATTTTTCTCATCTTATTTGTAGAAACAACATTAAAATGACTTCAAACATATCTTTGTGATCCATACTTGATAAGGATAACCTTCTCATCGGTACAAATTTACAATAATGGAAAAGGTGTTTACGCATTATCCTTTACCATGAAAGGAAATTGTATGTGTTGGAAGAACCTATTCCTAATGTGCTTGGTAATGAGGTAAGTGATGAAGATTTATCACTCTATGAGAAACATTTGAACAATTTCACAGATGTTCTCTATTTTATGTTATCATCCATGTTCAATGAGATTTTAAAGCAACATTAGGACATGGATGTGTATAGCATGATGTTTCACCTACGGGATTTCTATCAAGAGAAGGAGAAAAAAGAGAGGTACAAGATCTCTAATGCTTTTTTTACAACTAATATTGGAGAGTATGTGATATTTGGGACTCATGTAGTTAAGATTATTGACTACATTAAATGCTTAGACATCTTAGGGATTAAATTCCCGAATTATTTTCTTACAGATCTCATAATTTCATCATTTCCCAAGACCTTATCCCGTTTTATTGTTAATTACAATATGATAAATAGTGAGAAGAGTCTTTTGAAACTTCTTACTTTGATTCTCTAAGTGGATAAGTACATGGGTCATGATAAACCTACGATCCTTATAGTGAGAAATAAAAGGAAGAATAAGTCAAAGTGGCATAAGACTCATAATAAGTCTAAATCTCCTGAGAACCATCCTTCCAAGAAGAGAAAGATCCAGATGCAGGGAAATGAAAAGGAGGCAGTATGTTTTGCATGTATCAAGCCAAGACACTGTAAGAGGAACTACACACAAAAGAAAGGTGAAGCTAAAGGTGTGTTCGATATCTAGTGTAATCTTTCAATATCTATACATTCGATATTATATATAGCTTTTGGTGCCCACGTATGTATCAAAATGTAGGAACCAAGTAGATTTCAAAATATTTCTAGAGGAGAGGTGGATCTAAGAGCTACTAATGGTGTAAGGTTGGTTTCCCTAGACATTGGTGACTACAACCTTTCATTGGCAATAAGAATGATTTTGGTTTTAAAAGATTGTTATTATGTACCTATGGTTACCAAGAACATAATTTCAATATCATGCCTAGATACAGATGGTTTTATTTTCAAGTTTGGAAATAAAAGTTGTTTCTTTTACAAATACAACATATGTTATGGTATGACACATTTAAATAACAATATTTATGTATTAAATTATGAAAAACAAGTATCAGAAATTGATAATGAATCATGTTCACACGACTCATATAACACTCAACTATGACATCACCATCTTGGTCATGTAAACGAGAAGCATTTGACAAAGCTCTGTCAAGATGGTTATTTGGACTCTTCTAATCTAAAACCACTTGAAATATGTCATGCTTGTTTAAAAAGAAAATTGAACAAACCACTATTTTGTGGATAGGGTGAAAGGGCCACAAAGCTTCTAGGATTGCTACACACTAATGTGTGTGGGCCATTTCTAGTAGAAGCTATAGGTAGATATTCTTACTTCATAAATTTTACTAATGACTTGCGTAGATATTTTTATGTGTACTTGATGAGGTATAAGTTAGAGTCCTTTGAGAAATTTAATTAATTCGAGAATGAAGTAGAGAATCAACTTGGAAATAAGGTAAAGAAGATTCGATTGGATCGAGGTGGTGAATATCTTAACAAAGAGTTCATCAAATTTCTACCGTAGTTTAAGTTTCTATCTCAACTCACTCAACCTTACACGCCACAATGGAATAGTGTAAGTGAAAGGAATAATCATGCCTTTTTAGATATGGTAAGGTCGATGATGAGTCATGCAGGTCTTCCATTATCCTTTTGGGGATATGCATTATAAAATGTAGCATACACATTAAACTAAGTACCAACTAAGTAGGAAAATGAAATTACCTTTGAGCTATGGAGTGGAAAGAAACCTGTTTTGTTGCATACACATGTATGGGGTTGAATGGTGTTTGTTAAGGCCTTCTTAGGAAAATACTAGCACCCCAGGGAATAGAGTGTATCTTTATAGGGTATCCTTAGGAAATAAAGTGATACTACTTATACAACCCCTTAGAAAATAAAGTGATTGTCTCCAAACAAGACTTATTTCTTGAGATGGGAACATCCTCAAAAAGTATAGTGGTATGAATATTGACTTCAATGAAATTGATGCTCAAGATACACAAAAGTTGGTATATAAGAAGATTCCACAGGTCCTCATGGAAAAAGTAGTTCCTAAAACATAAGTACTATGTAGGATCATAAGAAAGGTAATAAAACCATAGAGATATGGTTTTTAGTCACCATATATGGTGACTCATTATTGTTTAACAATGATGAACCACTATCCTACAAGGAGGTAGTAGAGAGCTCAGAAGCTGTAAAATGGAAAGAAGCCATGAATTCTGAAATGGATTCCATGTATCATAACCAAGTTTGGGTTTTGGTTGATGTTTAATTTGATGTAAATCCCATTGGGTACAAATAGGTATTCAAGAGGAAACTGGACATGAATACCTATAAAGTAAGGCTGGTGTCTAAAGGGTTTAAACAGTGTCAAGTAATTGACTATGATGAAAAAATTTCACCAGTTTCCATGTTTAAATCCGTGAGAATTCTACTTGCTATAGAATCTTACCATGACTATGAGATTTGTAAGATGGATGTCAAAACTGAATTCCTTAATGTGAACCTTCAGATAGATGTCTATATAACATATCCAGAAGGTTTTGTGACTCTAGTTTATGTCAAAAGGATTTTCAATTTGTATAGATTCATTTATGGATTGAAGCAATCATCCAAGTCATGAAACATTTGATTTGATGAATCCATAAAATAATTTGGTTTCATTAAAAATGAATGTGAGTCATGTGTTTATAGTAGGTTTAGTGAGAATGTGGTCGTTATCCTAGTAGTATATGTTGATGATATATTACTTATTGGAAATTACATACCAGTCTTATAGTCTCTTAAGGACTGGTTAAACAAATGTTTCTTCGTGAAGGACTTAGGTGAAGCGCCTATATTCTAGGGATCAAGATCATTCATGATATATTTAAGAGGCTACTTGGACAAAGTCAAAGTACATATATTGACCAAATAATAAAGATATTTAGTATGGAAAAATTCAATAGGGGTTGATTCCAGTGTCAAAAGGTTTACACCTTTCTAAGAAAACGTGTCATCAGACACAACATGAGAAAGGGAGAATGAGTAATATCTCATACACTTCAGTGATAAGATCAATCATGTATTTCATGTTATGTACTAGACTTGATATTTTCTATGCATTGAGAATGGTAGGTAGATATCAAGCTGATCTAAGAGAAAAAAAATTGGTCTTATGTTAAGGTTATCCTTAAGTATATGAGAAGAACTAAGGATATGTTCCTTGTGTATGGAGGAGATGAGGAGCTAGTCATCAAGGGATATAATGATGCTAGTTTTCATACATATTAATTAGGATATGTTTTCTATCTCAATAGAGGATCTATGAGCTGTAAGAGTTCAAAATATACACTTTTCATTGATTCTATAGTGGAGTCTGAGTATATAACAGCTTCTATTATAGCCAAGAAATCTATTTAGATTTGGAACTTTGTCCAGGATCTTGATTTGGTACCTAGAAGTAAAGACCCTATCACATTGTATGGTGATAATACTACAGTGGTGGCTCTTGAAAAAGATCCAAGGTTACACCAACGAACAAAGCATATACTCTAGAAGTATCACCTCTTGAGGGATTTCTATCAAATGGGTGAAGTTGCGGTGAGTAGAGTACCCATGGAAGAGAATGTGGTGTACCCCTTGACTCAATACTCATCTCAGCAGAATCATAAGTATCATGTGAGAGCTAGCAGACTGAAGGTTGTTAGCAGTTGGCTCTAGTGCAAGTGGGAGTTTTTTAGAGTTGGTTCCCTATAACCAACTTCTGTGTTATTTATGATAACTTTTATTCATAGTTTTGAATATTAATAAACTCATTATCACATAATAATTGTTCTTCTATATAAAATATTATGTGATAATGTCCCAAGAGTAGTTGTCACACTAAAAGGTCATAGTAGTTCCTCGTTATGAAGAGAACCTGGAAGTGATACAACACTATTATTAAATATATGTTCTATAGTCAGATGATATAATTTGAGGGACAAAAATGATACAAACTATCATGGGTGGAGACTTATAGAACATTGATGCACCTTCTCATGGTGTATGGACTTGGTAATATCCAGTATAGGATATTATGAGAATGAGACCCACCAGTAAGAAATCTACATTTATATGTGTCATTGGATGTTCCTATATACAGATGTGTGTATCAATCCTTATAATTTAAGATTATTATTAATGAGTATTATGAGTCATGTTTTTTGATGTATTGATGAAAACCATGATGACAGATGTTCATGGTGAGGTAGGATACATTGGGTGTGTCACGAGTAATATTGAATTAATGAATAATGTGAGAAATGATTTGTTCCTTCTGTTCTTTAATAGAAGTTAATATCTCAGGCACTTTGATGGAAATGATATAGCCTAAATAAATACATGGTAGTGACATTCTATAGACAAGTTCAATTTTTGGGAAGTCAAAGAAATAGACATTGAGCATATAGGTTGATGGCACCAACATGCAACTTTCTTTATCAGAGATATCATGATAAAGGGATTATATTACACAGTAAGCATTCGTATGAGATATTATGTCATTGCATCATTAACTTCTTTCTTTATGGGTTTATTGGCATGATACTAGATTCTAGCCTTGGACTGTAGGATGCTTTTCCTAATGATACTGAGAAAGAGACCTAGATGGTCACACACTAAGTGTATCCAAAATCTTAGTTAAATAATAATATTATTTTTTATTATTTAACAAGTTGAATAAATATTATTTTTGTGTGTGGTTTAATAATTATTCATGTTTTCTTGATCGCATATATTCCATTACTAGTTATTCAAGAGAATATAATGTTATTAGAATATTTAATAAATATTTATTTTCTATTTAGTGAATATAATATTTATTTATTTACTAGAGAATAATGCAGTGATAATTATTTAATAAATAAATAGTCATTATTCAAGGCCTGATAAATATTGTGGAGAAATGGAGGGCATAGTTTAATGGTCTAGTGAGAAATAATAAATATTGAATATTATTTGATTAGATAATATTTAATTTAATTCGTAAGTTAAGTTCATGTTGAGAAATATTATTATTATTATTATTATTATTATTAAACACGGGGTTTCACAAGGATTAAATAAATAATAAAGGGAACTTGTAAAATTATTTATTTCTAACCCTAGCGATATATAAACCCAATTATATTATTTTCTCTGTGAGTTAATTAATTTGTTTGGTTGTGTACAACAGATTTGGAGAATCCCCTCAATACATAGAGAGATCCCTTCTCCAAGAACGCTCCCAATAATGGAGATCGATCTTCCTCCACCTCCCACTCTCAATTCAAGAGAGATCCAGGAGAATGCTTTGGAAGCGGTTCTTGAGGAAATCAAAGGAGGATGACACAAGTGATAGGATCTGTCATGTTAGCACTTGGAGATTCCTATGGCGAAGTTTGGAAATTTTTGGAACACAAGTGGATCACCGCTAGAGGGAATCTACCCTTGATTCCTACAATGCAACGAAGATACAACACAAATCTGTTTTCAGGTCCATCAATGAAGAAAGAATTCCAACAAGGTAATTCTTTATTTAATTAAATTTATTTTAAATAATATGTGATGATCCTCTCTCTAGTTCTGGAGTTCTACCCCTTTTCTATATTATTTGATTCAATTTCATAGATCATGATGTTTATCATTGTATAAATATTGGATTGATCATCGATCATGACAAAAAAAAAGTTGGGAAATACCCATCACACGCTTCTATTGTACCCGAAACCTAAAATATAGTGCATTTTTAGTTGTACATCATCTAATAAACTATAGTTTAATAGTTAGTAAGACAAATTGTTATAATTAGTAATTAATTAACAGAGTTAAAAAGAATTGAAAAAAATAATACTTGAATATAATAATTATCATCATATTTAATATTTAATAACTATAATTAATCATGTTATTTATAAATTAATTATTAAAATAATTACTAATTATAGAAAATAATACAATAAATAATGAAAGTAATTATATAATTATTAATTAATTAATTTGATAATTTTTACTATTTATAAAATTATCATGTATTATTTTCATTTTTAATTATTATAATTATTTAGATAATTACCAATATTAATAATAATTATTTTTAATTATATTAATAATTGTTATTATTAAATATATTATAAATAATTAATATTTTTATTAATCTTATTATCAGTTGATATTTATATTAATATAGTAACAACTATTATTTATATTATTAACTATGGTATGTATTATTGATGGCCTTGCGGGCATGCGAGGGTGGTAGGGGTTGATGGGTTTGAGGCGCCCGTCATGGGGTTGAGTCCACAGACATTTTTGTTGTGCTATGTGTTGCTAGGACAATCGTAATGGTGTATTATGTATCATTACTATTTATATCACTAATTATTTTTTATAGTAAATATTTTATTCACTAATAAATAAATAAATTTATATATATTTATATTTCAAAACACAACAAAATTAAGAAACTATTTCTTTTTAAAAAATAAAATGAACAAATCATGAATCACATTCAAACTTCCTCTTCAATGTGAAAGTGTGAATGCGGGTCACTATTCTTCAACTTTATAAACACTACCAACCTTTTCCCATTTTTAAAAACTAGTAACCAACCCATGCATTTTCATGAAATGGTTATTTAATTACAAATTTTCATACACACCTCAAAAAATTATGGGGATGATCTATGAAATCTATGTCACTAATTAGGAGAGTGGGAGAAAATTGGAAGAAGAAATGAAGTGGGTGGGTTGCTTGTGACACATAAAAATAGAGTGAAGAATCTTAGGGGGCGAAATGGGGGTGAAATAGGGAGGAATAATGATGGAACACATAGGAGGGATTTGGGGAAGACTCGAAGGGTCGAAATGGGGTGGAGGAAGAAATTTGAGTGGGATGAAACAAGGAGGAGGAAGAATGATGTGGAGGGGAAGGAGAGGTGGATGCGTATGGGAGGATTGATGTGGAAGAGACATGTGGATAGAAGAGATGTGTCCTATATTATATATACTAGATATAATATATGTAATATAAATTATGAGTGGGTTATTATCATTGAGTCTTATTCCATAATATCAATCATAAGATTGAAATATTTAAGATATATCTGTCATTAAATGATTTAAGATAAATCTATTAAGAAATAAATGAAGTGGTGATATACATTTTAATGTAATATAAGTTATTAGTTGTTGTATGATATTTTATTTACAAATTTTGGCATACACATTAAATAAATTACCAACTAAAGAGTTAAATGGAATTCCCTTTGGAATTATGGAGTAGAAAGAAATTCATTTTGTCGCATACACATGTATGGGGTTGTAAGGGGTTTGTTTGGGCCTTATCAGGAAACAAACTAGCACCCCGAAGCACAAAGTGTATCTTTAGAGGGTATCCCAAGGAAAAAAAATGATACTACCTATACAAAACCTCAGACAATAAAGTGATCATCGCCAGAAAAGATGTATTTCTTGAGAGGGAGAACATCCTCAAAAAGGATGGTGGGAACAAGATTGACTTTGATGAAGTTGATGCTCAAGATACACAAGAGTTGGTACAGGAACAGATTCCATAGTTCCCCATGGAAGAATTAGTTCCTAAAACACAAGTACTATGTAGGAGTGTAAGATAGGTAAGAGTACTATATAGATATGGTTTTCTAGTCACTGAATATGGTGACTCATTATTGGTTGACAATGATGAACCTATATCCTACAAGGAGTAAGTAGAGAGCTAAAAAGATGCAAAATGGAAAGGAGCCATGAATTCTAAAATGGATTCCATGCATCACAACCAATTTTGGGTTCTGTTTGATGTGTAAGTTGATGTAAATCTTGTTTTGTGCAAATGGGTATTCAAGAGAAAACTATACATGGAAGGAAAAGTAAATACCTATAATGCAAGGCTAGTGGCTAAAGGGTTTAAACAGTGTCAAGTAATTGACTAAAATGAAACATTTTCACCATTTCCCATGTTTAAATCCATCATAATTCTACTTTTTATAGTAGCTTATCATGACTATGATATTTGGAAGATGGATGTCAAAACAACATTTCTTAATGGGAACCTTTAGGAATATGTATATATGATGCAACCAAAATGTCACGAACCGAATCTAGTTTCCAAAAAACCCAACACCAAACCCAGCCCATGAAAAGTCCCAAAGGGAATTCCCTATCCCCACGATCTGGCCCAAGTGCCTGGGTATTATATATTTTGGTTTGGTAATGATTTACCCGAGTATGGATACATAAAACATCAAAAACAATCGATAAACCGAATCTGAAAATTCATGACAAACAAGCTTTAAACAAAATACATAACTGAATACATAGGTTTCAACATATAACAAGAGGTCAAAATATACATAAAATTAGTAGAAAAATATCTTCTGGGACTCCACATGACAAGGGGTCGTCACCCACAATTCGTCTCCACAACACCGCACCATGGATGAGAACTAACAACCCGAACCGCCATCACCCAAGGCATTGCCTTTAATTGTGTCAAACATGATCAAGTCTAATTACACCCAAGGGGTGTAGGTAGGGTGTGATCTTAATCCCAATAGGATACCACCAAGAGATTCCATAGAGTAAACAATACAAGATAAAAAGCATGCCATTTTTGATAAACAAGAAGCTGTGGAAATAATTTCTAAGGAGCGAAACTTTTGAATGTAAGCAGTTTTAAAAGGAAATTTTTCATTAGTGATCACATTTAAGAAAAAAATTTAATATACTGTATTTTTCATCAAAAACATCCATATGACAAAGATAATTACAAAATATTCAATGAGCATTAATCTCGGGAACACCCCTAGGCACTAGTTAGTCTGAGGCCCCATGTACCTCATACCTCGGTGTAAAGTAACCATAGAAAAATCCATTCTCATGCATGATCCACTAGCAGGGAACATAAGCATAACCTATTGGTCCCCATTAATCATCAATATAGTTTTTTTAGTGTTGTCGTTATCCATTTTTCTCAGTGAAACAGGGATAAAACCGCTCTGGATCACTAGCGTACTAGTACATATCTGCCCTCCTAGATACGCAGGCTTCCCCCATTGTGCTAAAAACACTTTCACATGATACCAAAAGCCATTATCACAAAAAAAAATTCTGGTCATAATAAACTCAAAACAGTAGCTACACATGCTTTGCACCACTTACACCACTCAATAAAACCTTTAGAATTTCAATAAAATAACTTCACAAAATTTAACAATGATTTTCGCACAAAATCCCTTAAAACCCCACTTTGAACACCATGTTCATACCCATATTTACCAAAACAGAATTTTAAGCACCCAAAACATTTATATAAACAATTCTGATTGGAATAACATAAAATAGACATGTAAAACACCCAATTTAACACAAAATTGGTACCTAAAAATCATTTTCTTAACAAATGTCACCAAAACCAGATTACGCAACAAGGATAATGAAGGATAAGTGTTATAAAAATATAAATTAAGAAAATATTACTCATATTGCATTGATTACCTATGGAATCACCTACCATAAGTGTCAAAACCCTTGAATCTTTGTGCGAAAATTCAACAGCATCGCCGCCGCACCACAAGGGACTTAGATCAAGCCTAAAACTAGAAGAATAGACCAAGAAACACAGGATAAAACCATAGGTTTGAACCCCTACTTTATGTACACAAGTAACTTCAAGAATAAGGTAAGAAACCCTAAGAAAATGGAAGAAACCCTAAGAAAATTGAAAGAAGAAGGAAGGAGACCCACTTACTTGAGGGATCTTGAAGAAATTGACCCAAATACACCATTAGCTGAATTGAAAAACAAAAAAATGAAAGTGAGGTTCGAATAAGGCTGCTAAGGTCAAGTGAGAACTAAAATGGGTCAAAAAGAGTAAAAATTGAAGGATTTGTGAAGGAAACAAGTTACCTCTTCAAATCTGGACAATTTGAGAAAGCCTTAGAAGTTCTGCCCTAATTCACGATGTATATGATCTCCAAAGAGGGGGGAAAGAGAATGGGAGTGCTCTTGGGTTCAGTGGTCTCGGTTTAGACTTTGAATCACTACAAAATCATAAAAATTTAATAAGATATTAAATAAACAATTTTTAAAAAAAACAACTAGAAATGGGATTCTGGGCTGGCCCAATTCCTTAAATAAAAACACAAATCCACCATTATTATGGATTCTTAAAGGGTCCAAATTGATATGGTTGTGTTAATATGTCATGTTAGGCCATTTTGGAAGTGGAATGGGTGAAAAATATTAAAAAATGAAAGAGTTGTAAAATAAACAAAATTGGTTTTTAAATCTGGAAATGGGCTCACAGTTTGGCCCAAATCATGAAAACTCACCCTTTCCTCAAAAAATGCATGGGAAACCCCCAAAAAAGCAAGAAAGGAAATTAAATAAAATTTACCTTTAAAATAAGTCATGTACTTGACAATTATCCCCACCATGAAAGACTTTGTTCCCTGGAAAGTCAACCTGAAGCTTGATCAGAAAACAAGAACGGGTACTCCTTCTTAACCCACAACTTCTGCTCCCAAGTTTCGTGGACATAATTCCCATGATGAAAAAGAACCCAAACCAGTGAAATAGACTTTCCTTGATGCACCTTCTCTTGGGAATCAACTATTATCACTGGCTGCTCAAAAATAGACAAATCAGGCTCTATATCCAACTCCTCCCAATTCAGTACATGGGATGGATCTGGGTTGTATTTCTTCAATTGGGAGACATGGAAGACGTCATGGATGGATGTAAAATAACAAGGTAAGACCAACCTATATTCCACCTTTCCAATATTCTCAGTGATATCAAAAGGTTTGACATACCGTGGTGTCAGCTTCCCTTGCTTTCCCAATTGATGATGGCCCAGACGAGGGGCCACTTTCAAGAATACCCTGTCACCCACAGAAAACTCTAGGTCTTGAAGCCTCTGGTCAACATATGATTTATGGAGACTCTGAGCTGTCAATAAACACTGCCTGATCAACTTGACCTTCTTAGATGTCTCCTGCACCAGACTCAGCCCCAGTAGTAAGGTCTCACCTACCTCAGCCCAACACAGGGGGGACCGACATGGTCGACCATGGAGAGCCTCAAAAGGAACCATTCGAATCAAGGATTGATAACTGTTATTATAAGAAAACTCAACCAATCCCAAATGGATGTACCAGGAACCTCCAAAGTCTAGAACACATGAACGGAGCATGTCCTTCAAAATTTGATTTGTCCACTCTATCTGACCATCCGTTTGAGGATGATATGCCGTGATCATTTTAATCTGAGACCCCAAGGCATTTTAAAGGCCTTCCCAAAACCAAGAATTGAAACGTGGTTCTCTATCTAATGAAACTGTTGATGGCACACCATGGAGCCTTACCACCTCCTAAAGATACAAACAGCCCAACTCATCCACTTTAGTTGTATATCTGATCAGAATGAAGTGGGATAATTTGGTCAGATGATCAATCACCACACAAATGGAATTATTACCCCGACGTGTATGAGGAAATCCAACAATTAAGTACATGTAAACATCATCCCACTTCCAGGTAGGAATGGGTAATGGATGGAGAAAACCTAAGGGACTTTGATGCTCTACTTTCACCTGTTGGAATGTGTAGCATCTCAATACAAAGTCTGTGATGTCTCGTCTCATACCAGGCCACCAGAACTACCAACAGAAATCATAATACATCTTGGTGGCACTCGGAAGGACATTAGATTGAGACTAGTGGATATCTTGCATCACCACCTTTCACCGAGATAATGACACTACTGAACGGTCCTTGAAGCACAGGATGCCCTTGAGAGACGACGACCAATCAGAAGTTGTCTCCCTAGCATGAAGAAGCTGCCTCGACCACTGAAAAATCTCATCACTGGGTTGTTCCCACTGAATTAGCTCCACCAGAGAAGGAGTCAACTAAAATCTCACCAAGAACACACCCCCATTTTTCTCCTTGGTCTCCACATGCATCTGAGTAAAGAGTGCCATCAGAGTCCACTCATAACTGGACTTCTTTAAAGTCCACATAGGGACTCTTCTGCTCAAGGTTTCGGCCACCATGTTACCCTTTCCAGGGGTATAGACAATGTCAAATTTGAACCCCTGAAAGTACTTTATCCAACAATGTTGCCTTGGGTTGAGTTCCTTCTGTGAGAAGATATAGGCCAATATTTTGTGATTAGAGTAGACCACAAACTTCTACCCAAAGAGGTAGTGATGCCAAGTCTTCAAAGTGTGCATCACAGCTGATAACTCCATGTCGTGGGTCGGGTAATTCTTTTCTTGTGGTCGGAGTTGGCAAGAGCCATACGCCACCACATGATCATCCTGCATAAGCACGCACCCAAGGCCCAAACCTAAAGTGTCACAATACACCACATATCCCTTTCCAGCCTCTAAAAAATCAGAACGGGGGCGGTAGTCAACCTCCTATTCATCTCCTTGAATGATTCTTCATATTATGGGCCCCATACAAACTTTACCCATTTTTGGATGAGCGCGGTGATCGGTGAAGAAAGCCGAGATAAATCCTGAACAAACTGCCTGTAATAACCAGCCAGGCCAAGGAAACTCCTAATATCGAACACAATATTTGGCTACTCTCATGACATAACCGCACTGATCTTCTCAGGGACCACCTAAACCCCTTGCTCTGAGATCACATGCCCTATAAATTTCAATTCCCTGATCTAGAAAGTGCATTTGGACAACTTTTCATAAAGGCGATGCTCTCGCAAGGTTCCCAGAACGATCCACAAGTGATGCTCGTGTTCCTCCTTGGATCCCGAATAAACTAAGATTTCATCCACAAATACCATGAAAAAAGAATCGAGATATTTATGGAACACCATATTCATGAGTGCCATAAAGAATTCTGGAGCATTAGTCAATCTGAAGGGTATGACCAAGTACTCGAAGTGGTCGTACCTGCTTTGAAAGGCTATCTTTGGGATATCTGTCTCTTTCACCCTTAGTTGATGATAGCCCGAATGCAAGTCGGTTTTATAAAACCAACTTTCCCCCTTCAACTGATCAAAAAAGTTGTCTATTTAGGGCAAATTATATTTGTTCTTGATTGTTACCTTATTCAGCTTCTGGTAGTCAATGCACAACCAGAGGGATTCGTCAGCCTTTTTCATGAACAACATAGGAGTGGCCTAAGGAGAGGAAGTCGAGCAAATGAATCCTTTGGATTCTAAGTATTACAAATATATCTTAAATTCCCTCAGCTCAGTGGGGGCACATAATATGAGGGAAGAGATATTGGTTATGTTCCCGATGCCAGATCAATCAAGAACTCCACATCCCGCTTCGGGGGGAAACTTGAAAAATCATCTGGAAATACCTCCAAAAACTCATCAACTACATGAGGTAGTCCACAGTCAGGAGCATTAAAATTGTCCTCTATCGTGAGTGAAGATAACTAAAAAATTACATCTCCCAACTCTGGGAGTGGAGGTCCCGAACGACTCAACTGAGGATCCCATTCCCCACGAAAAACCTAACGACTCTCATCAGGTGTCATGAAACTCACTCACTGCCTATAGCAATCGATGTGCACCTGGAAGTGTACTATCCAATTCATGCTAAGTATTACATCAAATAGATCCATATCTAAGACCAATAGGTCTCACTCCATCTCAACCCCTGACACAGAAAGCACACATAATGGACACCTAAGACCCTACTCCTTTCCCAGCAGCGTCACCAAATCCATCGTAAAAGATAAAAACTCAGTTGGAAAATTCAATGTGTCCAAAAAACGGGTATAAAATAATGAAATAGAGGTGCCAGTATCAAAAATAGAAGCAACTATAGAAGATGCAATCAAAATGGTACCTCGAATTGTCGACGATCCTTCCTCTGATCCTAATGGTGCCTGATCCACCACATAGAGATGTCTAGTCTCTACTTGAGGATGACCGCTAGTCTATGGATGTTCCCTAAACTGGATCTTCCTAGAAGATGACCCAACTTTACCACCATGACCACCAAATCAAGATCCCCCCATCCTCGATGGCTCTAACTAAGATGGCACTCCTCTTAAAGCCACTGACCCTGCCCCACTCTGAAGTAGACGTTCCACCCCGCAAAAGTGCTACAAGTAACCCATACCTCTACATTGATAATAGGGATTCAGAGGAAATGGGCATACTAGTCGGATGTGACCTGAACTCCCATACTAGTGGAACATGATAGATCTCACATCAGAAGCCGCAAATGAAAACTGCCTGGAAGAGTGGCCTAAACTGCCACCTCCCTTCTTTCCCTGCTCCTCTCACTTCCTTTTCTTTTCTGAAGAGCTATCACTGCCCACTACTGATACTATCCTAGAGAAAGCATCCCTCCATTTTTGGTCAATCTCCACCATACATGCTCGGTCAACTACCTCAGCATAGGTCCTCAACTTAAACAAGAAAACCTAGGAGTATATCTCTGGTCATAAGACTTTCTCAAACCTATGGGACTTCGTTTTCTCATTAGAAATGATTTCAGAAGCATACTAAACCAGATCAGTGAAACAATTGGGGTACTCTATCATAAAAATATACCCCTGGACAAGATTCATGAACTCTCAGGATCTATCATATTCCAATACTTCAGGGAAGTACTATCCATTAAAGACGACCTTGAAATCCCCCCAGTGCATCTGCTCATTCTTCCCAGTTTGAAGTACCAATTCCCACCACCTGTGGCTGGGACCCTCCAATGGAAAAGAGGCACACTTCACCCTGACCTCCTCGGGTGTGTTTAGGAACTCGAACATGCACTCAATCTTTTTGATCCATTCCTCTGCTTCCTGGGGTTCTATGCTACCTCAGAAAATAGGATCCTTGTTTTTTAGAAACTACTGGGCCTTTTCCTTCCTTGGAAAAATCTCATCTTATCTAAAAGGAGCTATAATATGAGTCGTTCCATGTCCTAGAGCTTGGACAGCCCAAACCACAGCCTCTATTAGCCTCTGATCAAGCGGTGAAGGATCCAGCTTCCTCCCGTGGGTGCATGGGAGATTTCCAAGGAGTCATGTTGATAAAAAAAAGAAATAGTCACAAGAGAAAAATCAGAACAAAAATTATGAAAATTTCATCAATAATATAAAATATAAATAATCCAAACACATTACAACAATAAAATAAATAATTACCCCACCCCCACCTGATTTCCACGTGTAGTCTGCAGCTCACACGTCTCACCTGGAAGTGAAGTCAAACAAAAAATTCCAATGTCCCATGGTGACTCGAGGTCTGAAAAGAGATATGCAGGCCAAGCACCCTACTCATGACCAAAACTCTGATTCCTATCATTCCTATCTCTTGTCTAGCCCGACTCATCCCAAAATAATAATATAACCCAAAAACATTAACCTCCTCTAATACCATTTTGTCACGAACCAAATCTGATCGCCAAAAAAACTGAAACCAAACACAGCCCATGACAAGGCCCTAAGAGCATTCCCTATCTCTACGGGCTAGCACAAGTGCCTGGGTATTATAGATTTTAGTTTGGGAACGATTTACCCGAGTACGGATACATAAAACATAAAAAACAATCGATAAACTGAATCTGAAAATTCATACCAAAAAAGATTTAAACAAAATCCATAACTGAATAAATAGGTTTAAACATATAAAAAGAGGTCCAAATACACATAAAAGTATCATAAAAACAGCCCCAGGGACTCCACATGACAAGGGGTCATCACCCACAAGTTGTCTCCACAACACTACATCATGGATGGGAACTAACAACCCGAATCGCCATCACCCAAGGCATTGCCATTACCTGTGTCAAACATGATCAAGTATACTTAAACCCAAGGGGTGTAAGTAGGGTGTGATACTAATCCCAATAGTATACCACCAAGATATTCCATAGAGTAAACAATACAAGATAAAAAGCATGCCATTTTTGGTAAACAAGAAGTGGTGGAAATAATTTCTAAAGAAAAAAACTTTTGAATGTAAGCAGTTTTCAAAGGGAATTTTCCATGAGTGAGAACATTTAAGTAAAACATGTAATACACTGTATTTTACAGAAAAAAACCACCATATTCTAAATATAATTACAAAGGAGTCAATGAGAACTAATTTCGGGAACACCCCTAGGCACTAGTTAGTATCGGGCCTCATGTACCTCGTACCTTGATGTAAAGTAACCATAGAAAAATCCATTATAGTGCACGATACACTAGTAGGGAACATACCCATAACCTATTGTTCCCCAATAATCATCAATATAGTTTTTTTAGTGTTTTCGTTATCAATTTTTCTTCATGAAACTGGGATAAAACCACTCCAAATCACTATCGTACTAGCACATATCTGCCCTCCTAGATACTCGGGCTTCCCCCATTGTGATCAAACCACTTTCACATGATACCAAAAGCCATTATCACATAAAAAAATCATTTTTGGTCATAATAAACTCAAAAAAGTAGCTATTCGTGCTTTTCACCACTTACACCACTCAATAAAACCTTTCGAATTTCAATAAAATAACTTCACAAAATTTAACAATGTTTTGCACACAAAATCCCTTAAAACCCCACTTTGAACACCATGTGAATACCCATATTTACCAAAAAATAGTTTCCAGCACCCAAAACATTTCTATAATCCCATTTCATGAGTTATAAAACAACCCCAATTGGCATAACATAAAATAGACATGTAAAACACCCAATTTAACACAAAATTGGTACCGAAAAATAATTTTCTTAACAAAAGTGACGAAAACCAGGTTTTGCAGCAAATATAATGAAGGATAATTATGATAAAAATATAAATTAAGAAAATATAACTCATCTATCATTGATTACCCACGGAATCACCTACCACAAGTGTCAAAACCCTTGAATCTTTGTGCGAAAATTCAACCGCACCACTATCGCACCATAAGGGACTCAAATCAAGCCTAAAACCAGAATAATAGACCAAGAAAACCATGATCAAACACTAGGTTAGAAACCCTACTTTATGGAAACAATGAACTTAAATAATAAGGGAAGAAACCCAACACATATGGAAGAAACCCTAAACAAATTGAGAGAAGAAGGAAGGAGACCCACTTACTTGAGGGATCTTGAAGAAATCACCCCAAATACACCAGTAGCTGAATTTACAAACATCTAAAAATGAAAATGAGGTTTGAATAAGTATTATAAGGTCAAGTGAGAACTAAAATAGGTCAAAAAGAGTAAAAATTTAAGGATTTATGAAGGAAACAAGTTACCTCTTTAAATCTGGATGATTTGAGAAAGCCTAAGAAGTTATGACCTAATTCATGATACATATGAGCTCTAAAGAGTGGGAAAAGATAATGGGGGTGTGCCTAGGTTAAGTGGTATTAGGTGAGACTTGTAATCACCAAAAAATCATAAAAATTGAATAATATATTAAATAAAAAAGTTTTTTTAAAAACTGGAAATGGGATTCCAGGTTGGCCTAATTCCTTAAATAAAAACCCAAATCCACCATTATTATGGATACCTAAAGGATAAAAATTAATATGGTGGTATTAATAGGTTAGTTTAGGCCATTTTTGAAGTGTAATGGGTGCTAAATATTAAAAAATTAAAGAGTTATAAAAGAAACAAAATTGGTTTTTAAATCTGGAAATGAGCTCACGGTTTGGCCCAAATCATGAAAACTCACCCTTTCCACAAAAAATGCATGGGAAACCCCCAAAACAAAGAAATAAATGAAGTTATATGAAATTTAAATTTAAAATAAGTCATTTATTTGACACAAAAGGTTTTTTGACTCTAGTTTATGCCAAAAGGATTTATAAGTTGTATAGATCCATTTATGGATTGAAGAAAGTATCCAAGTCATGGAACATTCGATCCGATGAATCCATAAAAGAATTTGGTTTCATTAAGAATGAATGTGAGCCTTGTGTTTACAATAGTTTTATTGGGAATTCATTCATTATCATAGTATTATATTTTAATGACATATTACTTATTGTAAACAACATACCAATCTTATAGTCTATTAAGGACTTTTTAAACAAATGTTTCTCCATGAAGGACTTTGGTGAAGTAGCCTATATTCTAGTGATCAAGATCATTCATGATATACCTAAGAGGTTTATTTGACTAATTCAAGGTATATATATTGACCATATACTAAAAATATTTAGTATGGATCAATCCAAGAGGGGATTGGTTCCAGTGTCACATGGTTTACATCTTTCTAAGAAAATGTGTCCTCAGACACAACATGATAAAGATAGAATGAGCAAGATCCCATGTGATTTGTCTATAAGATCAATCATGTATGTAATTTTATGTACTATACTTGATGTTGCCTATGAATTTAGCATGGTAGGAAGATATCAAGATGATCTAGGATAACAGAATTGGTATGTTGTTAAGGTTATCCTTGATTATCTGAGAAGAACTAAGGATGTGTTCCTAGTGTATGGAGGAGATGAGGAGATGGTCATCAGGGGATATACTGATGATAGTTTTCAAATAGATCAAAATGATCTGAAGTCATAATCAGGACATGTTTTTTATCTAAATGGAGGAGTTGTGAGCTGGAAGAGTTCAAAGCATCCAGTTGTCAATGATTCTATAATGGGGTCCAAATATATAGTGGCTTCTGATGTAGCCAAGGAATCCATTTGGATTTAAAACTTTATCCAAGGGCTTGATGTGGTACCCAATAGTAAATACCCTATCACATTGTATTGTGATAATACTGTAGTGGAGGCTCTTGCGAAAGAGTTAAGGTCACACCAATAGACAAAGCATATAATCCTGAAGTATCACCTATTGAGAGATTTTTATCAAATGGTTGAAGTTTTAGTAAGTAAAGTACCCACAAAAGATAATATGGTAGACCCCTTAAAAAAATTTGTATCCCAGTAGAAGCATGAGTATCATGTGAGAGCTAGTAGACTGAAGGTTGTTGGTAGTTGGATCTAGTGCAAGTGAGAGTCTATTGGAGGTGGTGCCCTAGAACCAACTTATGTGTACTTTATGATAACTTGTATTCATAGTTTTAAATATTCACAAACTCATTATCACATCATGATTGTTATTCTACATAACATAGTATGTGATAATGTCCCAAGGGTATCTTTTGTGCTAAAAGGTCATAGTAGTTCCTCACTATGATGATAACCTAAAAGTGTTATGATACTATTCTTAAATATATGTTCTATAGTCAGATGATATCATTTGAGGGACATAACTGATACAAACTATTATGTTTGGAGACTCATAGGACTTTGAGTCACCTTCTCATGGTGTATGCCCTTGGTAATATCCAGTGTGGAATATTATGAGAACAAGATCTGCCAGTAAGAAATCCGCATTTATATGTGTCATTAGATGTTCTTATCTATGGATGTGTATATTTATAATTAAACTTTAAGATTATTATTAATGAGTATTATGAGTCACATAATTTGATGTATTGATGAAAACAATGATGAAAAATGTTCGCGGTGAGGTAGGATACATTGGGTGTGTCACGATTAATATTTCATTAATGAATAATTTAATAATAGATTTTTCCCTTATATTCTTTAATGGAAGTTAATATCTCAGGCTCTTTGATAGAAATGATATAGCATAAATAAATACATGTCCATGGTATTTTATATACAAGTTCAATTTTTAGGAAGTTAAAGAAAGAGACATCAAGCATATAGGTTGATGTCACCATCATGCAATCTGCTTGATCAGAGATATCATGATAAAGGGATTATATTACATAGTAAGTGTCTGTATGAGGTATTATGTCATTGTGGAATTAACTTTTTTCTCTATGGGTTTCTTAACATGTTGTTAGATTCTAACCTTGGACTGTAGGTTACTTCACCTAATTCCACTGATAAAGAGGCCTAGAGGGTCACACAATAAGTGTATCTAGAATCTTAGTTAAATAATATTATTATTATTTATTATTTAACAAGTTGAATTAATATTATTCCCATATATGGTTTAATAATTATTCATGTTTAATTTATCGTGTGTATTCCATCACCAGTTATTCAATAGAATATAATGTGAGCAGAATATTTAATAAATATTTATTTTCTATTTAGTGAATATAATATTTATTTATTTATTAGTGAATAATATAGTGATATTTATTTAATAAATAAATATTTATTATTCGAGGACTGATAAATATTATGGAGTAATGGCGGACCTAGTTTAATGATATGGTGAGAAATAATAAATATTGAATATTATTTGATTAAATAATATTTAATTTAATTCAAAAGTTAATCACATGTCGAGAAATAATATTATTATTATTATTAGACATGAGGTTTCATAAGGATTAAATAAATAATAAAGGGAACTTTCGTTATTCACAACGGATTTGGAGAATCCTATCGAGACCTAGAGAGATCCCTTCTCCAAAAATGCTCCCAAGAACGGAGAGAGATCTTCCTCTACCTCTCACTCTCAAGTCAAGAGAGATCCAGGAGAACACTTTGGAAGCGGTTCTTGAGGCGATCAAAGGTGGACGACGTAAGCAATAGGATATGTTGTGCTAGTACTCGGAGATTCCTACAATGATGTTCGTAGATTTTTGGAACATGTGTGGATCACTACTAGAGGGAATCTACTCTTGATTCCTACAATACAATGATGGTACAACGCAAATCTATTGTTAGATCCATCAATGAATAAATAATTCCAACAAGGTAATTCTTTAATTAATTAAATTAATTGTAAATAATATGTGATGATCATCTCTCTAGTTCATACGTTCTATCTCTAATCTATATTATTTGATTCAATAATTTAGATCATGACATTTATCATTGTATAAATCTCATATTGATCATCGATCATGATAAAAAAAAGTTGGGCACAACCCATTGCACGCTTCCGCTGCACCCGGTGTTAGGTTAGGATATATGAGATAACCACAAGAGGGGGGTGAATTGTGACTTTAAAAACTTCTCGAGAATATTAAACAGAATCGATTCTTTCTTTTAACTATGTTAAATATGATTTAAGAAGCGTAAATAAACAGATCATAATAAACGAGGATATATAGTGGTTCAGGGCACAAAAATCCCCTAGTCCACTCCACCGACACTCTTCTCTATGAGCTTGGTGATTTTCACTAGTCAGTCCTCTTATCACAGGACTATCCACAACTGAGTGCAGGTAGTTAACACCTTTACAAAATAATACTTGAATAACATAGCCTTCTGGTTCTCAAACCAAGAACTATACAAACACATCTTAGATCAAGAATCTGATACTCCTTAAAATAAAATAGTATTGACTTAAAATGCTTTTGATTGTTCTTCGCAGTTGTAGCAGCACGCAACTGACGGTAGATGGATCGTCGTCTTTAGAAAAGAATTTATTTAAGAAGGTACAGTTATGAAATGATCTGGTTGCAATAGATATTGAAATATTCTTAACAATAAATCAGTAGTAGACTTACAATAGATATTTGATTTAGAATAATTAAATTTTCAACATTTCTCTTCTTCTATAGAAAACAGATTCTGAATGTTTTCGTCGCAATAGATCTGAAAAAGATCTTCTCAAGAAAAATGAATTTCTTAGATCACTGTATGTTCTTCTATATGTACGTGGATTTGTGTGTTTATATATTTTAAATCATATGCACATATATATAGAATAAATATGAGCTCGTGCTTTATAAATCTAGATCCATAAATATCACCTGAAAGACTACGATAATTTAAATTTGAAAATAGAGCAGTCGTAACTTCCCTTAATAATAGGCAAGAATTACTCCTCTTAAATCGATCATTTAAATCAAATAAAATCAGATTTTAATCAGTAAAAGATGATCTTGAAATCAGCCTGATATCCCATAAAATACTGTTGCACAAAATCTTTGATAAATTCACAAATTCAAATCTCCAATGCTTGAAGAAGTCAAACGTAGGGTTCTTTTTATAAGCAAATAAAACATCAAAATGTAAGGTTGATCACAAACATAAGGTTGATGATCCTTAATTTTTACTTCAGAACATAAGGTGTGTGATCCATACTTTTTCTATCAATGTAAGGTTCATTACAAAAGTAAGGTTGATGATCCATATGTTTTCTCCTCAAACGTAAAGTTATATACTTACTTAGGGTTCTTCATCCATACTTTTCTCATATGTTGAACGTAGGTTTCATCCAAATGTAAGGTTCTTTTACCATAATTTTCTATCAACATAAGGTTGATTAACCATACATGTTGATCCTCTAACATCAGATATAAAAAGAACATAGGGTTTATTCCTTACGTTACATTATTCAACGTACGGTATGAACAGTGTTTCCAAAACATGCTAAAAAGCTTTCCGAAGACTTTGAAAAATATTCCAAACATATAATAATCTTTAAAATAGTTCCATAATTAGGAATATAAAGAATATTAATTTCTTTAAATACACTTATATTAAAATCATTAGTAAAACAAACAAGGATATTTGTGAGCATCAAAATCATCATAAAATATAGAGTATTGTTGAGACAATACATGCCCAACAATCTCCCCCTTTTTGATGATCACAAAACCCATAAAATTATTTTCATAAATTTATAATTTTTCAAATGTATAAAAAAAATTTACTTTCAAAAAAATTATTTCAAAGTGAATTGATTCCTTTAGAAATAATATGTTTATCAATATTTCTCCATCACATATCTAAAAATAATAAAATGATATGTTTATTCATTTATACAGTTTTCTCCCCTTTTTTAATAGAAATTTATTTTCCAAAAAAATAAAATAATTTTTCAAATCTATAAGAAAATAAATGTTTCGTTTATCTAATTTTATCTCCATTTTTGTGATATCAAAAAGAAAGTATATAATAAAGAATAAAACACCTTTAATGTAGCACCGAACTATAAGTAAAGGTTATGATAAACTATTTATTAATAATCGAATATGGATTTTTGGCAGTTTAACATAGAAATAAATAGTATAATAAATAAAACACATAAAATAAGAATAAAACATATTTAATTCATCGCACAGTGTATAGATACATAATGATCAATAATCAAGGTTTGTGGCTTAAGGGTTGGATAATAGATTTCAACGATTCTGAAATATTTCCTTTAATTCTAACAAATGCAACCTTAACTTATTCATTACTGCGTCTCCTAGATTGATATTAAATTTCTAGCTTCCTGACTCACATGAAGATCTTCAATGAGATTTACCTTGAAAAACTCATGCAAATTTTCCTCTTTTTCCATAAAAACATTCAGCTTCTCAGTAAAATTGTTGAGCAAGTCTCTCATACCTGGTTCATTAGAAGTGAGTTGCTCAACAAGATGTTTCTGATTGTATAAGAAAATTGAAATAGGAGCACTATTACATTGTAAATATTGCATTATTCCATTCATATTGCTCATTATATATATAATGTCCTGAAATCTCTTTATTAGATCAGGTGAAGTTCCATATGTACTTGCTTGATTTTAATTAACAGACTCAAACTGTTGTCCCAAGTAGATTTTCAAATCCAAAATTTTTGATTTTGAAACAGCTTCTAACTTCATATTTTCAATTTCATTCAACATTTACCTCTTGAATGCATCAAGTTCCATTTTAGAAATAGTACTTTGTTTCAGATCTTCCAATTTCTATTTTCCTTTTTCCAACTCATTTTTCAGAAAATAATTTTCTTATTGAGCTCAGTTAAACTTAATAACTAGTTCTTCCACATTATCTGATAGTTAATCAGAGGAATCCTGTGATTGATTTAGGGGTTGATCTACTAGTTCCAAGTGGAACGATTGAGCTTCATATTTTTCTTCATCATCCTTCTCTACTGATTTTTCAACAGACTTCTCTTTTGACTGTTCAACATAAAAAGATTCATTTAAAACTTCTGTTTGAACTCCAGACAAATTTTATGCTTCTTGATTCACATTTTCTATAGCATGTTTCTCCTCATGAGCAATATCTTCTTGAATCATCTCTTCTTGCTGGTTATTTCCAATTTGATATACAGATTGATCCATAGTTTTTGTTACCTGAGATTTTTCTTGAGCTACTTCTTCTATTATAGGCACCACTTTTGTTTGAGACACCACTTCTTTTCGAGGTGTTATTTCTTCTTGAGGAAATACTTCTTTTTTCCTTTCCTCCTGTATATCTTCTCTAGCCTCTTGAAAAGGCTCATTCAAAATTTTATAACTGATAGGTTCTTCTGAACCTAGAATCTTTTCATGAGAAGGTTCCTTTGGAACCTCTCTATTCCTTGACCTTATAAGTCCTTCTTAACTTCCTTCATATTTATATTCATCTTTAGATACAAAATGTAATATCCTTGATTTTTTTGAAACCTCTCCAATCCTAGATTCTGCAAATCCTTCTTTATATTTAGTAACTTTCTCCCCCTGAGCAGAGATCTGGTCCTCATCTACTCCAACAGGCATAATCTTCCCTTTGATTGTGCTCCAGAAAAATCTTAACTTCCTAAGGGTTCCAGCATTTAAGACATTGTTGTGATTACATCTCACCCTTGCATTAGTCAATCTGATAACTTCCTTTTTAAACAAAATTTTTGAAATTATCCATCCATATGGATAAAAATTCATCCTTGCTTCAAGCTGACAATAATAGTTTAAATATCTTACTAGATATCTTGGGAAATTCAACTTAATTTCACTCAGAAATAGAAACATGAAATACATGTCGGGGTATAGAATTTTCTCCATTTCATCCATCTGAGGTGCTATACCAGTTTGAATGAACTTAACTAAATTTTTTTGGTTAGCTTCCAGATCTTTCACAGACATTTTCGCAATGTTCATTGATCCAAATAGAAAAGAAATAATATTTTATGATTTGTGATTCTAATACCCTATTGATTTCAAGTCAAAATGAAAAACTCCCTCATGAGGGAAGTTCAGAATATTTGCAATCTCAACTGAAGAAATAGAGAAATATTTATCCTTTATTCTAGTGATTATTGAATATTTAGTGTCTCCCAAGCTAAATTGAACAGATTTATAAAAGCACCACAATTATACCTCACATAAAAATTTAGTGTAGTCCTTATTTAAGGTCATCTCGAGATCTTGAAATGAAAGTTCTTACTTCAATAACAGGTTCATCTAGTAAAGGAACTCCAGATCGACCACTTTTCCTTGAAGGATTTTTCTACCCATTGAGCATTGGTGCTTTGTGTTACTTAATTTTCCCTCCTCGACTCTCTTAGTCTTTGTTATTGCTGTCAAACTAGACTCGAAAGCTCTAAGGATTTGAGGTTGAACAGTTTCTAGGGTTTCAAATGGAAAACAGAGGTAGATGAAAGAGATAAAGGTTTAGGTATTCAAAAGGGTTTGAGAAAAGATCGGGTTTGGAATTCGAAGTGTTTTTTGTCAGAACCTTGATTCTCATGTCATTACATACAATAATCATTACAAAAATAAACAAACCGTATATAGCGTATTAAAATTAATATAGAATAATAATAACAATAAAACTAATTTATGTAAAATAATCAGATAAATTTGTTTAATTGTTAAAGTTAACTCATTTAAGTAAATATATATTTAAAATAATAAAAAAATTAAAATTAAAATTAAATAAAACTTATTTAAAATTAAATAAACCTAGCTCCCCCTTAATGAACTCAAAACTTACAGTGGGAAGTGGTTTAATAAAAATATCATCTAATTGATATTCAGTATTTACAAATTATAAAAATATATCTTTTTTAAGAACATGGTCTCTTAGAAAATGATGTCTTATATCAAAATGTTTAGTTATAGAATGACTTATAGGATTTTTTTGAAATATTTATAGCACTATTATTAGCACATAAAATAGATGTACTATTAAAATTTAGTACAAATTCCATAAGTGTGTTTTTCATCCACAAAACTTGTACACAGCAATTGCCTACAGATGCATATTCTGCCTCGGATGTTGACAGAGCAACTGAGTGTTGTTTCTTACTAGACCACGACACTAAGGATTTTCCTAAAAAGTTATAGGTTCTTGAGGTACTTTTTCTATCTAATATAAAACTTCCAAAATCATCATCTGAATATGAAATTAAATTAAAATCAGAAGTTTTGGGATAAAGAAGATATTGAAAAATAGTTCCTTTTAAATATCTAAAAATTATTTTAACGGAAATAAGATGAGATTATTTAAGATTTGATTGAAATCTTGCACAAAGACACACTGAATACATAATATATAGCCTGCTAGTAGTAAGATATAATAAACTACCAATTATACCTCTATATAATTTGTTATCCATTGGTTTTCCAATTTCATCCAAATCAAGTTTTATATTAGTACACATATAAGTTGCATATGTCTTACTGTTTTCAAGTCGAAACTTCTTTAGTCAATAAATAATGTATTTAATTTGATTCAAAACATTTCCAAAATCTTTTTGACAAATTTGAAGTCCTAAAAAGAAATTTAGTTCTCCCATAATACTCATTTCAAATTCTTTTTGCATTAGATTTGAAAACTCATGACAAAGATTTTTATTAGTTGACCCAAAAATTACATCATCAACATAAATTTTAACAAATAAAATATTAAAATTTACATTTTTCTTGAAAATTGTTGGATCTATTGTACCAACAATAAAATAATTTTTCAAAATAAAAGAACTTAATCTTTCATACCAAGCTCTAGGTGCTTGTTTAATGTCATAAAGTGATTTAGTAAGCTTAAAATAGAATCTAGTTTTTGGGAATTTTCAAAACTAGGAGGTTTTTCAACATAGAATTCCTCTATTAGATAACCATTTAAAAAGGCAGACTCGACATCCATCTGAAATAATTTGAAATTCATATAATATGCATAGTCTAAAATGATTCTAATAGCTTCTAGTCTAGATACATGGAAAAGGTTTCATCATAATCTATACCTTCTTCCTGATTATATCCTTTAGCTACTAGTCTTGCTTTATTTCTAGTTATAATTCTTTGATCATCTTGTTTATTTCTAAAGACCCATTTAGTTCTTATAACATGACAGTTTTTTGGTCTTTAAACTAATTCCCAAACTTCATTTCTTTTGAATTGATTTAGTTATTCTTGCATTATTATCATCCAAATTTAATCATTTAAGTCTTCTTCTATATACTTGGGTTCTAATTGAGATAAAAAGGCAGATAACTCAACTAGTTTTCCTATATTTCTTCTAGATTTTATTCCTGTGTTTAGGTCTCCTACAACAGTTTCTAAAGGATGATTTTTTAGGGTTCTAAATTGTCTAGGTAGAACACTATTAGGTTCATCAGTGTCATGTTCTTCTGAACTGGACTGAATTTTATTTATATCATTTTCAAATTCATCTTTTAAGTTCTCAAGTCCCATGTTATCATTAGAGTTAGTTTCATCCATTTGATCTTTCACTTTGACAAAAGGTTCAGATTCATCAAATTTCACATGAACTAATTCTTCAACAATCCTTGACTTTTTATTAAAAACTCTATAGGCTTTGGAAGTATCATAATATCTTAAGAATATTCCTTTTTCAGATTTTGGATCAAACTTACCAATATTATCCTTGGTGTTTAAGATATATACCTTGCATCCAAAAACTTTAATGTACTTTACTTTATGTTTTCTGTTATTCCAAAGTTCATAGGGTGTATTTTTGAAAATTGGTCTAATTAAAACTCTATTAATTATGTATCAAGATTTGCTTACATCTTTTTCCCAGAAATGGGTAGTAATACTGTATTCATTTAGTATAGTCCTAGCCATTTCATGAATAGTTTTATTTCTTCTTTCAACAATTCCATTTTGTTGAGGTGTTCTTGGTGCAGATAAGGTGTTTAATACCCATATTTGAACAAAAAGAATTAAATTCCTGATTCTCAAATTCTTGACCATGATCACTTCTTAATGAAATTATTTTAAAACCTTTTTCATTTTGAACAATTTTTCAAAAACTTTCAAATACAGTAAAAGCTTCATTTTTATATTTTAAAAAATATATCCAAGTAAATCTATAATATTCATAAACTAAAACATATACATATAATTTAACAGCCAAAATTGATACTCTAGATGGTCCAAACAAATCCATGTGGATAATTTCTAAAGGTTTTGATGTAGCAATTTTGTTAATAGATTTAAAGGAAGATTTGTGATGTTTTCCAATTTTGTATGCATCATAGAATCTATCACTTTCAAACTTAAGACAAGGAAAATCAGAAACTAATTATTTCTTAGATAATTTATGTAAAGAATAAATATTGCAATGTCCAAGTCTTCTATGTCAGATCCAAGATTCATTTATCTTATCAGTTAAACAATTCACTTTCTATTTACACAAGGAATTTAGGTCTAAAGTATAAACATTTTCATTTCTGAATGATCTAAATTTAATCAGTTTATCTTTAAATATAGAACAAGAATTGTTAGAAAAATCAACATAACATCCATCATCATAGAGTTGAGAGATACTTATCAGGTTATGTTTTAGTCCTTGTACATATAGTACTTTGTTGATTGAGACTGTTTCTGAATCTCCAATAGTTCCAATACCCATACTTTTTCCTTTGTCATTGTTGCCAAAGGTGACTAATCCACCATCCTTTTATGTTAAAGTTTTTAAATTGGATGAGTTTCCGCTCATGTTCCCAGAGAAGCCACTATCCATGTACCATATTGCTTTTCTTCTTCTATAACCTACTTCTTACAAAGATAGATTAAACAAGAGTTTGTTTTGGTATCCATATTCTCTTGGGTCCAGTAGTGTTAGCTAGCAGTGATCTGGGAACCCAAATTTTCTTTGTTTTTCCATAACTCAAATTATTTGAATCAAATAAATTGTTTGAAACAAAAGTCTTTTTAATTCCAATTTTTTGGGTATTTCTTAGATAACAATTTTTAGTTATATATCCTTTTATTCCACAGTAATGACAAGTTACACTTTTTTAATTGGGAACAAAATAGTTTTTATATAGTTTAGATTTTTCATTTTTACTACCTATACCATATCTTTCCCTTTTAATAACATTTTTACCAAGAATTTCATTTAAAGTATTTTCTCCTTTTTTAAAGAAGAGAGCAGTACTCTTATAGGTTTCTACTTTATCTTGTAGTGTCTTAATCTTGTTTTCATGTTCTGCACTATTTTTGGTTGATGAGTTAAATTTCTCAATTAACTCTTAGTGTTGTTTTAGTAAAGTGTTTATTTATCCTAAAACCGCATTGTGAATATTATTTAATGGTTTATGCTTCTTTAATAGAGAATCATATCTTTTTTCTAGCATTTTGCAATAGGCTTTAAGTTTTTCATTTGAATAGCTAGAATTAGAATCATAATTAGAGGATTAATAGGATTGTACCTGATCATCTTCATCCATGAAGCACATGTTTTCTTTTAGGATAGACTTGTAATGTCCCTGATTTTTCCATGTATTATTTTTAATATTATATGGGAATTCTTTCGAGACCAGGCTCTAAGACAGCGTGCAGTTCCGAGGCCCAGTGAGCCTGGAACAAATGTTTGAATTTAATTAAATAATTAAATATTGTGCGCATATGGTTTTTCTAAAAAAGTTGAATAACTTCTGAACGGGTACTCAGATTAGAAATCTGAGGGTACTGTTGCATTCAGAACAACAATTTTACCTTAGGTGAGGCCTAACATCGGCTGGCGCAGGTCGGTGGTGAAATATAGTTTTTGGACGTAACCATAATAAAATATTTAATAAAAATATTTTATTAAATTTTGTTACAACAAGATATTTTTATCCTTTTAAATAAAGGTTTTCTCAGGGGTCCAGGGTTACAGATCTCATAACCCTGAAACCCTTGTAGGCTTTGGAGGCTCTAGAGAAAACCCTAATGAGGAGACATCATTCTTGAAGGGTTTCACTGGCGATAACAACGCGATGACCGGATCTTCACCAACGAACATCACGAATCCTGGAGGGATTTGATCTCTTTGTGATTTCTTTTCTGTTCTTGATTCCTATGACGAACGCGGACTAATCCACAAATAGATTAGCCCGCTGATCGATCGTAATTGCGGGATGGGATTTTGTGGGGATTTTGGGGAAGATCTTCATCCTTGCAATTTAATCTGCTGATTATTTTGGTTTTAATCTAATGACGACAAACTCGGATCTTCATGAACAATGATCGAGGTTCATCCCTCTTGTTCGTTTTGCGATTAAATTCCTCGTTCTTCATGGAGACTCATCGTTCTTCCCCATGCTTGACGTTCTTGGAGGAAATCGACCATTGCACATTTGTATGTTGGCGCGATGATCTAAGATTGTGGACCCAACCTTGGGACGATGCTAAGGAGGTGCAAATACGGTGGTGATGGATGATTCGAAGCGGATTGAGAGATATGGGTTTTTTTGGGAGTTTTCTTTCGGATGAATCAACGCTTGTTTTCCGAGACGATTAAAGGTCCGAAACACCCAGATTCGGTGTTAGGATAATGAAACAAACAAGCATATTGAGTTTCACAGCAAACAAACAAGAGAAAAGGAAACTGGAATATCGATCGAGGCACGATGAGGAAGACAATGGTTCTGTAGAAATCCCGACTACACAGCGTGTAGTATGGGCTACACAGCGTGTGTTCGTCGGTGGACCACCTGGCGTGTACTCCGGGAGTACACGGACACGGGTTGGGTACACGGACAAGGACACTGCATGTATACCCTTCCCCAGCCAGACCCGGTCAGATACACGGGATACCCCGTGTACTGGTACACGGGAAAGGTGACATGGCCAGCGTACACGGAGCAAATCCCAGGTGCTCGGACACAGCATGTAATCATACTACACGCCGTGTAGTTGCTTTTTATACAACAAGCCTAGAGACACGGGTCGTTTACACGGGCAGTACCCGAAGTCAAGGAACACGGCGTGTGATCATTCTACACACCGTGTAGTCTAGTTTTACACACCTGGACTAAGACATGGGCCGTTCTACAAGGGCAATACCCTGGGTCAAGGAACACGATGTGTAACCATACTACAGGCCGTGTAGCCTGTTTTACATGGATTGAGCCAGTTGCCTTCTATGACTTGGACTAGTTTCCTTAGGGTTCATCCCCTTGGTCTTTCTCTTGAAGGTTTCTGGTATCATTTCCTACATACAGGAGTATTATCCCTTCATCAGGACTTCCTAAATAGAGTTGTTGGAATCCCCTCTGTGAGACTTAGAGCCAAATCCTCTATTCCTTCATGGTACCCTAGGTAGATTTTCTTGGTATCAACATGACCTACTTTACCTAGGTGTTGATCCTCTACTTAGTAGGTTAGTTCAGACTAAGTTGTTGGAATCGCCCCATAGCTACTGGTTGTGATCCTCATCTGACGCATCAAGTATCTTTCTTCAGTACTCGTGGAGTGAGTTCTCCCAGAACGAGTGCATCGTATCTTTCTGTGGACTTAGGAGTATGTTTGCCCGGTTACGTGCTTAGTGGAATCTTTGAGCTGGATCTTAGTGGTGGTTTTGCGATAGTAGATCATGTATGAGTATATCTAGATATTATTGTTATATGTTCTATAAACATATACTGTGTAGAGATGACTGTATCTTTCCTTTGTGGTATTTCCCTTGTTGTATTCATTTGTGGTTTCTGGGTGTCCTTCTGGGTATTGTTATACTCACCCCTGCACGGGATTTGCCCGCACGTGTCGTGTCTTATGTAGACGATGGAGCCTTTGATAGTATTCTAAGTGGACCAGGACCAGACGATGCTCAGTGAGATCAGGCAGGCCGAGGTGTGTTCCTACAGCTACGGATTGTAGTCCCAGTACCTTTCTTTACAGGTTGTACTTTGTTACAGACTTTCTTTTGGTGGGATTGTACTTTTGGCCCAGGGTTTTACATTACTATACTTTACTTTCCTGTCATACTCTGTTGGTTGAAATTTTAGTGTATGGATGCATTTCCATTTTCAGTAGTTTTTACCTTTCAGTTTTGTGGGTTTGGAGATGTGTGTGTGTTTGTATAGGTTTATAGGCAATGCCTCCCATGTTAGTGACATGCCTACTTGGTGCTAGTCATAAGCCCCTAGCCTATTGGAGGCGGGCTTGGGGAGTTGCGGCACGGGCCCCGCTGGGACGGGTCGTGACAGATTGGTATCAGAGGTGGTCGGTTCTACCTTAGGACCGAGAGTCTGTGAGTTGGTTTGGGGCAACAGTGTTAAGTGTTTCGAGTTCAGCTTTCAGGACAGGGACCTCAGTGTTGGTACGGGTGGCCAACGTATCCATACACCAGGACTCTGATAACTTGCTTTTTAACTCGGAACATGAGAACACTAATTGCAGGGGGAAGTAATGGTACATGTATCATATAGGAATGGGTTGTGGTTTCCATGTCCTTCTTGATTCAGCTCTCCAGATATACTCACTGATTGTGATACATCTTGTTTCTTTATAGGATGTCTCTGCGACGCGCACCCACTAGGATCCAACAGCTCAATCACGAGGATGACCCCCTCAGTGATAAAGCTTTGATACAGGGACCAGATCCCCCAGTTTTACCTTCGGGTGGTGTGCCAGTTATTCCACCACCTGTGGAGCAGTGTTTAGTGCATGTTGTACCCGTATAGGAGGAGTGTAGGCTGAGCGCACTCCACGAGTTTCAGAGATAGATACCCATCAGGTTTCGAGGCGAGCCTAACCCTCTGGTAGTAGAGGACTGGCTTGAGGCTGTGGTCAGAGTCTTCCATTTGTTCAAGACACCAGTAGACCAGATGGTGATCCTGGAAGCGAGCCTTCTGTAGGGCTCGGCAGGGCGATGGTGGAGTTTGGTTATCTAGACTCACGAAGAGGAGACTCTTGCATGGTCAGAGTTTGAGCATCTCTTTAGAGAGGAGTTTTCACCAGTTACCCTGAGAGCAGTACGTATACATGAGCTTCTTCAGCTTTAGCATGGAACCATGACGGTGGATGACTATTCATAGAGGTTTACCGACCTCTCACGGTACTCGATGGATATGGTCAGGGATCAGTACTTTAGAGCTTGAATTTTAGAGCGGGGCTTGCGCAGAGATGTACGAGCTAGCATCATCCCTATGAGCATTCCCACTTATGCTGGGGTGCTCGAGCGGGCTTTGGTGGTCGAGAGCTTCTTGGTAGAGTAGATACAGCTAGCAATTGTCAGTAGTGAGCGAGCTGGAGCAGAGACCTTGGCAACAGGGAGCCGACGTCAGGGACCCAGGCATGTGAGACGTTTTCAGAGGAGATCCCAGAACAGGGGATCTTCCGTACAGGTTTCATAGGGTGCATCTAGCCATCCTTGAGAGAGGTGATTCTACTCATGTGATGGCAGGGGACATCTCGCTCAAGATTGTCCGTCCCATTGTACTACTGACGTGGGAGCAGTGAATGGACCACTGAGGCAGCAGCAACGTGTGGAGCAGACAGATCCGCGGGGCGGCGGACATGGTAGAGGATCTGGGAGAGCAGCTGGAGGTGGTAAGCATTTTGACCCTTTGCCACCACCACCCCTAGGAGGTCCACCCCAGATTCAGGGAGATGGTGGACAGAGGTAGGGACAGCTACAGGCAGCGGAGGCTTATGACCCAGGTACTCCCAGAATGATTAGAGGTATAATTTGTGTCTTTTTTTACTTTGGTTTCCATACTAATAGACACAGGTGATAGTCATTCTTTTCTAGATTCTTATCTTGTTCGAGACCTTGAGATTCCAGTTGAGTCATTGAATCAACCCTTATGCTTAGAAACACTGACTGGAGAAGATTCAGAGATCACACACCTTTGCAAACAGTGTGACCTGACCCTTGGAGGTGAAAGTTTCGGTTGGAACCTCTTGGTGGTAGCGTAGAGGCCTTACGATGTCATTCTTGGTATGGATTGGCTATCCACAGTTCATACCCATATTGATTGTTTTAGGCGAAGGGTGCGGTGTGTCCGCAGTGATGGGATAAGGTTCTCCTTCGTCGGTGAAAAGGAGACCCAGGCAGCGTAGGATGGACTCGTGCGTAGGAAGGTACAGCCGATTTCACATTAGTTGGCTAGCCTAGCCCTTGGCGCAGTAGATGTTACGAGTTTCTAGTTTCCAGCAGTAGTGGCTAAGTACGAGGACGTCCTTCCGAAGGATGTCCCCGGGCTACCTCCCCGTCGGGAGATATATTTCTGCATTGAGTTGCAACCAGGGACGACACTAATATTAGCATCATCATATCGGATGGATCCGGTAGAGCTTCGCGAGCTGAGAGTGTAGCTATAATACTTGTAGAGGAAGGGCTTCGTGAGACCCAGTGTTTCACCCTGGGCGTCCCCAGTGTTGTTTGCCAAGAAGGTAGACGGGATCTTGAGGCTATGTGTGTATTTTCGGTGCTTGAATCAGGTGACCGTGAAGAACCAGTATCCACTACCAAGGATCGATGACCTCTTCGACCAGTTAATAGGGGCACGATGGTTCTCAAAGGTTGATCTATGATCAGGCTATCACTAGTTGTGAGTACGGGATGAGGATATACTGAATATGGCTTTCAGATGTCGCTACGGTCACTATGAGTACTTGGTGATGCCCTTTGGTGTGACGAACGCCCCAACAATGTTTATGGGACTCATGAAACGGATATTTCAGCCCTATCTAGATCGCTTCGTGGTGGTATTCATCGATGATATCCTTATGTACTCTACATCCGAGGAGGATCACGGGATCCACCTAAGGATGGTTTTGTACACACTCCGAGAGCACCGGTTATACGGAAAAATATCGAAGTGTCAATTTTGGATACAGGAGGTCCACTTTTTGGGACACGTTATCTCAGCAGATGGTATAGTAGTGGACCCAGCCAAGGTATAGGCAGTTTTAGCATGGGAGCCACCCCGGAGCGTGATGGAGGTGCGGAGTTTCCTTGGGTTGGTAGGCTACTATTGGAGATTCATTCCTAATTTCTCTAGGATTTCAGCACCCATGAAAACTTTGACCCGAAAGGGGCAGCCTTTCCTATGGACCGAGAGATGCCAGAAGACTTTTTAGCAATTGAGACAGAGTCTTATGAGCACCCTAATCTTGAGACTACCAGAAGAGGGTGTCGAGTACGTAGTGTTCTGCGACGCATCAGGAACCGGGCTTGGTTGTGTCCTAATGCAGAGGCAAGCGGTGATTGCCTATGGATCACATCAGTTGAATCCACACGAGCAGAACTACGCGACCCATGATCTTAAGTTGGCAGTGGTAGTCTTTACATTGAAGATGTGGCGGCACTACCTGATGGGCGAGCGTTTTATCGTTTACTCTGATCACAAGAGTCTTAGATATATCTTTTCTCAGAAGGATCTGAATTTGAGACAGAGGCGGTGGCTTGAGTTCCTCCAGGATTACAACTTCGAGATCGTTTATACTCCTGGGAAGGGGAATGTTGTGGCAGATGCTCTTAGCAGGAAATCCAGTTCTCAGTTTCTGGATGAGGTGATGAGGCAGTTGGCCTCTTTACAGTTATCCTTCGTGGATAGAGATGAGGGAGCTTACCTTCATTCGATGGTTGTTACCCCTCCACTCTTAAAACGAGTCAGGGAAGCACAGCTCGAGGATGCTAGCTGTGAGACTCTACGTGCTCAGATATCCGCAGGTGATGCTGTTGATGGATATTCAAAATGTGGGGAGCATGTTGTTCTTTTCAGAGGGCGCACAGTAGAAAAGTGTGGCAGAGTTTGTTTCTCGGTGCCTTACTTGTCAGCAAGTAAAGGCTGAGCACCAGGTTCCAGCAGGTTTGACTCAACCCCTTGAGGTGACAGAGTGGAAGTGGGATGGGATATCCATGGACTTCGTGACGAGTTTACCACATACGTCCAGGGGACACAATGCCATCTGGGTGATCGTTGACTGACTCACCAAGCCGGCCCACTTCCTAACCATATGAGAGCAGAGTTCAGTAGAGATCTTAGAACGTCTCTACATGCAGGAGATAGTTAGACTTCATAGAGTTCCATCAATGATTGTCTCAGATCGTGATGCTCGTTTCACATCCTGTTTGTGGAAGGGATTGCAGGAATCTTTTGGGACTCGGTTACGCTTGAGCACAGCATTTCATCCTTAGACTGATGGTCAGACAGAGCAGACCATCCAAGTTCCGGAGGATATGCTACGAGATTGTATACTTGACTTCGGTCGTAGCTAGGAGGATCACCTACCACTGGTGGAGTTTGCTTATAACAACAATTATCATTCCACTATTGGTATGGCACCATTCGAGGCTTTGTACGGGTGACCTTGCAGGTCACCGCTTTGATGTACTGACCCAGGAGAGTCAGCACTCATGGGTCCAGAAATGGTGTGAGCTACTACGGAGAAGGTGCAGGTCATCCAGGAGTGGATGAAGACTACATAGAGTTGGCAGAAGTCTTATGTCGATATGAGACGGAGGCCCTTGGAGTTCAAGGAGGGAGACCATGTGTTCCTTCAGGTCTCACCTCGATGGGGATTGCGGAGATTTGGCTGAGGTGGAAAGTTATCTCTGAGGTTCGTTGGCCCTTTTCAGATTCTAAGTAGATTTGGCGAGGTGGCGTGCCTCTTGGAATTACCTCCTCAGATGGACCGGGTACTCAACGTCTTCCATGTGTCGCAGCTACGGAGGTGCATGCATGATCCATCACACGTTATCGACTGGGGCGAGCTGGACATCAATGATGGAGTGACCTTTACTAAGTACCCAGTAGAGATCGAGGATCGGCAGGAGAAGATCCTTTGTGGGCGAGCTATTCCCTTGGTGTGTGTACGGTGGAAGCATGGGGATCTCTAGGAGAGCACGTGGGAGTGGGAGGCTCAGATTCGTGTGCAGTACCCACATCTTTTTTAGTAGCCTTTGTTTTGGCTTTTCGGGGACGTAAATCCCTAAGGTGGGGAGGATGTAATGTCCTGGATTTTTTCATGTATTATTTTTAATATTATATGGGAATTCTTCTGAGACCAGGCTCTGAGATGGTGTGCAGTTCCGAGGCCCGGTGAGCCCGGAACAAATATTTGAATTTAATTAAATAATCAAATAATGTGTGCATATGGTTTTCCTAAAAAAGTGGAATAAAACCTGAACGGGTGATCGGATCAAAAATATGAGGGCACTGTTGCATTCAGAACAACGATTTTACCTTAGGCGAGGCCTAACATCGGCTGGCGCAGGTCGGTGGTGAAATCTAGTTTTTGGACGTAACCGTAATAAAATATTTAATAAAAATATTTTATTAAATTTTGTTACAATGAGATCTTTTTATCCTTTTAAATAAAGGTTTGCGCAGGGGTCCAGGGTTACAGACCTCATAACCCTGAAACCCTTGGAGTCTCTAGAGGCTCTAGAGGAAACCCCAATGAGGAGACGACATTCTTGACAGGTTTCGCCGGCAATGACGACGCAGCGAACGAATCTTCACCAATGAAAACCACAGATCCAGGAGGGCTTTTATCTCTTTGTGATTTCATTTTTGTTCTTGATTCCTACGATAAACTTGGACTAATCTATGAACAGATTAGCCGGCGGATCGATCGTAATTGTGGGATGGTATTTTTCATGGATTTTGGGGAAGATCTTCATCCTTGTGATTTAATCTGTTGATTATTTTGGTTTTGATCTAATGGCGACAAACCCGGATCATCATGAACAACGATCGAGGTTCGTCCCTCTTGTTTGTTTTGCGATTAAATTCCCCATTCTTCGTGGAGACTCCTTGTTCTTCCCCACACTTGACATTCTTGGAGGAAATCAACTGTTGCACATTCGTATGTTGGCGCAATGATCTAAGATTGTGGACCCAACCTCAGGACGATGCTACGGAGGTGCAACTGCAGTGGCGATGGACGATTCAAAGCGGATCAATAGATATGGGTTTTTTTGGGTGTTTTCTTTCGGATGAATCAACACTTATTTTCTGAGACTATTAAAGGTCTGAAACACCCGGATTCTATGTTAGGATGATGAAACGAACAAGCATCTTGAGTTTCACAACAAACGTACAAGAGAAACGGAAACTGGAAGATCGGTCGAGGCGCGAGGAGGAAGATGGCGGTTCTGGAGAAATCCCGACTACACAGCGTGTAGTATGGGCTACAAGGCGTGTGTTTATCGGCGGACCACCTGGCATGTACTTCGGGAGTACACAGACACGGGTTGGGTACATGGCCAAGGACACGGCGTGTATACCCTTCCCTGGCCAGATACACGGGATACCCCGTGTACTGGTACATGGGCAAGGCGACATGGACAGAGACCGTGTACGGGCACATGTCCAGCGTATATGGAGTGAACCCCAGGTGCTCGGACACGGTGTGTAATCATACTACATGTCATGTAGTTTCTTTTTATATGATAAGCCTAGATACACGGTCCGTTTACACGGGCAGTACCCGAAGTCAAGGAACACGACGTGTGATTATTCTACACGTTGTGTAGTCTAGTTTTACACACCTAGACTAAGACACGGGTCGTTCTACACAGGCAGTACCCGGGGTTAAGGAACACAGTGTGTAACCATACTACACGCCGTGTAGCCTGTTTTACATGGCTTGAGCTAGTTGCCTTCTATGACTTGGACTAGTTTCCTTAGGGTTCGTCCCCTTGGTCTTTCTCTTGAAGGTTTCTGGTATCATTTCCTACATACAGGAGTATGATCCCTTCAGAAGGACTTCCTGAATAGAGTTGTTGGAATCCCCTCTATGAGACTTAGAGATGGATCCTATATTCCTTCATGGTACCCTAGGTAGAGTTTCTTGGTATCGATGTGACCTACTTTACCCGGGAAATGATCCTCTACTTAGCAGGTTAGTTCAGAATGAGTTGTTGGAATCACCCCATAGCTACTGGTTGTGATCCTCATCTGACGCATCAAGTATCTTTCTTCAGTACTCGTGGAGTGAGTTCTCTCGGAACGAGTGCATCGTATCTTTCTGCAGACTTAGGAGTATGTTCTCCTAGTTACGTGCTTATTGGAATCTTCGAGCTGGATCTTAGTGGTGGTTTCACGATAGTCAATCGTGTATAAGTATATCTGGATATTATTGTTATATGTTCTGTAAACATATACTGTGTAGAGATGATTGTATCTTTCCTTTTTGGTATTTCCCTTGTTTTATTCCTTTGTGGTTTCGGGGTGTCCTACTGGGTATTTTTATACTCACCCCTACATGGGCTTTGCCCGAAAGTGTTGTTTCTTGTGCAGATGAGCAATCCTTTGACAGGATTCTAGGTGGACTAGGACCGGACGGTGCTCAGTGAGATCAGGCAGGCTGAGGTGTGTTCCTACGGCTACGAATTGTAGTCCCAGTACCTTTCTTTATAGTTTGGACTTTGTTACAGACTTTCTTTTGGTGGGATTTTACTTTTGGCCCAGGGTTTTACATTATTGTACTTTACTTTCCTGTTGTACTCTGTTGGTTGGGAGTTTAGTGTATGAATGCATTTCTATTTTCATTAGTTTTTACCTTTCAGCTTTGTGGGCTTGGAGATGTGTGTGTGTGTGTGTGTGTGTGAAGGTTTATAGGCAATGTCTTCCATGTTAGTGACATGCCTACTCAGTGCTAGTCACCAGCCCCTGGCCTATTGGAGGCGGACTTGGGGAGTTGCGGCACGGGCCCCACTAGGACGGGTCGTAACAAGACTCTTCCTTTTTTGAGCTAGATTTAGATGAGATTTTGGAGTCTTTATAAACACTCCATGTAGCTTTCATTTCTCTTTTATCGTTTTTCTCATATTCAATATTTTTTAATAATCTCTTTTTCTTTTCACCTTTCAACAGAGGACAGTCAGGTATTATATGACCCATTTTCTTACACTCATAAGTATATTACTTTCCTTAAGTCTTTCTCATACTTCTTGAAGAGATTTCTGAATCCTTTCTTTTTCTTATATAACTTACTAAATCTTCTGGATAACTATTCCAATTTTATTTTAGAATCAGATGAATTAGAATTTCCTTCTTTCTTGATTTCTTGTTTCATCTTTCTGATTTTCTTCTGAGAAGTTACCTTTAAGGTAGTGTTATCCCTTTTCACCAGTACTTTATGATCATCATCTTCCTCTTGCATTTTTGCTTCATACATCATCAAAGATCCAATAAATTATCTCATTGTTAAATCCTTAACTAGTGATGATTTTCTAATGGATATTGATATTCTATTTCATTTGGTATGGAGTACTCTCAGTACTTTCAAGGATTGATCTGCTTGTTTGATAGGATCTCCTAAGGTTGTTATGTTGTTGACAATTTCTGTAAGCCTTATATTCATCTGGGTAATGCTTTATCTATAAAACATTCTAAAAGTATTGAATTTTAATTTTGTTGTTGCATACCTCATTTGTCTTACATTTTCAGTTCCTTCATAAACAACTATTATAGTCTGCCACATCTCATAGGTAGCTGGACTCTGCGAAACTCGGTTGAATCCATCTGGTCCAAGACCACAGATAATAGCATTCATTTCTTTAGAATTCATGTCATATTTAGCTTTGGTTGTAGCATCCTATGTTTTTGGTTTTTCAGAAATCTTGTAGGGAGAAGTGGTCTTTGAGTAGACTCTGAACCCAAGATTATTAAAGTAGATAATCATTCTTGATTTCTATCATCCATAGTTTTCACCATTAAAATAAGAATCATGAACCATTGACATTCCTTCTCGAGTATTAGCCATTGATATCTCTCTGTATAGACCTTAATGCTTTCAACTTGTTATATATTTCTTAAAATATTTCCTTCGATACCAATTGTTAGGTTGGAATATATGTGATAACCACAAGAGGGGGTGAATTGTGACTTTAAAAACTTCTTGAGAATCTTGAACAGAATCAATTCTTTCTTTTAACTCTATTAAATATGATTTAAGCAGTGGAAATAAACAGAGCACGATATAAGAGGATATATAGTGGTTCGAGGCACAAAAATACCCTAGTCCACTCCACCAATGCTCTTCTCTATAAGCTTGGTGATTTTCACTAGTCATCCCTCTTATCACAGGACTATCCACAACTGAGTGCAATCATTTGACACCTTTACAAAGTAAGACTTGAAAAACAGAGCCTTATGGTTCTCAAACCAAGAACCGTACAAACATATCTTAGATCGAGAATTTGATACTCCTTAAAAGAAAAGAGTATTGTCTTAAAATGCTTTCGATTGTTCAATATAGTTGCAGCAACATGCAACTGACAGTAGATGGATCTTCATCTTCAGAAAAGAATTTCTTCAAGAAGGTGTAGTTTTGAAATGATCTGTTTGCAATAGATCTTGAAATATGCTCTATAATAAATCATCAAAATACTTACAATAGATCTTCGATGTAGAATAAGTAAATGTTCAATGTTTCTCTTCTTCTGTAGAAAACAGATTCTGAATGTTTTCGTCACAATAGATCTAAAAAAGATCTTCTCAAGAAAAATGAATTTCTTATATCAATGTATGTTCTTCTGTATATACGCAGATGTTTGTGTATCTATATTTTAAATCATATGCACATATATATATAATAAAGATTATCTCCTTCTTCATAAATCTAGATCCACAAAGATCGCCTGAAAGACCATGATAATTCAAATTTAAAAACAGAGCAATCGTAACTTCCCTTAATAATAGGCAATAATTCCTCATCTTAAATCGATCCTTTGAATCAAATAAAATTGGATTTAAATTAGTCAAAGATGATCTTGAAATCATCCTGATATCCTGTAAAAGACCGTTGCACAAAATCTCCAATAAAGTCACAAATTCAAATCTCCAACGCTTGAAGAAGTCAAATGTAGGGTTATTTTCATAAGAAAATAAAACATCAAAATGTAAGGTTGATCACAAACGTATGGTTGATGATCCATACCTTTTACTTTAGAACATAAGGTATATGATCCATACTTTTTCTGTCAATGCAAGGTTCATTAGAAAATTAAGGTTGATGATCCATATGTTTGCTCCTCAAATGTAAGGTTCCATACTTATGTAGGGTTCTTTATCCATACTTTTCTCATATATCAAACGTAAGGTTCCATCCAAACATAAGGTTCTTTTACCATAATTTTCTATCAACGTAAGGTTGATTAACCATACATGTCGATCCTCCGATTTAAGATATAAAAATAATGTAGGGTTTATTCCTTACATTACGTTCTTCAACGTACGGTGTGAATAGTGTTTCCAGAACACACTAAAAAGCTTTCCAAACACTTTGAAAAATATTCAACGTAGATAATAAGCTTTAAAATAGTTCTAAAATTAGGAATATAAAGAATATTAACTTCTTTAAATACAATTAAGTAAAATAATTAGTAAAACAAATAAGGATATTTGTGAGTATCAAAATCATCATAAAATATAGAGTATTGTTGAGACAATACATGCCCAACACCCGAAACCTAAAATATAGTGCATTTTTAGTTGTACATAATCTAATAAACTGTAGTTTAATAGTTAGTAAACCAAATTGTAATAATTAGTAATTAATTAACATAGTTAAGAAGCATTAACAAAAAAATAATACTTGAATATAATAATTACCATCATATTTAATATTTAGTAACTATAATTTATCATGTTATTTATAAATTAATTATTAAAACAATTACTGATTGCAGAAAATAATAAAATAAATAATGAAAGTAATTATATAATTATTAATTAATTAATTTGATAATTTTTACTATTTATAAAATTATCATGTATTATTTTCATTTTTAACTATTATAATTATTTAGATAATTACCAATATTAATAATAATTATTTGTTAATTATATTAATAATTGTTATTATTAACTATATTATGAATAATTAATATTTATATTAATTTAATTATTATTTGATATTTATATTAATAATGTAACTATTATTATTTATATTATTAACTATGGTATGTATTATTGATGGCTTTGTGGGCATGCGAGGGTGGTAGGGGTTGATGGGTTTGAGGTGTCTGCCGTGGGGTGGAGTCCCGGGACATTTTTGTTGCACTATCACTGTAACATATTCATTGTTTAGCTGTGGTTTACTAAAACACCGTTAAAAAATAACTAATTTTGTGACGGTTTTTTAAAAACCACCACTAAATATTATGATTTTATTAAAAAAAGACATGCCCCCCTCGTACCTCACCCTTCTCCCTCGATCCCACCCCCACCCCAAACCCTAGCACCACCATGCTTCCCCCCTCACCGGTGCTCGAGTATCTCTCGAGCCCTCTGATCCCATTCCCCCTAAGACCTTGTCGGTGTTTCAGTCACATCCCCCCAACCTATCTCCTCCGCCCTTTCCCTCACCTGATCCCTCTCCCTGTCGTTGCCTTCACTCAACCCACATCGGAGGTGAGGCCATATAGGTTTGATTTCTCTCTTTCTTTTCATTTAGAGTTTTAGTCATAAATTTTTTCTCTCAATTTTGATTAATCTTAAGCAAATTATTTCACATTATATACATGCTCTATGTTTTCATTTTAGATTTTTAGTCTTTAATTTTTTTTTTATTCATTTATTTGATGTGTTTGCAGCATGCATTACCTAATGCATTTCCATGTTTTGTATGCCTTTTCGGTATGGTGTGTGTGCTCAATCATTGAGAGAAATGTAAAGGAATAATCGAAGAAAGAAATAAACATTTTCAATTCGAATAATAAATTATTTATTTTATTAGACTGTAAAATTAAAAAATAGAGAAAACCAAGTAATTTTTATTTAAGAAAGTTATAATGCTTAATTCTAGTTGGATTTCATAAAGATAAATACTCTTTGGAAAATTCTATTGGACATGAATTACACATTCTATTTAAACTAATACCTTAATTTTTCCAGGATATGGTATTGAATAATTAAGGAAAAACAATATTTTAATTGTTAGATAATTTTATGGTTCGTTATTTTATATGTTTGTCGTGTATATTTTTATATCATTTCTTCGATAAATTGAAACTTTTGATGAATTTGTATTACTATATTAATGATTTATTTGAAATTATTAGGAATGTTGAATTCCATTGAAAATTAATTGAAGGACATGACATTGTATGGTTAAATTATAAATTTATTCAGTGTCAAATGTTTAATAAATTATGAATGATTATTATATTCTTGAAGGCTAAAAGTTAAAATGTTTTTTATTAGGAAAATCGACATTTTATCATTGTGGATGCATTGAAAATTATAGATATATCTTTTGAATGGTTATTTAGATTTTAAATATTCTGTTAAATATAAAAATTAATTGAGGAAATTGAAATTAATTGATTTATTATTATTATTATTGAAAAGTATTTTAATTGAGGTGATATTTTTTTTATGTTTTTAACTTTTAATTGAAAAAAAATTAATATGGGCTACTTGTTTGGTATATGATATGGGCTGGGATATAATTTACAGACCTATTTCTCAATTTTGGGAAACTACTCACTAGCCAACACCCCTTTATATTCCCATCAATTATCTATTCATTCAAAGAATTTACATTTTAATTAAATCTTGAATCTATTTAATTCCAACTAATGCCACTTTACCAGATTTTACCATTATCTCTTTTCTTACTTAGTAATACTTATGTGTTTTAATTTTTTTAATAAAGTATAGGCACATTGTGATATATATGGATAAAATATTGATCACATTACTGAGGAACACACCTCAGTATGCTAAGGGTTTGGAGGAGTTTTTAGATTTTTCAATTTCCAGTCGATACATTTATGGGAGAATAAGATGTTCATATACTAAATGTAAATTTAGAATATGGTTGAAGATAGATGAATTTTATGAATACTTGATATAAAAGAAATTTCATGCTCAATATTTGTGTTGGATTTGGCACGGAGAATCAAACATTACATAAAGTTTGAATGCTGATTCCAATTGATAGAATGAGATCCCTACTTCGTTAAAAATGAATAATGAAATGAAAAACCTTATAAACAATGCATTCAACATTACATAGAAACAACATAAATATAAAAACATATCAAAACAACTAGTTGAGGTTTCTAAAAATAACAACTTGACAAGGGATGTTTTTTGGACTATAGGACAACCAGATCAATATTGTAACATATCATTAGATCCTCCTCTTGATTCTGTGGAGACTAATATAAGATATAACTTCACTGAGCAGAAAAATACTTTTTGTGGTTTAGTTGACGATGGAAATCAAGAGTTTTATAGTTGATGTTTGAAATATTAAAAACTTTCTTTTTTACTGAAGTTACACCATATCAAATGCCTCTATGGAATTACAAATAAGGCAATGTCCATGATCTTGGAATTGTTGTGTGATTTATTTCTTGAAGAAAAGATCCCTAAGTCTATTTATGATATGAAAAAATTTATTAACAAGATTGTTCTAAATTATACAAAAATACATGTTTGTCCCAATGATTATATGCTTTATTGGGGAGAGGATTCAAGAAGACAAGATTACAAAAAAAATCTTCTTCTAGATGGCAGTCAATGGGTGGTGTTGGAAGTCTGAATCAATATAGTACTATAAAGAAGAAGAAAAGGAACACACCTGCAAAGGTTTTTCATTACTTTCCTTTAAAGCCTTTATTGTAAATATTATTCATGTCATTGAAAACCGTCGAGCATGTGAAGTGACATTCTATATATAATAACAATGATGGGTTAATGTGACATCCAAGAGATTCACAATCATGGAAGACATTTGATTCATTACATCCAAATTTCTCATCTGATCCTAGAAATGTATGATTGGGATTAGATGTCAATGGATTCACCCCATTTTGGACTTTAAGCTCCAGTTATAGCATTTTGTCAGTTGTTTTGATCCCTTATAATCTACCTCTATGGATGTGTATACAAAAAATATCTTTTATAATTTCGATGATTATTCCTAGAAAAAAATGCCTGGAAGTGATATTGATGTATACTTTCAACCACTAATTGAATAATTACATGAGTTATGGAGCAACGATGTTGAGACATATGATGCATCTTCTAGAACAGTGTTCAAAATGAAAGATGATCTAATATGGACCATTAGTGACTTCCCTAGACTTGGGAATTTAGATGGTTGGAATACTTACACAAGTTTGGATTGTCCTATTTGTAACTTTGATTTTGATCCCGAACGACTACCTCATGGTAAAAAATAGTACTTATTGCTTTATCGAAGATTTATCGATGTGTCTCATAGATTTCAGTTGAACGGGTAAAAATTCAATGGTTCTATTGATCGTAGACCACCTCCAAAGTTTTTTAAAGGTTCTGAAATATTGGAAAAACTTATAAATTTTGAAATAGAATTAGGAAAGTTGTGTCATTTTAATGATAGTGGGAAACAAGTTTGAAGTGCATCGTCAAGTGAAATCAAAATGCAACAATGGAAGAAAAAAAGTATATTATTCAAACTTCTATATTGGGAATTTAATTTGTCGCAGCATAATCTTAATGTTATGCATATTGAGAAGAATTTTTGTGACAATTTGATCTTCACATTGATTAATGAGCATGGAAAATCGAAATACCATCTCAATGCTCGGAAAGACTTATAAACAATGAACGTAAAGTGTGATCTCTAGCCAGATGATAATGGAAATTATGCTCCGGAAATTTTTGCAAGGAAAAATATGGATAAAGATACATTCCATCAAATTTTAAAACATGTGAAGGTATTTGATGGGTATTTAAGTAACATCTCAAGGTGTGTTGACTTAAAGCATTATAGGTTACATGGATTTAAAAGTTACGATTCACATATTTTGTTATAGTGGTTACTACCATTGACATTATGTACATTATTACCTAAAAAGGTTACTATTATTATACTCCAATTTTGCACATTATTCCAAAAAATATGTGAGAAAACTCTAAAACCATTTGATCTTGAAAACCTTCAAGAGATATTTGTATTGACACTTTGTTCAATGGAGATTATATTTCCTCCATCATTTTTTATTTCCATGATGCATTTAACTGTTCATTTGGTCGAGGAAGCTAAATTAGGAAGCCTCATACATTATCAATGGATGTATACAATTGAGAGGTACTTTATTTATATGTTTTTCATATTAAGTAAACAATTATTAGCACTTCATTAAATACACAATTATGTTTTATTTATTTTATTTCATAGATATCTTGGGTATTTTAAATCATATGTGAAAAATAAATCTCAACCTAAAGGATCTATTTTTGAAGGTTATTTGGAAAAGGAGTGTCTTACCTTTTGTTCTGGATATTTGGATGATATTGAGACAAGATTTAATCAAGTTGGATGTGTTGATGAAACATAAAATCAATCTTAACTACATGGGAAATAAAAAATCTTTCCCATTATTGGATGATCAGTTTAGAGGAGCTTAAATGTTACACTGACAGAAATGGAATTATTACAAGCACATAGATATGTAATACTGAATAGTGAAATTGTAGATCCATTTATTGAAGATATCAAGATACAAACAAAGAGACAAATGAGAGGTCGAACACAAAATGAGAAAGATATAATAAAATCTGTTAATAAAGATCTTGTAGAATGGTTTGCATGTCATGTAATTTCATAAATATTACAATCAATTTAGATATTAGGCTGACACATATATTTTGTAAATTTAAAAATGTATATTACTTTTTTGTAGATCAAGAATACTAATACTCTAGTTGAGTTGTTGGAAGATTTGAAGTTTCTGGCAGAAGGTCCTCTAAAATAGGTTATAAAGTTCGACACTTACAATGTGAATGGCTTTAAATTTCATACAATCGATCAGGAAGAGGGTTTGAAAAAATAAAATAGTGGTATATTTATGTTTTATGAATTGGTATACTATGTAAAGTTGAATGATATTATCAAATTAAACTACCACGAGCATTTTTGAGTTGTTTTATTCAAATGAAAGTGGGTCGATATTATCAGGGGTGTTAAAAGAGATTCCTTGCAATTTATTTCTGTGAACTTCTCTCTCTTGATGAATGTTAGTGACTATGAATTACATGATCTGTATATCTTATCATCATAATAAAAAATGGTATATTATGTGAAAGATGTCATGGATGAAGGGTGGAGTGTATTTGTTCACGTAAAATAAAGAGACTTATATAATATTGGTGATGAAGTGAAATATTTGACCTCTGACATTGAATCTCACCAATGGAAAGAAGAAAACTTATTTTCCATCATGATATTGAAAATATTAGTCTTGAAAGGGTGGATGAAGTAATGATGGAGCAAGAAAATGACATGATTGAAGGAAAAAATGATTGTATGTGCATTCACTCATTCATTTATCAACCACTTATGTTATTTGTGCAGTTATTCATTATCATAGCTATGTATATTTTTTTGTCAGTATTGTTTATCTGTTATCATTTTTTTCTGTGTGGATTTTTTGAAATATATATTCTGAAGTTAATTTTATTTGATTAAATGACAGGAATTCCAAGGAGGAAGTGTTTTACTGATCTCAGTCGACTCTCAGTTGACATTCCCTTAACCATACCAACAGATGATTATCCATCTTTCTCCCTCCCAATAGCATTCAAGACGCACTCTGGTTGTCCCCATACACTATCTCTCATACCCTCCATTTCATTATCTTCTAGCACACCCTTTGTCAGCGTCCCATCAGCAGCTCATCCAACGTCTCCCCATTCAGTAGGCTCAGTAGTGAGGGAGTAAGTCGCCACTCATATTTCTTCACAGGGATATTGGAGGGTGACATTTATAGGTACAAATTTTAATATGAATAAATTTCTTGCACTTTTTTATACTACTAACTATTTTTTCATAAAATATGGAAACAATGACACTATAAAGAGAAATATGAAAAGTTTAGATGTCTATAATCTAAACAAATTGAAGATAGTTGTCCCATTTGACTAATATGGGGTCCCTATAGATGACGCCACAAGATTATTTAGCTACATTCTATTCCAGGTGATGATGGATCTGGTTACCCTTCTAATTATGTATGCTGATTGGAGGCATATGTCTCAATCTTGAAAAAATGAAGTTTTTGATTCATACATAAATGTAATTTTAATAAATTATGGTGTAATTGAATGTCATTATGTTATTAAATTATAATATTTTAAAAATGAATCTCTTTGTATAGATATTTTTTCACTTTACCATTGTTGATCTTATAGCACGACAGTGGGCATTAAAAAATTTGGGTATGAATTGGAAGGATTTTAAATAGAGATTATGGAATGAATTCAATGATACTTCATTGAGCACCCAGAAACTGTATGATAAGGTACCCTAAGGGATACCTAGAGAGCAATGGAATATTTTTGTTGATATCCATCTTCATGAGAAACACGTGGTATTTAAATATATATTATTATATAAATCTCATTTTATATTTATACATGCATATGACAAGGAGATGTCATTTCATGCATTACTATTAAATTATATGTTATTTATTTCAGGATGTTTCAAGGAATAATTCATCAAGTTGAGCTAAGAAAATCATCCCTCACACTGTTGGGTTAAATAGTTTTTCCAGAAACTGATCGACTTTGGTAATCTTTTCATTAGTTTAAATATTTATAAGAAAATATTATCTATTTCATATATTAAATTATTGATTTATCTTTATTTAATATAGTCATAGAATTTAGGACACTAAGTCTCCCAAACAGAATTGTGGTTGGATGTCCATACAAAATCTGATGGGAGTTATGTTAATGATTTTGCCAAAGAAGTTAGGGTATGAATTCATTTTTCATTGTAATAACTTATTTTTAGTTGTCACTATATTAATGTGTATTTCTTAAAATATGACTGATATTTGATTTATAGTTAAAAATTAAAGAACTATGGGATTTCAATACTATATAGTCCTTCTCTGTCTCCCAGGATGACCCAATTGGTGAAGTCATTGGGAAGGAGCATCCTAGTCGAGTTGTGGGATGGGTTTGAGATTATTACTATCTAAGGTCTTTTTCAAACCATCAGGGATTACAGTTGTATCTACTCCCGATTGTAGTCACTCATTACCTAGAGATTCTCACATGGAGTTTGATTCTATGCAAAGTATAATTTAGAAATAGGGGGCTCATATATCCACTTTGCAGAAAGCATTGATTGATTTATATCAGAAGAAGACTGGATCTATCCCCGGTGATATTGCATCTATGGATGGTAGTAAGCCGGTAAATCACACAACTTCAAAATCATTTAGTTCACAAACTTTTATTTGTTTTAAGTTTAAATATAAATATACAACATTGTTTAATTTTCAATATAATTTTCATGTAGGTGTCAGTAGAAGAAAGTGGAGATGAAGATAGAGAGGGTGTTGAGCAAAGTTCATCAGGTAGTGATTAGTGTTATCTTTGGATTCAGAGATGATGTAAAACTAAACTTATGACAAAATAACACTAATTTAGTTATTTGTAAACTATGTTGTGGTTTCTGGTAGTGATATTTGTATTCCCCTTACATTTCAAAAAAGTTTATTTCAGAGTACTTATGTAATTTCTAGAATATTAAAGGAATTAGTAAACTTTGAATGCTATGATATAGTTATTCATGAATTGTGAAATTAATGTTGATGTTTTTATTAATGGTGATAAATTTCTTTGGTTGATGGTTTATATGTGTTGTTTCCACTGTGCATTGTTTGTCTATCCTCTTCTAGTGTTGAGTGCTATTCTGGGGCTGCAGATTTTGCAGTTGCATTTTTTTTGAAAAGCAGCATATAGAGGTAGTTTAAACCACCGCTAAATATGTCATATTATTGTTTAATGGTGGTTTAAACCACCTCTATATAATTTCATTATTATTTAATAGTGTTTTTTTTTCATTTTTTGCGGTGGTTTTCGAGGAAAAAAATATGTAGGATATAGCGGCGGTTTAAACTGCCACTAAATCCTCGATATTTTTTTGGTCAGAAAACCACGGCTAAAATGAATCAAACTGCCAGTAAATATACATTCTATGACGGTTACCATAAACCACTACTAAATGAAAGTAACTGTTGCGAGTTGGATGTTGACACCAACTTTAGCGACGGTTTTTTAAAACTTTCACAAGCAGATGATTTTCTTATAGTGTGTGTTGCTAGGTCAATTGTAATGTTATATTGTGTATTATTACTATTTATATCTCTAATTATTTTTTATAGTAAATATTTTATTAACTAATAAATAAATAAATATATTTATATATATATATATTTCAAAACCCAATAAAATTAAGAAATTATTTCTTTTTAAAAAATAAAATGTGCAAAGCTTGAATTGCATTCAAACTTCCTCTTCAATGTGGAAGTGTGAACATGTGTCACTATTCTCCATATTTATAAAAAAATACCAACCTTTTACCATTTTAAAAAACTATTACCCAACCCATGCATTTTCATGTCATGATCATTTAATTAAAAAAATTCACACACCTCAAAAAAATATGGTGATGATCTATGAAATATGTGTCACTCTTTGGGAGAGTGATAGGAAATTGGAAGAAGAAATTAAGTGAGTGAGTTTCTCATGACACATAGAAATGGTGTGAAGAAGATCAGGGGCAGAATGGTGGGTGAAATAGGGAGGAAGAATGATGAAACGCATAGGAAGAGGGATTTGCGTGGGCTCAAGGGGTCGAAATGGGGTGGAGGAAGAAGCTTGAGTGGGGTGAAATAGGGAGGAGGAAGAATGATGTGGAGGGGAAGGAGAGGTGGACACGTACGGGAGGATTGATGTGGAAGAGACATGTGGAAAAGAGAGACACATACTATAGTATATATAATAGATATAATATATGTAATATAAATTATGATTGGGTTATTATCATTGAGTCTTATTCCATGATATCAATCATAATATTGAAAGATTGAAGATAAATTTTTCATTAAATGATTGAAGATAAATATATTAATAAATAAATGAACTAGTGATATACATTTTAATGTAATATAATTTATTAGTTATTGTGTGATATTTTATTTATGAAAAGTTGTAATATACATGGATTTAACCTATAAATAATAAATTTAATGAAAAAAGGATGACATATAAAGTACAAAGGGATAATATAAAAATGAAATATACATGATAATTAACTAAAAACAATGTAATAAATGGGATATATAATGAAAATAGTATGATGCTGACACCAATTATCATAATGATGGAATATTACTACACTATTATGGTAAAAAAACCACTCTAAATAGACATTTTTATGATTAGGTGTGCAAGGTACTTATCAATGGTGATGAATATAACTTCCAAGTAGAAGATTTAAAACATCCGCACCAAATTATTCATTAATATAGAAGTTATTGTACTCTCCCTTTATGAATATTGAGGTTTTGATCACAAAAATCATGTTGATGGGCATAGAGGAGTCCACAATACCACAATGCGCATATTAAATGACCTTTGAGCTCTGTGAATGAAGCTACCTTGGATCTGCATATTTATTTGTTCATTCAGACCATAGATATATTCTAGTATGTTTCCAATCACCCCCACATGGACTCATTAAAGCAGTTACACAGGATATTTCAAGGTTACATCTGGAAAAAAAATCTTGAGAAAATTAAAATGGAAATATGAGTTGCATCAATGAAGGAATGGAACTTACTTCAAAATATACACCATCTTGAGCCTCCTCCATAGAATCAGACAATGGTGACATTTCCCCATCATCTGAATGTATACCTTCTTCGCTCATTTCCAAGAGTGTTGGGTTGTGGATTTTAATGCTCGCTTGAACAAACTAATCCTGGGTAAGCGGAGGGGAATCCAGATTTTTTTTCCCTGATTGGAGATACTCACCCATGCTAAGCAGCTTCAACAGAGAGTCTTCAACCACTTCAGAAGACCTGATAACATGAGATTGAATCAAAAAAATAGATGAATATAGATTGAATCTTGTTGTAGCATAAGAATCAATATCACTATTCTATACAAATACGAAGTTGTGTAGAGAATAAGTGCATATAGAATATGAAAACACATATAAGTGCATACATTTTCCAAAAACTGAACATTGTCTTACTATATTGGTGCTAATAACATTTCCATCATCGCCACTTGGATATTATACTCATCATTTCTTGTGTCTAATGGGTGATCTTCATTGTTGAGCCCAAGCATGTGAAGAACCTAATGAAAAGGCTAGTCGAACATGGTTGTGAAATGAGAGGAAACATTGTCTTGGCGTTCAACAAAAAAGCATGAATGAATCAAAGGGGAATAGAATAATGATTACAAATGTTTATATAAACACCAGACCTAGTTTTCATTTTCAATGAAGTTATCTAACTTTCAGTGACAAAAAAATATAAATACAATGAATATCGAGAAATAAGAGCTTAAAATTTTAATGTTTTTCTTGATTTACATGTGCTCAGAGTATTACACCAGATCAGAATCCATTTGAAAGACATGTGTAAATGATTCCATTGTAATTAACAATAGGTATAAAATAAAATTGATATACATTATACTAATATTAACATGTTATATCAAAATAGGTGCAGAAATTTCTGATGGAATAATTATAAAATCATTCTCTTATATAATAGTTGTAGTTGTTATATATGTAATGGAATATCGATTCTAGAGAAAAAATGGTAATATAATGTGATGTTTTAAAAGTGTAACATCCATTTTGAATACTCTTATGTAACGGCTAAGTGAAAATATATGTGATTACAAATTAAGGTCACAAAAGAGTAATTGAATGTGCAGTTTTATGTCTGCTAATGAGATTTTATGATAAATAGTTCCTGAATTAAATTTTTAGAAAATGAATTATTTAATATTTTTATATTGACAAAGGTATTATATTAATACATTCATTGAAAAAATAGAGTAAACATGCAAACAGAAAACATACAAAAAAATCAAAGTAAATATTACAACATACAGTTAACCTGATAGAATGAGAAATTATATATAACATTTATAGTGTTACTATGTACGAAAAAACATACACAAAAATTTAATAAAATTCATAGAGTGAAAATAAATATAAAAAAATATATGAAAAATTTGATGAAATCCTTACCTATTAGTATAAGGAAATTAATATATTCAATAAGATTTGAAATAATCACTATGCCTTAATACCTATAACTTCATAACAACACTTTTCTTTAGTCGATTTATTATTTAAATTGGCTACATTGAAATCACTTATGACTTCTTCTCTTTCATCAATACATTCTTGATAAAAATAATTTTCTAAATGTTTTTGCAATGGCCGTGTCAGGTAACCTGTAAGTGAATGGTCATTGAGTGAATAATATTAAAAAGTAAAGAGTTTGTATAGTTATAGGTAAACATTATAATATGGGATACAGTTTCATTGTTAAATAGGAATAGGATATGTAATGACATACTTGATACTCTAAATTGTAAAATAAGCAATGAAGATGAATGTGTGTATAGTGAAATGATAAATTTAATAAATCATTCTTTAATTATTCCATGGAATTGATGGTGATATCAACATGTAATATATTAATTGGGTTTTCTAGTTTTGAATTAATGGATAAAATAAAATAAATAGAAAACGAAACATGTGAAATAACTTTAAATTCAGAGAGAAAATATGATATTTATATGAAACTGAAATGTAGTTAAAATCCAAAGAAACTCCAAATTCAATGTATAAGAAAGTTTAGAGAACATTAATCACAAAAAAATAATAGTTAAATTACCTTTTCCAAACCAAAGAGAAATGTGGATTCATTGTCACTGCATCTCCACATAAACCCTCAATCGAACCAGGAAATGATGATAAAGAAACCACCCTACATGAAAGATTTATTAGAGTGGTGTAAATTCAAAAAAATCCAGTGATACGATGCTAACATTACATCACAATACATCCATAGTTGTGTTAATCATATACCAATAGTACATCATAATAAATATATCTTAATAAAAAAATCAATGTGATGCATTTGTAACCAACTTTGGACATGTGTTCTTAAATAATTGATTTAGTCGGTCAAGGTTAAAATAGTTGATTCAAATAATTCTTCAAAACTGATTCATAGTTTTCAATTGTTATCCCAATATACTTAGTTTGAAGTTGGTTTGACTAAATAAACATGTAATATGTTTGGCCACTAAACATGTAATGTATAATTTATATGATATCATAGAGTATATATTAATTGAAACGTAGAAAGAACAGAAATTAAAATACATAACATTTAATATGTTGGTAAATGATATGCAATATACATATATTATATAAAATACTTCCATTATTGGTTGATTCAACCCCAAGCATGAAATAATTGAACATATCCAAGGGAATTATTATAAAAGAATATATAAAAGTTGAATCTAAAACTTGGAGGTAGCAAGAGTAGGGTTTATATGGGATCATATCCCTCTATAACTGACATTTTCGCTAAATTATCCATCAAGGGTAATCTTCATATATGTAACGACCAAGTGATTACACCAGTTAAACCCTTAGGATCAATTGTCTTAAAGGCTAACACAACTCTTGGGAAGGGAAGTTGTGGGTAAAGGACCACTATTAATATTAATATTGTTCATCCTAGCAAACATGTTGGCTAGGATTTCACAACTTTCATTTCTAAGCGGGATGTAAATAGAAATCCAATGCTAGCAGATGTGGTTAGTCATAGTGTTGATCATCCTGGTCAGGTTTTATGTTCACTGAAGAAGTCTGACTCTAAGGGAAGCACTCTGGAAGAGGAAACCTGTGAGCATTATTTAGCGTAGGCATAGGATAGGTACAGTCATATTCAAGATACATTTGTTTCACATGCTCTCTTGAAGGGAACTATTATAAAGGATGTTGTTTTAGTGATGAAGAAGCGACAACATGGTACGAATGTTGGTGAGTCGCTACCAGTTGTTGAGATCCACCAGCAGCCTGGGAACTCACCTTTAGAAGTGAGTAATAAAAATGATATTGGAAAAACTTGAGAACCTGGGCTTGGGAAATCTTACTTGAGCACCACTCCTCATGTAAGCATCCATAATTCATTTTACCTGCTTGATTAGAACATTAGTGTTCAAACTCAGGAGGAAACTATCATTGTGGATAAAGATAGATTTGTAGTGCTTCTGAATTTTGATGGGAGGTAAGCTTCAATAGATGATGGGATTTCGATGATGCGCATGTGTGGATTTTTAGGAAGCTTGATCACATTCAATGTAGTCCATTGAAAGAGAAGTGGAATCTGCAGAAACAGATGGGAGGATGTGATGCACGATAGAATCGGTCTTTGCATATGAAATGGGATTGGGAAGTGGATATTTTATAGAGGTAATAATAAGAATGGAATCGGACTCAAAGAGGTGGACACATAGATGGAGGAAGGCTAAGGAGGATCCACTTGTTGTGGGAGGCACAATGAATAGTAGATAGGACACAATAGCTATCGAAACAAAATAACTATATATTTGAAAAGGAATAATAATATGAATTCTTATGGGAATAAGTAGTTTGAGAAAACATATGATGCACTGTTAGATTTTTTATTATTTGCAACAGAGTATTAGTGATGAAATACCATCGCAAAAAGTCATTTGCGACGGGAGTCCGTCGCTAATACTCAATGGAAAAAAATGGTGTTGTAATTGTGGTTATTTGCGATGGTCCGTCACAAATAGTTATTATTTGTGATGGATGATCCATCTGCTGCAAATAAGTGCTGTAATTTTTTTAAATAACCAATTGTGACGACCCTTCATAATTGATTATTTGCGATGGACTATCTATCTGTCTCAAATAATAGTTTTCTTAAAAAAATTAAAAATAAAAATAAATTTTAAATTTTAAAATTAATGAAAAATAGTTAAATTTTTAAAAATATATATATCTTTAAAAATAATTAAAATTTTAAAAAATAAATATACTTAAAGATAGTTAAAATAAATTAAAATATTAAAATTAATTAAAAAATTAAGAATAATTAAAAAAATGAATATATTTTAAAATAATTAAAAAATTAAATATATTTAGAAATAATTAGAAAAATTAAAATTAATTAAAAAAATTAAAACATTAAAAATATTTAAAATTAATTAATAAATTGAAAAATATTTAGAAATAATTAAAAAAATAATAAAAAATAAAACAAACATAAATGTAATACATCATTTAAAACATTATATGTTTATCATACCAAATTACAAAATAGTCATAAAACATCACAAATCATCAACTGTCGTCAGGTGGAGGAGGATCACTCGAAGGACCAGGAGGAGGATCACTCAAAGTACGAGGGGAAGGAAACTCCATATTGAGGCTACGCGCAAGTCACTACATATACTCCAATATCTACTCATCTATTAGATTTGGTTGCTCACACTCCTCTTCCCTCTCTTTATTCATTTGTTTTATCATCTCATTATGAGCCCTCAACCTCTCCTCATATTGTGTAGTGGAAGATGACATCGATAATGACTCTCCATGAGCTCGCTTTACACTCACTGATGTCATCTCAGAAGTACCATAATAACCTGTAGGTGTCAGTAGAGAACTAATACTAATCACCTGAACTTTCTCAACACCCTTCAAAGTCACATGTATCCAGGCCCCCTCATCGAAACTTGAATCACCAGTGGCTTATTTTTTTCTCTCTTCTTGACTCTCCTATGAATAAGAAGTCACAACCTCATATGTTTCCTTTAAATATAATGAAAAATTATACTGATAATAAAATTAATATCCATGAAATTTTTAAAAAAATTACTAACCACGATATGGATTTGTCGATCGCCTAAAACTTCTCCCATACGGGGATCAATATACATCTTCTTATACACTTCAAAATCCGTAATAGATGGGTCAGTAGTGGTCTGTATAATATAAAAAACATGTTATAGTTAAAGTATTTATATATTAATAAATAATATCACTCATAAAATGTCATCTATGTATAAATTCCGACCTCATGTGTGACCTCTTTCCTCCACCAGATCTGAAATTTAGATGATGACCTCCTCCTAAAAGTCTCTCCTAACCAGAAGAAGCACAATCCATATAATACCTAAGTTGAGATATAGTTGAGTCAATGGGAGATGCAATACTAGTTAAAAATAGTGGCACAAGCTTTATCCATAGATCACTTTATGAGGTTGTGTAAAAACTGACGAAAGCACTCACATATACAAATATCTCATGCCTCTCAAATAGGACCTCTCTGACTATTAGAAATCAAAGAAAATAAATTCTGCAATAAAATTAAAAAATATATATTAGTAATTAAATAAATTTTAAAAGATATATATTATTTAATAACATACAATCAAGTGGTTGAACATTTGGTGATGCACGTCGATGGGAACCAGGTCCCATGACACTCATGGCTTAGAAAAATAATTTCTTAGAATTGCACTAGTCTACCCAATAGCTAAATGAAAAAAAAATGTGAAAATAAAAAAAATCATAAAATTATTACCAAAATTAATACACAAATTTAATATAAAATAAATATCTTAAACAATTAAGCATACCACCGTAAATGAGGATCAAAATCAACAGATGGTCGTCTATCTAGAATGGGATCCAGAATCATCAATCGAGCAAGACCACACCCCCTCATAATAGGCACACTGGCCTGAGGATCAACTGAATTAGGCTTATCAGTAGGAAGTCTGACATCAGTGAGAGAACGAAATAGATTGTCAAGATCATCTCCATCCATATGAAACAAATATTCTTACCTATAAGAAATTATTAATACATATATCAAATATAAAAAACTAATAAATACCTGAATATTATAATCTTAATTGTAACAAATTGTTAATACAAATATCAAATATGAAAAACTAATAAATATCATAATATAATAATTACCTGTAAATAAATACCTGAATATAATACATCAATCATCATCTTATTCATCAGTTTCATCAAGATCAATGTTTTCATCCTCATCTTCAGTATCAACAACTTCCAAATGACTTTCAATTTCATCATCCTTTATTACTTCATCAATATTATTTATATCATCATCCCTTAACTGAGGGGTTTCATCATTGATATTTATATCTCGTCAGGTAAGAGATATATTTTGGGATGTTTCTTGAAAATTTCAATATGTTACACTTCCACCGAACCATTTTCATTTTAAATAAACTAATTTTCACGTGATTTTATTTTTATCACATTCCACCAGTCCTTCAAATCTCTCGAAACATCATAGTAATTTGCATAATAAACTTGATGTACTTGATGTGCCAACATAAATGGTTCATTTTATTCAAGAAGACTATTATATTTAGTGTCAATGACTCCATGTCGTGGATGAACTCACAACCCTAGATCATTATCAGACCAATGACATTTAAACATTATTACATAATTTGGTCCCAGATAACATAACTCAATTATTTCATTCAACATACCATAAAAGTAAACTTCACTTTACTTTTGATGGTATCCTTTAAAACAAACACCACTATAAATTTATTTCTTTAAGTCGTCATATGTGTGTGTATGGAATCGAAATCCATTAACCATATACCCATTGTAAGATTTTACCAATTTCAATGGAGGGTTTTTTAGCACACATAATCGACTATCAATTTTATTTTCGGGTTGTGTTGTGTGACTTCCCAGACTTGGATGTCACTTAATGGGTACCCCAAGACCGATGGGCCCCATGGATTCAAACGCATCTCCCCGAATTTCAGGGGTTGCTGACTAGAAGTGAGGGCCTAGGGTGTGTCTATGGGGAGATTATGCCCTCATTATGAGAGTGTAGCGTAGCAGATAAATATAAACATAGGTAAATAGTGGAATCAATATAAGTAAACAATGGAAGTAGACAATAGTAATAAGTGAATAAGGATAACAATAACTAAACCAACTGGAATAATATACAATAATTGATGATGATATGTCATGTATCTAGAAAACTGGAAAACATGGATACAAGACAGTAGGCGTAAAATGTTCCACAAAGGTATAAAGGAAATCAAAAGACTATCCCAAGAATCCTGAGCTTCGGCTCAGTCATCTGTTATCAACCACCATCCTAAACAGTAAGCAACCAAGTGTTTGAAGTTGTATGCTTTCCTTTGTCAATACCTACAATCATGTAATCTACCTTGGGTATGAAACGACACCCAAATAGGGTGTGAGATAAATCTTAGTGGGCCACCACCAATGGTGTCTATAACATTTGGCTCGTGTAATGGAAATGTAACAGTGTGTAAGCATGTATATATTAAGTAAATCAGTACAATGCAACTAAATACCCAAGTACCGCTTCATCCCTTGATTAGTGTCTGAACATATAACCAATTCATTATTTGATTATTACCAGTTTATAAATAAGCCACATGTAAGCAATAGTGAAGGTTCCAAGCTGTAATGAGACAACCTGTAATGATATTTAATAATGAAGTTCTAAGGTAACAACCAAGGCAAAGTAGACCTCAAGGGTCTCCAACTTAGTAATAACTATAGCCTAGCTAAGGGTAAGAGTGTAATCCAAGGAGAATGTTCCAAGTTATTCCACAATAAGATACCTACTGATTATAAGGTTTTCATCTAAGGTAAAATGAGACTAAGTAGTGACTGGGCCCTATGGGCTTTAACCATGGAACCTACTTGTCAATGTTGGATATAAGGAGTGTATCCAAGGCATCCTTTAATACTATGTGATGGATCCTAAATTTTTCATATTGGGCATCCAAGAATAGACAAGGATTGGGATATAAGTGGGCCTCAACCTAAGAAAGTCACATCCTTGAATTGGAATGGGGTTTCTGAGTGCTCAAGGCATTCCCTAATGAGAATACAAGGTGAGCTTGAGTCAGACCAATTCTATTTGTTAATGAAGTCATATAATATTTCATTTGGTTCAATATTTTCCTTTAATTAGTGTGATAAGGCCAAGTATCATTCAACCCTTTAATCAATTCATAATTTATCAATAAGTATATTTGGTTCAAGCCTTGCCTTTCATTAGTGTGACAAGGCCAAATAGCATGAAACCTTTAATAAATACATTTAAGGCATATTCAATAATTAAGGTTCACTTTTCTACCTTCCATAAACATGGTAAGGGGTGCTACGGACATACAGCCTATTATTCATTCACATTTAATTTGGTCAAGTCATATGCTTAGTATACTTTCCAATTTCCCTTTCACATTTAATTATCAATTTGAATCACTTACCTTAGGTGAGTAAAGTGGTGAGAATACATGGTACTTTCCATTATGATATTCATAATTTACAACAAACCATTTAATATAAAAAAACTTACCCTTAGAAGGGTCAATCCAAGGCACACTCGAATGACGGTTCAAGTGTCTCAAATACTAAAAACCCAATTATAGCATAACATACTACATGGGATGGATGGAGATATGGGCATAACCGCTAACAACTAATCACATATTTGGAAAGAGAATAACCATACAATTCTAATGATTATAAGCATGGCATATAAAATCAATAAACGGCACCGGATGAAATCGGTGGGGCCCACAAGACAATTCCAAAATCAACGAACTTGAGGGATGAGTTATAGAACACCCACCTTAGGCTCGTACGACTCTCCTCTAATGTCAGCCTCTGATTTGGCTTGTAATGGAGTAGATCTAAGAAAAGGGGAGAAATGCTCACACCTCGATAACTAGGTCGAGAGCAAGAGAGACGAAGAACGGCTCAAAAGGACTCTAGTACTTACCATTACGCATCCAACATGACAAATGAAATCTCAAATGGATCCAGGATGAATGAGATCTCTTGATCCCTAGATTAGGCCTTCAAAATGATCCAAAATGAGAGCAATAGAGGCTAATCAAATTGGAATTTAGATTAGGGAATAAGGATGAGGCTTAATTAGATCATTAAGGAAAATTGGTCATTTTACCTAGAAATTAACCTATGCACGGTTTGCCAAACTATGCACTAACCATGCACGATCACTTGGGAAAAGGGGGAACTCGCACGGTTAGGCCACATGGTCTAAGAAATCATGCACCAACCATGTGGTAAGGCTCTGTCCAAAAAGGCCTACCACCTGCACAGTTTGATCTAACCATGTGGAATCCCTTTATGGTTTACTATAAACCGTGTGCCATGCCTATTTCTCCCAAAAAGATGAGTTTGGGATCTGAACAAGCCTCTGACACCCTCAAGACCTTTTCTAACTTATTATTCATCCATATTAGGTTCAAAAATAAAGAATTAGACCGAAATTTAAAGGATCCATACCGGAGTGAAAAAAAGCAGGGATCTTACAGTCTCCCCCCTTAAAAGAACTCATCCCTGAGTTCACCTTCCAAGGGTGGTGAAACACTTTCTGAGAAAAATTCTAGCCACTGAGAACGTATTTCGGCCTCCCGCTCCCAAGTCTTATCCTACACACGGTCATGCTTCCATAACACCCGTACTAGAGGGACAGACCAGCCTTAGAGATCCTTCGTGTTCAGTCAAAAATGTGTATTGGATACTCCTTAAAGGTAGCAATGACATCAAAATAAACTTCCTTGAGATCAAAATTATGTGACAGGTCAGCATGATACTGGTGAAGATATGTAATGTGGAAGACATCGTGCATGGCATGGTGCTTATAAGGTAATAACAACTGATAGGCTACCAGCCCAACTCACTCCAAAATTTCAAACAAACCTACATAATGAGGTGACATCTTCCTTTGCTTCTATAACCATCTATGCCTTAGCTTGGGTGATACCTGTAGGAAAACACTATCCCCAACCTCTAAATCTATAGTTCTTCAACGACGATCGACATAAGATTTATGTCTAGACTGAGCAGTAGTCATACGCTTTCTGACCAGCTGAACCTGCTCTAAAGTCTCCTGAATGAGATGAGGACCTAGTAGGGATACCTCACCTGTCTCTATCCAATAGAGGGGTGAATGACACGACCTATCATATAAGTCCTCAAAAGGATCCATCTAAATTATCGCTTGGAAGCTATTATTATAGGCGAACTCAATAAGAGGGATATGATTCTCCCAAGAATTGTCAAAATCAAGGACACATGCTCGAAGAATATCCTCTAGAACATGTATTGTCCATTCTAATTGTCCATTGGTCTGAGGGTGAAAAGTTATTCTTAGAAGCACCTGTTTTCCTATAACTTTCTGCAATCCATCCCAGAACCTTGATGTGAAACGAGCATCCCTATCTGAAACAATATTGTGAAGGACCCTATGTAGTCGTATGATCTCTTAGAAATACAATCTTCCCAGCTCATCGACAAATAAATTCTCCTGAATATGAATGAATTGGGCTACTTTTTTTAGTCGGTCAATAACTACCCATACAACATCACTACCTCTCGGTGACCTAGGTAAGCTAACTATGAAATCCATAAGAATATATTCCCATTTACATTCTAGGACTAGAAGTGGTTTTAAAAATCCTGTAGGTATCTAGTGATTTTCATTCACCTTTTGATAGGTGGAACACCTAGCGATAAAGTCTGCAATCTAACGTTTCATCTCGGGCCACCAATATTAGCATCACATATCTCGATACATCTTAGAGATACCTGGATGAACTACCAATTGAGAATCATGGTACTCTTTCATAAACTCCTCTCTCATATCTATAGGAACCCAGAAACATCTATGTATGTTCAGGATGTCGTCTTTATCCATAAACCAATCTGAAGGTGGGTCATCTCCTGATATACTCTCATGGAGAACCAAGCCCTCAGGATCTGAAAATTTTCTACCTTTCACCTTCTAAAGGAGGGAAGAGGTAACTATTAAATATGAGAGGTAAGACTACTTGTGACTATCATGAAACTCCATATGCATCTCAGAGAAGAGGTTTATTAACTTCCATTCATCACTGGCTTCTGGAACGACTTGTGTTTGAGTTTTCCAACTCAGCGCATCAGCGACTACATTTCCCTTCCCAAGCATATAGGCAAGCTCAAAATCAAAGTATTGTAGATATTCAACCCATATTCATTTTTTGAGGTTCAATTAACATTGTGAAAAGATATATTTCAGTCTCTTGTGGTCTGTGTACACCACAAAGTGCTCACCCGATAGATAATGTCTCCAACAACGTAAGGCATGGACAACTACTGCTAGATCAAGGTCGTGTGTCGGGTTGTTTCTCTCATGAGGCCTCAATTACTGAGATTCATACACTATGTCTCTATCCTCCTACATTAGCATTGCTCCTAGGATGAATCATAATGCATCACAGAAGATGGTATAACCTACGTCTGGCTTTGGAAGAGTCAGAATAGGTGTCGATACAAGCCTCCATTTCAACTCCTGAAAGGATTTATCACATGATTTTGACCACAAGAACTTAACACCCTTCTTTATAAGCCCATTAAGAGGTGAATCAAGGCATGATAAGTTCTGTATGAAATTCCTATAATATCTTGTCAGCCCCAAGAAACTCTATATATCAAACACGTTCTTGGGCTTCTCTTGGGAAACTACAACACTAACCTTTTCAGTATCAATAGATACACCTGATTCTGAGATAATATGACCTAAGAAGTGAAATTTTTTTATCTATAAGTATCATTTAGAAATCTTAGTATAAAGATTATTCTCTCTCAGTGTACTCATAATGATCTCAAGATGATTGTCATGGTCGTCACAAGTGTGAGAGTACACCAAGATGTTGTCCACAAAGACCATGATAAAAGAATCGAAATAGGGATAGAAAACCCTATTCATTAGATCCATGAAAATGGTGGGAACATTCATAAGACCAAAAATCATAACAAGGTATTCATACAAACCATACATTCTATGAAAATTTGTAAGAGGTATGTCTATTGACCTTACTCATACCTGATGATAACCCGATCTCAGGTCGATCTTAGAGAAGACCCTAGCTCCTTAGAGTTGGTTAAAGATATCATCTATTCAAGGCAGTGGATATCGGTTCTTGACTGTAAGTTGGTTCAACCTTCTGTAATCTACACATATACATAAGGTTTCATTCTCCTTCTCAGTGAAAAGCATGGGAAAACCCTAAGAGGATGTATTGGGACATATAAATCCTTTGGCCTTTAAATCCTATAATGGTCGCTTGAGATACTGAATCTTTGTAGGTGTCATCCTATATAGAGGAATGGACACTAGAGTTACTCCTAGAACAATCTTGATTATAAATTATACCTCTCTCTTATTAGGTAATCCAAAAAACATTTCAGGAAAGATGTCCCTAAAATGATCCACTACTAGAGGGAAACCAGCTTGTCACAAACCCTGATCTTCCATGAAGATATTTTCAATTTGGATGATCACTTCACCTAGCCCATGGTGCTCTGGTACCACTCTACCATCTTGTACATCCCACTCACCCTTATGTAGATAATTTCTTCCCTCTGGTGATGTAAATGATACCCTACAGTGATAGCAGTCTACAAAAGCATGATACTGAACCAACCAATTCATCCCAAGAATGACATCGAAGCCTATCGTCTTGAGAATGAAGAGGTTCCATAAAAAAGGTTAATTACCTACCTTAATAGGATAGTCACTGCATTGGTGTATGCCCTCTAACCACACTCTTAACAGTGTATCTATGGTCATTACACCATAGTAATATTGTACCGCCAATCCGAGACTTTCCACGATAGATATAGAGATAAATGAATCTGAAGTGCATGTACCAAATAAAGTAGACACTATAGTAGATTCCACTAGAATATTACCTCGTACTGTAGATGGTCTCACATCCTGATCCTTGGGTGTCAGCTATAGTGCATGCAGTTGGCCTGATCCATGACCCTATGCAACAGTTGGACTACCACGATCATAACTGCTCTACTGGCACTACTGGTGATCAGGGATCTGGATACCACAGCCACAACCTCCTCATTGGCCTATCTTGCTGGTTCTATTCCAACTCCCCACCTAAAGTGGTGCAAAAGAACTTGCTCCTGAATGTGGAGCCGACACATATTCTTTTCCACTCGAAGTAGGTGGAAAGGTCCTGCAGAATCTCTGAAGATACCACATACGGCCGCAATCTCGACAGTCTGGTGAGTATCTATCACATCGAGGATTCAGATGCCCATGTAGTTCACACTGATGGAATACCATGGAGTTATCAAAATAGGTAATCTGTTTATCACTTCCCTGATGAGAAACCTTGAGGGAATGTTTCTTGCCGCTGGGAGAACTACTGGCCTACTGCGGTACTGATCCTCTATGCCTAGTACTATTTTTTTCTCTCACGCTGCGTTCAGTGATAAGAGCCTAATTGAATATTTCAAAAAAAGTTGGTAGGAGAAATACATTCACCTGCGTACGAATAATGTACACAATCCCGTTATCAAAGCATCCAGCACATGAAATCTCATCATCGGCTACAAGCATTCCAAAGAGCTGCAACTCCATCAAATGTGCTGAATATTCCATAACTAACATAGAACCCTGCTCAAGATGCATGAACTCTATGGCTCTGTCAGCTCTCAGTATCTTAGGAAATAACTTATCATAGAAGGAAATCTGAAAATCAACTCATAACATGCCCTAATGATGATCGGCCTGGGTAATCACATCCCACCAGCGTTTGGGCAAATAACGAAGCATGTATGTGGCAAGATTGAACCTCCACTATATAGGCATCTTCAGATACTCAAAGATATATAGGGTGATCTCTAGCCAAGACTCAGCATCCTATAGACCACCATCTCCTAAAAAAGTAGGATGTTGCTGTTGTTGGAACTCACGAGTCAGATCAGCCATCGTAAGTGCAAGCCATAGAGCACCATGCATGGATTGCATTAAATGTTGTAAACTATCATGGACTTGGGAATCAGTGCCCAAATCAAGTATAGAAGGTGGTGCCTCAAGTGGCACTACTGGAGGTAAGAGTAGCAACTCAGGGCCCACCACATCCGGAACATGGTCATCGCCACCTTCCTAGCGTACGATACAAGGGTGTCGTGGTGGCATTGGTCCACAAATGCCAATCACATGCCTTAGAAAAAGCTTTAAGAAGATAAATAACATCACTAGTGGAAGCTAAATGAGGAAGGGATCACTAACTAAAGTGTACTACCCCAAATACCCGCTTAGACGACCAGGTATTGGCAAGTGCTCAAGTATAAGTTTCATTTAATTTTATATTTAATTGCCAAGTTCACTCCATTACCTTTCATAAACATGATAAGGCATGATAAGGATGTGTAACCATTTCATATTATAAGTCATGTTTCACCTTATAATGGATAGTCATTCCCATTGAATCAATTCTCATACACCTCAACAATGAAAACGAAACCCATTTATTTATAGCATAATGGCTCGACTTAGTAAATTACTCATACCAACCCATGAGGGATCATACACCTCATGAATTGAGATAGACAATAACTCAATCGCAACCAAGAGTAATACAATCACAAGTTAATCATCACAACATCAATCAATAATCGCAGGCATATCAAGCAATGTAAAGCAATGAAATACACCTATATGGCATAACAATATACATGAAATGCAAATTCTAGGTGAAAAATATGATGCATGTAACAATGCTCATTGCCCACATATCATCGGGCAAAGGATGAAATAAATCATCAATCATAATAATAATCAATAACTCCACACAACATGTGTATCACCCAATGGTGAAATAATGTCAACTGTAATAGAAAAAATAGAACAATAATTATATTTTGGGTAACTTGGTTTTTACCCCAAACTTGGGTTTGCGATGCCCAAGCATGGCTTATGACCAAGTCCCAAGCATTCCGAATCTCCAATATATTGTCTCCAAATAGTGAATCAAGAAAAGAACCTACCTATGATACCATTTTGTGACGTATCGGACCTGGATGCCACTTAATGTGTGCCCTGAGCCTGGTGGGCCACATGGCCTCAAGTGCATCTCCCCGAATGCCAGAGGTTACCAACTAGCAGTGAGGGCCTAGGATGGGTATGTGGGGAGACTATTTTCACATTACCAGAGTGTGGCACAATAAATAAATATAAATAGAGGTAAATAGTGGATGAAATATAAGTAAACAGTGGAAATAGACAATAGTAATAAATGAATAAGGATAACAATAACTGAAACAACTGGAATAACATACAACAACTGATGATGATATGTCATGTATCTAGAAAACTATAAAACATGGATACAAGACAGTAGGCATAACATGTTTCAAAAAATTATAAAGGAAATCAAAAGACTATCCCAAGCATTCCAAGATCTGGGTAGGTCATCTACTGTCAAGCTCCATCCTAAACATCAAACAATCAAGTTTTCAAAGTCGTATGCTTCCCTTTATCAACACCTACAATCATGTAATCTGCCTCGGGTACCAAATGATGCCTGAAGAGGGTGTGAGATAAATCTTAGTGGGCCACCACCAATAGTTTCTATAACATCTGGCCCGTGTAATGGAAATGTAACAGTGTGAAAGCATGTATATATAAAGTAAAGTTGCACAATGTAACTAAATACCCAAGTATCTACTTTAGCCCTCGGTTGGTGTCTAAACATATAACCAATTCATTGTTTGATTATTACCAGTTTATAAATAAGCCACATGTAAGAAATAGTGAAGGTTCCAAACTATAATGAGGTAACCTGTAATTATATTTAATAATGAAGTTCCAAGGAAACAACCAAGGAAACATAGACCTCAAGGGTCGCCAACTCAATAATAACTATAGTATGTCTAAGGGTAAGAGTGTAATCCAAGAAGAATATTCCAGGGTATTCCACAATAAGACATCTACCGAGTATAAGAGGTTCATCCAAGGTAAAATGGGGCTAAACAGTGACTGGGCCCTATGTGATTTAATCATGGAACCTACTTGTCAATGTTGGATCCAAGGAGTGTATACAAGGCATCCTATAATAGTATGTGAGGGATCCTACGGTGTCATATTGGGCATCCAAGAATAGACAAGGATTAGTATCTAGGTGGGTCTCAACCTAATGAAGTCACATCATTGAATCGGAATGGGGTTCTCGAGTGCTCAAGGCATTCCCCGATAAGAATACAAGGCAAGCTTGAGTCAGGCCACTCATATTTATTAATTAAGTCATATAATATTTCATTTGGTTCAATCCTTGCCTTTAATTAGTGTGATAAGGCTAAGTAGCATACAACCTTTTAATCAATTCATAATTTATCAATAAGCCCATATGGTTTAAGCCTTGCCTTTAATTAGTGTGACAAGGCCAAGTAGCATGAAACCTTCACTACAAAAAAATTACCAGATTAGAAGGGGTTATTTTTCAGTTTAGAATGGGTTATAACCCCTTCTAAACACATTAGCAGCGATTATGAGGAATCACCGATAATGTGGTTGCCTACTCTTGTTAGAGGCGGTTTTGAGGAACCGCTAGTAAAGTGATGGAAAATTTAGCAGCAATTCATTTAGAGGCGATTAAAACCTCTTCTAATTTCACCACAGAATCTCAGTTTAGAGGGGGTTAAAACCCCCTCTAAATTATTATTCAAATTAGTGGTGGTTTCTAATTGTCGCTAATTGATTTGCATGAGCCATATTAGAGGCGGTTCTAAGAACCATCTCTACATAATACTGACTTAGAGGGGGTTTAACCCCCTCTAATTGGACCATATTAGAGGCGGTTGTTTGAACCACCTGTAAATAATTCATTTCATTTTTTTAAAAATCTCACCGTGCACATTCCCCTTCAGTTCCCTTGCAACGCTCCTCTAGTCCCCCACCGCCTGTGCTCCCACCACCCCTCCAGTTCACTCGATCGTGACCCTCAAGAGTCCCTCCAGTTCAAGACCTGCCACGCCCCTTCCATTCCAGGCCTACACTCACCCCCCCCCCCCCTCTGATTCCCATTCAACCATTCACCCTGACAGAAGCATTTTTTTAATTAATTTATAGGTGGCGGGATTCAAACCCGCACCTCTTGCAGACAATCATGGAGCCTCTACCACCATGTCATTCTCTTTGTTATTATAGTTACACATTAATGTATTTATATATAATATGAAACTAAATAAAATAAATATTATTTTAATTGATATATAATTATATAAATTTTATATTTTATATTTATGTATTTATATTATAATACATTTATACTATATTAAATTTATATATTTATATAAACTATATATTATATATGTGTGTTTACATACATTTGAGTATAAATTTTATAATTCTATTTATATTATGTATATACGCATATATTTATATATTTATAAATATATTCATGTAAATTATTTATATACTTAAATACATATTTATATATTATGTACATGTTTATTTATATGATATATATGTATGTATTTATTTAATATATTTATATAATTTATTTAAAATATATTAATATAATGTATTTCAATACATATATTTATTTTTATAAATTGTATTATATTATATGAAATACATATATATGAAATAAAATTTATACAAATATTTATATTATATATAATTAATATTACATTAAATACAATTTAGGAAAATATTATATATTGAATAAAATTTATACAAATATTTATATAATGTTATATGAAATACAATTTATACAAATATATAATTAATATTACATGAAATAAAATTTATACAAATATTTATATAATGTATTTGAATACATATATTTATTATTATGCACATAAAATATATAAATATTTCAATAAATATAATTTTATAATATTGTTTACATTAATATATATGTATTTTAATAAATATAATTGTATAATATTGTGTATATTAATATATATTTATTTTTATAAATTGTATATCATGTAATATTAACTATATAAAATATAAAATCATAAACATATTATTTAAAAATATATTTATTATTATCGTAATATAAATTATAAAAACTACAATCTTTGGTTTTTATATTATTTATTTTTTAAATAAATTATATTTATGTATATATTTATATAATATGTTTATGTTTTAATGTTATATATAATTAATATTATATGAAATAAAATTTATTCAAATAAATATATATAAATGTACATAAAATTATAAAATTGTATTTAAGTATACATATAAATACAATTAAATACAATCATATAATTGGAAATATATAATATAATTAAATGATATATATATATATATATTAACTAAATTAATTTATAATTAATATGCTATACTGAAATATATATAAAATAATTATATAATATATATTAATTTATATATAATATAAATATAATATATATTTATTTATTTATATTTTGTCTATATTATATTTATTTGTATACATAATATAATATAAACATATTTATACATAAATATACAATAAAAATGTATTTAATATAATATATGTATAATATAAATCATAATATAAATGTATGGTATTTATAAAACCATATATAAATTTTATATATTTGAATAAATATATTTATAATTACATTTATATTATGTATGCCAATATTAATATATGTATACATTTTTGTTTATATGTATAAGTATTTATTTAAAGTATTTTATAATGTCTTTATATATATATATATATATATTTTTGTGTGTGTACACACACATGCGCACCCACACACACATATATATATTATAAAATTTGAATTTATATGAGATTTATTTTAAAAAATAAATTAAAATTAAGTGAGGGTTAAAAAAACCTCTATAATCAAAGGGATTAGCGGTGTTTCATGAACCCCCTCTAATTTCTTGAATTAGTGAGGGTTGACAACCCCCTCTAATGTCATAAAGTGGAGGGGATTCACAACCCCTCTAATATCTTAAATTAGAGGGGGTTCACAACCCCCTCTAATCTCTTAAATTAGAAGGGGTTGAAAACTCCCTCTAATCTAAGGGATTAATGATAGTTCATGAACTCCCTCGAATTTAAGAGATTAGAGAGGGTTGTGAACCCCCACTATTTCCTTTAAAATCAATTTCCATGTTATATATATATATATATATATATATTTGTGTCCTCTAATGTATATCCAAACAAATATTATATATACATCATCTCTAAAATCCAATTGAACCTATAGGGCCACTAATTATTAAATTTGTGGTGGTTATGACACAACTGCCTCTAAAATCCAGCCAAATGTTACAAAGAAAAAATGTTAAAAAATTTAGAGGGGGTTGTGAACCCCCCCACTAAATTCAATTATTATAGGGGGTTGTGCATAACCCACTATAAAATGAATTTAGAGGAGGTTGTGTATAACCCCTTCTAAAAACCTGCCACTAACCTGTTGTTGTTTTTTGTAGTGCTTTAATAAATCCATTTAAGGCATATTCAATAATTAAGATTCACTCAGCTACCTTCCATCGACATGGTAAATGTTGTTACAGACATGCAACATATTATTCATTCACATTTAATTTGGTCAAGTCATATACTTAGTATACTTGTCAATTTCCCTTTCACATTTAATTATCAATTTGAAGCACTTACCTTAGGTGGTTCAAGTGGTGAGCATACATGCTAATTTCCATTATGTGATTCACAATTTACAACAAACCATTTAATATAGAAAAGCTTACCCTTAGAAGGGTCAAGACAAGGCACACCCGAACGACGACTCAAACGTGTCAAATACTAAAAACCCAATTATGGCATAATATCCTACATGGGTTGGATGGAGTTGTGGGCATAACCACTAACAACTAATCACATATTTGGAAAGAGCATAACCGTATGGTTCTAATGATTATAAGCACGGCATATAAAATCAATAAATAGCAACCGATGAAATCGATGGGGCCCACAAGATAATTCTAAAATCAATGAGCTTGAGGGATGAGTTATAGACCACCCACCTTAGGCTCATACGACTCTCCTCCTCCAGTATTAGCCTCTGATTTGGATTGGAACGAACTAGATCTGAGAAAAATGGAAAAACACTCACACCTCGATAACTAGGTTGAGATCAAGAGAGACGAAGAACGGCTCAAAAGGACTCGATTACTTACCATTGCACGTCTAATGTGATGAATGAAACTTTAATAGATCCTGGATGAAGGATATCTCTTGATCCCTAGCTTAGTCATTCAAAATGCTCCAAAATGAGAGTAATGGAGTCTAATCCCGTTTGAATTTGGATTACAGAAGAAGGAGGAGGATTAATTAGATCATTAAGGTCAAAATGATCATTTTACCCAAAAATTATCCTATACATAGTTTGGCCACACGGTTTTCCAAACTGTGCACCAACCATGCATGAGCACCAGAGAAGAAGGGTCACTCGCACAGTTAGGCCGCACGGTCTGAGAAATCGTGTGCCAACCGTGCAGTGAGGCTCTGTCAAAAAAGGCATGTCACCCACATGGTTTTCTCTAACCATGCGGACTCCCTACATGGTTTTCTATAAACTGTGTGTTGGGCCTATTTCTCCCCAAAAGATGAGTTTCGGGCTCCAAACAAGCCCCAGACACCCTCGAGATCTTTTCTAACTCGTTAGGCATCCATATTAGGCCCAAAATAAAGAATTAGACTGAAATTTAAAGGATCCATACCTGAGTTGAAAAAAATGGGTTCTTATATGTTGCGTGTAAAAAATAAAAAAAAATTAATAATAGATTTCATTGCAAAATTGATTTATTATTCCATTGAAAGCAACATAACTTATGAGTATTTGAAACCAATATGAAAAAAATTGACGACGTTCTTCAAGAGTTGTAGCTGTAATTTATATAAATTTTTTTCTGATATGGTCATCATATAGTCTACAAAAAGTTAATGTAAATAAAAGTATATTTTATAAATATTTAAAAATAATAATAATAAAGCGGTACTTACTACACAAATCGTGTCATTTTTTCAAAATTTAGTAGAATGTATGTATGAGCTCTGTGGAGTTCTTCATCAGTAATTCATCATTCACGATAACTGCCAAAACCAAGCTCAGGTTGATTAAAAACTAATAACTGATGGTTTGTGACATCATCAACATTTTCTTCATTACGACCCATGCGATTATGTTTTGAAGGATATTCTGACTAAGAATAATAAGAGCTGAAATTTGAAAATCCCTCCTGCAAGTACGACCCTTCAACTGATACTTTGTTACATACTTTCTTCTTTAATTTTTGCATACATATCTCAAATGGATACATCCACCAGAATTGTATTGGCCCTCCACATTTAGCTTCATATGAAAAATACAATATTAAATGTTCTATGGAATCAAAGAAGCACAGTGGGAATATTTTCTCCAATTTACATAAAATTAAAACATCTTTTTTCCAGCAAACTCAATGTATCATGATCCACTGTTACTGCACAAATATCTTAGAAAAAATATGATATTTTATTCAACACATCCCATATTGAAGAATTCAACATCCCTCTAAGATCAACAGGTAATAATCTTTCAATTGTGACATGAAATTCCTGACTTTTTAACCCAGTAATATTCTCATTTTTGACGCAATGAGACAAATTAGAAGTATAACCATCTGGTAACCTCAAATATCTAATCCACTAACAGAATAATAAATAGTTTTCTTTAGTAAGTGAGTAAGCTGATTTTGGATTCATTAATTTGGGTGATCTTTCATCTTCAAATAATTGAATTTCAGAACGTCTGTAAATTTGGGCAAGATCTAATTGTGCCTTTACATTATCTTTGGTCTTACCAGGTGTGTCCAATAGGGTATAAAATATGTTATCAATTTTTTTTCTCAATATTAATTAAATCTAACATGTGACGAACCAATAAATCAGATTAATATGGAAGATCCCAAAAAATAATCCGCTTTATCCAATTATGATCTCTCATAAAACCATTTATTTTTTATTCATTTATGGTTGGTCCAAAAGTAACAGGAGGTAATACAGAGACAATAGATTTCACCTGATTACCTAAGAGCATTGTTGAAGGCTTTTCTGTTTCAATTTGAACTTTTGTAAAATTATTTGTGTTCCTTTGAAAAGGGTGATCTGCAGGAAGAAATCTCTTATGATAGTCAAAATAACTAGCCTTTATCCTATTACCAAGTATAAACGCTTTGTTCACAGCCATGTAGTACGAACATGATTTTAGACCATGTGTGCTCCATCCAGATAACATACTATACATCAGAATGTAATTGATCATCCCTAATAATGCAACATTCACTATAAAATTCTGATCTGCAACTATATCAAATGTAGTCATGCCATTGTTCCATGATAAAATTAACTCATCAATTAGTGGCTTCAAATAAACATCAATATTCTTCTTTGGATGTCCTGGAATTAATATCACCAAATATATATATGGTTCCTTCATCAACATCCAAGGAGGTAAGTTGTAAGGATTAATGAAAACAAGACAACAAGAATATTGACTGTCATAAGAACCAAATGTATAAAAATCATCAGTAGAAAGGCATTGTCGTATGTTATGAGGTTCTGAATCAAAAGAAGGATGTGTCTGATCAAAGTGTTTTCATGAATCACCATCACATGGATGATTTAAGCTTTTACTGATAGAAATATTTGATTTATGTCATGTCATCAATCCAACTGTATTTTGAGACATAAATAAACGCTGTAAATGAGTTGTAATTGTAAAATAACTCAATTGTTTCGTAGGAACTCTAAACTTTCCTTGTTGTGCCTCTTTATACCTCGATTCTCTACATGTTGGAAAATTAACTAATGATTCTTAATCACCATAATATAAGATGCAGTCATTTGAACATGCATTGATTTTCTGATAACTAGGACCCAAATTATGAATCAAACTCTTACTTTCATAAAAACTTATAAGTAGTATATTTTCTCCAGGCAGCAATGATTTAACCAAAGATAAAATCTGATCAAAACAACTATTTGACATTCTAAAATCTGATTTAATAGCCATAAATTTTGTAACAGCTTCAAGTTTTCTCATCTGACATCTCAGATATAAGGTCTCCTTAGTTGATTCCAACAAACTGTAAAACTGAGAAGGTTTTGATTCAGGATTTGGAATATCATTATGAGTAGTTGTTTCAGGAATAGACAGATCAGTGACCTCATGTACTAAATTTTGAAATGATGGATCCAGAACAAAAAAAATTGTTTTTTCTACTGAATTATTTTCACCATGTTGATACCAAAAAATATAATATTTCTAAAAACCAAAACACAAAAGATGGAGTATAACATTTCAAACATTTTGAATCTCTGAATATCACATTTCTGATATGGACATTTAATTTTTCCTTTAGAAACAAAATCAGAATTCGAAGATGAAAATGATATAAAGGTTTCAACATCTTCAATATGAATGAAATTTATACCAGACCTGTTTGGATTTTTGTGATGATTTATCCAATCATGATCACATAATAGAAACCGATGTATACTTCTTGAGTCCATAGTTATCTAAAAAGACAACAAAAATAAGAATAATTATTATTGATCACTTTGACTAGTTGAAAATTATTATTATATTTTAACACCTTGAAATATTCTTGGAATATGACCAGACCGAGGTGATGGGTTAGTACTGGATTACAGGGCTCATAGAAGCTCGACGCAGATAGAATAAAAATATTAAATATATTATATAAGACACACTATTTTTAAAAAATAACAGAATATCTCTCGAGCGGTGTCTCATATGAGAAATCAGATATCATCGTTGGGTCTAGGGTGTGGGGTTTACCCTATGCACGACATTACATTTGTGTGTGTCAGATGTTTGGTAATATCGCATGTGAGGGTAATTCATTTAATATTTTTAATATAATTTCTTATAAAAAAATTAAAAGTATCTCTCAAACTATTTATCGTATGAAAAATCAGAGAACGTCATTGGGTTTGGGATGTGGGGTCTACCCTAGGCGCGACATTATATTTGCGTGTGTCAGATGTTTGGTAACATCGCACGTGGGGGTAATTCATTTAATATTTTTATTATAATTTCTTAAAAAAAATTAAAGTATCTCCCAAACTGTTTATCGTATGAAAAATTAGAGACCACCATTGGGTCTGAGATGTGGGTTTTACCCTAAGCGTGAGATAACATTTCTAAGCATTCAGTGTTTGGTAACATTGCACGCATGAGTATCATTTTTAATCTTTTATTAATATTATTTTTTATATATAAAAATATATATATTACAACATTTATACAAATTATTAATACATATTATTTTAATTAACATAACATGTACATGAATTCTTGTGAATTTTTAATAGTTACTGTTTTTTTATATTTTTTTGCGAGGTTTGATAAAAAAATTAGTATTTATTATAAATATTTTTTAAAATATTAAGTAGCTTATAAAATTATTTATCAAGTAATACTAATTATTTATTATTTATATCTGAATTTTTAATAAATATTACCAATATTTAACTATTACTAGTATTTCATATTCTTTCTTTTATAAATTTTTACATATTTTCATAATTTCCTCAAATATTAAAATTATTAATAATAATTTGTAGCTAATAGTGATATTTATTATTTATTAATAATATTAACTAATTAATTATTAATTATTATAAATTATGTAATGATTATTATTAATTATTTAAATTATTATTACATTTTTAATGATTACTATATATATATATATACCACGATTTCTTAATTAATATAAATACATCAAATATATATTCTAACTCTTTTAAACAAATATACATATACCAAATCTATATATATATATATATATATATATATATATATATAATTTATAAGTAATTTTAATTGTAGTTAATTTTGATTATAAATAAATTTTATTATCTTGAATTGATAATATATATATATATATATATATATATAGTTAATAAATAATTTTGAGTTAATATTTTTTAAATAATATTTATTTTGAATTACTAATTTTTTAATTAATAATTTTTACCTTATACGCATTATAACAGTTGTGTTCATCAGGTGTTTTTACAACATTTATAAGAATTATTAATACTTATTATTTTAATTAATACAAAAAATATATGAATTATTATGAATTTCTAATAGTTTTTTTATATTTTTTACCAAATTATTATTATTATTTGATAATTAACGCTAATATTTATAGTTTATTAATAATAACGAATCAATAATTATAAAATATTATAAATCATTTAATGTTTTTTACTAATTATTTAAATTAATACTGCATTTTTAATAATTAATACTTTTTACAAATTGTAATGCCCCGACCCCAAATGTCTAGAGCTGGTACATTATTTTAATACATTGACATGATTATAAGGAATCAAATCCCAAAGGACCGATCAGTTTAACAGTCTTGGAAAATATATTATATACATGAACTTTACATTACAATTCAAAGCATAAAATGCAATGTAATTATTTCTTTGGGAATGCCATTATTCTCCCAGTTTAACCCTCTGTATCAATCATAAAACACTTCTTAGTATCCTATGAAAATAAAACACAAGAAAGAGGTAAGCTCAAATGCTCTATAAGGATAAACAATTTAGCGGAAGCTATCATGAATAACCATAAACTTTTGAGGCAAGGTATAAAAACTAAAAAACAAGTCTTTTAAACATAATCTTCAGCATATAATGGCAATAAAAAATCAAATAATTTCATTTAAACATTCACATGGATATTCTACTAGCCGAATAATCACATGTAATATCAATTACTAATATCATAATGTGAGAATGCATAATGTCGAACATACCATCATGGTCTCGTGCCAAGACCATACGGGTAAGGCGTTAGTCAAAACCCAAATTAGTTTGTTTCATGAGAACTATCGATGCATCGAGGGGCTTTCATTAACCGGTCCCTAACCTGTAAAGCTTTCATTAACCGGTTCTCAACTCGTAGGGCTTTCATTAACCAGTCCCCAATCCATTACTTACTAAGTCTAATGCATTCCTTATTTGAAAAGGGTGAAACATAACCAATATAAACATTCATATTAAAACTAGCATATGAAATGTCAATATTTTGACCATAAACCATTAATGGTATCAAAATAGCTCATCCACAATCAAACTTAACATAAACTCTTCAATACAATATGAAGGATTGTATCATAATAAATCAACCTCAATTAAGTATAAAATTCAAAAGAGGATGTTGACATAGATGAAAATAATCTAACAAAGTCATTAATACTCGTTGAAATAAATATCCCCTTTTACTTTCCCTCTATTTTGAAATCATTTAATAGCCTGTTCAATTGTAAAAGAAAACATTTTATTTAAAAATACCCTTGTAAGCTTGTAAGGGAAGCTTTAAAATGTTAAGGCGTCATGGTGGTGGAAATAGCCGCTCGCACCATATAAGTTAAAAAAATATTCTTTCCTTAATTTGTCGAAAAGGTCATAAAGTACCTCGTTTGGAAAATGACGAAAAAAATTATTTCAAAACATTTTATAAAAAGTCATACATGGGTAAAAATGACTTTAAAAAATTATCAATAATATTTTGAAATACATTTTAAGAAACATGGACATAGATGATAAAGATGTCCTAGTAGATACATACATATAAATAATCTCGAATAATGATGAGATTGTAAAATTAACCCTTACGTAAAACCTTAAAAATATTTATTTTTGAAAACATATAAATGAAATTAAAAATATACATAAAATTTTCTTTATAATCATTTATATACATATAAATAAGTATGTATGATAATATCAAGAATATTGGAATGGAGAAAGGATTGTTTTTTTAAACATTCAAAACGTCTCATACCACTTTGAACATTTAAATCATAATCCTGATATATTCAAATGAATATTTAAATACCATGAATATGAATGTATTCATGATATGACATATAATAGGGGCAATACATACACCACACATAATAAATAGGTGGTTAACATGGCTTATATATCACAAAAATTAAATGTGAGACAAAATTCCCTTACCTTAAGTCTAATACTCTCTATATGTGTCTGAAACTTCTGTATAATGGTTTTAAACATATTATTAACTTATACCAAAATTATAATAATATTTATGATATCATGTATAATTTTTATATGGCTTTATATTACCTGTTGATTAATAATTTCCAAGTTAAAGCAACATCTCGGGTAATAGTCGTTTTTTTATCGTACGTGTTTTAACTTGGTATTCTTGATTGTATTACTTAAATCACGATTTACTTACATTCATAATGTATGACATGATTTATATATCATATATATTCTGAATATAAATATATATAATAGATAGATATATGAAATGGAATACACCGTTCATGGAGACGGTAGGTCGTACGTACACATGAACGTTGTTTCCGTTCTCTTATCGTATTGAATGGAAGTAAGTGAATGACATATATCTACATACATAATATATATATATATATATATATTATTTCACTAGAATTATTATGTCATATATTTCATACTTATTAATAATATATGTTTTTATAATCATTCTTGAATGGTAAATGTGGAAGATGAATCTCATCGCGTCGTGGATACAGTAAGTTGTACATACACACAAGTGACGATATCATTTACTTAATGGTTAAATGGTATGAAATTAGATTGAATATGAATTGTACAAAAAACAATACCATGTTATATTTATTATTTACATCCTTTATATTCATCATTATACCCATAGAAATAAAGTGTATATGAAAAATGATTTACACTACGGTGTGGAGACGGTAAGTCGTACGCACGCACGCATTGTAATATTGTTTTTCATAGGATGGGTAAAAGGATGAATATGGTTGTCCCATAATAATAACAACATATCAACATATAATAGATGTTGGATTTATTAGTTTATTATGGAAACAACATAGGAAGAGAAAATATAAGAAGAAAAGAACTTTGAAAGAGGTGATAAAACAATTACATTTTTTCCGGGTATCTCTTTTTGATTTGCACAAAAGGACTCCTTAGGTTGACTTTCTGCCCAAAGTATGGACTCTGGGATGAAGTGAGGGAGGTTGGGAGAGAAAATGGGTAGGGTTTGGCCGAACCAAAGGGCTTTGGAGGTGTGAATTAAAGAGAAGGATAAGTGCCCTTTTATAAGAGAGGTGAGAGACGCTTTTGAAAGATTTTAAAATATTAATTTATTATAAATTGATTTTTGGTTTCAAATAGCTCCAAAGTGATCTATTTTGAGGATAAGATGAGGATGATTCTAGATCCCCTCAACCAATGAATTTTAGACATGTTTAGGTCATAAAATTAACCTTATATTTTGGATTTAACCCTTAGTTAAACAATTTAACTCTTACCTCATATTATTGTATTTTTTACACTATACGATTAGTGTAGTTACTATAAAATGCCAAACAAACCCCAATTGAATCATTTATGACCTTTTTGACATTATCCAAGTTAGTTGGTCAAAACTTAGATTTTTACGACTTTTATACCATTTAATAAAATATTATTTATTTTAAAATATCATTTATGTTAGTTTTAATACTATTCAATATTTGCATTTTTAAAAATATCAAACCAACATGGTAACTTTGAACCAATACTTCTAATATGTCACTAACATTTCTAAGTTATCTATAAAATTAGTGGATGTTGTCAATTAATTTAAATTATATTTATTTGAATATTATTAATATATTTTATTCGATTATTCCTTTAATAGGTCAATTACCGCGTCATCATTGTGTCACAATTAAATTTAATTATTTAATGTCTAAAACTTATAAATAAATTATCACGATATAGATAAATTTCTTAGATTTCTAATGAATATTTATAGTCAAATTTATCTTATGTATAACTCTGTATTAAAAATAATTTAGTTATTAAAATTTGAATATGACACTTTTAACTATTCTTTAAATAAAATATAATAAATGTCTTAATCTAACACAAGTGACTTAAAAAATATCATGTTTTCGACCTAATGTTGATTTTGGTCGAAACATACTTATCCAATGAAATTAGGACAAGTATTAGGGTAATTTTATATTATTATGATATTATTTTTACCATTAATTACCCTATTTACCTTTAACCGTGGTAAATAAAATTCAAAAGTTTCTATTCACCAAAAAATATTTTGATTCTATTATACCAATTTTTTCATACTGATTACAACCATGTATATCGGATTTTCGAAATTCAATTCACGGAAGCGGTAAAATTACATTTAATACTAGTTTGCAAATGTGGCTAGAAGGCACGTAAAAAGATGTTAAAAAAGTTCAATGGATTTTTATATATAATTCTATTATAAAAATGATTTCAATGACCTGCATTGGGTTAGTATATGCATTATTTATCTACTGTGACTTTAAAATCAATTTAAAGTAAAATAATTATCTAAATGAAAAATTGGTTTTTTAACAATAATGCAGTGTTTTCCATTATTCATCAAAAATTGAAAGTTTTCAAAAAAATATCAAAAATCCACCCTAAGCTAATTTTGATATTCCGAATTAAAAAATGAAGTCTATTTTACCAAATTTAATTTCTACAAGTATCTAAAATTAATCTTATTATTGTTCACAAAAGGACATAAAAAGTAGTTCTTTTAAGAAAATAGTATTTCTAAACATATAATTATTTTACCGAAACTCGTACATTTCATTATAAATATGTTTTATTTATGTCTAAACATTATAAATAACATTTAAAAATTATTTATTACTATTTATATTACTATATTTAATGGATAAGTTATAAATATATCATTTAAATGATTTTAACATTAAAGTGTTGTTTCGCATAAACTTAAACTTGCGTGTTACGCAAGTCAAGTCAGTGTTGTGTGCAACACAAGCTATTAAAGATAACGTACCGTGAAATATTGAGGTGTTACACAAATTTTTAATAATTCTTTGTATTTATTATGTTGTTTTAAAAAGTATTACAAAAAATTAAACTAATTTTTATCAGTTGAGTTTTTAATAAATATTACATATTTTAAATTGTTATTGTTTTTTCATTAAACCATTTTTTTAATGTTTTTTAATAATTTTTTTTATAAATAACGTTTTGTTAAATGCAATCAAATCTTGCAAAAACAATTGACACTCAAATATAATGGTACAAGCATTATAAAATTAATTTATAAGTTTTAAGATGAATTAATCCTAAAATCAAATAATTTACACCTAAATAGAAATCTATTTCGGAATACAAATATTATAAGCATTATAAAACAATTCTGGTGATCAATTTTAGATGTTAAATTGTTTTACACCTAAATGTGCATGTTTTGGAAGGGAAAATTATAGATAATAAATATAATTTTTTTAAAACCCATTTAAAAAAAATCAGTAAATTTCCCTCCAATAAAAGTGGAATTTTCTCATTCCGATTCGATCTCCCTTCCTGCCTCACTTCCATCCCACCCCTCCTTCTGTCCTGACGCACCTGCCCCGCCTATCCTCTCGAGGGTGGATTCATGGGCTATTTCCTGTTTATCGTCGGCGTCAACTTTCTCCCAAACCCCAATTTTCAATCTGTCAAGCCCTAGTTTGTTCACCCCCTGCAATGGAAGGCCCTTCGACGGACGACTACTTAGTACCTGACCACAAGCTGTGCGGCTTCTTGTTCGTTGTTCTGTCGCCAAATTCGCCGGAGGCAATCGACGGGAAAGACGGCACGTGCGAGGAAATTTGCCTGGGCGCTCGCTGTCACATTTTTAGGAGCGGTTCCGATGTGTGTTTCAGGGCCGACAATGGCGTCGTGTTCTCTCCGGTGGATTCCAATGATGCGGTTAAATGCGATGGCCTGGAGGGTGATGCTAGCTTCGCGGATAAGACTAGCGGGGCGAGGAAGGAGAGGCGGAGAACTTTTGGCATGGTTCGCGGGAGTGCCAGTGTTGTGCATTTCCTTCACGTTCTGGTGTCGCAGAAGTGTTTGAGGATTGTATCGACAGTGGTTGGGGTTGTGAGTGGAGAGAACAGGGCTGTGAGAGCTGTGATGCTCGTTGATGTTCATCTCCCACTCGCTTTGTGGTCAGGTTGGCAGTTTCCCAAATCAGGTTCCACAGCCGCTGCACTCTTCAGGCATTTGAGGTGTGATCCGTAATTGCAGTCCCAGGGTTACTCATCGAAATGATACTTTTTATTCAGTGCATTCCATTGCTGGTTATGACTTCATATTCACTGCGGGAAAATTCAATGATGCAAAGTGCATTGAAATTTCTGTGGTGACGTGGTGTTTGTGGCAAACTCGTCCATCTGTTGAAACAAGTCCTAGGGTCTATAGAACCGCCATTGAAAACAATACAAGGATTCCACCATTTGGAACCAGCACCATACTCACTCCAATTAGCATTTTACTTGATCAGAAAACCCACAGAAACACCACTGTCATTTTCTGCTAGGCACACTAATAGCGACTAAAGGGAGGCTCACATTACCCTCTCAGTTTATCCCTGCGGGAGCCCAAATCGGATAGTCACAATTAAGAAAAATGCTAGGCAAACAAGAATCTGAATACCTAGACCTCTTAAGGAGAAGTAAAGCCTTTGTGGCCAATTTTTTAACAAATTCATTACAGATTTTTTTTGGTTTTATCCAGTATTTTATCAGACAAGACATTCAAATATGTTCTGTTATTTGTTATTGATTCTGTTAGTCAAGGTTCAAAGTAAAAATGGAAACAGTCATAAAACATGCAAAACTTCAAAATGAAAATCTTGTTAACCTTCAGTGAATTCACATCAACTGGTAAGTTGCAGTCTGCTTTAATGCAGATGAGATGCTGTTCCATGTATTAGCTCCAACACTGGACATCTTTTCAAAAACCTCAGGTATAGTTAAACTGCTAATCCACTATGAATACTCCTGTTTAAAAAATCAATATTATCCAAAAGTTTCAATTAGTTAATATCATGATTTTGTTACTCTCGCACTCTAGGTGAATCCTTGTCAAATTTACCGACCAGTAAGTTACCACTGGCACATGCAAATGATGTACTTGTACACTTGAAACTGCAAACTTCATCTCCTTCTAGATTTTGTTTACAGTCTTGTGTGTTATCAACTGATATTTTTCTTCCAAAATATACTCGTTAAAATTTCCAGTTATACATCTTCATTTCCAATTCTCATCAAGAACACATGTTTACAGTTGCGACTGGCAGCAGAGAAGTTTGGTACTTTTTAGCAAGGAAGGGTGTCATGATTATCTTTGTGGGCATAATCAGAGTATTTGGAATCTTTGCTACTGTCACGTTGTTGGATGTAAATTGCAGTGTGGCAACTCTGGTTCTTCTAAAACAAAATTGTTTGATCTCCATGAAATTTTTAGTACTGTAGCAAGCGTTGTAACAAAGGAAAATCCCGATCCTTCAAGAGTGAAACCAGCTGTTATCTCTTCTAGTTGTGGCATTTGGGAGGTATCCGATGATGTTCTAGGTAACATTCTCGGTGCACTTGATCCAATTGATCTTGTCAGGGCAGCTGCAACCTGTCACCATCTAAGATCACTGGCCATGTCAATCATGCCTTGCATTAATCTCAAGCCTTTTCCTCACCAACAGAGGGCTGTTGAGTGGATGTTGCAGCGTGAGAGAAATGCCGGGGTCTTGCCACACCCTTTGTACATGTATTTTTTAACTGAAGACGGATTTTTCTTCTATGTAAGTAATGTTTCTGGTGAAATAGTCACCGGCGTCACTCCTACCATATGGGATTTTCGTGGGGGAATGTTTTGCGATGAACCTGGTCTGGGTAAGACTATAACTGCTCTTTCCCTTATTCTAAAAACACAAGGAACACTGGCAGAGCCACCAGATTATGCCCAAGTTATCTGGTGTACACATAATGCTGACCATAAGTGTGGTTATTATGAACTCAGTGGTCATAAAATAAATGGAGTTAACACTTCCCTAGGGAAAAGACTTCCAGCTCAGACTCCTCAAGGTTGTCTTTTCGCTTCAGATAACTTAACTAAAAGAGCCCGCATAATGAGTTCTGATTCATGTTCTGTTAGAATGGAAACATCATGCTCAGCCCCATGCAACATGCCCACAGGTTGTGCAGTTCGATGCTTTAATGGCTTGATGCACTTAAAGAGAAACCTTTTTACTTCCTCTGAAGGAGCTAAAGGTGGGAAATTCAAGAGAAACTCAACGAAAACCAGGCAAGCTTCAAAGGGCTCTAAACTTATATACGTGGATGAGCAGCTTGAAATTGCAAAGGGCATGTTACACAGCAGCAAGAGACCGCAAAACACTGATCTGGATCATATTGAATGTAACGAAAACTGGGTTCAGTGTGATAGTTGTCGCAAATGGCGGAAGCTTGCAGATATAGACCTTGCAGATTCCAGTGCAGCTTGGTTTTGTAGTATGAACACTGACCCCTCCTTCCAGAGCTGTAGTGTTCCTGAAGAAACTTGGGATTATAGACAGTCCATTATTTATTTCCCAGGCTTTTACCCCAAAGGGACTTTTGGGGCCAAAGCGCACAATGTATCCTTTTTCACCAGTGTACTGAAGGAGCATTGTTCATTGATGAATGCTGAAACAAGGCATGCTTTAACTTGGCTGGCGAAACTTTCTGCAGACAAACTGTCGGAAATGGAAACAGTAGGTTTGATTTGCCCCGTTTGTGACATTCGTGTATCCAGTGGAGATGTGCAGGGATTCCATAAGATATTCCAGGCATTTGGTCTCCGAAAAAGAACTGAAAAGGGTGTCAGCAGATGGTATTATCCAAAAACTCTTAACAACTTGGAGTTTGATTTGCCTGCTCTTAGAATTGCCCTTTGTGAGCCATTAGATTCATTTCGTCTATATATGTCTCGAGCAACTTTGGTGGTGGTTCCATCAAATCTGGTTGAACATTGGAAGACCCAAATTGAGAAGCATGTCAGACCTGGACAGCTGCGGGTTTACTTGTGGATTGACAATAAAAAGCCTTCTGCACACAATTTAGCTTGGGACTATGATATCGTCATCACTACCTTTTCTCGATTAAGTGCAGAATGGGGCCCTCGTAAGAGAAGTGCATTGATGCAAGTCCATTGGCTCAGAATCATGTTAGATGAAGGGCACACTCTTGGCTCCAGTCTTGCCGTTACAAACAAATTGCAAATGGCTGTCTCACTTACAGCTTCTTACCGTTGGATACTGACTGGAACACCAACACCAAACACACCTAATAATCAATTGTGCCATCTTCAGCCCATGCTGAAGTTCCTTCACGAGGAAGCTTTTGGGCAGAATCAGAAGGCATGGGAGGTTGGCATTCTTAGGCCCTTTGAAGCGGAGATGGCTGAGGGTAGGTCACGTTTGGTTCAGTTGCTTTTCAGGTGTATGATCAGTGCTAGAAAGATAGACTTGCACACTATACCTCCTTGCATAAAAAAAACAACATATCTCAATTTTACTGAAGAACATGCAACAAGTTATAATGAATTGGTAGTTACAGTGCAGCGAAACATATTGATGGCTGACTGGAGTGATCCTTCTCATGTGGAGAGCCTCCTGAATCCAAAACAGTGGAAGTTCCGCAGCAGAACTTTAAGAAATGTAAGATTGTCTTGCTGTGTGGCTGGGCACATTAAAGTGACAGATGCTGGTCAAGATATTCAAGAAACAATGGATATTTTAGTTGAGAATGGCCTGGATCCTACAAACGAAGAGTATTCTATTATAAAATACAACCTTCTTTATGGTGGTAATTGCATGAGGCAAGATTTGTTTTTTGCTGTGTCATTTGTCACTTATTGTTTGAATTAATTCTGTTATTGTTCAAGCCATTGACTGCTTTTTCTATACGACAGATGCAAAGAATGGTGTCGTCTTCCTGTCATTACACCATGCCGGCATCTTTTATGCCTGGACTGCATTGCTCTGAACAGTGAAAAGTGTACTTTTCCTGGTTGCGGTAACTTGTATGAGATGCAAAGTCCAGAAATATTGACCCGTCCAGAAAATCCCAATCCAAAGTGGCCTGTCCCAAAAGATCTAATCGAGTTACAGCCCTCGTACAAACAGGTAACTTTCTAAGGTCGATTGTTCAATTTCTGTGAAAACGTAAATAATTCTTTCACTATCTGTATTTTTGTGCTCTCTGTACAGGATGACTGGGATCCTGACTGGCAATCGACATCTAGCAGCAAAGTTGCCTACCTTGTACAAAGGCTGAAGGTCTTGCAAGAGGCTGATGATGGTAGTGGTGCAATGCACATTAATGAGCTGCATTGTTCTTCTAATGGGAGCACTTCAAATCCTTTGTCAGAGCAGACTGTCTGGTGCAGATCCTGCAAGGAGTCCCACAAGATATCTAAGCATAAAGTTTTAATCTTTTCCCAATTTCTGGAGCATATTCATGTCATTGAGCAGCAGGTAGCAGTGGCCTAGTATATTCTAGAAGATGATATCCTTTTTCTCATCATGCATATTATGTTTCAAAGAATGCATCATTTCTTTTTTCAGTTAACGTTTGTTGGTGTCAAATTCGTTGGGATGTATAGTCCCATGCATTCTGCAAAGAAGGTATCCCTTTTTCATATTTTTTTAACCTTGTCCTTTCTAGTCTGCTAATTTATTCACTTTGACTTCTGTAGATAGAGTCATTGGCTATCTTCAAGCATGATTCAAACTGCGCTGCTCTCTTGATGGATGGAAGCGCAGCATTAGGTCTTGATCTGAGTTTTGTAACACATGTATTTTTAATGGAACCGATCTGGGATGGAAGGTACCACTACATATCAGTCATTCATTTACTTTCTAGGGCTTCTCAGGGGTCAGTCTTTTCTGAAGACATCTTTGCTTCATCAGCATGGAAGAACAAGTCATTAGTCGAGCTCATCGAATGGGAGCAACTCGTCCTGTTCATGTGGAAACTTTAGCAATGCGTGGAACAATTGAAGAGCAAATGCTAGAATTTTTGCAGGTTCGAGTCTCTTTGTGCAGTATTTCTTTGAGTGGATGGTGTCAGCTCAATTGCTTGTGAATTTATTTGGATTGTGTCTCATTGTCCTTTCACAAGTTTTAAATATTTGCTTTGTTACTGTTTTGTAATTATGTATTAAGGATATGAGTGTATCTAGGTTCATTCTATTTGAATAGGTCTATCTTATCCCACTATCTCTTTAGTTTGAATTTGTATCTTAAGTTTTGCATCTCTTTATCTTTCTCTATAAATTGAGTTCCGGCCTCATTCAAGAGGTATGATTGATGACTTCTTGTTCTATTTCTTCTACATGGTATCAAAGCCCGAGAAATCCTAGGGTCTTTGTTGTCTCTCTCTCTCCCTCTCCTCTGGGCCCAGGTGGCCAGATCTTTCTACGGTGACCTGGCGGGTGCGCCTGGCTTGGCCAGGAGTTCTGCCCAGAGGCGTGTCACGACCCGTCCCTCGGGGCCCGTGCCGTGACTGCCCCAAGCCCGCTTTTCATAGGCCAGGGGTTGACGACTAGCACCGAAAGACATATCCTTATAACGAGAAGACATTGTCTTTAAACCTATACAAACACATAAACCAAGAACACAACAAAAACAACCACGAAGTAAACTGCTATAGTAAAAAGTGTGCTGAAAGTAAAGGAGTCGGAATACAAGCCCAACTGAAAAGTACAAGTACAATTGAAAAGAGAAAACAACTTATGGATCGTCCACCGAGGATCCTACCTGAAGGGTAGGTACAACTCACGAACAGTAGTCACTGCGTTACGTCACGTCAAATGGTCCACCTCTGAGCGCCGTTCAGTCCTGGCTCCCTCAGCTTCGATCAACGCTGTCTGTCGTCTGCATAAGACACAACAAGGTGCGGGCGTAACCCGTGCAGAGGTGAGTATAACAATACTCAGTAGAGACCCCGAGACCTCCGAAAGTCTCCCAGAGTTCCACAAAGGAAAAACCACAAAGCAAGACCTCAATCACAAAGCACGAAGCAGTCATCAACTCTACTATATGCCCATACATATACCTAAGTTATCAAAATATACTCGTCTCATTCATGAGGAAACATAATGCTCCAACTTTTAAGCCATTTGCACAACTGATCTACAAGGGAAGAATATCACAAAGGTAACACCATGAAGGTAAAAGTACCACAAAATAACACCACGAAGGTAACACCATGAAGGTAACACCACGAAGTTAAAAGTACCACAAAGGTAAGGACTCAGCTCACACCAGTTATATAACTTAAGTACAGAAGTACAAATGATTAGTCGTAAATCTAGATCATCTTATTCTGTCGAGAGGCTCTGCTGCTGACGCACACAGGATCGATAGATGCTGACCCACACATGATCGCTAGGCGCTGACCCACACAAGATCGATAGATACTGACCCACACAAGCTCACTAAGCGCTGACCTACACATGATTGATAGATGCTGACCCACATAGGATCGATGTTCTTTCTTCACGTTACAGCCAACCACTAGATTCCCGCACTAAGCACGCTTGATTCCGGGAGGATCCGCTCCTCAAGCCATCGGTCGTACCTCAACCGCCACGAAGTTCCACGAATAAGTATACCAAAGGACCGTCATGTCGTAAGGGTTCCAACGCGACAGACGACGTGTCAATCGGACGCCCGGTCTATGACTTATAAGCGTTTTAGTACCGAGGGCCCGGTTGGATTCAGGTTCGATCCAACCCGGCTGTACTCCAACTTTCTCCAAAACTCGAGTGGAGTATACCAAAAGGACCGTCTCGCTTCAAAGATCCCAGCGCCGCAGACGGTTCGTCAAACGAACGTCCGATTCACAAGTTATGGCTCTTTAAGCGAAACTGGGCCTTGTTGGGTCCGGGTCCGGCCCGGCCCGGCCGGCCCGACCCGCAGGGGGGCACGGCCCGGCCCGCAGGGGGGCGCGGCCCGGCCTGCGGAGGGCACGGCCCGCTGGAGGCGCGGCCCGCTGGAGCGGGGCCCGCCCTAGCTGGCACGGGGGGAGCGGCCCCCCAGTTTTCCCGAACGACCTTAGCCATTCGGTTTGTGCGGCGGCGCCACGTGGCGCCGCTTGGTTTCCCGTGGGACTCGCAGGGAGCGGGTCCGTGCTGCCACGGCGTCGGAGCCGCGACTAGCCTCTCCGGCGACGTGCCGTTGCGCGCCGCTCCGCCTCCTGCAGTTGACCGGTGCCGGCCGCTCCCTGCGTCCGCCGCAGCTGAAGAGCCGTGACCACCTTCTCCAGCGGCGCACACGCGCCGCCTCTTCCTCCGCGGTCGACCCGAGCCGGCCGCCGTCTCCACTCGCCGCGGCTTCGGTCGCGACCTTCTTCGCCGGCGGTGCGCGTCGGCGCGCCACTATCTTCTTTGCGACCGTCCCCCACCGGCGCCGGTCGCTGGTGTTGCCGTGCCGGTGCCGCGCCGACGGTCTTTCGCGGGTCACCGGGTGAGCTCCTGTGGCCCGTTTTTCCATCCGAAGGTGCCAACGGACTCCCCGGGACGCCCTCTTCATCGCTAAACCCACCGTTCTGGGTTTCGTCCAACCCGAATAAATTGCTCGCGAAGAACACGTCAAATTTTAACAAATGGCGGAGGGTCTGAGCCTTGTTTGTTTGGCCCGCGCCCTCCGCGTTAGCTTGATAGCAAGAGGGTAGTATACTGATTCAACAACTCTTGAATTTAGACAAGAAATAAACCGTACCTCAAGATCGTTGGAGAACGTCTGCGTTTGAGGAAGAGTCGGTGTTCGTCGGTTCGTGATTCGGTGGCGCTCGTCACCGCTCGCTGGAACCGGTTTCGTCCTCCAAGTGGTTGGCGTCGCGGTATTTTACCAGAGTTTCATTGCTTGGTGAAGCGGTGCCAACACCCCTCCCCATATAAATAGGAGGGGGAAGAGATGAGTAACGTCGTTGGGAATTTATGAGGTTCATTTAATTAATGAACCTCCTAAATTCCAACGGTGCTGTTACAAAGTTTGAGTAGTCGAGCCAATTAATGGCTTGACATGTCGTTGGTCCCGCCACCGCCGCTTGTCCGTTGGAGGAAAAGAGAAAAAAAAAAGAAATAAAATAACTTTGTTATTTTATTATTTTTTTAAATGTCCAAAATCTAACTTTTTCTCCCGACCTAATGCGGTCAAAGTGAAGCCTTCCTTAAGCGAATCCCGATGCTGCGGATTCAACGGTTCCCTCAAATTTTTAATCCGAGCATTGGTTCAAAAGTTAGAAAATGCTGCTCGCGCGTTTACTGAACGTACGTTAAAAAAAATTCTGAAATTCATTCCGGGCACACCGGGCTTTGGAATCACGCGCCGTCAATTTTCGCAGACTCGTAATAATTCCATATAATTAAAAAAAATTTACATGGAAAATCCGGGTCTGTAAATTCTCCAAACCTTAGGGCATTTCGTCCCCGAAAGCCACAACATAGACTAAGGAAACAAATGGGGGTACTGAGCACGAATCTGAGCCTCCCGCTCCCATGTGCTTTCTTGGAGGTTCCCGTGCTGTCAACGAACGCGCACCAGAGGTATCGATCATCCACGAAGGACCCGCTCCTGTCGATCCTCAATCTCCACTGGAACCTCCGTAAACGTCGCCCCATCATCAAGGTCCAGCTCGCCATGGTCGATGACGTGAGACGAGTCATTCACGTATATCTTCAGCTGTGATACGTGGAAGACGTCGTGCACCCTCTCCAACTGCGGTGGCAGTGCAAAACTATATGCCACCTCGCCAATCCTCCGAATTATCAGAAAAGGTCTGATAAACCTCAGTGAGAGTTTGCCGCCTCGGCCAAATCTCTGTAGTCCCCGTTGAGGGGAGACTCGCAAGAATATGTGGTCCCCCTTTTGGAACTCCAGAGGTCTCCGTCTCTTGTCAGCATAAGACTTCTGTCTGCTCTGTGCAGTCTTCATCCGCTCCTGGATGATCTGCACCTTCTCAGTGGTAGCCCGTACCAACTCTGGACCCATAAGTGCTGACTCCCCTGGGTCTGTCCAGCATAGAGGTGATCTACAAGGTCGACCGTACAAGGCCTCAAATGGTGCCATACCGATGGTGGAGTGATAACTGTTGTTGTATGCAAACTCCACCAAGGGCAAGTGATCCTCCCAACTGCGGCCAAAATTTAGGACACAAACACGCAGCATGTCCTCCATTGTCTGAATGGTCCGCTCCGTCTGTCCATCCGTCTGTGGATAAAAGGCGGTGCTCAAACGTAGCTGAGTCCCGAACGCCTCCTATAATCCCTTCCACAACCGGGATGTAAAACGTGCGTCACGGTCAGAGACGATCGTCGATGACACCCCATGATGGCGTACAATCTCCTGTACGTAGGGGTGTCCCAAGCCCTCTACTGATCCCTGCTCTCGGATGGGTAGAAAGTGAGCCGACTTGGTGAGTCGGTCAATGATCACCCAGATGAAATCATGTCCCCTGGATGTACGTGGAAGCCCTGTCACAAAGTCTATGGAGATACCATCCTACTTTCACTCCGACACTTCTAGTGGCTGCGCTAAGCCTGCTGGAACCTGATGCTCGACCTTCACTTGCTGACAAGTGAGGCATCGGGAAACAAGCTTTGCCACTGCCTTGTTCATCCCTGGCCCCCAGTGCTGACGCCGGAGGTCATGGTACATCTTCGCCACACCAGAATATACCGCCAGAGGGGACGTATGGAACTCCCTCAACACCTCCTCCCGTAGCGCCACTGGTACCATGGTGCGTCCTCTGAAGAGGATGACGTGCTCCCCACCTTCAGAAAATCTATCAGGTGCTTGTCCTGAGGATATCTGAGCACGTCGAGCCTCACAGTCAATGTCCCCAAGCTATGCCTCCCGAACTCGCTGATGAAGTGGGGGAGTGACATTCATAGACTGGAGGTAAGCTGCTCCATCTCTATCCACAAAGGATATCTGCAACGCGGTTAAATGCTCTGTCGCCTCACTCAGCAACTATAGACCAGACCTCCTGCTGAGTGCGTCTGCCACTACGTTCCTCTTCCCAGGAGTATAGATTATCTGAAAGTCATAGTCCTGGAAGAACTCTAGCCATCGCCGCTGTCTCAGATTCGGATCCTTCTGTGAGAAGATATACCTGAGACTCTTGTGATCAGAGTAAACAGTAAACCGTTCACCCATCAAATAGTGTCGTCACATTTTCAAGGCGAAGATCACTGCTGCTAATTCTAGGTCATGGGTAGCGTAGTTCCGCTCATGTTGTCTCAGCTGTCGTGAACCATAAGCGATCACTGCTCGCTCCTGCACCAGGACACATCCAAATCCGGTTCCTGATGCGTCGCAGTAGACTACATACCCAACGCCCTCTTCTGGTAGCCTCAAGATGAGGGCACTCGTCAGTCTCTGCCTCAGCTCCTAAAAACTATGCTGACATCTCTCCGTCCGTACGAAGGGTTGTCCCTTCTTCGTCAACGCTGACAAGAGTGCCACAACTCTGGAAAAGTCGGGTACGAATCTCCGGTAGTACCCAACCAATCATAGGAAACTCCGCACCTCGGTCACACTCCTGGGTGGCTCCCAAGCATGCACTGCCTCTATCTTCGCCGAATCTACCGAAACTCCAGCCTCCGAGATAACGTGTCCCAGAAAGTGGACCTCCCGTATCCAGAATTGACACTTCGAGAGCTTACCATAAAGCTGGTGCTCTCGGAGTGTATCCATAACTATCTGCAGATGATAGGCATGCTCTTCCTCCAACACGTATATCAAGATGTCGTCAATGAAGACCACCACGAAGCGATCGAGGTATGGCTGGAAGATCCTGTTCATGAGTCCCATGAACATTGCTGGAGCGTTTGTCACGCCGAATGACATAAACAAGAACTCATAGTGGCCATACTGACATCTGAAGGTCGTCTTCTGCACATCCTCATCCCGTACCCTGAGCTGATGATAGCCTGATCTGAGGTCTATCTTCAAAAACTAACGAGCTCCCTTCAGCTGATCGAAAAGATCATCAATCCTCGGTAGTGGATACTTGTTCTTCACGGTCACCTGATTCAGACGCTGATAATTCACACAGAGCCTCAAACTCCCATCTGCCTTCTTGGCGGACAAAATCGGGGCTGCCCATGGAGAAACACTGAGCCTTATGAACTCCTTCCTCTGCAAGTCCTCCAACTGTACCTGTAACTCAGGAAGCTCCACGGGAGCCATCCGATATGCTGGCGTAGATATCGGTGCCGTCCCGGGGTACAGGTCGATGTAAAAGTCTACCCCTCTGCGTGGAGGTAGTTCCCGAACATCATCAGGAAAGACATCGACATACTGGTCCACCACTACAGGATAGCTCAGACTCTCAACATCAACCGCTCCGAGGGTAAGGCTAGCCAACTGATGTGTGATCGGCTGCATCCTCCTCTGGGAAAGTCCATCCTGTGCTGCAAAGGTTCCCTTCTCACCGGTGAAGGAAAACCTGGTCCCATCCTCGCGGACACACCGTACTTTGCGCCTAATACAGTCAATCTGAGCATGCACTGTGGATAACCAGTCCATACCCAAAATGCCGTCGTAAGGCCTCGGCGCCGCTACTAGAAGATCCCAACCGAAGCTATCGCCTTCTAGAGTAAGCTCACACTGCCGACACCAGTGTGTAATCGTCGAATCCCCTTCCGTAAGAGTCTCTAGCCGTAAGTCCACCGGAATCTCTGAGCTCCGAACAAGGGTCGTGAAAATAAAAGAGTGACTGACACCTGTGTCTATTAGTACTGCAGCTAGAGTGGAGTAGACACAGATCGTACCTCTAATCATCTCCGGAGTGCCGTGGTCGTAGGCCTCAGCCGCCTGGAGCTGAGCTCGTCCATGTCCTCCTGCTCCCTGTGGTCGGGGTGGACCACTTGGAGGTGGTGACAGTAGAACCTCGAATCGCCGCCCACCGCCTGCTGCATGACCAGCTCCTCTGCCACGTCCGCCTGCTGCCTGCGGACCTCCTCCATCGAATCTCTGCCTCTGCCTTGGCGGTCCCTCGACCGTCTTCTGGTCGTCCGTACGGTGGGTCGGGCAGTCGCGAGCCATGTGACCCTGTCCGCCGCACGAGTAGCACTGCCTGCTCCTCATCTGTCCTCCTCTGTCTCGTGAGCTCCGCACCACCGACTCTGTATCCTGAGGTCGTCCACCAAAAGGTTGGCCCGCTTGGGCCCCTGCGTCATCCGTCTACTGCCTGGTGTAGATGACTCTGCTACCTGACGTCCGGTGGTGGCTCTCGCTGTCGGTGCCTGCTCAGCTAGGAAGCTCTCCTCTAAAAGTGCTCGCTTTAGCACCCCAGCCTGCGTCGGAATGCTGAGCGATATCATCGATGCTCTGATCTCCCGTCAGAGACCCTGCTCAAAGGTCCGGGCCCTGAAGAAAGGGTCCCGTACCATGTCGGTGGAGTAATGGGAGAGATCAGTGAACCTTGTCGAGTACTGGGCCACGGTCATGCTGCCCTGCTGTAAGTGCAACAGCTCCTGTATACGCATTGAGCGTAAAGTCGCTGAGACGAACTCTGCCCAGAAAAGGCCCTCGAAGTCCGCCCAGGTGAGGGTCGCCTCGTCGTGTATCTGGAGTGTCGGACTCCACCATCTTCCAGTTGCTTCCTGGAAGAGACTGGCAGTTAGGATCACCATCAGATCAGCTGGTGTCCCAACTAAGCGAAAAACTCTGGCCACAGCCTCCAGCCAGTCTTCAGCCGCCTGTGGATCCGTCTCGCCTCGGAACCTTGAAGGCCTCTGCTGCTGAAACTCGTGCAACGCGCTCACCATCTGTTGGTGGGGCTGGTGGCAACGACTGCCCAACGAGTAGTGGTGCTTCTGGTACACCACCCGAAGGTGCTAACGCCGTAAGAGGGCCCTGCACCGAGGCCGTATCGCTCGGTGGACTTTCATCGTGTACTCTCTCGGGAATCCTGGCTGACTGTCTACGTGACGACATCCTGAAAGAAAACAAGTGCGCCACGGTCAATAAGTTATACCTGGTGAGCTGACTCAAAGAGATCAAAAGAAAAACTTTTCAAAACACATGCAATCAGTGTTTTCGTGCACTAAGTCAGAAATCAGAATTCATGGTCCTGGTATATGGATATGTCGGCCGCCGCACCAACACTGGATTCCCCAAACAGAAAAGCACACTCATAACAGTTAACACTATTGCCACAGTGAAAAGATCTGAGTCCTAGTTCTTCGGTAGAACAGACTCCTCTGATACAACTTTGGCACGACCCGTCCCTCGGGGCCCGTGATGTGACTGCCCCAAGCCCGCCTTCCATATGCCAGGGGTTGACGACTAGCACCGAAAGACATATCCCTATAACGGGAAGACATTGCCTTTAAACCTGTACAAACACACAAACCAAGAACACAACAAGAACAACCACGAAGTAAACTGCTATAGTAAAAAGTGTGCTGAAAGTAAAGAGATCGGAATACAAACCCAACTGAAAAGTACAAGTACAACTGAAAAGAGAAAACAACTTCTGGATCGTCCACCGAGGATCCTACCTGAAGGGTAGATACGACTCACGAACAGTAGTCACTGCGTCACGTCACGTCAAATGGTTCACCTCTGAGCACCGTCCAGTCCTGGCTCCCTCAGCTTCGATCAACGCTGTCCGTCGTTCGCACAAGACACAACAATGTGCGGGCGTAACCCGTGCAAGAGTGAGTATAACAATGCTCAGTAGGGACCCCGAGACCACCGAAGGTCTCCCAGAGTTCTATAAAGGAAAAACCACAAAGCAAGACCTCAATCACAAAACCCGAAGCAGTCATCAACTCTACTTAGGTATATGCCCATACATATACCTAAGTTATCGAAATATACTCGTCTCATTAATAAGGAAACATAAGACTTCAACTTTTAAGCCATTTGCACAACTGATCCACAAGGGAAGAATACTACAAAGGTAACACCACGAAGGTAACACCACGAAGGTAAAAGTACCACAAAGGTAACACCACGAAGGTAAAAGTACCATAAAGGCAACACCACGAAGGTAACACCACGAAGGTAACACCACGAAGGTAAAAGTACCACAAAGGTAAGGACTCAGCTCACACCAGGTATGTAACTTAAGTACAAAAGTACAGATGATTAGTCGTAAATCTAGATCATCTTATTCTGTCGAGAGGCTCTGCTGTTGACCCACACAGGATCGATAGATGCTGACCCACACATGATCGCTAGGCGCTGACCCACACATGATTGCTAGGCGCTGACCCACACAGGATCGATAGATACTGACCCACACAGGATCGCTAAGCGCTGACCCACACAGGATCGATAGATGCTGACCCACATAGGATCAATGTTCTTTCTTCACGTTACAGCCAGCCACTAGATTCCCGCACTAAGCACATTTGATTTCGAGAGGATCCGCTCCTCAAGCCATCGATCGTACCTCAACCGTCACGAAGTTCCACGAAGAAGTATCTTAAAAGACCGCCATGTCGTAAGGGTTCCAACGCGACAATTAATACATAAGGCACATTAACAAATTTCAAACAACCAAGGAATGAAATCTACATGGCATATGACATATGCATGACATGTGAATCTCTACGTGCCTATAATGATGCATGCAATGCTTCCTTCTTGCGATACCAGACAAAGGGTAAATGCTGAATCTCATAAATTAGTAAGCAGCGGAAAGTACTCCAATCACTCAAGGTGAAATCAAAATTAACTGTAATAGCAAACAACATGAACAACATTCCCATCCCTGGTCACTTGGACCTTCCCCGTACGTGGGTTGTTCACAGCCAGACACGACTATTTACCAAGTGTCGACACATTCCCAGACTGTCTACCAATCCAAAACAGTATGACAAAGGAAAAAGATCTCTGATACCACTTTGTAACGTTTCGGTCCGATTAACCACTAAACCGGTAGCCGGACCGGTCGTCACATGACCTCAAGCACACCTCCCCGTACGCCAGAGGCTGCCGACTAGCATTGAAGGTCTAATGGTAGTACGGTCGGGGGACTATACCCTCGAGATCAGAGTAGCACATCGGTATATCAGGTATGTCTCAATAGACAACACCGAAAGCAGTGTAAACAAATAAGATTAAGCAACGGAAGATAATAATAATAATAACGAAGTAAAATGGCCCAAGCCGATATACAACTACAGTGCATGCATGACCAGATGATGCTAGAAGTACAAACAGAAGAAAATACAGCAGACTAGTACAATACAATAAAAGAAATAGAACTCGAAGGCTAGCTCCACGAGCATCCCGAGTACCAGCTCGGTCCTATGCTCCTAACTCCAAGGTACAACCAAATGACTAAGGATCCTGATCTTGCAACCAAGGAGGTCAGTTCGGGTACTTCAGTGCAATGGCGGTCCGAACAGGGTGTGAGATATACTCAATAGCCCACCACCAATGGTCTCTAAAGCAATATCCAGTTCGTGCATATAAAATAAGCAGTGTGCCTATATACAAAGTAAAACAACACAATTAAATAAATAACTAAGTCGGGCTCGGGTTCCTTAAGGACACCTGGCCCAACCATACCTGCTTCGGTCTAAAGCCCGAAGTGTCTGAACCATAAACCACCTGTACAAATAAGATAAGGGGAATGTGATAATGAAAACGGCGGGAAACAGGTATCATGGGAAGGACTGACCCCAAACACGTGGTTTGGCTTGGTGGATGCGTCCCATAGATAACAAATATATGCATTTAGCTTTTTCTATAAAATAACTACCAAATTCTTAAATAGGCATCATCCTGGGCCCCGTCCAAGGCGAACCTTAACAAGGAACCCGTGTATCGCACCAGGAGCACCGTAACGCTCACTGCCTTCGGAGTCCGTCCAATGCGACCCATGGAAGGCCTCGCAAGTATCACTTTCGATCTAATGTGAGACAACAACCTCGAAGCCCGTACCAGGTATATCACGTAGGGGACCAAGTCTCACTCGTGGCCTCGTACAACCATCTTGTTAACGAGCCCGTCTAAGGTGTCTCCTCTAGGGAACCGGTATCGCTCATAATGTGGTGAGAAGAACGCACGGTGAGCTGGTCCTGGCATACCAGTATCACCCCCAACGTAGACACAATCCATCAGCGAACTGAACACAAGCACGATGAGCCCGTCCTTGGCATTCCTTGAAAGGAAACCCGTGTATCGCTCATGACGTTCATAATTCATTCAATCATTTAATTAAACAATAAAAAAAGGGCAAGTAGTGAGCATGCCATAACATAGGACAAAGACACATTAAGAGGGCCTCGCCCATTTCCCATTTCATTTTAGAAGTAAAAAGGGCATACAACAAGCCATCTTACATCTTAAAACACATTACTAAGAAGGCCATCACATTGTTTCATAATTTAAAAGACACACTCAATTGCTAAACGTCATGGAAAAACACATATGCCATAAGGCCAATCGAGGCATAACCTATAATATATCACATTTTCAAATTGAAGACAACGCACCTCATCGAGGGGTTTTATTAGAAAACATGACATTGTTATCAAACAATTCATTTCATTTAATTAAACAATTTAAGTTCATCACAAGGCATTTAAAGCAGGAAAACACCACAACCTAAAGGGTAAACGCAAGCACACCCAAAGGGGTGGTTCTAACCAGGGCAGATAACACATATATATAAGTGACTAAACGAACCCATCTTAAAGGGGTGGTTCGGGTTGAAGACATAACCTCCAACCATACCAAGAAGGGTCTAAACACATCACAAGACAAGCCAAACAATTTAAATCCAAGCAATTTATTATTTTGAAGCGACACCGGGTAAGTCCGGCGTGTGGCACAACAATGATTTTTTATAAAGCGACGAAACTTGAGGGAAAAGCTATAGACCACCCGCCTTATACCGAGGACGACCCACACGTCTGATATCATGCTTTGATTTGCTCCGATTCGAGAGAAAACAAAAAAACGGAGGAACGCTCTGGAAATATGGCGAATTAACTTGCATCGAAAATAGCGCAGCGAGAGAAAGGAGAGACTGAGAAAAGAAGCAAGAGGAATCGAGAGCTTACAGAGAGCAATCCGTAGGAACCGACGACGGTCGAATCAGACAAAGGAAGAAGGAAAAATCAAGAACCCTACCCTAAAGGAGGGGGCTTTGTGCGTGAGGGAGAAGGGGACACCTGCCAGAGGAAAAGAAGAGGAAGAGAGGGGGTTTAAAATTTAGGTTCATTAAGGGTAGATCCGTAAATTCACCCAACAAAGGGCCCTCGGTTTGGCCACACAGTTGGCCAAACCGTGTGCCAAGGCACTGCCCAAGGAGAACCCTGCACAATTAAGACGCACGGTTTCCCTAACCGTGCGCAAACCGTGCTAAAACCCACTGTCAAAAACTTGCAGTTGGTTGCACGACCGTGCAGCCCCTCCCCCACGGTTTGACCAAACCGTGCGACACTTCCTGCTCATCTGGATCAGGCCACACGATTTTCCTTGGGGGCCGCACGGTTTTAGACAAACCGTGCGCCCCTGACACCTCCCTCTAATTTTGAGGTTTTCGGGGTCTGACACTTTTGAAACTCGACGGAACACCCGAGGGACCCCTCAGATCTTGAACCACATCTAAAAACAACACATTGAAGTGTTCCAGCTCTCGGAATTCCATTCCAAAGCTCGGTTCATAAAACGGTCCGTCCACCAAACGACAAAATTCAAATTCCTTTGGAATTTCATCCGGTCCAAAAACGCGGGACGCTACAACATACTTGACTTTTCTTTAAATAAAATATTATAAAAGTCATAATCTAATCCAGGTGGTTTCAAAAGGTCATAAATTCGACATTTGGATGATTATGGACGAGATATAAACATCGAATAAGATTTAGTCAAGTGTGAAAGGTAATTTTATTGTCCTTAATATTTTATTTTTAACTTTAAATTACCCGATTTGCCCTTAACCGTGATAACAAAAATTATTGAGCTTACTATTCATAGACCTAAAATAATATTTATCTATTTACTACATTTGAACTCACTAATTTCAAATATGGAAACCATTTTCAAAATTCACCACATAAAAGTGAGAGAATTTAATTTAAAATTAAATAGGCAAAACACAACAATTACCCTTTTTTAAATATAAAATGTTTTTATACTAAATTCAAGTATAAAATCCATTTAAAAAAATCATAATTGAATTATTTTAAATCAAAAGGAATTAATGACATTTTAATACTAATCCAAAATATAATTTGACTTTGTAAATGCTTTAATATAAAAATACAGTTTTGAATAAGAGTCGGTATTTTTTACTATTCCTTGAAAAATCAGTCTTTTAATAAAATTCTCAAAAATTCATTTTAAGATAATTTTGACATGATGAATTCAAAAATTAAATTCATTTTGTCAAATACATTTTCTAGAACTTCTAAAAATCAATTATAATATTCATTCATAAAAAGCAAGAAAAACTCATTTTTGAAAGACATATTTTTGAAGAATAAAATAACTAATAAAAATTAACCGATTATTTCCTAAGCATTATTCAATACATTTATATCGAGTAGGACATTTATATTTATTTCATAAATCAGTTATTTTTATTTAGACCTGCTAATTTAACGGCTAGGTTATAACGGTCACATTTAAATAATAATATTTCATTGTTTGTGTTGACCTCACCTGTTTTGATAATCCCAATTATGCTTTCACAGACTTTAATAATTTCAAATAATGTTTATCTATATATTAATTCTTTTAATCTATGACATTCTATTTGATAATAATATTAAAATAATCTTTGAAATATGTTAATCAATGGTTATCTATGCTTATATGACTTTTGAAATAATTCTAACTCAATCGGATATGTTTTGCATAAAACAGATAAGTGTTAAGTCACTGATATGCTTATAGCTACTGATACAGATCTACTGGTACTTAGTCTACCGATAGACATAGTCACCGATAAGCTAAGGTCACCGATATGCAGAGTTACCGGTATGTATAAGTCCACCGGTAAGCACAAGCCACTGATAGATCAAGTCCACCGATACAGAGAGCTACCGATAGAACAAGTCTACCGGTATGCATAAGTCTACCGATATACACACCACTGGTACAGAACGGAGCTACTGGTATGCACAAGCTACCGATACAAAGTTCACCGATACAGACAGTCACCGATACACCGAGCTATCGATGCAAGCGAGTTACTGCTAGAACAAACAAGCTACCGATAGAAGGAGTCACCAGTACACAGAGCTACTGATACACAGAGTAACAACTACCGATACAAGGAGCTACCGGTACAAGGACCAAATAGCTACCGATAGGAGGTCACAACTATACAAAGTCCACCGTTACACATCTATCGACAGAAGGCTACTGATGAAAGACTGGCCATTCAAACTCTACTTCTCTCAATATTATTTATTTATTAAGCAACGGTCATATTGATGTTTTTAATGCAATTAATGTTATTTAATGATAGTTGTTGGCATGTGAGGGAACCGTACCTAGTACCCATGCAAAAGGTAATCATTCTTTTTACCGGAGCTGAAAGCTATAAAAGGAAGGAAAAAGACCAGGCAAAATACAACTAAGGAGGCACGTGAAGTGTGTGAAAAAGCAAGGGCTGAATAACATTGGAAAGTGGTGCATTCAGAAAGAAAAGGCTACATTCATATTCGAAGAACACTGGACATACACGAAGCCATTCATTCTAGAGAAGAACACAAGCTGCACCTTAGTCAAGAAGTGAAGAACTACAACGAGCTCTTCATGCACTCAAGCTGATCAAACTGAACTTGAAGAAAACGACCCTCTGTTTTTCAGACAAAAACCAGGACTCAGAAGCATTTCTGATTAATCAAAAGAGTCCAGAGCTGCACTTCAAATCACTAGAGCTTTCTAAAACTTATATTTACTCTCTTAGTGATTATTTTATTTACATTTCGAGCAGTGTGTGTGCTCTGTATATTTTATACACACACTGTCTCCTGTGCTAAACTGGAGGATCTCTAAATCCTCAAACAAACCTTCCATAACTCTTTTGTATCCCACTGTGGATAGTGGTAGAGGTCAAGTAAGACCTGGACAGCCAGTGTGCTGTTGCTTTGTTTTCCCACGAAGAATTGTGGTAGAGGTCTTAGTACCTGAACAATCTTTTACTGTTGTTTACCCCGATCCAGGGTGTGGATCAAATTTATATAAATTGTTTGAGAGGACTAAGTCTCGGCTTGAGACTAAACCTCTTGGTTACATCTGCTGTGCATCTTAGTTTAACTAAAGTATATTATATATATTTCATATTCCGCTGCTAATTACTTTGAAATACAATTTGTTTTAAAGTTACTTTGATAGTTAATATAGCAAGTGTTTGTACTTATTGTAAACCAGTAAGTTAGTTTCAAAAGCTAATTTAATCTTCTGATTAAATTAACTGAGACCTAATCAATCTTTGAGAAACTAATTGAACATTCACAATCTGTATAAATTCACTATAGTTTAACTTAGTTTTTAAATTGGGGGATTTTAAGAGAAATCTTTTTAACAGAAATTTTAATTGGAACTCAATTCACCCCCCTCTTGAGTATCCACTCTGACCAACATTTGGTATCAAAGTCTTTCAAAATACTCTGTTTTTCAACTGTGATTTTAGTTGTATCTTAAAGATCTTAAATTTCTGTTAGTTCTAAATTTTATATCTTTAAATATATTTGCTAAAATCTAATTATGGATAATAGATTAGAAGGTGCTGCTACCAACTAACCACCTTTCTTTAATGGTACAAATTATGCCCAGTGGAAGCTTAAAATGAAAATTCATTTAGAAAGTATGAGATTTGATATCTGGACTGCTATAGAAACTCAATATAAGATTCCAGAATCTGAACGCACTACTTGGGATGAACCTACTAAAACTGCTTACAATAATAACTGTAAAGCAATGAATGCTTTGTATTGTGCTTTAGGTGATGAGGAATTTAACAGAATATCTGCATGTAAAACTGCTTATGAAATTTGGGACACTTTGGCTATTTCCCATGAGGGAACAACCAATGTTAAAGAAATGAGGCTGAATACCTATACTATTAAATATGATAATTTTAAAATGAAGCCCGATGAACCCATTTTTGACATATATCTCAGGTTCAATGAGATTGTCAACACCATGAGCTCTTTTGGTAAAGCTGTTCCTGCAAAAGAACAGATTATGAGAATACTAAGATGTTTGCCAGAAAGATGGAGAGGCACATCTATCTCCATAAGAGAATCGTGTGATATAAGTTCACTGCCTATTAAAGAATTAATTGGTAAGCTTATGATGTATGAGGAAGAACTCAAAGTGAACAAGGAAAAAGATGATGAACCAAAAAGGAAGTCAGTGGCTTTTAAGTCTACTACCTCGAGAAGCAAGGACAAGGAAAAAGTTCACATACCTACTGAAAGCTCAACAAGTGAAAGTTCAGATTCTGACAGTGATGCTGAGATGACTCAAATAGCCAGAAGATTCAAGAAGTTCTACAGGAAGAAGAAATTCTTCAGAAAATCAAACTACAAAGGAAAATATGACAACAAGGGTCATTGGAAGAAAGATTGGAAAAAGTATGATAAAAGTGATGAGATTATCTACTATGAGTGCAAAAGGAAAGGACATGTAAAAGCAGACTGTCCAAAGTTGAAGTTCAAGAAGAAACATAACTATAAGGACAACAAGTATAAGAAAGCAATGAAAGCTACCTGAAATGCTTCAGAAGTCAGCACAAGTGAATCAGAAGTATCTGACTCTGAAAAGAATCGTGCTAACATGTGTTTTATGACCAACACATCTGAGGTAACATTAGACACTCCTGCTTTAAATTCATATTATTCTGGAGTTGATTCTGATTCTGAATCTGAAAATATGTCTAGTGAAGAGTTATTTGAATATTGTAATATGCTAGAAGAGACATGTAATGAATTAAAGAACAAATATAAGACTTTGAAGAAACAACATGCTCTAACCACCTCTGTTAAATCTGCCCTTGATGTAGAAAAGGAAAAGAATGCTCAATTGCTGAAGGAAAATACTGAACTGAAATTGTCTAATGAGCAATTAAGGAAGGACTTAGAAAAATTCACGAATGGAAAAGATACACTTACACAAATGCTAGGAAAACAAGTGGCACCAAAATATACCACTGGAATAGGCTATCAGCCTGGACATAGACAGTTTACCAAAACTAGATTCATTTCTAAATCTGGACAGAATGATACTAGTTCTAGTTCTGGAAATCTGTATGCTTCAACTAGTTATTCATATGGGTATAGATCAAATAAAGTTTATCTTTCAAAATCTATTGATTCTGTAAATTATTTGAGACCCACGAGACAAATCTGGGTACCTAAGGGTTTGCTTGCTAACCTATCTGGACCCAAGAAGATCTGGGTACCAAAATCATTCTCTGTTTAAACCTGTTTTGTAGGGAATTTGCTTGAAGAGTTCTCACAAGAAGGTATGGTACTTGGACAATGGATGTTCAAGGCATATGACTGGAGATTACTCATGCTTCAAAAGCTTAATTAAAGTTGATGGAGGCCATGTCATTTTTGGTGATAATTTTAAAGGAAAAATCATCGGCTTAGGCCAGATTGGTAACACTGACTCAGTTTTAATTTCTAAAGTTTTATTTGTTGATGGACTTTGAGTATTTCTCAGTTATGTGATGATGGTTTCAATGTTAAATTTGAAAATGATTCTTATAATGTTTTTAACTCTAAAAATGTTTTAGTATTTTCTGCTTTGAGAAATGAAAATGTTTATGCTGTTGATTTAAATTCTTTGGCTAAACAAAATGTTACATGTTTAAATTCTTTTCACAAAGAATCTTGGCTATGACACAGAAGATTAGGACATTGCAACATTCATTCACTTAGAAAACTGACTAGGAAGAACTTAGTTAGAGACCTACCTAAGCTTGAATTCCCATCAAACAAAGTTTGTAATCCCTGTCAAAAGGGAAAGCAACATAAAGTTTCTTTTAAATCAAAGAAAGAAGTTTCAACTTCTCAACCTCTCGAGTTGGTTCACATGGACTTGTTTGGACCTTCTAGAGTTTGTAGTTTAAATGGGAAACACTATGTCTATGTCTTAGTAGATGACTTTTCTAGATATACTTGGGTATACTTCTTAGCTCACAAAAGTGAAGCTTGTTCTTACTTTATTAAGTACTCCAAGTCTGTAGAGAACCTTAGTGGACTTAAGATTAAGATCCTAAGAAGTGACCACGATCGTGAGTTTGAAAATCATGAGTTTGAATCTTATTGCTCACACAATGGCTATAGTCACAATTTCTCTGCCCCTAGGACACCTCATCAGAATGGTGTAGTAGAAAGGAGAAATAGAACCCTTCAAGAGATTGCAAGAACCATGCTTAAAGAGTACGACCTGCCAATTTATTTTTGGGCTGAAGCTGTAAATACAACTTGTTATATTATTAATAGAGTCTTAATTAGACCTGTTCTCAAAAAGACCCCTTATGAGTTGTGGAACAATAAGAAACCTAGAGTTAATTACTTTAGAGTTTTTGGATGTAAAGTTTTTATTCTCAATACAAAGGATAATCTTGACAAGTTTGCACCCAAAAGTGATGAAAGAATTTTTCTTGGTTATTCTTTAACTAGCAAAGCCTCTAGAGTCTTTAACAAAAGAACCAAATGTGTGGAAGAATCTGTTCATATCAAGTTTGATGAAACTGATCCACATGAATCTAAGTCTTCTTTTGAAAATCTTGAAGAAGATTTGTCAGTTCTAGACCTTAATGATAAAACTAAAGAACCTGCTGTAAAAACATCCAGTTCTGGACATATTCTAGAATCTGTTTCTGTAGAACCCGAACTTAGAGAAGAGCCTGAAATTTCTAGTCCTACCTTTACTAGATCAACTAGGATTCTAAAGAATCATTCTTTGGATGCTGTTGTTGGTAATCTTGATAGAGAGACACAGACTAGAGCTTCTCTAAGAAACCAGGTTGAACATCAAATCTTTCTTTCACAGCTTGAACCTAAAAACATTGATGATGCAATCAATGATGAATTTTGGGTAATGACTATGCAAGAAGAGTTAAATCAATTTGAAAGAAACAAAGTCTAGGAATTAGTTGAAAGACCTAAGGACACTTTGACAATAGGCACTAAATGGGTTTTTAGAAACAAAGTTGATGAATCTGGAAATATAGTTAGAAACAAAGCTAGGCTAGTTGCACAAGGGTATAGTCAAGAGGAAGAAATAGACTATGAGGAAACCTTTGCCCCTGTAGCTAGATTAGAAGCTATTAGGATCTTACTTGCCTATGCTGCTCATCCGAATTTCAAGTTATATCAAATGGATGTCAAAAGTGCTTTTCTAAATGATTTTATAATTGAAGATGTTTTTGTTGAATAACCATCTGGTTTTACTAATCCTTATTTTCCAAACCATGTTTTCAAACTTTCTAAAGCTTTATATGGTTTAAAACAAGCTCCAAGAGCTTGGTATGATAGACTTAGTAATTTTCTTATTTCAAAAGGTTTTAATAAAGGGATTGCTCATCCAACTCTTTTTATTAAAAGAATTTCTAAAGATGTTTTGATAGTACAAATTTATATTGATGACATTATTTTTGGATCTTCTAAACATTCTTTATGTACCGATTTTTCAAAGAGTATGCAAAATGAATTTAAAATGAGTTTAATGGGAGAACTTAAATATTTTCTTGGATTTCAAGTTTTTCAAAATGAAAATGGTATTATTTTGAATCAAGGTAAATATACAAAGGATCTTTTAAAACGTTTTGGTTTGGATAGTATTAAGGAAAATGATACTCCTATGAGTACTGTCTGTAAATTGGACATTGATGAAACTGAGAAACCAGTGGATCAAACCAATTACAGAGCTATGATTGGAAGCTTACTTTACCTTACTGCTAGTCGACCAGATATTATGTTTAGTGTGTGTATGTGTGCAAGATTTCAAGCTAATCCAAAAGAATTTCATTTGCTTGCAGTTAAAAGAATTTTTAAGTATCTTAAACAGACTGTAAATTTAGGTTTGTTTTACCCAAAAGGACAATCTTTTGAATTAATGAGTTATTCAGATGCTGACTTTGCTGGTTGCAAGTTGGATAGAAAAAGCACATCTGCAACATGTCATTTTCTAGGTAAGTCCTTAGTATCTTGGTGTAGTAAAAAAGCAGAACTCTGTAGCTTTGTCCACTGCCGAAGCAGAGTATATAGCTGCTGGTAGTTGCTGTGTACAAATTCTGTGGATGAAACACACTCTTTTGGACTATGGATATGATTTTAAGCATGTTTCAATTAACTGTGATAACACTAGTGTAATTAACATTTCAAAGAATCCTGTGTCTCACTCTAGGACCAAACACATTGATATAAGGCACCATTTCTTTAGAGATCACTACCAAAAAGGTGATATTACTCTTAAATTCATAGGTACTGAACATCAATTAGCTGACATTTTCACCAAACCTTTAAGTTCGGATAGGTTAAGTTACATTAGACATGAGTTAGGAATGATTAACCTTGACCGGTAGGTACCTCACCGATGTACCTCACCGATGTGATACCTCACCGATGTACCTCACCGATGTGATACCTCACCGATGTGATACCTCACCGATGTACCTCACCGATGTGATACCTCACCGATGTACCTCACCGATGTGATACCTCACCGATAAACCTCACCGATATGAAACCTCACCGATTAGGAATTCTCACCGATATACCCTACCGTTGTATGCGCTGTTTTAAACTTCTGTCTGCCGCCAAAATCTGTATCGTTTATACTTTATTTATTTTATTATTTATTTTATGATTCCTAAATGATAAAACAAAGTCCTAGTTACTTCTCAATCCACCAAGCCTCAAACCCTTTACCCTCAAGCCTTAGCTCCCGAATTTCTCGAAAACCCTAAGTTCCTCGAACCAGAGATGACAAAAACCAAACTCCCTACTGTTAGAGATGACATTGATGAGCCGAATGCGAAGAAGCAGAAGACAGACCAAGGAGGAAGTAGCAGTGTTGGTAGAACAAGGTCAGGAAGGCGACCAGTGAACCCGCACTTACAAAATAGAGTTATTGTGTTCGAAAAAGAGCTATGCGTGGAATGGTTGTTGTCCAATAAATCGTTAGTTCTAGAGGTGCTGGAAGATCAGAAGTGGGTAGATTGCTTTTCGAGCAACAATGGTCCCTACTATCCGAAGCTGGTGAAACAGTTCTATGATGTAAAGACCCGGAAATTTCAAGGAATTTTTTTTCTTAATTTCTTTGGAATTTTACGAGTATGCGGTTTCTGACGGCACCTGATTCCGAGGCACGGTGTGCCCGGAATCAATTTCCGAAGTTTAGCTCGGGTACGTTCAGTGAACGAACGAGCGAGTTTTTCTAACTTTGAACCGGTGCTCGGAATTGAAATCCGAGGGCACCGATGAACTCGCAGCGCCGATATTTTCTTAAGAGGACCTTTACCGAAGATGCGTTTGCTCGGAAGGAGTAGTTAAAAATTGTGGTTTAAATAAAAAGGTGAATAAAATTTGTGATACAATTTTATTTCTAGCCTAGTTGGTTTTAACCTATGTGTGGGAGTTGGGGAGAAAGCCACTTGTTACTAACTACCTAAGTGAGGTTGAATGTGAGGTGGAGCCCACACGAACCCCACCCTTTGACATTCCCCATAACTCCTTAAACCCCCCTCTTAAGTTGTATAACTCATCTTAATTGATAACCCCCCTCTTATGTTATGTAACTCTCTCACATTAATTCATGCCAACTAAACATCTAATTAATTAGACAACTCATGTTTAATTAATTAAGGGATTGCTTTTCAAAAAATTTGAAATGCATGCCATGCCTTAATAAAATAAGAAGAGTCTTATTTTATTTGTTTTGTTTGTTGTGTTGTGAATTGAGAGAGATGAATAGTTCTTCTTCTCTTGTGGAACTTCATCTTCTTCGGCGAAGAACGTTCTCGATGAAGAACGACCATCAACTCTTCTTTTCCTCCGCGTCAAGGGGGGAGACGCCAACCGCGGTGATCATCGCCAACGCCAACGTGCCTTCCTTCTTCATCTCCGCGACAAGTAAGGAGACGTCGTTTCCTCCTCGGATGCACCCCGACGTCCACGGAATCGACGTCCGATCTCCGCAACGCCGTTCTCCGCGACGCCCGACGTGCGACGTCAAATATCCAAGTATGGGTTATTTATTTGTTCGTGAATTCTTTGCTGTTCATCGACTTCCATTTGGGCCGCCTGTTATCGTAATAACGGGAGGAGGTCGGACCGCACGAACACGGCCGACCCTCCTCCCCCTTCGATATTGTTTTTGTTGCAGCTCGAACGAAGGCGGCACGGTGCAACGACACCGCGCAGAATCAGGAAGGAACGCGCCGAAGAGGCGCGGTGCCGTCGCGCCGCGCCATTGAGGCCGAACGAAACCGTGGTCGTAGTCGGGGCCGCATAGGCGATTCGAAGACTCCGCAGATTGTTTATTTGACGTGCGGATCGACGGGCGATGACGGAACGGGCCGCAAAGGCGTTTTGAAGACTTCACAGTGAAGGGCAGGTCCCGGGGGGACCGCTGGTGAAGACGGCAAGCAAAACGGACCACCGGAGCGCGTCCGGTGGTCCGCGAAAGACCCTGCTGGCGCGCCACGCCGGCACGACGGCGTCGGCGGCCGGAGGCGGCGGCCTGCACCGGCCGACCAACAGGATGCGGCGGCGCCCGACGCGCTGCCAGGAGGAACCGCCGCGGCGGCAGGCGGCCGGATCCTGCGGCTGCGCGGGATCTGGAGGAGGAGGACGCGGCAGGCGCGCCGCGTCCGTGGGGCGAGAAAGGGGGGAACGGTCTCCCCATGCTCGGCCGCTGGCCGTGCCAGCGTGCCACCCGGCCGGGCGGGGCCGGGTTGCGCGGACCGGACCGGGCCGCGCTCAGCCGGGTCGGGTTGACCCGGTTCGGGCCGACCCAGGGGGGTTGGGCCGGGTCGGACCGGGCCCAAACCCCCCATTTTCGGACCACTTTCAGTCTTTTGCCCATATCTTGGTCTACGGACTTCCGATCGACGCACCGTCAGTTGCGATGAGATCCTTGGATCGAGACGGTTCCTTCGGTATATTACACTCAAGGTTTCGGAGAACTTTGGGTACGATCGGGTTGGTTCGAACCCGAAACCCACCGGGCCCTCGGAGCGGAAACGCTTATAACTTGAGCTCCGGACGTCCGATTGACGTGCCGTCGACTTTGTTGGATTCCTCTTGATGAGACGGAACTTTTGGCATACTTTGCCTGAGGTTTGGACGCAGTTGGATAGTGGCCGGGTTGGATTGAACCCGAAATCCGACCGGGCCCCTGGAACGGAAAAACTGATAACTTTCAGACGGGACCTCCGTTTGACGAACCGTCAGCGGCGTTGGTGATCACGTTGAGAAACGGTCCCTATGAGTATACCCTATGAGAGTTCGGGGTACAGTTGAGATACGGTCGGGTTGGTTCGTACACGAAACCAACCGGGCCCCTGGGACGAAAAGGCTAATAACTCACAGACCGGGCGTCCGATTGACGCGCCGTCTGTTGCGTTGATACCCCTATGACGAGGAGGTCCTTTGAGATACTTATTCGTGGAACTTTGTGATACTTGGAGTATCGACCTGTAGCTCGTGGAGCGGACCCTCCCAGAGACGAGCGTACGGAGTACGTAGACCGTGTAGCCGGCTGAGACCTGACGACTGCTTGACCGACTCGACTTGGAGTGAGTCGACTAGCCCAGTGGACGGAGAGCCCGGTTTTTGGCGACAGACCCACGACGGACGGAGCACTCGGTAGTTGGCCGCAGACCCGCGGTACTCGACAGGAGGAGTACCTCTGTAGGCTATTAGGGAGAGCGCCCGGTATTTGGCGGCAGACACTCAGCGGACAGAGCGCCCGGTAGTTGGCAGCAGACCCGCGGTACTCGACAGGAGGAGTACCTCAATAGTCTAAGGTTAGTGAGCAGTACCTCGGAGTCATGACAGGATCACTGTACTCGTCAGAGACGGAGCTTTTCAGCAGTTACGGTTTCGATAATAAAAATCCTGGTTTGAGCTGAGTCTATGACCTTTGTATTTACCTCATGATTGAGATGGGTCACTTGATAATTTAGGTATATGTATGGGTATATACCTAGGTAGTGGTTATCCGTTGATTTCATAACCTTTGTGTTTACTCATGAATGGGATGAGTTACTTGATAACTTAGGTATAAGTATAGGCTTATACCTAAGTAAGAGTTTTCTGTTGAGATCCTTTTTTGTGGTTATCCTTATTGGATTTAGTGAGACCTTGAGGGTCTCGGGGTCCCTACTGAGTATCGTATACTCACCCCTGCGCGGGCTATGCCCGCAACTCGTTGTGTTGGTTGCAGACGACGGGCAGCGCTGACAGAGGCCGAGTGTTCGAGGACTGGACGGTACCCGGAGGTGGACCTCACGACGAGTCAGTATTCGGAGGTGGACTTCACGATGAGACGATACTCGGAGGAGGTTGACGGGCGAGAGCGTTGTGGAGGCTATCTGTACCTACCCTTCAGGTAGGATCCGTGGTGGACGATTCAGGAGCTGCGCTATCTGTACCTACCCTTCAGGTACTATCCGAGGTGGACGACCTAGGAGCTGCTTCTATTCTTCCAGCTGCTTGTCTTTTCTGTTGTACTTTCGTTCTGTTGTAGCTGTACTTTCAGTTGGGTTTGTATTCTGACCCACTTACTTTTCAGCACTTCCTTTTGTACTTAGTGTATTACTTCCGCCTGTACTCTGTGGTGTTTTGTTTACTTTTATAAAGGCAATGCCTTCCCAGTTATCGGGATTTACGCCTTTGGTGCTAGTCGCCAGCCCTTGGCCTATGGAAGGCGGGCTTGGGGTAGTCACGGCACGGGCCCCGTGGACGGGTCGTGACAAATTGGTATTAGAGGAGTCGGTTCTACTGCAGAACTTAGGACTCTGATATTTTCCTTTCTGTGAAGCAATAGTGTTAAGCGTACTAAGTGTGGTTTTCAGTTCAGGGAGTCCAGTGTTGGTGCGGGCGATCGGCGTATTCATACACCAGGACCCTGACTTCTGATTTCCGACTCAGTGCACGAAAACACTGATTGCGTGTGTTTTCAAAAGTTTCTTTTAAAACAGCTCAAACCAGGTCAGCTCTCTAGGTAAATCGTTTGACCGTGTCACGTTTGTTTCTTTCAGGATGCCTCCCCGCGGACGACCAACTAGAGCCCCGAGAGTTGTACGTACTGACAGCCCGCCGAGCGACGTGGCCTCAGTACATGGCCCTATCCCAGTTGAGGCACTAGCGGAGGCACCAGCGGTACTACCACCCGTTGGGCCACCGATGCCACCTGCCCCAGCAGCAGAAAGTGCACGTCGCTTGAGCGCACTGTACGAGTTCCAACGCCAGAGGCCACCCAGGTTCAGGGGAGAGACGGACCCCCAGGCGGCTGAGGATTGGCTGGAGGCTGTGGTGAGAGTCTTCAGGCTAGTAGGGACGCCGACAGACTTCATGGTGATCCTTGCTGCCAGCCTCCTTCAGGCAGCAGCAGACAGATTGTGTAGCCTGATGCTCCGGATGCATGACGAGGCGACACTTCTGTGGGCAGACTTCGAGAGCCTGTTTCGGACAGAGTTTGTACCAGCCACCCTTCGAGAAGTGCGTATACAGGAGCTACTGCATCTACAGCAGGGTAGCATGACGGTGACGCAGTACTCAGCGAGGTTCACAGACCTCTCGCGCTACTCCACAGATATGGTACGGGACCCGTTCTTCAGGGCCCGAACCTTCGAGCAGCGGCTCAGGCGAGAGATTAGAGCTTCTGTTGTTTCTCACAGCATCCCGACGCAGACAGGGGTGTTGGAGCGAGCTCTCTTAGTGGAGAGTTTCCTTGCTGAGCAGTCTCCAGCAGCAGGACCCACCACTAGCCGGCATGCGACAGAGTCTTCTGCAGCGGGCAGTAGACAGATGACGCAGAGGTCCAAGAGGACCAGACCTACCGGTGGCCGACTGCACGACTCAGGTTCAGTTGTGCGGGGAAACCGGGGTGGAGTCAGAGACAGTCGTGCCAAGAGTGGGCAATGTTACTCCTGCGACGGGCTTGGTCACATGGCACGTGACTGTCCGACCCGCCGTACAGATGATCAACAGATAGATGAAGAACCCCTTAGACAGAGGCAGAGGTTCAATCAGGGCGGACCGCAAGGAGCAGGCGACCATGGCAGGGGAGCTGGCCGTGCAGCTGGAGGTGGACGACTGTAGAGACCCTAAGCTTGACGTACATGGACATTACATTATTTTTGCGGAATACTTAATACATAACAAAAACAGACACACAAGGACCGTAATAGTTTAGTGTCTTTGGAAACTTGGAACGTAATCTTCTAATCGTGGTAAAAGATCTTCAACATCTTCCATAAAGATCTTCAACATCTTTCATAAAGATCTTCCCCTTTTTTTTCTTACCTAAAACCTTTCTTTATATCCTGGGAAAAGAAAACATAAAAAGGGTGAGCTCAAATGCTCAGTAAGGGTAAACATGGATAAAATAAAACATACTATATACATTTGAACTTAAAAAAAACATGAACATTAAAAATCTTGAGCAACGACATAAAACATGGAAGTACATAAGGCATAGATCATAATGGAACATAAATCATGATAAAATAGAATGAGAATAAAACATATAATTGTGGCATCCATTAAGCACATGTCATGATTTCCATAGTAGCCAAGGCATTGCTGCCAAGACCATCTTGGTGGACAAAGTCCCTTTCTGAATCGAGTTCACTCCTCGTTTCAGTCCTATAACACTGAACCAGATTAACTTACCGTTCCAGCCATGTCTATCTCATGAGATATAAATCTTTACCCAATGCATTGGAGGAAGATATAGGTCCCGCCCATCTCATAATGAAATCATTCTTACTTGTGCCACAAAATAAACATACATCATTCATAATAACCCAATAAATAAAATGGGTTTCATAAACATCATCCCATCATCACATAATCCATATAAAAGAAATGGATATCATTTCATAATAAGAAAAGTGAAACCATGTAAATCATAGAGACATGATACTTGAAACATACACATATGAAATAATGTCATCTTAGATGGAAAATGGTTTTGATAAAGCACTTGAAATGAATTCTTGAGGAAAATATCCTTTCATCTTGAAAATCATTTTCTTTTCACAAAATGACATTTAATTTTAAAAGAAAAGGATTTTGTTGAAAATATTCATGAAATCTTTTGGAGGAAGCTTCATGAAAATAAGGCTTTATAAAACCGTAAAAATCCTTTCATGCCGTATAAGTTAAAAAAACATTATTCTCGTATTTTTGTCGGAAAAGTCAAAAAGTACCTTGTAGGGTAAATAAAAGAAAGATTCCTTCCATACCATGGGGTAAAAGTCAAAAACGGTAAAAATGACATTAAACATACATGAATACACTTTTATAAAACATGGACATGAATGATAGCAATATCCCCAGTAAATACTTACGAATAAGCAATCTCGGATAAAAATGAGATTTGCACAATTATCCCTTACCTTAGGTCTGATTTGCTTCGTAAGTGTCCGAACCTCCTGTATAATGATTTAAATAATGTTATTGACTTATTCCAGAATCATACTTATTTTTATGATATCATATATGGTTCACTTATGACTTTATTTTACCCGTTCTTTTGTAAATTCCATGTAAACGAGCGTTTTGGGTAAAATCGTTTCATTTGTCGTCCGTGTTTTGACTTGTAATTATTCATATGATTACTTAGATCATGATTACTTAATTCCAGAATATAAAACATGATTTATATATAATATATATTCACAATATACATATATATAATAGATCAATAAATGGAAAGAAATACACCGTTCATGGAGACGGTAGGCCGTACGTACGCATGAACGCTGTTTTCGTTTCCTTATTGAGTTGAATGGAATTAAGTAGATGACATACATATATATACACATAAATCCAGTATCATTATTATGTCATATATTTCATGATTACTTATTATATATACTTTATAATCATTCATGAATGGTTAACGTGGAGAATGAATCTCATCGCGTCGTGGAGACGGTAGTCCGTACGTACGCACGAGCGATGATATCGTTCTCATGATCGTGGAATTGCATTGGAGTGTATGTATACTATTTCAGAATCAATATCACTTTACAATAATCATATATAGTTATTATGTACACCATTATACCCATCCAAGTAAGGTGGTGGTGGAAAATAGATTACACCATGGCGTGGAGACGATATTCCGTACGTACGCACGCACGGTGATTTTGTTTTCCGTAGGATGGATAGATGGTGAAATAGGGTTGTTTCATACTTATAATAACATATCGGTATATGAGTGATACTGATGTTATTACTTCATAATGAAACAACCTAAGAAGAAGAAGTGGAAGAAGAAATAAAGTTGAAAGAATCGGTAACAGACATTACCTCTTCTTTGAAGCGCCTCTTTGAGTCCTCCTCTTAGGGCACTAAAATTGGTCTTTGAAGAAGACCAGGACTTCTAGGATGTTTCTAGGGAAGTGGAGAAGAGAATTTGGCAGGGTTTGGCCGAGTTTGAAGACTCAAAGTGGTGTGAGGATGAGAGGGAGGAGGTTCCCTTTTATAAGGGAGGAGAGGAGCACCTTTGGAATTCTTAAACATATTAATTTATAATAATTCTAACCCCACTTAAAAACCTCCAAAAATGACTCATATTCGAAGATTAGATGAGATAGGGTTGTAATCTCATCAACCAATCAAATTTAGACATGTTTGGATCTTATTTTAAACCTTATCATTTTGATTTATCCTTATTTAATCTATTTAAGTTTATTTGTGGTAATAAAATTCTAAATTTTAAATTATAACAAATAATTAATTATTTGTTGTGAATTTTCCATAATTGTTTACTTTATAACATTATAGACCATATAAATTTAAATTTACAATTTTTAAATATTTTTGTGATTTTTAAACAATTTTATAATATGTTATTTTTATAAAATAACAATAGTGTCAATTTTGACACTATTCATTTATTTGAATTTAAATAAACTATATACAGAAGATATGTTCGAACTAAAAGCTTTAATAGATTCATAAAAGGTCATATGTATCTATAAAATTAGTGGATCACATTAAATAGTTCATATAATATTTATTTTATTATTTTTAAAACCATTTATTTGGTTTATCTCTTAATAAAATAATTACTACAACATTTTTGTATAATTATTTAATATACTGATTTGTTGCATAAAAATTTAAAATAAAATCCTATGATGAAGATAAATCTATTACCTTTCACAATAATACTTTTACTCAAATTTATCATCTTAAAATCACAATATTTAAATTGTTATATTTATTAAATTATGAAGGTGATAACTTTGGCATCATTTAAAATAAAATAATATAAGTGTCATAATCACTTTTATAAGGATCCAAACGGTTATATATTAGGTCACTGGATGATTAAGGTGTATATATACACTACCAATAAGTTTTGGTCAGGTTTGCGGGCCTTTTAATGGGTATTATTATTTCAATAAAAACTATATTACTTATTTTCCACTTAATAAATAATTTCTGTATCATTAATGTATCACCTTTAATGACAATTATTTAATCCCTAAAAATTCTAAATAAATTATCATGATGTAGATAATTTTATTAGCTTTCTGGAGAATATTCATGTTCGAAGTTTTATGATGTTTATCACTAAATTAAAATTATTATACTTATAAGATTTAAGAGAGTGACATGTTGTCACTTTCTTTGGTTTTAATAATAATTAAATTATTTTCATGGTCAAAAGTCCATAAAATGAATCTAATCCGACCCTTAGTTGATATGGGTTTACTTTTAGTCATCCAATAGAATTTTGGCATGTGTTAGGGTAATTTTATAATATTATATTTACCCTTAATTACCCGATTTACCTTTAACTATGGTAAATAAAATTTACCGTAGTTACTATTCATAATTCCTAAAAATAAAAAGTAGCCTATTAACATAATTTGGACCCACTGATTCCAAATATGGAATTCATTTTTTCAAATTCAATACACAGAAGTTGCAGAAATTAAATTAAAATTAATCCCGTTGTCGAATGAAAACGGGTTTTTGTTTTAAAACATTGCAAAATATTGAATTGATTTAACCTACGAATTCAATGTAAAATCAATGCTAATGACATACATTATATTAAATGGTAAAAATATATTCTATTTATATTTTAAAACCATTCAATATTATAATTTAACCATATAAATTATTACGATGAAAAAAGTTGTTTTTCATTAAAATATAGCGTGTTTTTACTATTCATCAAAATATGAAAGTTACCAGAATAATACGAAAAATTTATCCAAAGTAAATTTTTATTTCTTGATCCAAAGAAGAATTTTATTTTGTCAAATTGAACTTATAAACATGTCAAAAACTAGATTTAAAGTGGGTGCGCCATCAAAAGGCGGCAAAACTGCATTTTTTGAAAAATATTTATTTTACCCGAAAAATTTATTTTGTTCTTATACCATGTTCTAGAAAATGTGTAAGATGAATAATAATGTTATAAAATCCAAAATTTAGTTAATACTATTCATAACGACTAGTTCATAATAATATTATAATAATATATCGTTGTTTAGTAAAACCCGGTATTGCGTACAACACATGCTATCGAGGAAGGTCGCGATTGCGTGTAATGCAAGCCAAGTCAGGGTTGCGTGTTGTGAAAGAATCTTTCGTTGTTTCGTATAACAGAATCCAACCATATTTCATTTATACATTGAATATATATATATATACACACACACACACTCAATGTTGCGTAGAATAACTATTATCAAAATTGTGTGTAACAAGATCCAAGAATAGTGTTGTGTATACTGCAAGCTAATACGGTGTTACGTATAGCGCAAGGTAATCTTGGTGTAGCATACAACACAAGACATTAATGAAATTAAAAGAATATTTTTCATAAAATCTCGGGGTGTTACAACGATGCTTCGAGGTGTTGCCACCACCACCACCAGGAGGTCCACCCCGACTGCAGGGAACAGGTGGACATGGGAGAGCTCAGCTTCAGGCAACAGAAACATACGACTACGGAGCTCCGGAAGCTGGCGGACAAGAGCGGGACTAGTTCCAGGCATGTGACCTTTGATCTTGGTGCTTCTAGTTTCCTTGTTGTCATTGTTGTGTGTCTTTGTACTTCGAGCTGCAGTAATAAAAGACACTTGTCCTTGTGACATTTGCTTCCTTCTTTTTTTTGTGTACTAAGAGGTTTCGGTTTAAACTGTTGACTTGACCCTCACTTTCGAGATTCCTACTGGAGGAGACCCAGTGACCTCACGCTGATGCCGACAATGTGACTCGACCCTTAGAGGTGAGAGTGACGGTTGGATCTCTTGGTAGTAACGTCGAGATCTTATGACGTCGTCCATGGCATGAATGCATCATTCACGTCCGGATTGACTGTATTAGGCAAAGAACGTGGTTCATCCAGGGGATGAGACCAGATTTCTCTTATCGGCAAAGAAGAAATCTTAGCAGCTCTTGTGGGACCAGAGATGGTCCAGGCCACGACAGAGAAGGTCCAGGTCATCCAGGAGCGGATGAGGACAGCTCAGAGCCGACAGAAGTCTTATGCTTAAAGGAGGCAGAGACCACTGGAATTTGAGGATGGTGACCATGTTTTTTTACGGGTCTCACCTCGACGAGGTTTACGGAGATGTGGCCGAGGCGACAAGTTATCTCCGAGGTTCAACGGACCTTTCTAGGTCCTCAGCAGAGTAGGCGAGGTGGTTTACCGTTTGACCTTTCCACCTCAGTTGCACCAGGTGCATGATGTCATCCACGTATCTCAGCTGAGAAGATACGCGCATGATCCTTCACACATCATCGACCTCAGGAAGTAGGACGTCGATGGCAGGGCGACATTCACGGAGGTTCCAGTGGGGATCGAGGATCGACAGGAGCGGATCCTACGTAGACGGTCGATTCCTCGGGTGCGCTTTCACTGGCAGTACGAGAACCTCCAGGTGATCACATGGGAGCGGAAGGCTCAGATGCGTGCTCAATACCACTTTTGTTTCCCTAGTTTATGTTATAGCTTTACGGGGACGTAAAACCCTGAGGTGAGAGTAATGTAAAGACCCGGAAATTTCAAGGAAATTTTTTTCTTAATTTCTTTGGAATTTTACGAATATGCGGTTTCTGATGACACCTGATTCCGAGGCCCGGTGTGCCCGAAATCAATTTCCGAAGTTTAGCTCGGGTACGTTCAGTGAACGAACGAGCGAGTTTTTCTAACTTTTGAACCAGTGCTCGGAATTGAAATCCGAGGGCACCGATGAACTCGCAGCGCCGATATTTGCTTAAGAGGACCTTTACCGAAGATGCGTTTGCTCGGAAGGAGTAGTTAAAAATTGTGGTTTAAATAAAAAGGTGAATAAAATTTGTGATACAATTTTATATCTAGCCTAGTTGGTTTTAACCTATGTGTGGGAGTTGGGGAGAAAGCCACTAGTTACTAACTACCTAAGTGAGGTTGAATGTGAGGTGGAGCCCACACGAACCCCACCCTTTCACATTCCCCATAACTCCTTAAACCTCCCTTTTAAGTTGTATAACTCATCTTAATTGATAACCCCCCTCTTATGTTATGTAACTCTCTCACATTAATTCATGCCAACTAAACATCTAATTAATTAGACAACTCATGTTTAATTAATTAAGGGATTGCTTTTCAAAAAATTTGAAATGCATGCCATGCCTTAATAAAATAAGAAGAGTCTTATTTTATTTGTTTTGTTGTTTGTTGTGTTGTGAATTGAGAGAGAGGAATAGTTCTTCTCTTGTGGAACTTCATCTTCTCTGGCGAAGAACGTTCTCGACGAAGAACGACCATCAACTCTTCTTTTCCTCCGCGTCAAGGGAGGAGACGCCAACCGCGGTGATCATCGCCAACGACAACGTGCCTTCCTTCTTCATCTCCGGGACAAGTAAGGAGACGTCGTTTCCTCCTCAAACGCACCCCGACGTCCACAGAATCGACGTTCGATCTCCGTAACGCCGTTCTCCGCGACGCCCGACGTGCGACGTCAAATATCCAAGTAGGGGTTATTTATTTGTTCGTGAATTCTTTGACGTTCATCGACTTCCATTTGGGCCGCCTGTTATCGTAATAACGGGAGGAGGTCGGACCGCACGAACACGGCCGACCCTTCTCCCCCTTTGATATTGTTTTTGTTGCGGCTCGAACGAAGGCGGCACGGTGCAACGGCACCGCGCGGAATCAGGAAGGAACACGGCGAAGAAGAGCGGCGCCGTCGCGCCGCGCCGTTGAGGCCGAACGAAACCGTGGTCGGAGTCGGGGCCGCAGAGGCGATTCGAAGACTCCGCAGATTGTTTATTTGACGTGTGGATCGACGGGCGATGACGGAACGGGCCGCAGAGGCGTTTTGAAGACTTCACAGTGAAGGGCAGGTTCCGGGGGGACCGCTGGCGAAGACGGCAAGCAAAACAGACCACCGGAGCGTGTTCGGTGGTCCGCGGAAGACCCTGCCGGCGCGCCGCCAAGAGGAACTGCCGCGGCTGAAGCCGCGGCGGCAGGCGGCCGGATCCCGCGGCCGCACGGGATCTGGAGGAGGACGCGGCAGCCGCGCCTCGTCTGTGGGGCGAGAAAGGGGGGAACGGTCCCCCTATGCTCGGCCGCTGGCCGAGCCAGCGTGCCACCCGGCCTGGCCGACCCAGGGGGGTTGGGCCGGGTCGGATCGGGCCCAAACCCCCCATTTTCGGACCACTTTCGATCTTTTGCCCGTATCTTGGGCTACGGACCTCCGATCGACGCACCGTCAGTTGCGATGCAATCTTTGGATGGAGACGGTCGTTTTGGTATATTACACTCAAGGTTTCGAAGAACTTTGGGTACGGTCGGGTTGGTTCGAACCCGAAACCAACCGGGCCCTCGGAGCGGAAACACTTATAACTTGAGTTCCGGACGTCCGATTGACTTGCCGTCGACTTTGTTGGATTCCTCTTGATGAGACTAAACTTTTGGCATACTTTACCTGAGGTTTAGACGCAGTTGGATAGTGGCCGGGTTGGATTGAACCCGAAATCCGACCGGGCCCCTAGAACGGAAAAGCTGATAACTTTCAGACCGAACGTCCGTTTGACGAACCGTCAGCGGCGTTGGTGATCACGTTGAGAAACGGTCCCTGTGAGTATACCCTATGAGAGTTCGGGGTACAGTTGATATACGGTCGGGTTGGTTCGTACACGAAACCAACCGGCCCCCTGGGATGAAAATGCTAATAATTCACAAACCGGGCGTCCGATTGACGCGCCGTCTGTTGCGTTGATACCCCTATGACGAGGAGGTCATTTGAGGTACTTATTCGTGGAACTTTGTGATACTTGGAGTATCGACCTGTAGCTCGTGGAGCGGACCCTCCCGGAGACGAGCGTACGAAGTACGGAGACCGTATAGCTGGCTGAGACCTGACGACTGCTTGACCGACTCGACTTGGAGTGAGTTGACTAGCCCAGTGGACGGAGCGCCTGATTTTTGGCGATAGACCCACGGCGGACGGAGCGCCCAGTAGTTGGCCGCAGACTCGCGGTACTCGACAGGAGGAGTACCTCTGTAGGCTATTAGGGAGAGCGCCCGATATTTTGCGGCAGACCCTCAGCGGACGGAGCGCCCGATAGTTGGCAGCAGACCCGTGGTACTCGACAGGAGGAGTACCTCAGCAGTCTAAGGTTAGTGAGCAGTACTTCAGAGTCATGACTGGATCACTGTACTCGTCAGAGACGGAGCTTTTCAGCAGTTACGGTTTCGATAATGAAAATCCTGGTTTGAGCTGAGTCTATGACCTTTGTGTTTACCTCATGATTGAGATGGGTCACTTGATAACTTAGGTATATGTATGGGCATATACCTAGGTAGTGGTTATCCGTTGATTTCATAACCTTTGTGTTTACTCATGAATGAGATGAGTTACTTGATAACTTAGGTATAAGTATGGGCTTATACCTAAGTAAGGGTTTTCTGTTGAGATCCTTGTTTGTGGTTATCCTTGTTGGATTTAGTGAGACCTTGAGGGTCTCGGGGTCCCTACTGAGTATCGTATACTCACCCCTGCACGGGCTATGCCCGCACCTCGTTGTGTTGGTTGCAGACGACGGGCAACGCTGACAGAGGCTGAGTGTTCGAGGACTGGACGGTACCCGGAGGTGGACCTCACGACGAGTCAGTATCCGGAGGTGGACTTCACGATGAGACGATACTCAGAGGAGGTTGACGGGCGAGAGCGTTGTGGAGGCTATCTGTACCTACTCTTCAGGTAGGATCCGTGGTGGACGATCCAGGAGCTGCGCTATCTGTACCTACCCTTCAGGTAGGATCCGAGGTGGACGACCTAGGAGCTGCTTCTATTCTTCCAGCTGCTTGTCTTTTCTGTTGTACTTTCGTTCAGTTGTAGCTGTACTTTCAGTTGGGTTTGTATTCTGACCCACTTACTTTTCAGCACTTCCTTTTGTACTTAGTGTATTACTTCCGCTTGTACTCTGTGGTGTTTTGTTTACTTTTATAAAGGCAATGCCTTTCCAGTTATCGGGATTTACGGCTTTGGTGCTAGTCGCCAGCCCCTGGCCTATGAAAGGCGGGCTTGGGGTAGTCACGGCACGGGCCCCGTGGACGGGTCGTGACATATGAGTTTGTAAGTTTTGAGAAATCAGAAGATGAGAACCGAGTGATTTCTTTTGTGAATGGAAAGGAGATATCTTTTTCATCCGTTGAGTGGGCTGAATGCCTGAAGGTTCCACACGAAGGTGTTCCTGGATATTTCTCGAAATCAGTACCACCTACAAGCGACATTTTTGATTATGAGATTGCCTTAGAGGAACTCACCGGTAGTGGCAAGCAAAGACTGGTGGTGGGTGCTGAAATGGATGGAGAGAACAGATTGCTGTTCAAGTTTGTTCAGCATGTTTTAATTCCAAGGAGGGGGGACTTTGCGAATTTAAGATATCAAGATATTTATCTGTTACATCTTTTGAGACATGGTGTGAAAGTTAATCTGTGCAGGCTGCTAATGATTCAAATGGAGGATATGACCAGGCCAAAATCAAAGACCAATGCCTTATTCTTTGCCAAGTTGATCTCAGTGATGATCAAAGTGAAAGGGGTAGCTGAGTCTCAAGATGAGACAGTGGTAGTAAGGAATAATTTTTGTATCACAAACACAGTTTGCAAATACATGAAGATAAACTGGAATCCATGGAGAAGAGAGTGGGTTAATGATGATAAGAAGGTATATGATAAGTTCAATCCTGTGGATCATCCTTCAAGACCTAAGGATGTGAGGGATCCAGGTCTAGGACCTGATGAGGAAGAACCTGAGTACAGTGATGAGACTGATGAAGAGGAGACTTCTATGGCTGATGGAAGGGATCCGGACTTGCCCCCAAGTCCTGTTGCTGAAATTATATCTTCAGAAAAGGAAACTTTATTAGAAGAAGAAGCACCTGTTGTTGAGGAAGATCAGTCAGCCCCTGAGAATGAAGAAGAAAGAGAATGAATTCAGAGCCTCTGATTCTGTCTGCTTAAGTTTGAGTCCATTGATTGGAAGCTCAACTGTGCTTGTTGAGGATGTAGTGGGTGAAATGGAAGGACCTGTGCCTAATCCAGAGGACCCTCCTGCTATTGCAGAAATGAAGTTAGTTGTAGAGGATTCTTCTAAGGAAGAAAGACCTGTTGAGAATGCTGTTGCTGTACAAGAGAATGCACCAGTTGAGGGGGAGCATTCAACCAGGTTTGGCAGTGTTTCAGTGGTTGTTGAAATTGAGGATTGGGCAGAAAACCCAGGTTTTGTGGTTTGTGGATTGGATTATCCAGATTCTGATAAGTAGACATCCCTCAATAGACCAAAAATCAATTATGATATTCAGACTAGGATTGGGCAGAAAACCCAGGTTTTGTGGTTTGTGGATTGGATTATCCAGATTCTGATAATGAGACATCCCTCAATAGACCAAAAATCAATTATGATATTCATACTGAATTGTTACCTGAAGATGTGGTCAGAATGCATGATCTGGATAAGCTCAAGTCTGATCTCAAAATCAGTTTTGTGGAAGAAATAAGGAAAATGGAAGCTTCACTGGTGTCATTCATTCAATCGATTATGAATGACTCTGTGGCCAGTACAGTATCTGAAAGAGCACCTGTTGTGGTTGCACCTGCTGATATGATCACCAGGGCTGATCTTGAATCCTTAAAGAATGAGCTGAAAGAGTCTTTCAGTGCCTCTGTTGCCGAGTTAAAGCACTGCTTTGTTGAAGAGATGAGCAATTTGGAAAAGTCTTTTGAACTCTCTCTCGGTTGTAATGTGTCAACCTTTGTGGCAGAGATAATGGATGAAGTTATAGCTTGCCAGAATCAGATGTCTAGCCTGACAGAGGATGTTGAAGTTCTAAAGAAATCTGTTATTTCTTTAGAATCTTATATGAGTTCTAGATCCCAAACAGATAAAGATTTAGCTTATGTCAAAAGTGTTGTGAGCCAGATGGTATCAGTCTTTGAAGGATTTAAAACCTCCATGAAAGATCATGTCAGCACCTAGGATTCCCAAGTGAAAAATCTTATCAGTGGGTTTACCAAAAACTTCAAGGAAACAGTAACCTTCTCTATTGGTTCTATTGCTTCCAGACCATCAGTGGATTTGGATCAGATTAGAGCTGTGATGAAGGAGGAGCTTGGTTCAGCATCAACCAGTGGCTCTGTGGACTAATCCGATCTGAGCAAAGTGGTAACTTCTACTAGAGATACCACTAGAGATATAATGAAGATAGTCCAAGACTATATGAGAGAAGCTTCTGCCTCTCAGAAAGAGGTGAAAGACAAGGTGGATTATTACTTCCAAAGGGTTTACACCAAGCATCAACTCAATAATCATTTCAAGCTTATATGTTAGAAAACATGAAGCTACCTCCTGTCAATCAAGCCTTCAGGGAGCAAGTAAGCAAGCTAAGGGAACTGACTCCTGCACTGGACAAATTCATGGAGAACAAGGATGATTTCATATCTGCTATGGAGAGAGGAGGATGAATCATTATGGATTTCATAAATCTCTTTTTTCCTTTCTTGCATGTCGATGCTAGGCCAGTGATTGTACCTCCAGCTTTACCTGCCTCTGCCTCTACTACTTCTCCTGTTCAGATGATTCCAGCCCAAGCCATTCGCAGCCTTACTCCTATGATCACTCAGAGACCTACACAGTAGAGGCCAGGAACAGTTTCAGTAGCTCAGCCACCTATGATCATCTCTGGAGTTCCTAAGCCTTCACCTGCGTCCACCTCATCTGAATCTTCTTCTGATCCCAAGGGGAAATCTCATGCTGAGGATGTGGATTGATCAGTGGCTAGGATTTTTTTGATAGGAATCACCTGTATTTATTTTTGTATTTCTTTGTATCTGTTTGCTCCACGCAATATATATGATCTTACTTTCTTTTCCCATCTGTTACTTCTCTTCTCATGTGTTTTTCCTTCTTGTCCCACTTTTTGATTATCATAAAGGGGGAGAAATATTATCCAAAAATATTATCCAAGGGAAACATATCTGGGAATAATAACTTTTATGAGAAAGGGGGAGAAATACTATCTTTTATAAGCTTAATTCATTTTCCTCTGGTACATTTGTTTTATATTTTATCTTTGCTATATATGTGTTGTAATACATTGTTTTCTCTGATACAATTCGATCTAATGCAATATCCTCTGATACATTACTAATTATTTTGGGTTTATAATATCATAAGTTGTGATTATCAAAAAGGGGGAGATTGTTGACCTCACCTGTTTTGATAATCCCAATTATGCTTTCACAGATTTTAATAATCCCAAATAATGTTTATCTATATATTAATTCTTTTAATCTATGACATTCTATTTGATAATAATATTAAAATAATCTTTGAAATATGTTAATCAATGGTTATCTATGTTTATATGACTTTTGAAATAATTCTAACTCAATCGGATATGTTTTGCATAAAACAGACAAGTGTTAAGTCACTGATATGCTTATAGCTACTGATACAGATCTACCGGTACTTTGTCTACCGATAGACATAGTCACCGATAAGGGTGTAATTTTGGCCCGGCGGCCCGAAAGCCCGAGCGGCTCGGCCCGGCAAAGCCCGTATCGGGCCAGGCCGGGCTCGGGCCGCAGGTTCAGCGGGTCGGGCCTGGGCCTTTCCAGGCAGGCCCGCGGGTCAGGCCGGGCCGGCCCGAAAAAGCCCGGCCCGCTGGCCCGCGCGAAGCCCGGCCCGCCTGCTGTAAATTAATCACAGGTCTATATATATATAGATATATTTATATATATATGTAGATCTACATATATATATATTTATATATACATATGTAGATCTAGATATATATATATATGTATATATCTATCTATATATATCTATATCTATATCTACATATATCTATATTTAGATATAGATATATGTATATATATAGATCTATTTATATATATATATCTATATATCTATATATATATATATATGTATATATCTATCTATATATACATATATTTATGTATATATATCTATATATCTCTATCTATATATCTATATATACATATATCTATATATAAATAGATATATCTCTATATCTATATACATATATCTGTTTATATATTTGTATATATACATACATCGATATATATATCTACCTATATATCTATATATACATGTATCTTTATACATTTATATTTATCTATATATATGTGTGTGTGTATATATCTCTATATGTGCATATATCATTATATATTAACAAAAAATGATATTATATATATTCATATAATTATTATTATATATAATTATAATGTGTGTATAAATATATATATACAACGATATATAATTATTTATATAATAGTGTATATATATAAACAAAGCCATTAATAATATATATCAATTAAGTGTGGTTTTTAAAAATCCATTAATAATATATATATATATTTATATGAATATGTATATGTATATGATTTAATATAATATATATATATAAACAAAGCTATTAATAAATATATATATATCAGTGATTTAATATTATATATATATAATAACTTGTTGTATATTAATAAAAAAATAAGTATGGTTTTTAAAAACCCATTAATAATATATATATATATATGTATGTATATGTATATATGTATATGATATAATATATATATATATATATCAATGATTTAATATAATAGTGTATATATATAAACAAAGCCATTAATAATATACATCAATTAAGTGTGGTTTTTAAAAATCCATTCATAATATATATATATGTATGTATGTATGTATGTATATTTATATGATTTAATATAATATATATATAAAAACAAAACTATATATATATATATATCAATGATTTAATATTATATATATATAATAACTTGTTGTATATTAATAAAAAAATAACACACTCGCCTAATGATGTTCGTGCAAGTCCCTCAATTTCATTAATTTTTTTTAAGTATGTTGCAACATGCATAAATTATATATACTATACATATATAAATCTATTTAGAAAAAAAAATTAACTCACCCAATGATGTTCACGCACACCCCAATATATATATATAAACAAAGCCATTAATATTATATATAAAGGTATTGATAATATATATCAATTAAGTGTGACTTTTAAAAATCCATTAATAATATATGTGTGTGTCAATGATTTAATATTATATAATAACTTATTTTATATTAACAAAAAAAATAACACACTCACCTAATGATGTTCGTACACGTCCTCCAACCTCATTAATTTTTTTAAATATGTTGCAACTTCCATATATTATATATAAATTTATTTAGAAAAAAAATTAACCCGCCACTGCAGCGCACCCCCAAACCCTAATTATTTTTTTACAATTTTCTTATATTATATATATATATATATATAATAACTTATTATATATTAACAAAAAATAACTACTCACTAAATGATATTCTCACACCCCTAACCTCATTATTTTTTTTAAAATATGATAAAACTTTCATATATTATATATACTATATATACATATATAAATCTATTTAGAAAAAAATTAACTCACCCACTGCTGCGCACCCGCTAAGGGTGTAATTTCAGTCCAGACAGGGTCGGGTCGGGCCTGCTCTGCAAAAAATTAAAAAACGTTTAAAAAAATGTTTTAAATTAAACAAACGCTCAAAAATACTTTTCATAAATAAGTTAAAAAAATAAATGTAAAAAAAAACGTTTTAAATAAATGATAAAAAACATTTAAATAACAACACTTTAAACTCACCACTCACTGCTGCGCACCCCTCAATAACTCATTAATTTTCTTTTAATTTGTACATAATATATATAAATTTACAGACATGTATAAATCTATTTAGACAAAAATAACATATTCACCCACTATAAAATGTTTTTATAAAAAACATGTAAAATGTTTAAAAAAAATGCATGTAAAAAATATGCGTTCAAAAAAACTTTTGAAATTAAACGTCTAAAAATAAATGTAAAAAAACGTTTTAAACAAGTGTTAAAAAATGGTTTAAATAAAAATGTTTAAAAAGTTTTTAAAACAAACATTTAAATTAAATTTTTTAAAACAAACTTAAAAAATACTTTTTACATTAAAATGTGAAAAAAAGTTAAATGTTTTAAAAAAATACCTGTAAAATGCATGCGTTTAAAAAAATTCAAAAATGTTTTAAATTAATCATTTAAAAATAAATGTAAAAAAACATTTTAAATAGATGTTAAAAAAACGGTTTAAATAAAAATGTTTAAATAAAAAATACTAACAAACGCTTAAAAATTATAAATAAGTTAAAAAAAATAAATGTAAAAAATGTTTTAAATCAATGTTAGAAAAACGTTTAAATAATAAGGCTTTAAACTCGTACACGGCAGCTGCGCACCCCTCATTATTTTTTTTACAATTTGCAAATAATATATATATATATATTTAGACAAAAAACATATCCAGCCACTGTAAAATGTTAATAAAAAATAAAATAAACGTTTTTACAAAAAACATGCATTTAAAAATAAATGTAAAGAAACGTTTTAAATAAATGTTATAAAAATGTTTAAATAAAAAAAATTAAGAGACAATTATTTTGAAAATAATAAAAGCCCACCACGGCCCGACTTGAAAAAGCTCGGCCCGGCCCGGCCCGAAAAAGCCCGGCCCAACCCGATGGTTTGGGCCGGCTCGAGGCCGGGCTCGGGCCGCCTCATGGGGTTGTTCGGGCCGGGCCGCCTCATGGGGTTGTTCGGGCCGGGCCGGCCCGGCCCGAATAGTGGTCAGCGGCCCGAATCTTTGCATGGCAGACCCGACCGAAATTACACCCCTAGTCACCGATAAGCTAAGGTCACCGATATGCAGAGCTACCGGTATGTATAAGTCCACCGGTAAGCACATACCACTAATAGATCAAGTCCACTGATACAGAGAGCTACCGATAGGAGCTTAGCTACCGATAGAACAAGTCTACCGGTATTTATAAATCTACCGATATACACACCACTGGTACAGAACGGAGCTATCGGTATGCACAAGCTACCGATACATAGTTCACCGATACAGACAGTCACCGATACACCGAGCTACCAATGCAAGAGAGTTACTGCTAGAACAAACAAGCTACCGATAGAAGGAGTCACCGGTACACAGAGCTACTGATACACGGAGTAACAGCTACCGATACAAGGAGCTACCGGTACAAGGACAAATAACTACCGATAGGAGGTCACAGCTATACAAAGTCCACCGTTACACATCTATCGACATAAGGCTACTGATGAAAGACTGCCAGTCAAACTCTACTTCTCTCAATATTATTTATTTATTATGCAACGGTTATATTTGATGTTTTTAATGCAATTAATGTTATTTAATGATAGTTGTTGGCATTTGAGGGAACCGTACCTAGTACCCATGCAAAAGGTAATCATTCTTTTTATCGGAGCTGAAAGCTATAAAAGGAAGGAACAAGACCAGGCAAAATACAACTAAGGAGGCACGTGAAGTGTGTGAAAAAGCAAGGGCTGAATAGCATTGAAAAGTGGTGCATTCAGAAAGAAAAGACTACATTCATACTCGAAGAACACTGGACATACACGAAGCCATTCATTCTAGAGAAGAACACAAGCTGCACCTTAGTCAAGAAGAGAAGAACTACAACGAGCTCTTCATGCATTCAAGCTGATCTAACTGAACTTGAAGAAAACGACCCTCTGTTTTTCAGACAAAAACCAGAGAAGGACTCAGAAGCATTTCTGATTAATCAAAAGAGTCCAGAGCTGCACTTCAAATCACTAGAGCTTTCTAAAACTTATATTTACTCTCTTAGTGATTATTTTATTTACATTTCGAGCAGTGTGTGTACTCTGTATATTTTATACACACACTGTCTCCTGTGCTAAACTGGTGGATCTCTAAATCCTCAAACAAACCTTCCATAACTCTTTTGTATCCCACTGTGGATAGTGGTAGAGGTCAAGTAAGACCTGGACAACCGGTGTGCTGTTGTTTTGTTTTCTTATGAAGAATTGTGGTAGAGGTCTTAGTACCTGGACAGTCTTTGCACTGTTGTTTACCCCGATCCAGGGTGTGGATCAAATTTATATAAATTGTTTGAGAGGACTAAGTCTCGGCTTGAGACTGAACCTCTTGGTTACATCTGTTGTGCATCTTAGTTTAACTAAAGTATATTATATATATTTCATATTCCGCTACTAATTACTTTGAAATACAATTTGTTTTAAAGTTACTTTGATAGTTAATCTAGCAAGTGTTTGTACTTATTGTAAACCAGTAAGTTAGTTTCAAAAGCTAATTTAATCTTCTGATTAAATTAACTGAGACCTAATCAATCTTTGAAAAACTAATTGAACATTCACAATCTGTATAAATTCACTACAATTTAACTTAGTTTTTAAATTGGGGGATTTTAAGAGAAATATTTTTAACAGAAATTTTAATTGGAACTCAATTCACCCCCCCTTTTGAGTATCCACTCCGACCAACAGTTTGTTTAATCTCGGTGTTTTTAATCTTGTAGTTATAGACTTTTTTTTTAAATCTCGGGATATTACACACTAGCTCCCTCTTGTACTCTGCCATAGTTGACAAAATCTTCTCCATGAGTCCTTCCACTTGTCGTCATTCTCTACGATCCTTGTTCAAACTCCATAAGCTGCGAGGCTAGGCTGCAACCTCTGCTCCATAAACTCCCGATCAAGAACCTTCTTCCAACAAGCTTAACCGCCTTGAGTTCTTGCGTTTGCTACTTATTTCAGGAGTTTCTCTCTCCATCCGTACCTCTTGAACCAGATTTTTACCATGTTTGCTGTGGCTTGCCGATCAGAAATCTGCTGCTGCGTCTGCAGCTGAGTTGCATTTTTTTCCCATTGCTGCGAGGATCGAGCTGCTACGTCTTCTCTACAGCTGCGAGTTGACATTTTCCTCTGCGCGTCAGCTTCAACTCCTCTGATCAAAATCCTTCTTCTTGAGTTCCTCTCAGGATTCTCCCTCCCTTCAAAATCTCTCAATGAAAGCATCAATTGATAGGGTGCGAAATGAGAGAGAAGGAAAAACAGAGGGTTTTTATTGTTCTCCAGCAATAGTAGCACTCTCGAGTTATAGTAGAACGGTAGAAAAAGATAGGAGAGAAGTAGGGAAAGACTCCTCCGGAAATGCCACTCCTAGAGGCCGAGGCCTAACCCTTCGTGTTCCAACAGTAGTTGAAAACCCAAATACAATCTAATCCGTAACCCTCCCCAAACAGCACCCCCTCTAATTAATAACCTCCTTACCTGGTCCCGTCAGCCCCAACCAACCATCTAATGCCTATTACAATATTGCCCCCAACATTATTAGAACTATTGTTAGGAACTATGATCCTTTGAGTATGTATATTAATGGAGGAACTGAGATTACAATGTGAAGAGGGAGAGGGAAAACAGAGGAAAACAACCCAAAAGGAGAGCAACCCCCACAGTTTTCCCGCCCAAGCGTACAACCGAGTATTCTCAACAGAAAAGACACCCCCAACACACACACACTCGTCCTTTTAAGTAAGTGTTGCGCACGTCCGTGCTCCCTCACGTGGCCTAATGGCCTGCCTCCCCCGTAAGGACATTCTTGCCCTTTTTAGAGTACACCTTCTCTCGGGAGATCACAGATTCTATCATTGACCACTCCTTGAAATCCAGGCTTGTCCGCAAGTCTGAAAGCAGAGAACTGGTTTTGGAGGACAAATTAATCCTCCCAAGTGGCGTCGGCGGCTCTTTGGCCCTGCCACTGAATTAAAAATTGTGGTGGAAAAGCGCCATTTTGGTGCTGATCAGTGTTGGTTCTGGCCGTTGTGTTTCATCCCCATCCAAGTCGGGAGGAAGAGAGGTGGGGGTGTGATGTTGTCTCCCGCTGTCCCACTGCTTGTTTGAGTTGGGAAACATGAAAGGTAGAATGTTTTCGAACTATCCATCGCAGGTCAAGTTGGTAAGCAACTCGGCTAATCTGGCAGAGGATAGTGAAAGACCCATAATAATGGGGCGATAACTTTGGAGAAATTCACCGAGCAATGGAGTGCTGTTTGTGTGGGCGGAGTTTCACATAAACCCGGTCGCCCACTGAAAAATGGTTTGGTCGTCGATGACTGTCCGCCTGTTAGCGCATAGTGTCCTGGGCGCGGGCGAGGTGGTGTTTGAGTTGCTTTAGAGCCTCATCCCTGTCTAGTAAGACATTGGCCAACGTATTTCTGAGGGAAGATAGCTGAGTATTTTGGTGGTTTGCAGCCATAGACGACCTCAAAAGGGGTGGTTTAATAGTAGCATGCCATGTTGTATTGTATGATAATTCCACCCACGAAATCCAATACGACAAACGTTTCAGTTGCTCTCCCACAAAGCAACGGAGATATGTCTTGAGGCATCAGTTCACAACCTCAGTTTGACCATTCGTTTGTGGATGGCAGGCCGAGCTGAAACGTAGCTTTGTCCCATGTAGCTGAAATAGCTCGGATTGAATTGGATGAGGAAAACCGGATCTTGGTCACTGACTATTGAAGTGGGTAGCTCGTGCAGGCAGACAATCTCCTGGAGAAAAACATTTTCCACCCTCATAGCTGTATACAGGTGCTTTAACGGGAGAAAATGAGCATATTTGGAGTGCCTGTCTACCGCAACAAAGAACACATCAAACCCACCAGATTTGGGCAGGCCGGTGATGAGCCCATGGATATATCTGCCCATATGACATCTGGAATTTCCAGAGGCTGAAGCAACCCTGCAGGGGAAAGGGTTGAGTATTTAGTGCTTTGGCAGACCGGACACTGTCGTACAAATTCTTGAACAGTTAGTTTCATGCCTTGGCAATAAAGAGGGGCAACAATGCGCTTATAAGTGCGATAGAAACCGGAGTGGCCTCCTTGAGGAGAGGAGTGATACTCTGATAGGAGGTGTGAAATCCATGGAGAGGTAGCAGATATAACCATCCGACCTTTGTAGTATAAAACGCCTCGATGATAAATGTAACCGAGGTATGAAATGAAGTTGTTTTCCAAGGCGCGAATAATCTTCTGAAGGTACGGGTCAGTAGGAATCTCTTTAAGCAGGTCCTGACCATCCAACCGCCATGGGGTGGACTGAGTTAGCGTCAATGAAGGGATGTCATGACAGCGGGATAAAGTGTCCGCAATAGAATTCTGGCGGCCCGACTTAAACTTATCTCAAAGTGTTAGCCCAAGAGCTTGGCTAACCAACATTGTAGGTCAACAGTGGTAACAAGCTGATGGAGTAGGAATTTCAAACTTCGTTATTCCGAGTAGACCACAAAGCGGCGGCCCAACAGGTAGGGCCCCCGATGCTTAATTGCTAGCATGAGGGTCGTGAGTTCCTTTTCATACGTGGACTTTGTCAAGTTCCGTGGGGATAAAGCCTTGCTAAAGAAGGCTATGGGCCGCCGTTGTTGCATGAGGATAACCCCTACGTCGCGTCTTGAGGCATCACATTCGAGTTCGAAATCGTTGGAGAAATCTGGGAGAGTGAGGACAGGGGCTTGGGTCATGAGCCGTTGAAGGTGAAGGAACACATCCTGCGCCAAGGGAGTCTAGTGGAAGTCTTTTTTGTGAGGGCTATGAGTGGTTGAGCGATGGCTCTATAGCTTTTAATTAATCGGCGATAATACACTATCAGGCCGAGAATGTCGCAGATTCCTCTGGCTGCAGTAGGCCTCTACCAGTCAAGAATGACTTGGATCTTAGCGGGATCCATTGCGACACCGTGGCCCAAAATCACATGGCCTAAGTACTCCACTTGATGTTGATCGAACTGACATTTGCGTTGGTTAACAAAAAAACTGTTGTCGAGCATAATTTGTAGGGCAGCACCTAAGTGAACTGGATGTTGCTTCCAATATGTACAGTTGACCAAAATGTCATAAAAAAATATGAGCACAGATTTACGAAGTAGAGGTTGGAATAACGTCTTTATGGTTGCCTGAACAGTGTGGGGAGCGTTAATCTGGCTGAAAGACATTACTAAGTACTCATAATGTCCGTGATGAGTACGAAATGATGTTTTGTCTACATCTTCTTCTTGCATGCGGATCTGATGATACCTCGATTTGAGGTCAATTTTGGATAAATATTTGGCTCCATGAAGTCGTCCAATAATTCTTCGACCATTGGAATGAGAAATTTATCTAGAATGGTTGCTTTTGAGGGAGCGATAGTCAATGCACATATGCCAAGAGTCATCATTTTTTTAACCAACAAAATTGGGTTGGAATAAGCACTGTAACTAGGGAAAATTAAACTAGTTCGTAGGAGGTCTTGTACCTGCCGTTCAATCACATTTTTCTTTTGTAATTGAGGATACTGGTGGGGGCGAACCATCACTAACCCGTGGTCAGGTAACAAACGGATGGCATGGTCCTGTAAACGTTTAGGGGGAAGTCCCGTGGGGTCCTAGAAGACCTGGGCAAACTGAGATGTCAACTGGCCGAAGCCTGAGTGTAACGACTTTGCTAAAAGAGAGGGGTTCCAACCTGTCTTGCCACCCAAAAGTAAGCGTAGGCTACTGTGCTCCATTGTTTGTTTGGCCCGACCTTGTAAGGAGACTGTTGTATGACTAAGAGGAGGCGCTCCATGCAAGCAGTATTTGCGACTGACCACACAAAGCTTCATCAACATCGTTTATAGACCTCCCCAAGAGTTTGTAACCAAGCAATGCCCAATATGATATCCCAACTGCCAATGTCCAATACATGCACGTCTACTTGACAGGCGTTATCGCCTATGAATAATGTTAACTGGGGACAAATGTAAGATCCCGAGCTTTCGTGGAGGTATGTACTTGTGTAAATTTTGGTTAACTCCCTCTGTTTTGGTAAACGGATTGGTTTCCGAGCGTGTGAGGTGCCTTGGGGGTGTCCTAAGGGTTCGGGACACGAAAGGATTAGAAAAGAGGCCAAACAATGTGTAGTGCACAGTTGGCGCATGGTTAGTACTAACCGTGCGCTTGGCCAGGGAAACCGTGTGGCCAGGCCTCCTCTCGGACATAGGCTGGCACACGGGCACCGCACGGTTTGCCAAACCGTGCGGATGCCCCCGGAAAACTGTGCGGCCTGACCCCTTTTGAACAGAGGGAGCCGCGCGGTTGGCGCACGGTTTGACCAGCTGTGTGACCAAACCGTGTGGCCCTTAAAAAGTGGGAATTTTCGATTTTGCCCCCTTGGGCTTTAAGGGTCCTAACCTAAAATCCCTCCTATTCCTCCAACAACTTGGGTGATGAACCAAACCCTCTTAGACTTCCAAGGAATGATTCTCCCTCAGTTCTTAGGCGTTTGGGGTGTCGTTGGGTGCAAATTGAAGCTATGGGTAAGTCTTCGATTCCGTTTCCTTCCATTTTCTGGAAGAGCTTTGGTGTGTGGTTTGTTGGATTAGTGTAGCCTGATTCGGTTGGACCGAATGCTTGTGGCCCACAACTGCAGCAGTGCGGACTTCGAAGTCAACTCTGCTGTAGTCTTTTGGACTTTCAGCTGGCAGCCACTGTAGCACTTTTGACTTGGGTGACCGCCTTTCACTGTAGCGACATGGACTTCCTGTGCGGTTGGTGGAACAATGATCGTCTTCCTCCATTTGTAACCCATTTTGGGCTAGGGTTTCTTATTAGGATAACTCTGTAATTCTGCTCCCGATTATAGTGAATATTCTGCCTCTCCGTGGACGTAGAGATTATTTCCGAACCACGTAAATTTGTGTGTTTCGTGTGTTTTCTTTTCTTCTGCATTTTCTTTCGTATCTCGTTTCTGTCGTTGTGACTCTCGACGTTTCCGCAACATGGTTTTCTCTCCTTTCGAAGCCCTAAAACCATCTTTTTCCGGCAGATTCTAAGATGGGGTGTTAAAGGTTGTTTGAGTTCGAATCAAGGGCTAAGATTGAGCGAGAGATTGCCAACGGACTTGAGGTAGGTGGTTTTAAAGCTTTTGCCCATAGTTTCAATGTTTTATATGTGTATGTTGTTGTGCCAATGTACTGCTTTGCTGCGTTTTTGTGTCTTTGTCTACGGAAGGTGAATTGGGCCTTAGGGTTGTTGGATTGGTGTAGCCCGATCCAATTGGGCCGAATGCTTGTGGCCCGTACTGCGCACCAGCCTCAACTTTAGCAACTCTGACCGCTGTAGCAGAGCTGACCGACTGACACCGACAAGACACTGTGGCTGTGCGGACTTCGGAGTCAACAGTACTGTAGCTCGTTGAACTTCCAGCCGACAGCCACTGTAGCACTTTTGATTTGAGTGACCGCCTTTCACTATAGCGACGCAGACTTCCAATCGCCTTTCACTGTGCACAACGGACTTTCCGACGGTTGGTGAAATAATGTTTCGTCCTCTACATTTGCCCATTTTGGGGCTAGGGTTTCTGTGTGTGTCTGAGAGCTCTGAAAAACTCCCTGTAAATTGTGCTCCCGAATTATAGTGATTTTCTGCCTCTCCTTGGATGTAGGGATTATTCCTGAACCACATAAATCTCTGTGTTCTTGTTCTCTTTTTCCCCCTTTTACTCTTCTGTGATCCGTTTTTTGTTTCGTTGCTCCCGACGTTTTCCGCAACAAGGGTGAGGTGTGAAACCCTTTATGGACCCCATTGGGTCCGTTGATGATTTGATATCGGACCTAGGGCTACCCATGGGGTATTGCAAACCTTTGTGTGGTGAAATACTTTGGTAAACAATGAGATAGGGTAATCATGAAAAGGGGATGGGTTGCGAAATGTGATTTGGATGTAGGCATGGTTAATGGGACAATTGAAATGGTTATTGGCTAACCTTTGTGAGATTGCCTAAGAGGCTTTTGAAATGGTTTAAATGATGTGTTTTGGGTTTTGACCTGGCCGTGGTTTTTCAATAAAGGGAAAATGGTGTTTTGTAATTGGATAATGTTATAGAAAGGGGGTGTTGACCTCAAGGTGATTGAAAAGGGGTTCTTATTGGATTTTGTAGAATGATAGAGTGGACCCAATGCCCAAGATGCCTCTTAAGAGAGGTCTTGGAGTTTATTTATAGAGAATTATAACGATAACAAAATACCCAAGTCCGATGTGGGACACACACTCCAACACTCCCCCTCAAGCTAGGTTTACCTAGCTTGGATACATAATTAAATAAAACAAAGCAAAGCAGTCTTCGATGCGGGCAGGCGTGGATAAGGTGGAAAACTCCGATGCAGATGAATGCGGCCAGGGTAGAGGTGGCGCTCCACGACAACGAGACAACAAATCGTGCACAATGGCCGCGTTGGAGAAGTCTGATGCGCAGGAGGGGTGACGTTAGGAGGGGGGCGTCGGGGGCTGTCGCGACTGGTTGGAGGGATCGCACCAGGAGAGGTGACGCGCAAGGGGGTTGTCGCACAGGAAAGTGCCGACGTGCAGGGTTGGGAGACGGAGGGGGTGACAACATAGTATTTGGGCTCATTGGACATGAGACCGCCGCCCCCGTGGGGGGGGAATTGATCGAGGGAGCTCGGAGGAGGGGAGGGGTTTTTAGGTGCGAATCCCTTTGATACCATGTAGAATGATAGAGAGTGGACCCAATACCCAAGATGTCTGTTAAGTGAGGTCTTGAAGTTTATTTATAGAGAATCATAATGATAACAAATTACCTAAGTCCGATGTGGGACACACCCCAACAAATTTTAAATGGTGCTTTGAGTTGTGTGTGTGGCTTACACTTGTGAAAATGCCATGATGGCTTCTTTTAATGAATTGAAGGGAATGGTTGGCCTTTGGCCGTGTTTTGATGTTTAAAGAGAGGCCCTTGTTGAAGGGTAGTTTTGAAATGTTTTAAATAAAGTGGGATGTTTTGTTAAGACCCTCGTGATGTTTTAAGTGGTGTAAATGGAATTGTGGGAAAGGAGGGTTTTCTTTAGAGATTTCAAATGATGATCTCAAATGAGGGCGTGACCCCTTTTGTGAAGATGCGTTATTGATTATTTTGAAATGGTTGGTAATGGAAATGAAACCTTTGGGGTTTGGTTTAATTTTTCAAAGAGGGAGACCCATGTTTTTAGGGGGTGGCTTCAAGATGATTTAAAATGAGTATTTTGATTTGTGTGTTATTATGGATTGTGAAATGAAATTGATGCTAATTGTTGTCTAGTTAATATGGCATAAGGGGGCGTTTGGTATAATGGTATATGTGTTTAATGAGTTATGCTTTGTAAATGGTATATTTGTTGGAACAAGCTAAGGCATATAAATGGTAAATATGTTGAATGCTTAAAGAAGCATGTGAACATGGCTTAGTGGTAAGTTGTATGAGTGGGGTATTGGACTGAGGCTCTACTCCCACGGGTTGGGCTAGACTGATGCTCTAAGCGCCACTGATGAATTGTTTTGAGTTAGGATGTCGGACTGAGGCTCATTCTCCTAACTTATTGACTGGGCCTCCTTGTTTGGGTTGGGCCGAATTGATGCTCTAGGTCCCACTGATGAATTGTTTGAGTTAGGACGTCGGATTGAGGCTCTATGCCCCTAACTTATGGACTGAGGCTCCTTGTTTGGGTTGGGCCGGACTGATGCTGTAGGCCCCACCAATGAATTGTTGAGTTAGGATGTCAGACCGAGGCTCTATGTTTCTAACTTATGGACCGAGGTTCCCGATTGAGTTGGGCTAGACTGATGCTCTAGGCCCACCGATGTGTTGCATGGTTTGGGATGTCGGACCGACACTCCATGATATGAACAGAACACTGGCTACTTATATGATAGACGAGAAGCAGCAAAAATACAAGGAAAGGAGGAAGATGTAGATCGAGAGTGATCCCGTCCAAGCCCGTAGACCGCTTTCCAAACCAAATGGCCGAACTCACAATATTCTCTTCGCTGCCCCCCCTCACTCCCTCCTTATAACAACCCCCTTGACACGTGGAGCTAGCTACCCCCCTACTTCCAATAGACTAACAAATTCTCCTGATACCACCTTAACAAACTAACCCCATACAAAGACCATTATACCCCTTACCCAAACTCCTTCTAGCTCAAAGTTTTTTATCACTCGCCACCCTTTGAAAGCAGCCTTGTCCTCAAGGCTAGATGTAGAGAACCGGTTCCTCCTTGTCGCGGGCTCCCCTGGGGCCCCAATCTATTGCCTTGTAGTCATTTCCAGCATCGTCCTCACCCAATAATAGCATCCTCAAGTGTGGATTGGGACACCTGCATCAGAAACAAAGGCCCTTGCGGCGTCGATCCTCCCACTCCTGGGTAGCCAAGTGGCGAACACCTCGCCCGTCAGGGGTGGTGTGAGTAGGAGGTCTGCAGGGAGCTCCCTTCTTGACGGACTCACCATGTTTTACTAGGGGGAGAAAAGTCATATCCGATTGGTGTGGGCCCAAACGGATTGGAGGATGCCACGGTTCAGATTTGCGGACTTTAGTGAATTTGTGGGACCCTCCACTATGGGATTGAGCACTATCGCCACCTGTGAGAGCGAGCTCCACATTTCGAGCTAAGCGCATGGCGTGCAACCGGGTCGGTGGGTCGTGAATGTGAACCCAACTGCGAATGTTGTCGCTTAGGCCATGCAGGAGATAACTGACATACTGGGCCTCGGGTTGGCAGGGTAGCAAGGATGCCAGATACTCGAACTGCTCAATATAATCCTGAACTGGTCCTTGCTGCTAGATGACTCCAAGCTCTTCGTACTCCTTGAATATCGTCCACGTTAAAGTCAGATACACCTTAACTAAAATTGTAAACCAGTGAATAGCGATGCCCTCCATGCTTAACTGAGCCAATATGATTTTATCAGCATCGATGGTCTGGTGAATATGAAAAAACATCCCAGCATGCATGATCTAACCCCTTGGATCCGTGCAAGCGGAAACTGGGAGCTCCAATTGCTGAGCATGACACTGTTGCCCTGAGTCGGAGTGGACAATGAGTGCGGCTACACCATCATCTAGGTTGAGTGCAGGGGGTTTGTCCAATTGCTTCACGCATGAGGAAGAGATCTCTGTTACCTGAGATGGATGCACCTCGTCCGACTGCGGGGCCTTGTCCAGGCAGCGGACCTAGTCGGAAACGGTCTTGGTGTGTTCAGCAATTTCGTGTGCCTGATCCTGTCGGAAGACAACCTGCTCCTGTCCCAGGTTTCCAGCAAGGCCTCAAGGCGGCCTAGCCGCTGGTCGACCTCGTCCTAGTGTGTGTGTTTGCGAGTCTCCATCCCCAGACAACCCTTCAGTGAACCTGCTAGTGGTGTGGGGGTATCCTGGCAGGGCGTGGGCATGGGAACGAGAGGAACTGGGTGTGTTTGAGAAGCTGGAAAAGGCGCCCCAGGTGGTGCGTGCCCGAGTCGACCTTTTTTTTCCCTTCTAATCGCCTGAAGTGGACGCGCCAGCTGGGTGCGGCGGGGCGCGTCGTGTCAGAAGGCAACGGGCGGGCGACGGAGCGCGCCGCCCTCACTGACGAAGTTTGACAGGGGCACGCCTCCTCTGCGCTAAGATCGGGCGGGCGCGGCTCGTTCGAACGGGTCTAGGGGCAACAAAGTGCGCGCCGACAGACTAGTGCGAGCAAGAACTGGGTGACTTTGTTGGGCGGAAAAGAGAAAGCCTGTTGTACGGGTGTGGCGTCTCGCCGAGTGTAGCAGTAGGCGACGAGATTGCAGGGTATCCCTCCGATAGTGCACAACGTTGTGGGTGTAGCGGAGGAGTGGACGACAGGTCGATGCACAACAAGTCGCGCGTTTAATGGAGAAGATTGGAGAAGGGAAGACCAGACCAAATGACACGAACAGAACACTGGCTACTTATATAATAGAAGAGAAGCAGTATAAATACAAGTAGAAGAGGAAGATGAAGATCGGAAGTGATCCCGCCCAAGCCCACAGACCGCTTTCCAAGCCAAATGGCCGAACTCACAATATTCTCTTCGCTGCCCCCCCCCACTCTCCATGCTTCTTATAACAACCCCCCTTGACATGTGGAGCCAGTTACTCCCCCCACTTCCAACAGACTAACAAATTCCCCTGATACCACCCTAACAAACTAACCCCATACAAAGATCATTATACCCCTTACCCAAATTCCTTCCAGCTCAAAGGTTTCTATCACTTTATGCTCCCATACATATGGACATGGCTTGTTTATCGGATGAAGGCTCTGAGGTAAGTTGATTAATGGTTTGGTTAGCGAGTGCCCCCTTGTGATTAAAAGTGTGTAACCCTTTACGCTATCGCTTAGGCTCCCGATGCGACCGACGCTTGTTTTGTTGGTTTGTTGACCCTAGAGAAGATAAAATGGTTATTTGATAATTGCTTAAATGTTAGACATGTTCCTTTTATTGCTTTGATTATTTATTGCACTTGCTTATCTGCATACACGGTTGTACAAACTGGTTATTGCTTTAGACACCGTTGGTGGTGGATTATTGAGTTGTACCCACACGCTGCTTGGGCCGCTATGGGACTTGGGTACCCAAGCAGATGCTTCTTGTTTTCTGGCATAGGTTCAAGACAGGGACCTGGTAGTTGGTTGTGCATGGGATGACGGGTTGGAGCATGGGATGTCAGCATCGGGTTGGAGCATGGGATGTCAGCATCGGGTTGGGACCTGGGTCCATGTTTGGGATCTTTTATGCTTTTGGTATCAGAGTCTTTATTTGTCTGACTGCTTGTTATAACATGTGCTACTTGGTTACTTATTGGCTTTTGTTGTATGTGGTCCATTTATGGTTTAGATTGGTTCTTTTATCTGTTGATATTATTTCTGCTGTGGTATTACTTTGATTAACGGGTATAGTCTCCCCACGTATCTCTATAGACCCGTGCTGCTAGTCGGCAGCCTCTGGCGTACGGGGAGGTGTGCTTAAGGTCATGTGACGACCCGGCTCTGGGCACCAGGTGTAGTGGCTATCGGGCTGGGGACGTTACAACAGACCCCTAAGGTCCATAGATGATGTCCATCTCCTAACTTGATTCGCATCGTGTGGGAGGCCTGCACATCGATCGTGAGGAGGCGAACCAAAACTGGGAAAATAAAATTATGAGAAACCCCACTTTCAATTAGAAGCTAGACAAGGAGTCCTCTCAATGAACCCTCCACTTTCATAGAAGAGTTCCCTTCCCTGTTGGACCTCGTTACAGAACCGCCTAGCTAGAGATGTTGAAATTTCACCACTTGGCATTCGACATCCTCCAAGGTGGTGGAAATTCTTGATCTTCTAGTTCAAATTCCCTGTCATCACTGTCAGTGTCACCCTCCCCCTGGATGAGGACTTAAAGTTTCGGGTCATTGCAATGGTGTGTGGGCTAGTAGGGCGAACCACACCGAAAGCAGAGCCCCTTCTTACGTCGCTCGTCCCACTCCCGAGCCGTTAAATGCCGAATGCCACGACTTGCAAATTGGCGAGATGCTTTCATGGGAGGCCCCGTTGCCCCCCTATAGGCCGAGTGAGAGGTCGAGCTGAAGGAGGATGCACCAGTTAGGGGTTCGATCATGGAGGTTGGTGCCAAAGGGTGGTGTCGCGACCGCCCCCTGAAACACGAGATCCTCCTCCCCAAACGTAGCCTGTGGAGCTCCGATGAAGGGCCACTTCTACATGGCGTGCAAGGCGCATGGCCTGAACCCTGGTGTAAGGACTATGGATCTAGACCCAAGAGCGAATCTCCTCCTGCAATCCGTGTAAAAAATAGCCCAGATATTGTGGTTTTGGAAGACGCGACAAGGAGGCCAAATAGTCATACTCCTCGATGTATTCTTGAACTGTTCTTGTTGGTAGAGTGCCGCCAATTCTTCATGAGGATTTTGTAGCACGATACCACTAAAACATTCCATAAGTTCATGCTTGAAGACGAACCATGTGAGATCCAAGCAAACCTCGGTGAGAATTGTGAACGAATGTATGGCTAGGCCATCCATACTGACTTGCATGAGCTGAATCCAAAGCATCTCCGGCATCTGATGAATCCGGAAATATAATTCCGTGCGGGTGAGCCAACCGCGAGGGTTAGATCCATCAAATGTCGGGAACTCCATGCGGCAAGGAACTGGGTAAAGGACCGGACAACAGGTGAGATGGGTCGGACGCCGTCTCGCGTCCTGGCAGCGTCTGACGGGGAGAGACATCCCCTGTGGTGCCGAAGGCTGAAGAAACCCCAGGCGGATTTGAAGTATTGTTTTGAGGTTGTTTTTCATTGTGCCGGAGCATGATCTTTTGGAACTCAATTTGCTCGGTGAGCTCTTGGTCCCATCGTCGTTGGCCCAAGCACAACTCTTGAACACCCTGCTGGAGGCCTTCGACCGTCGTGGATAGATCAGTAAGGGACAACTCGACGCGTTCAGTACATTGCTCCATGCCTTCCAAATGAGATTGATTGCGAGTTTCCATGAAGGAGGAGTGGAAAGGGCAGCAGGTCGGACGAAGTGTTAGGAACTATGATCCTTTATGTATATTAATGGAGAAACTGGGATGGGATTACAGTGTGAAGAGGGAGAGGGAAAACAGAGGAAAACAACCCAAAAAGAGAGCAACCCCCACTGTTCTCCCGCCCAAGTGTACAGCCGAGTATTCTCTGACAGAAAAGATACCCCCAACACACACGCATTCGTCCTTTAAGTAACTGCTGTGCATGTCCCTGCTCCGTCACGTGGCCTAACGGCCTGCCTCCTTTGTAAGGACATTCTTGCCCTTTCTAGAGTATACCTTCCATTCTCCCGGGAGATCACGAATTCTATCACCTACTAACAACTATTCCTACCCCTACCAAACCAAGCCCAGCACCTTTACGCAACAGCCCAGCCCCTGTTCACACAACACCCTTGCCCAGCCCCTCTCCGCACAGCAGCATCCCAGCAGCCTCACATCCCAAGTTCCTATCAGTGACTTTGAAGATGCTGTTGGCATCCTATTCTGGACGTCCTCTTTCAGACATCCTCTTTCAAATGTTCTGTTACAGGCATCCTCCTGCCCAACCTTCTATCTGACTTCCTATTCTGGGAGTCCCTCTTCCTGCTGTCCTTCTAGACGTCCTATTCCAGGTGTCATCTTTCCTGCTCAACCCTCTTCCAGACTTCCTATTCTGAGATCTGGCCATGCTTGTAGTTATTGGTGGACTCAAGATGATTTTGTGTCTAATATTTGAATACTAAATTCATTGGTTAAGCTCTAATACAGCTGGCTCTAAAAATCTACAGCCATATCATTATTTGGAAGAATTTATGGCCTGTTTGATTGCTGTTTTTGTTTTCTTTTTTTGAAAATTGTTTTACAAATTGATTTTTGAAAATTGTTTTTGAGAAGGTATAAGTTTTTTTTGATAGCATCAACACCAACTGTTTTAAAGATACAAAAAACAAAAAAACTCATTTGATAAAATTTGTTTTAAAAACTGTTTTGGAAAAAAGATAAAAAAGAATTAATATTTGTTTATATGTATATATTTTTTCTTGAAATTTGTAATAAATTTGTTTTTATTTATTATAAAAAGTAACAATTTTTATATATTTATATATACATAAACATTTATTTTGAAATTAATGACCATTTTTTTCATTTTGTATTATAGACAACTTTTTTTTTTTTAATTTTTCAAAATTCATTTCATTATATATTTAATCTACTGTTGGGACCATGCGTTTGGCATGGACTAGTCATGTAAAATCGACATGTCAACCTGAGCCCACCCAACATGTTGGAATGGCACTTTTGGGTTCAGTTTGGGATTGGACCTGAAATTTGGGGCTGAATAGTTTGAGTGTCTTGAATCGAATACGACCTAAATCCAGTCCCATCTCAAATTGTTAATCTTTTTGATCAAATTTTATTATATTTAATGTTATATTAATTTTAAAATTAATTTAAAATTTTAGTTTGGTTTTTCAAATGCTATGGCTGGACCGGGTTGGCTTAAAAATCCAGGTTGCCAGACCAGGCCGGTGGCTTGATCATTTTGGGTTAGCATGATTGGATCTGGGCCGGCTTTACATCCCAACAGGGGTTTAAAACAGTGCATGCACTGGCTGGTTTCGGGCCCAGGCCACCAGATTGGTCGTGTCCGCCCAATCAGGCCTGCCTAACCCTTTCTGAATTGGTTATAACCTGATTTTTTATTTTTAAAAATTATTATTTAAAATAAATAAATAAATAACAGGGGTTAATTGGGCTGGACCGGGTCCAGTTCCCCTTAAAACTGCCTTGCCCCAGGGCCAGGGGAGTCAGCCCTTGGGCCGGGCCGGGCCCAGTTTACAATCCCGCATCCCAAGTCTGCTCCTCCCTCTAACTTTGAAAATAAAAAACAAAAACAAATGTAGGTTTTTTTTTTTTACTCTCAAAAACAGGAAAACTATTTTGAAAAAAGTAATCAAATAACCCCTTAATCTCATACGATTTGCATGTAGCAAAACATTTTATGCCAAGAGGAGGAATAACTAACTCCATTGTCTGTATATTTCAGGGGTATCTTTTCTTCCAGTCACCCTTATATTTCTTTTTAGTCTCCCTTCAAACCCTTCAAACCCTTCAAACCCTTCAAACCCTTCAAACCCTTCAAACCCTTGTACCATTAGCTCTCTACCTCCTCTTAGTTTTCATTTCCCTTTTTACCCAAATTAATTGTTGTTGGAATTTAAAGATAAAAGAATTAAAAATTTGATCTCTACGGCTACGTTTGGTATTGTCAGTGGTTTGGGAAGCTGAACAAATGAGAGAACAGTTAGAAATCCATGTTTGGTACGAGCTAAAGGGAGTGACAAAGAGAGTACTGTTCCATTGTTTATGGCAAACGATATTCTTTCCAATCTGGTAGGAATGCTCATTCCTTTCTTGGAAAATAAATTTTGTGGGCATACTTCTCCATGCTTTTATGTATTATCAACAAAAATACTCATTAAATAAAGGTGAGAAAATATATTATATTTTTTATTTTTACATATTTTTGCTATTTAACATATTACATGACACTTTTTCCATGCATACCAAACGAACTATGGACTCACCGATCTCTTTTTCATTCCTTCTATCATGTCTTTTCCATTTCTAGTAGAAAGACTTCCTTCCCAACACAACCTATGATCACCACCACCTCGGACCTCAAATATATCTCGGTAGTTCATATTTTTTAGTTATTTTAGGAAGAAGTCTTTTGTTGTGATTATTGTCTTTCCAACCCCATTTGAAACGAAAAATGATGATTGTATCTTATGTTATTTAAGAATACATATTAGTTTTACATATTAAAGGATGGATTGTTTTTGGCAACAATTGTTTCTCATTTTTCCTCATGTTCTTCAGGATACCGATGATCGTAGGAGATTCTTAAAGCAGGATTTTGTAAAATCTGATCATGGAGGGGCACGAGTGTGCCGTACTTTACATGATTTTGCTGAGAGCAATTATCTGGCTCATCTTTGCTTTGTGAGGACCAGTTCAACTCCGTAATGGTATTGAATTTTCTATATTTTTTTGTTCAATTCATAGCTTGATAGTTATTTTTTCACATTTAATAAATATTTTATTCATTGCCATGTCTTTGCTTCATTTCTTCTTCCGTATATTTTGGACTGTTGACTGGTTTCAACCCTTCGACCATGTCACTTAGGTTGTCTGAATGTGAATGTCCATGTGTATTTGTTTTTTTTAATTTTTTTTTGCTTAGTTTTATCTATCATATCAACAGTAAAATATGAGTTAAGGAATAATTAATGTTGGTTGCCATCTTCCTTAGACTGCTCTTTATTGTGTTGAAGGATATGTAGGCTCTAAAATTTTGTCCAATTACCGGCCAGGGGTTTATCTCTAACCTGTTTGGTACACTCAAGCTAGTTAAAATGCAAAAGGCACACTTGATGGCACCGAGCCTCTAAAATGCCTTAGATGAGAGGCGCTAACTCGGTGTATGACCGAGTAAAGTAAATCACCACAATAGGGTAAACTATATGCAAATATACAAAATTTGTATGATTAGATTTATAATATGTCAAGTTAAAAAGAAAGGGTATACGGAGGTTTCGTCGGCCCCTCCTCCGGTGGGGGAGGGGCCTCATCCCCCTTATTACAATGATGGTCGTTTCAGCGCAATCAGTTGCGCTGGTGGTGAGGTTCGTTTTTTCCCAGCTGCCTGTGGATCTCTTCGACAAACACACGAATGAAGAGTGGGGTTTGGAGCATTGTGTGATTGTCGGGCTCCTTGATCTGCAGCAGATCCTCATTTGCTTCGCTGATGAAGAAGATCTACGTTGGCTTGGTCTAGGTCTTTAAGATCAGTTCGCAGTTGCCCTTTTCACCTTCTTTGCTGGATGTTCAACCTTCATATGGGTTCAGCTCTCTGGTCTCCCACTGCCCTTCCAAAATCAGGCACTCCTTCGCTCGATATGTAACTCTCTCGGCCATTTTTCGTGTGTTGATCGTAGGACACCCACTACGAAACATTCTATTGTGTCACAAATTTGTGTCGACAGACTGATCGCTGCTAGGATGCTAGTGGGTTCCAACTTAACACTGAGGGAGGCTGCAATTTCTCCAGAGGGAAGGGAGGTCAGAGGGGATTCAAAGGATGCTGCTGTCCCTTTTCCGATTTCTTCAAGTGCTGCAATTTTTGTTGACCCGGGTGAAACCGACTGGAGTTTCTAATCCCTGGGATGTATAAAAGAGATTATCCGAAGGTAGATCTCAACCGAGTTCCCATAAAATCAATCAGGATCTTCCCACTGGTATTGAGTTACAAAATCTGTTTGAGAATTTGGAAAATACCAGACGACAAAGATAGTGCATGGTTGGAAAATAGCAGGGTCAAGGAAGAAGAATCAAGCTAGAGTTGCAGGGGTGGGTGAAGGCGGAACCCAGCCTCCCACAATACGAACTTGATGCCTCATGTTAGGTATGCAGGTAGAATAGGTGGGGCTGCCACGGGCAGTGTTGTAAATACCTTACAGGGGATTGGCGGGTGGTTAGTGTGGTGGTTCCAGCTATTAATACCAGCGCTGGAAGGAGGATTCTCTAGAAGCTTCCAGCTGTAAAGCTCTTTTTAAAAAGCTGGCTGGGGAGGACTGGGGGATACGGTTTTTGTAATTGGATTTGGCTTCCAGCACAGCTGGAGGAGGGTGCGGGTGGGCTCTGGGAGTAGCAGACCCTAGGGAGTTCTTCTCCTCCCTCCCCTTTCTTCTTTTACTGTCGTTAATTCCTGTACGAAGCAGCTGCTGCAATTAATAGAAGCATTCTGATTTCTCTCTTCCATTCCTGAGCACCTATCAATTGATGCTTTCATTGATAGGAAGCTTCAGAATTAGGAGGTGCCAGGACAGGAGTTCTTGATCGCTGCTTGAGTTGTTGCAGCTACTGTATGCCCACTCGTATGGACAACAGAGTTGCTGGACTAGAGTCTACAGTGTTGGAGCTGCAAGCTGGACTCCAGTGACAGGAGGCCGCGTTACAGTGCCAGGAGGCTGTATCTTAGCGCCATGAGGCTGGACAACAACGTCAGGAGTTGGAGCTGCAGCGGATCGAGATCCAGATTCGGCAAATGATGACAATAATGTCCAGGCAGGGGATGAATCTGATGGAGCGTCCTGGTTGAGGAGATGAAAAAGGGTAATCCGTCATTGAAGATGGAGACAATAATATGAGGATTGACGTCGAGGATAGCAGACCTAGACCACAGGACGTGGAGCATGACAACGGAATGCGTAATGCTGGGTGGGAGGTGATGCGTGTGATGACGAAACCAGTGGAGATGCCTACATTTTCTGGGGACGAACCTGTGTCGTGGATCGTCAGAGCAGAAATATTTTTCTCAATCCAGTCAACTCGAGAGGAGATGAAATCACGCACAAATGAGTATGGAGGGTATGGTTCAGTACCGGATCATCTCCTTGAAGTCTAGCAAACAAAAACTCACGTGGACGCAATTCAAGGAGGAGCTCCTTAGCAAATACGGAGAGGCGACAGAGGAGTATCCAATGATCTTCTTGAAAGGATTAGGTCATACTGGGGCTGTGGATGATTATATTGATGAATTCGAGTGTGTTGCATTGCAAATTTGAGATTTAACAGATAAGCAGTATGCGAGTTTGTTCGTTGGAGGTTTGCGGCCAGAGATTGGGTGCACAGTGGCGAATCACGAGTCACCGAACAAGGCGCGACCGTTGACTCTGTCCAGGAGGGTTGAAAGAGAGCTTTTTGAAAGAAAGCTGCTGGCAAAAGGAATAATTGAACAGCCTGAACCGTGGAACAAGAAGAATGCAAATAGTAGCTACGGGAGGACTTGAAATGCAAGTACAGTGAAGTTGGTTCCAACGATGAAAGTTGACGGGAAAGAAAAGCAAGGAGGTGATAATGTACCTCGATGGAAGGGAGTCCGAAATCTGTCCAAGGAGGAATTTGAGGAAAGGAAACTAAAGGAGTTGTGCTATGGTTGTGGACAAAGATTTAGTCCAGAGCATAGGTGTCCGAAGAAGGGCTGATGGCATGGGAGTGCATGGAGTTGGGAGTTTATGGAGCTGCTACAGAGGCAGTTCCCTGAATTCCACCTTGGGGGCAAGGTGAATCTTCAAGGGGTGGGATGCAGGTAGAACAGGTGGGGCTGTCAGGGGCAGTGTTGTAAATACCATAAAGGGGATTAGCTGGGTGGTTGGTGTGGTTGGTGTGGTTGGTGTGGTGGTCCCAGCTGTTAATATCAGAGAATGAAGAACATTTTATGGCAGTAGAGTACATTAGTTCAGGTATGAAAAAAAAGGCAAAAAGGGCTTGAATGACTTGGAGGGTACACTTTGAATCTAGGCAAGAAGGCAAGATGTCACAAGGATTATTCTAATTTGCCCAAGCTTATGACGATCAGGTCAACGAGCATGATCTTGACGATGACTCAAAAGGCTGTGGGTGAGTCCTTGGAAGGTCTTGACCTTGGAAATTTCTTATACTCACACTTTTTTGGAACAAATAAATCCATCTTCAACAAGTTTGGCAAGGATTCAAATGAAGACTACATCAAAGTGAAGCATGCCAATGTAAAGTGTCTCCGGATGACCGAGCAAAAGTGGAGCAGGAAAGATTACCCCGGGGCCTAAATGGAGAACTTATGAACTGGTTTGAACTACAACTTGGTTATACCTTCGCAAGATTGAAACCTGAGCGCTTCACCCATGATGACTACCTCACGGTCTTTGATTTCATATTTTCTTGCATTAAAGACAAACCCTGACACAATCCAGACCTCGACATCAGGATTTTTTCATGGAAACATCGATATGATCCTCTTGGATTGGGAACAGGAAATGTTTACCAATGGCTTCTTTATGCTTTTGGTCATTTGTTTTTCGGTTTTGTTGGTTGTTGGTGTCAGGATATATAAGGGTTCCCTCTTACCCCTATATAGCGGCTCTTCAAAAATCCAATAAAAGAGATTTGGAGCTCTAAAACAAGTTAAAAAGAAAGATGTATGATAATAAAATCCAACCATAAAAGTTTAGTCATTGACAAATGTCAAAAGAAGAGGATGACTCATATTCCAAAAATTGAACCAATAGGGTTGGGCTTTATGACACATTTAAATAATGGTTTGTATGTATTAAATTACGAAAACCAAGTGTTGACAATCGATAACGAAACAAACTCACATGACTCATACATCACCCAGTTGTGGCATCACCATCTCGGTCATGTAAACGAGAAGCGCTTGACAAAGCTCTGCCAAGATGGCTATTTAGACTCTACTGAGCTAAAACCACTTGATAGATGTCACGCTTGTTTACAAGGAAAAATGACCAAGCCGCCTTTCGATGCACAAGGTGAAAGGGCCACAGAGCTTCTAGGATTGGTACACACGGATGTGTGTGGACCATTTCCAGTAGAAGTTAGAGGTGGATATTCTTACTTCATTACTTTTACTGATGATTTGAGTAGATATGACTATGTCTACTTAATGAGGTATAAGTCAGAAGCCTTAGAGAAATTTAAGGAATTCAAGAATGAAGTAGAGAATCAGCTTGATAAGAAGATAAAGAAACTTCGATTGGATCGAGGTGGAGAATATCTAAACCAAGAGTTCATCGATCTTCTACAGGAGTCTGAGATTCTATCTCAGCTCACTCCTCCTTATACACCACAGTGGAATGATGTTAGTGAAAGGAGGAACCGCACCTTGTTGGACATGGTGAGGTCGATGATGAGTCATGCAGATCTTCCATTATCCTTTTGGGGATATACATTACAAATTGCAGCATACACATTAAACCGAGTACCAACTAAGGCGGAAAATGGAATTCCCTCCGAGTTATTGAATGGAAAGAAACCCATTTTGTCGCACACACGTGTATGGGGATGCGAGACATTTGTTAAGGCCTTCTCAGGCAACAAACTAGCACCCCGGGGCATGAGGTGTATCTTTATAGGATATCTCAAGGAAACAAAAGGATATTACCTATATAACCCTCAAGACGAGAAAGTGACTGTCGCCAGACAAGCCGTCTTTCTTGAGAGGGAGCACATCCTTAAAAGGGATAGTGGGAGCAAGATTGACTTCGACGAAGTTAATGCTCAAGATACACAGGAGTTGGTACAGGAACAAGTTCCACAGGTCCCCGTGGAAGAGGTTCCAGAAACACAAGTACTGCGTAGGAGCTCAAGAGAGGTAAGGGAACCAGAGAGATTTGGTTTCCTAGTCACCGAGGATGGTGAATCATTATTGTTGGACAATGATGAACCTCTCTCCTACAAGGAAGCAGTAGAAAGCTCAGAAGTGCAAGATGGCTGGAAGCTATGAATTCTGAGATGGATTCCATGTCTCAGAACCAAATCTGGGTTTTGGTCGATGAGCCAGTTGATGTAAAGCATGTTGGATGCAAATGAGTATTTAAGAGAAAACTGGACATGGAAGGTCAAGTTAGCACTTATAAAGCAAGACTAGTGGCTAAAGGATTCATACAGCGTCAAAGAATTGACTATGATGAAACATTCTCGACAGTTGCCATGTTTAAATCCATAAGAATCATACTTGTCATATCAGCTTACCATGACTACGAGATTTGGCAGATGGATGTCAAAACGACATTCCTTAACGAGAACCTTCAGGAAGATGTCTGTATGACATAATCAGAAGGGTTTGTGACACCAGGTGAAACCAAACGGGTTTGCAAGTTGCAGAAATCCATTTATGGATTAAAGCAAACATCCAGGTCATGAAACATTCGATTTGATGAAACCATAAAGGAATTTGGTTTCATTAAGAACGAATGTGAGCCATGTGTTTATAAGCGGTTTAATGAGAATGCGATCGTTATCCTAGTAGTATATGTTGACGACATATTGCTTATTGGAAACGATGTACCAGTCTTACAGTCAGTTAAGGACTGGTTGAACAAGTGTTTCTCCATGAAGGACTTGGGTGAACCAGCCTACATTCTAGGGATCAAGATCATTCGTGATAGATTTAAGAGGCTACTTGGACTAAGTCAGGGTACATACATTGACCAGATACTAAAGAGATTTAGTGTGGAACAATCCAAGAGGGGATTGGTTCCAGTGTCACATGACCTACATCTTTCTAAGAAAATGTGTCCTCAGACACAACAAGAGAAAGATAGAATGATTAAGACCCTATACGCTTCGGCTATAGGATCCATCATGTATGCCATGTTATGTACCGGGCTTGATGTTGCCTATGCACTGAGCATGGTAGGCAGATATCAAGCAAATTCAGGAGAACAATATTGGACTACTGTTAAGACTATCCTTAAGTATCTGAGAAGAACTAAGGATATGTTCCTGGTGTATGGAGGAGACGATGAGCTTGTCATCAGAGGGTATGTTGATGTTGGTTTTCAGACAGATCAGAACGATCTGAAGTTGCAATCTGGATATGTTTTCTGTCTTAATGGAGAAGCTGTGAGCTGGAAGAGTTCAAAGCAGCCAGTTGTCGCCGATTCTACAGCGGAGTCCGAATATATAGCGGCTTCTGATGCAGCCAAGGAAGCCGTCTGGATTCAGAACTTTGTCTACGAGCTTGATGTGGTGCCTAGCAGTAAAGATCCTATCATGTTGTATTGTGATAATACTGCAGCGCTGGCTCTTGCAAAAGAACCAAGGTCACATCAACGGACAAAGCACATATTCCGAAAGTATCACCTCTTGAGGGATTTCTATCAAAGGGGTGAAGTTGCAGTGAGCAGAGTGTCCATGGAAGAGAACGTGGCAGATCCCATGACTAAAGGCCTATCTCAGCAGAAGCATGAATATCATGTGAGAATTAGCGGGTTAAAGCTTGTTAGCAGTTGGCTCTAGTCCAAGTGGGAGTCTGTTGGAGTTGATGGCTTAGAACCAACTACTTTGTACTTTATTCATTAATAAATACCTTATCACATCTTGATTGTTCTTCTGCGTGACAATGCATGTGATAATGTCTTAAGGACAGCTGTTGCATTAAAGGGTCATAGCGGATCCCTGCTATGATGAGAACCCGGAAGTGCCATAACACTGTTCTTGAATATATGTTCTATGGCCGGATGATGTTATTTGAGGGACACAAATAATACAAGCCATTAGGGGTGAGGACTCATAAAACTTTGAGGCATCTTCTCATGGTGTGCACCCTTGGTAATATCCAGGAGGATATTATGAGAACGAGACCCGCCAGTAGGAAATCCATATTTCATAGTGTCCTTGGATGTTTCTATCTGCGGACGTGTGTATTGGTTCTTAGACTTTAAGATTATTATTAATGAGTATTACAATTCGCGCATGTGATAATGTCTTAAGGACAGTTGTTGATGAAAACTGTGACGACACACTGTTCGCAGCGAGGTAGGATACGTTGGGTGCGTCACGAGTAATATTGCATTAATAGATAATGCGAGAAAAGATTTGTCTCTTCTATTCCATAACGGAAGTAGATATCTCAGGCCCTTTGATGGAATTGATATAGCCTAAATAAATCCATGACCATGGTAAGGAATGGGCAAATTCAATTCCGAGAAGTTAAAGAAAGAATAATCGAGCATATGGGTTGATGACACTAGCATGCAACCCGCTTGATTAGAGATATCGAGACAAATGGACTATGTTACATGGTAAACGTTCGTATGAGGTGACACGTCAATGTGGCGTCAACTTCTTTCTCTTGGGTGCCTTGACCCGTTGCTAGATAGTAATCTTGGACTTTAGGCAAACCCGCCTAATGCCTACGAGAAAGAGGCCTAGAGGGTCACACACTAAGTGTATCTAAGTATCTCAAGTAGAATAAAGATTTATTCCCGTATGTGGTTTAATAATTATTCAAGGAATCCTAAATCGTTTTAATGTTGGAGGAAGAATAAAATGAAAAACAAGATATACACGCCGTGTACATTGAATGTACACGCCGTGTAGTTTTCATTTTGGAAAGGAAATGAAAAACAAGTACACGCCGTGTATTAATGATTACACGCCGTGTAGTTTTTTAGTAGGGATTTTGAGGAAATAATATTGTTTTATTAAATGATATTTATTATAATCAGCGTGGGCGCATGTCAAGGAATTAATTGTTCGACATGGGGGTTTTCAATAAGAGTTAATGAAATAAATAAAGACCCTATACGCTTCGGCTATAGGATCCATCATGTATGCCATGTTATGTACCGGGCTTGATGTTGCCTATGCACTGAGCATGGTAGGCAGATATCAAGCAAATTCAGGAGAACAATATTGGACTACTGTTAAGACTATCCTTAAGTATCTGAGAAGAACTAAGGATATGTTCCTGGTGTATGGAGGAGACGATGAGCTTGTCATCAGAGGGTATGTTGATGTTGGTTTTCAGACAGATCAGAACGATCTGAAGTTGCAATCTGGATATGTTTTCTGTCTTAATGGAGAAGCTGTGAGCTGGAAGAGTTCAAAGCAGCCAGTTGTCGCCGATTCTACAGCGGAGTCCGAATATATAGCGGCTTCTGATGCAGCCAAGGAAGCCGTCTGGATTCAGAACTTTGTCTACGAGCTTGATGTGGTGCCTAGCAGTAAAGATCCTATCATGTTGTATTGTGATAATACTGCAGCGCTGGCTCTTGCAAAAGAACCAAGGTCACATCAACGGACAAAGCACATATTCCGAAAGTATCACCTCTTGAGGGATTTCTATCAAAGGGGTGAAGTTGCAGTGAGCAGAGTGTCCATGGAAGAGAACGTGGCAGATCCCATGACTAAAGGCCTATCTCAGCAGAAGCATGAATATCATGTGAGAATTAGCGGGTTAAAGCTTGTTAGCAGTTGGCTCTAGTCCAAGTGGGAGTCTGTTGGAGTTGATGGCTTAGAACCAACTACTTTGTACTTTATTCATTAATAAATACCTTATCACATCTTGATTGTTCTTCTGCGTGACAATGCATGTGATAATGTCTTAAGAACAGCTGTTGCATTAAAGGGTCATAGCGGATCCCTGCTATGATGAGAACCCGGAAGTGCCATAACACTGTTCTTGAATATATGTTCTATGGCCGGATGATGTTATTTGAGGGACACAAATAATACAAGCCATTAGGGGTGAGGACTCATAAAACTTTGAGGCATCTTCTCATGGTGTGCACCCTTGGTAATATCCAGGAGGATATTATGAGAACGAGACCCGCCAGTAGGAAATCCATATTTCATAGTGTCCTTGGATGTTTCTATCTGCGGACGTGTGTATTGGTTCTTAGACTTTAAGATTATTATTAATGAGTATTACAATTCGCGCATGTGATAATGTCTTAAGGACAGTTGTTGATGAAAACTGTGACGACACACTGTTCGCAGCGAGGTAAGATACGTTGGGTGCGTCACGAGTAATATTGCATTAATAGATAATGCGAGAAAAGATTTGTCTCTTCTATTCCATAACGGAAGTAGATATCTCAGGCCCTTTGATGGAATTGATATAGCCTAAATAAATCCATGACCATGGTAAGGAATGGGCAAATTCAATTCCGGGAAGTTAAAGAAAGAATAATCGAGCATATGGGTTGATGACACTAGCATGCAACCCGCTTGATTAGAGATATCGAGACAAATGGACTATGTTACATGGTAAACGTTCGTATGAGGTGACACGTCAATGTGGCGTCAACTTCTTTCTCTTGGGTGCCTTGACCCGTTGCTAGATAGTAATCTTGGACTTTAGGCAAGCCCGCCTAATGCCTACGAGAAAGAGACCTAGAGGGTCACACACTAAGTGTATCTAAGTATCTCAAGTAGAATAAAGATTTATTCCCGTATGTGGTTTAATAATTATTCAAGGAATCCTAAATCGTTTTAATGTTGGAGGAAGAATAAAATGAAAAACAAGATATACACGCCGTGTACATTGAATGTACACGCCGTGTAGTTTTCATTTTGGAAAGGAAATGAAAAACAAGTACACGCCGTGTATTAATGATTACACGCCGTGTAGTTTTTTAGTAGGGATTTTGAGGAAATAATATTGTTTTATTAAATGATATTTATTATAATCAGCGTGGGCGCATGTCAAGGAATTAATTGTTCGACATGGGGGTTTTCAATAAGAGTTAATGAAATAAATAAAATGCGGAACTCGTTTATTTATTGTCATAATTTTATAACCTCAAACCCGATTATAAATACCCTCACAATCCCAATACTTTTCCTTAATCGCTGTGCACAACAATTCTGGAGAGTTCTCTCAAGTTCGAAAGAACTCCTTGCTCCAAGAACGCTCTCAAGACCGAGAGAGATCCACCTCCACCGGATCAAGGCGATCGAAGGCGGACATCGCAAGCGAAAGTTCTTCCGCGCTAGCACCCGGAGATCCCTTCGGCGACGTCCAGGGATACGTGGAGTACGTGTGGATCACCGCTAGAGGAATCCTACATTTGGATTCTACGACGCAACGACGGATCACATCGGATCGTGACCGGAGACACCAACAAAGAAAGAATTCCATCAAGGTAATTCTTGTCAATTAAATTAAATTAATTATAACCAACATATGATGATCATCTCAATGGTTCCGAGACCCTTCTCTTTCTTTTCGTTTTTCGTTCTATTATGAAGATCCGGCGTTTTATTATCGTGAAGGATCTCGGATTGAACGTTGTTTAACGCTAAAATTAAAGTTGGGCAAACCCACAAACGCGCTTCCGCTGCGCCCGGAACTTACAGAGACTCCACGTCCTAAAGAATAGACAAACAATGTAGAAGTATATTTGGTATAGAAGTATAGTATAGAACCCGAATTACAATGCGAAGATGAAAAAGAATGGAAGAAGAGAGGGGTTCTCGAGAGGCATTATTGCTCCCCCACCCAAGCCAGAAGGTCAAACCAACCAACTGAAAAGTATTCCTTGCCTTCCCTCTCTCTTCTCCTCTCCCTTATACAACAAATTCCCCTCCCCTATGCATGTGGTATCAGCTAACTAATCACCCCCAGGAATGTCTTTTCTACCCCTTCTAGGATGTGTTGTGCTGTGGGGACTAGCCCTTTATCATTGCACGACTTAGATTAGAGGAGGGGGGGACTTCTTCCTTGGTGTCTAAGTTGTGCAACACTATTGTTTCACACCATACACATCAGTCACACTCTTCCTCTATTATTGAATTTTAAATTTCAAATTCAAAATTCAATAACTGCTTCAATTCTCAACTTCCCCCGCTTCAATTTGAGCAATTGGTTCAATCCGAACCTCTTAGTCACCGTTGATATGTTTAAAGGACATGGAGAATTGAGTTTATGAAGCCACTCCATAAAAAACACTCAAAAACTAGATTTCCACACAAATCATGGTGTGGTGAGGTGCTTCACGATGCAACATATGCGGTTTCCAAAACAGTTATCTCAAACTATTCAACCTCTAGGGAAATTGCGGCGTAACACCATACATTGTGGTGTGGTCTCCAAAAACCTTCATGGACAGAGGAGCACCAATTTTTCACAGCCACCACTATTGCAGTGTGATATGAGAGTCCACGATGCAATCATCTTTCTCACGGTGCGATCCAATTGCCCACACCAAACAACAAGAACCCAAAAAAATCACGGCCTTCAGATTGCGGCATGATTCATGTGCCGTGACAGATGCACTGATGCATCTTCACATTTGGGATCCAAATCACATCATGGGCCCTTTAGTTGCATAGTGATTTGTTTTGCCTCACCAAATTTTCATCTTCGGCATGGTCATTACGACATAACGACTTCCCTTGCGGTGTGATTGTCCCTTTCAGTACCAAAACTCCTTCCAAACGCCACTCTTCAACTTCAATCCTCTTTTAAACACTTCCAAATAACTTTCACCTCAGCTGAATTACTCAGATCCACTTGAGTTTGAATATGATTCATGTATTGACTAATGCATTGACAACAAAAGACAACACCTAAGTCATAAATCATATCCACTTCACATCTCTCCAGCCAACAATCTCCCTTTTGTGAAACAACCACCAAATGGGCACCTTCACACTCAAAATCCTTTCTGGCCACAACAATCTTTCTTTTTTGATTTTGTTGTCAACCATTGAACATAAATCACTCTCAAATCACTCTCAACCTTAGGTTACAAGAATAATGAATGACAATATCAAAGTTGTCCGTAAGAATGACTTACATCCACTTCCAAACAACCATCTTCCACTTCGCAAAACATTTCTTCAGAACTATTCTTGTACACTTGCCAAGAAAACTTCCTGCACACACACTCAAATAAATTTGTTCGAACAATTGACACATTTCACCAACGCGCGCGCATTGAATTCACAACTTTACACAAAAAAACCACATGTGTACACTAAACTCATAGCTTTCCCCTTTGAAACCCCCCCTAAATATATACTCTCCTTTAATGAGGGATTTCTTCCCCATTTAGGGAAATATATATCTTTGGATTTATGTTGTCTTCTTTGTTCCCCTTTGACAACAACATCCAAAGAACAAGTGAGAGGGGATGAAATATTATACCTTAGCCTTGAGAATTTCGAGGTTGAATTCCCATCATCAACCTCGGCTTTTAAATGCATCCTTAGGCAGTGGTTTGGTAAAGACATCCTCCACCTGTTCTTTTGTAGGAACATACTCTATCTTGATGGATCCTTCTCCACATGAGGTGAGTTGTTGCTTGGTGGCAACAACATATTCCGCTTCTGTTGTGCTTTGGGTAATGGAATTTTGCTTCTTTGTGTGCCATGTAACCCACCTTTCTCTTAAGAAGACGCTCCACCTGATGTGGACTTCCGATCATCAACACTTCCACCCAATCTGCATCTGCATAATCGAATAGATCAAGCTTTCCTTTGCTGCTGTATTTCAATCCAAAATCTGCATTGCCTTTGATGAACCTTAGAATCATTTTCGCTGCTATGAAATGAGATTCTTTTAGTGCACTTTGATACCTTGCACACAATGTAACTATGCAGACAACATTCGGACTTGAAGCTCTCAAGTAGATCCAACTCCCCAATAAATTTTCTGAACTCCTTTTGATCAACCTCCTTTCGATCTTCATCCTTTGAAAGCTTCGCTCCCACTGAAATTGAGATAGAAACCGACTTAGCACCCTCCATTCTAAACTTCTTCAGCAACTCTCAAGCATATTTCTTTTGAGAAAGAGACATATGATCATTCTTTTGAGAAATTTGCAGTCCCAAGAAGTACTGCATCTCTCCCAACATTGACAAATTCCTTGCAAACACATCTCTCATCATTTCACAAACCCTTCGGGGTGCTCAATGTACACCTCCTCTTCGAGTTTATCATTGAGACCGATTTCACATCCATATGAAAAATCTTGTATCTCCTTTAAGCGATGATGACAAGAAAGATCCTTATAGTCTCGAGCCTAACAATCGAAGCAAATGTCTCGCCGAAGTTGATGCCTTCAACTTGAGAATATCCTTTGCATACGAGTCTTGCCTTGTTTCTTATCACTTCCCCCTTCTCATTCAACTTTACAGAACACCCACTTTAGTCCAATAACATTCTTGTTTGTCGGCTTTGGAAGCAACTCCCAAGTGTTGTTCTTTACGATCCGATCCAACTTTTCATTCATGGCATGGATCCATTCTTGATGCTTTAATGCATCCTCCTCACTCGGTTCAACTTGTGAAGTCAGTGGGGTATGAGATGTTGTCCTTAAAGATCTTCTAGTTTGTACCGACTGTCCATTATCACCGATGATATTCTTGACCTCCACTTGCTTCCTCAACCTTGGATGAACCGAATTTCTTCACTCTTCATCACTGGATATCGCTAAATCAACATCTTCTTCATGCCCATCACTCACATCTTCTGCACTTCCAAAATTTTCTGCTTGATGTCCAGTCAATTCTTCATTGACTTCGGAAGGCGTTTCTTGTTATTTACACCCATTAGACGAGTGCTCTAACACCTTCACATTAGTATCATCAACCATTTTTCTAGATTCCTTGTTGTAGCAGCGATATCCTTTTCCATTTGGAGGATATCCAAGGAAATTCCCTTTAGCTACTCATTGCTCAAGCTTACTTATATTTGAACCCTTAACTTTAATGACACAAGGGCTGCCAAATACCCTTAGATACTTCAAGCTTGGGGCCTTCTTATTGTATGGAGACATATCGGAGTTCAGACGATATATACATTGGTTTTGAATGTGTACCGCTGTCCCAACCACTTACTTCCAAAAGAAATGAGAAGTACCATGTTCCACTAGCATTCCACTAAACTTTGATTCTTCCTTTCAGCAACACTGTTTTGTTGTGGGGTATACGGTGCACTATACTTACGACGAATCCCATACTTCTTCAAATACTCCTCAAACTTATCACTTTGATATTTTGCTCCATTATCTAAACGAAACCGCAAGGAGTAGCCACATTCCTTATCTGCATTTCTCTTAAAACTCTTAAACTTCTTAAGTGCTTTGGATTTGTACTTCATGAATATGATGCAAGCCGAGGAAAGTCATCAATGAATGAGATAAAATATTTATCACCATCCATTGATTTCTTCCTCATCGGTCCACATATATCCGAAAGGACCAGTTCCAAGGGATGAGTTGTTTGTATCTCCACTTTTTTTGTGAAGAAATCACAATCTTCCCCTTTTGGCATGTCGTGCATTCCCATTTCTTTTCTCTCTTTAGCAATGACGCATCACAAACATTGTTTCTTTGAGTCAACTTATTCATGTTTCTTTGGCCAATGTGACCAAGTCGTCGATACTACAACCTTTTCTCATCCTTTATGCTTAATTTGCAAGAATTTTCAACATACTTGAAATAGGGTGCCTTCAGTTTGGTGTCCTCGAGTCATGGCACACCCATTCTTCAATCTCATCACCACACTCCAATGTTTTCAAAAGTTCACTTATTTCCTTCTTCACATAGTCGAGAGACGCTAAGAATGTTGTGTTTCACCCCATCAATTTTCATTGAGCTAACTCCTTTGATTTTAAGTGCTTCTTCATTATCAAATGCGACTGATCCTTCTCTATACTTTTCAAAGCCTTTAAACCATCTCTTGCGACGAACATCCACCGTTATTGTTGTAAACGTGCTTGAGTGCTCACAAGCTACTCGGGCTCGACTCAACATATACTCGAATCTGACTCATTTTTTTTCTAGTGCTTGAGCTTGAGCTACCCGAGTACTAACTCGAGCCGAGTTTGAGCATTAGAATAACGTAATCGAGTAGCTCGTGAGCTTAATCGAGCATCTAATATTTTAATATATTATTTTTATTCAATATATAGCTCAAGCTTTCGTTCTCGAGTACAAATTCGCGCTCGAGCTCGAATTCGAGCTTGATTTTGTAATTAAAATTATCTTAAAGTATTTTAATCGAACTGAGTTGAGCCATGAAATTGATACTTAATCGAGCACTAAGCCAAGCTTGTGCACCGAGTTCAAGTACCGAGCTCGAGCTCGAGTATTGAGATCTCATCTCGGCTCGACTCGACTCGACTCGACTCGATTACACCCCTATCTATTGTCAAATATCCATGAATGAATCTTTTGAGACGCTTTTAAAGCAACTTCCATCTCGAGAGCTTTCTCCTCACCTTTCTCTTATGAAATCTTTGAGCATTATTCATACTCAATTGTGCTGGCAAAATGGCGAGGCACTCCTCAGCCAAGTGACCCGACTGATCACATCTTCCACAAACTTCATTTAGAACTTGAAATTGGTTCTTCATTTCTTTTTTGACTGTGTTGACTCACCATCAATTCCTGCCTCCCAAAACTTCTGGAATCGTTGAAATATCTTCTATTGAACCAACAATTCCTTGACACACATCCATAGCCACTACAACACCAACAATAGTCAAAGAAAAAAAATCTTCTAGCAAAAACTGTTGCTGTACAGACTGTGACACTTCCATTCCATCACCTTCCAAACCATTGATTTCATAACCTTTTGGTGAACCAAAATTTCATGGTGTTCCTGACATATTTACCTTCACGTCGGGCTTCTTTCTTGAACTTTTAGCCTTGCCATTTGTACTAGATTTTAGCTTCAAGTCACCACTTCCAGTTTTTTCAGAATTCTAAAATTCGCCTTGTGAGGCAACTTTCTTCTTTTTCTTCCTCTTCGCTTTAACTTCACCCTTAGTTTCGCTAGTCTTCCAACTGCTCTTCGAACTTTCACCAACTTCATGCACTGTTTTTTTAGAAATCAAACTTGATCTTTCTCGGCCGATCTTCAGCCTTAAACACCTTTTGCTGACAATCAACAAGTTCCTTTTCTTTTGCTTTAGCGTTCTCCTTTAGTGCATCATTCAACTTCTCCTCCTCACCAAGTGAGACATTCAACCTTTCCATTCCTTTCACCAATTGATGCTCTCTTTCTCCTTGGGCTTTAACAACCTCATTTGGCACTTGAGGGATCTTAACTTGTTCTCCTTCCCAAGATTAGAGATTTTGGAAAGACATTTCTTCAACTCATGTTTCAACACGAATTCCATGTCCGTCTCTTCTTCATCTCCATCATTGGAGAACTCTTTTTTATTCACCTTGGCAATCGGTAACTTCTTGCCATGACCACCTGATGAAGAATCCTCTTCACTTTTGGTGTCATCACACACTTCTTCCTCCATCTTCAAAAAATAACTCTTCTTGATTTTAGAAAATTTCTTTCCTTTTCCCGAAGTTTTCTTCTTGGAGAAGTTCCATGATGACACATATTTTTCTTCATTCTCATCTTTTAAATTTGGACAATTCACAACAAAATGTCTAATTCCTCCACAACTGAAACACTTCAAAGACTGTTTACAATGATACCTACCGTTCTCTTTTCGGACACTTATTGTGATAAGCATCAAACTTCACATCAATATCTCTATTGGAATATGAATCTTCACTTTCTTCTTTGACCTCCTTAGAAGTCTTTTCATTCTTCAGGGTTTGAAGAAGATTTCCTTCCCGCCTTTGCTTCTTTTCTTGAAAGAAGCACCTCTCCTCATCTCATATGCTACTAACACGTTGTGCAAGTCATCTAGTGGAAATGATTCAAATCATGATCTTCAAGAGAAGGGATGTTGTAATCAAACCATAATATGAAGCAACTTCTTGACAATCGTTGAATCCTCTATGGTTTCTCCAAAACTTCTGATTGAACCAACAATCTCATTAATTGTAGTGAAGAAATCATCCACTGACCCTCCTTCAAACATAAGAATGTCTTCAAATTGAGCATGCTAGATTTGAAGTTTGGCCTCCTTCACTTTAACATCCCCTTCATGAATATTTCACAGCTTTTCCGTGACCCCTTTCGTTGTCTTGATCCCCATAACTTTTCTGAACTCTTTCGTTGGAAGTGAGGCTAAGTTAACGTTCCTTGCACACCCATCTATTTCAATATTCTTCTTGTCAATTAGAGTCATCACTGCACCTTCTGTGATTGGAGTAAAACCACCAGTTACAACGTCTAGTACTTCCATACCAAGTGAGAGCAAGTATGACAACATCCTTTATTTCCAAACATTGTAATTTTTCCCGTCAAATGTGAGAACTCCTTTGTGGAGGACACTACCATTAATGTAGTGTGGTCCCACAACAAGTATTCACTGGGGCTGGGTGGGTTGAATCAGTGACTAAAAGTCTTTTATGCTTCATCAATCAACCTTCGTCATCGGTCAAAGTGATAGCAAGCAAGTTGTCATCAATCTCTCTTCTTCACTACCGAACCTTTTTGATATTAATCAATGTGGTTTAGTGATTTCATTTGCACATCCACACAACCAAAGAGTAACATAGTTATGTACAAAGTTTACCATTCAAAACAAATGACTACATCCTTGGTATGACGTGGTATCATCCACTGTCATAGTATCCATTAGAATCACCAAATGGGTTACAACAAGCAGGGTTTATCCTTGAAGCTCGTGTGTGTACAAATGTCTCCCGAATAGTACGATGTGCTCCTGCACACTTCAAGATAACTCTTTAAAGAAAACAACAAGGATCTTCTATAGCCATCAAGAATCTCTAAATCCGTTGTCAACAAAGTATCACCTTGTCTTTGTCATTTTGAGCATCGAAACTCTGAAATTCAGCAATGAAGCACTTCCTCTAGATCACCCACTATCTTCTCTCTTCTTCAATCGAGATATCTTGAAGTATAAACAAACTATTGATCATCATACAACAAGAACATACTCAACGATTGTTGTTCTATATTTCCGATCATAATGGGATGAGCCCGTAAGTGGCACTACTCGAGGTAGGGTTTCCCGTCGCCGTCACTCTCGATTCGGCGCAGGGTTGGTTGCGGTTCTCCTCCAAGACGGTGCTTCTCGATGAAATTTGGCGTGCGGTTGCCTTTTCTGTTTCTTTGTTACGGGTTCAGTCGGCCTCGGGCGTCGGAGGCTTCCGCGGCGGCTCTGGCTTTCCACAGTCGGTTTCGGGAGTCACTGTCCTCTGTGTCGGCCTCGGCTTTCCACGCGGCGGCCCTGCTCCTCGACGGTCCTGCTCCATGGCGGTTCTTCTCGGAGATCTTCGTTTCGGTCTCGGCTTGCTTCGAGTGTCGTTCCTCTCTGCGGCGGCGGCGGATCTGCGCTTGGCTTCAGATGTTGATGCCTCTGTGTCGGTTGCGGTTCTTCTGCAGTGGCTTCGGCTTTCGGTGGTGGCTTCGGACGCGGGTGTCCTCTGCGGCGGTCTTGTGGCTGGACTGTGCGTCGGCACAATCATGGGTTCGGCACCGACACTGCTGTGGGATGGTTCGTCGGGGGCGGTTTGCGGCGGTGATAGGTTTGATGTGGTCGGCTGTGGAGGTTCTCTGGCATGGTTCTATGTTGCCATACCCGAGCATGGTTCCAGATCTGTGCTCTTCCAGATCTGGTGCGGTTGTGGTTGTTGTCATGCTGGTTTGTGTCGTCGGAGCTCGTTCTGGGTGGATCGTGGTGGTTTCGTTGTGCGGTCTAGTGGGCGGCGATGGGTTCTGCTTTTGGTTTGTTGCAGTCTTGTTTGCGATGGTTTTCTGTCTTCTGATCTCTTGTCTCGGTGGTTGGATTTGAATTTGATTTTCTGCGGTGATGGTTTCGCAACGGATGGTTTGCACTGGTCTTGACCACTTGGAATAGCACCAGAAGATGATTTAGAGCTGGCAGTTCATCTTTGTAGAGTTTTTCGGATTTGGTTGTTTGAGAGGGTATGGCGTCAGCCATCGGGTCGGGCTTGTGCTTTGACACGGGACACTTGTTTGCTGAATCGCTTTGCAATGGTGGAGAGCTTCATCACGTTCAAATGATGGGGAGGGGCTGTTTCTGTTTTGTCAATATGCTCTTATTTTCGTTGACCCTTGAGTCGTGATTTGTCCTTAAGTCTTGAAGTCTTTGGGTTTCCCCCTTCATCCCTTAAAAGGGGGTCTTATCTTAATAATAAAAATTTGAAGGCCTTCGGGCCAGTGGATGACAAGAACATACTCAACAACTCATTGCACAACCAACATAGTCCATTTCGTCAAAGCAACCGTATGAAGATTCCTCTTTAGGAGCACATGATAAATAATAACAAGCATTCTTCCTGGGTGTCTCTCCTTTATGTCTTTTTCTCTAAGTCATGCAACTCTCCTGTTCTACACAATACACATCTGTCACTCTTCCTCTATTATTGAATTTCAAATTCAAAATTCAATAACCACTTCAATTGTCAACACCCTTCGCTTCAATTTGAGCCATTGGATCAATCCAAACCTCTTAGTCACCATTGATATGTTTAAGGGGCGTGGAGAATCAAGTTTGAGTAGCCTTTGAGTTATCCATGAAGTCCAATCATAAAAAACACTCGAAGATTGGATTTCCACGCGAATCATTGCGTGGCAAGGTGCTTCATGGGGCAAATGTGCAGTTTCCAAAACGACCGCCTCTAACCGCTCAACCCCCAAGGAAATTGTGACGTGGCAACATACATTGCAGCGTGATCTACAAATGCCTTCACAAACAGAGGAGCATCGATTTTTCACAGCTGCCTGCAATGCAGCGTGTTCTGAGAGCCCACTGTGCAATCATCTCCCTCATGGCGCAATCCAATTGCCTGCACCAAACAACTAGAACATAAAAAAATCATGACTTCCGGATTGTAGCGTGATCCATGTGTTGTGACATATTAGCTCAAACATGTTCGAATTTGGGATCCAAATCAAGATGCGCCCCTGAGTTGCGGCGTGATTTGTTTTGTCTAACTAAATTTTTGTCTCTGGCAAGATCATCATGGCGTAACGGCTTCCCTTGCGACATTATTGTCCCTTTCAACATCAAAACTCCTTCCAAACTTCACTCTTCAACTTCAATCCTCTTCCAAACACTTCCAAATAACTCACCTCAACTAAATTAATCGGATCCACTTGAGTTTGAATATGAATATGATTAATGTATTTACTGATATGTTGACAACAAAAGACAACACCTTGGTCATAAATCATATCCACTTCATAGCTCTCCAACCAACAATCCCCCCATTTGTGAAACAACCACCACATGGGGTACCTGCACACTCAAACACCTTCTTGGTCACAACACTTTCTTTAGTAACTTCATCAATAAATTTTCTGAGCTGCAACTTCTTGGAATTTCCTAATTTCAATTTAGCTTCAATGTTTTTCTTCAAATTGACCACTTCTTCAATTGATTCAATCCTTTTGCCCCTTTCTTTGATACAAGTGTTAAGTTCACCCCTTAGCTCGTTCCTTGATTTTCAACATGAAATCTGTTACCTCTTCTGGTTTTTCATGTGCAACAATTTGTTCTTCCATGAGTTGCTCTAGCAGAATAATTTTGGCTTCGAGTTGATCAACATTCTCGGAGGATTCCTTCAGTAACCGATCTTTCCATTCTTCTTTGAATATCCAACTATTCAAATGCTCCTTCAAGTTTCACATTGAGATTTACCGCTCTTGGTTGATCATCATCTTTGTATTCAGTTTGAGTCCTCTCAATTGTTGCCATAATTTGATTTGAATTCAGTTTCTCCTTCTTCAAGATAAAGTCCATTGTTTCCTCCTTGCTTACGTAACTCTTCCTATGTAACTTTCTTCTATATTGATTTCTGTAGAGAAATAAAAGGAACCGAACCCCCAAGGTGTCTCTCCAAATGAGCCCTTAGGGTGTATTTATAACAAATAAGAAAGACCACACCGGACCTCAAGTCCGATGTGGGATGCAGACTCCAACACTCCCCCTCAAGCTAGGTGAGCCTAGCTTGGACACATAATGAAAAGAAAACAATAAAACAGACGCTAACACTCCCCCTCAAGCTGGACATACCTAGCTTGATGACAAAACAAGATGAAATAAAATATTAAGCTGCTGCTGCTGCTCCCCCTCACGATCGAAGCTCCCCCGCAGGATGATGGATGGAAGATGTTGCGAGCGCAGCAGATGAAACCACTCAGATCGGCTGGTTGACGGAACGCCAGGAATGCCGCACTAGTGGGGCCGGTCGTTGAAACGCCGGGAAATCCAAACTAGCACCGGGAAAACCGCACTTGCGGGGCCGACGACGGGAGGCGGGGATTCCGCAGAATTGTTGCGGGACTGGCGGCGCCAACGGGCCCAAAGCCGAGGATGTCGAGCTACTGCGCCAGCGAATGGACGTGCCGGCGGAGAGAGACGCTGCTGCCAGGAGGTGCCGGGAGATGCCGGCGAGGCGGGGATCCGCAGGAGGAGGCCGGCGAGGGTGCAGGAGGCCGGGAGGCGGCGCTGGAAACCGGAGGAGGCCCCCTGCGGGGAGCGGCCGACACGGGTGGAGGCCGGAACAGTCCGGATCTGCCCGGAACAGTCCGGATATCGCCGGATCTGGCCGGATCTGGCCGACAATCACCGGATCTGGCGGGAGTAGCCGGAACTGGCCGGATCTGGCTACCGGAGAGGGGTCGCCGGCCGGAGAAGGGTCGCCGGCCGGAGCTGGAGGCCGGCTGCTGGAGAAGGGAGGCTGCCGGCGCATGGAGCCGTCTGGGATGGAGCCGCCGGGGAGGGAGAGTCGCCGGGAGGGAGCGCTGCGTGCAGAGGGAGGTTGAGCCGACGGGATGCGCAGAGGAGAGGGCCGCCGGGAAGGGAGGCCCGCCGGGAGGAGGAGGCGCGGGAGGCGCCGGAGGGAGGAGATCCGTCGGGAGGTGGAGCCGCACCGGGAGTGAGAGGCGGGCGCCGGCGTCGGGACGCCGCAACAGGTGGCAGGGCCGTCGCGCAGGGAGCCGTCGCGGAAGGGAGCCGCTGCGGAAGGCGGGCCGTCGCGCAGGGTGGGAGAGCCGAGGCGCCGGCGGCTGGAAAACCAAGGAGAGGCGCCGCGCGCAGCGGGGGAGCGCGACGGCAGGGGCGAGCCGGGAGCCGGGAGCGCGCAGGGAAGGCCGACGTGCGCTGGAGGGCTGCGCGACTAGGAGCCGGCAGGGAAGAGGCGGCCGGGAGGGAGGGCCGGCCGGGAAGGGAGGGCCGCCGCGCGCAGCGGGGAAGCAGGCGCCGGCAGGGGAGACCCGCCGGAGAAACGAGCCCGGAGGGGGCGGCGGCTGAAAAAAAAAAAACTAACCCTACATTAGGGCCGTTGCCCCCCCACGGGGGAGAAATAAAAAGAACCCTAGATGAAGGGGGGAAATAAAATGGGAGGAAGAGGGGTCGGGTTTAACTTCCCTCTGATACCATGTAGGAGAGTAAAAATGAGAGACCGAACCCCCAAGATATTCTCTCTAAGGGAGCCCTTAGGGTGTATTTATAACAAATAAGAAAGACCACACCGGACCTCAAGTCCGATGTGGGATGCAGACTCCAACACTCCCCCTCAAGCTAGGTGAGCCCGGGAAACCCTAAAGGGGGAAAAAAAACAGCGAGGGAGGGATTGGGGGTTCAAAAAACCTCCTCTGATACCATGTAGAGAAATAAAAGAAATGAACCGAACCCCCAAGGTGTCTCTCCAAATGAGCCCTTAGGGTGTATTTATAACAAATAAGAAAGACCACACCGGACCTCAAGTCCGATGTGGGATGCAGACTCCAACAATTTCCAAAACCAGATTTGGCATTTTTTCTTGATGATAACTTTCTTTGCCAATGTTGTGAGAAATCAATCTCACTTTCTTCTCCATCTTGTCTTCTTGGGCATCTCACAGCTATATGCCCAACTTTGCCACATTTGAAACACGCCCATTGTGGTTTGCCCTCAAATCTGCCTTTCTTTCATTTGGATTTGCTAGCTACAAGTGGGAGAAATTCATCACTCAGTAATCATGCAATTCAAGTCCTCGCATGAAGATCATCAAGAGATAATTGAGTAAGATTGTGCTCTTCAAGTGCAAGACCTTTGCATTTTACAAAGGTGGGAGTCTCCTTAGAATCTTCAAGTCCTCGCATGAATTTGACAACCTTGATGATTTGGTTGAAGAATCCTTCGATGCCTTCATTGGGGTACATAATCAAATCATCGACTTTATGGTGCAACACTTGAAAGCCCCCCTCTTTAGATGAACATCTTGATATTCTTTCCCTCATTACCCGCATCTTGTATGTCACCAAGCTACATTGAAGATCATCAATAGATAATTGAGTAAGATTGCTCTCTTCAAGTACAAGACCTTTGCATTGTTTAAAGGTGGGAGACTCCTTAGAATCTTCTTTACAAACTCCACATACTGGATCTCCTTGCCAAGTCCTCACATGGATTCGACAACCTTGATAATTCGGTTGAAAAATTGTTCTATGCCTTCATTGGGGCACATAATCAAATCATCGAATTTATTGTGCAACACTGGAAGCTTAACTTCCTTTACCTTGTTGCCCCTTTCGGAGATGTTGGATAATTTGTCCCTACTGGTTTTGGAGGAATTGTCATCACCTTTATATAAATTTGATTGGCAAGTGCTCCAGATAAGGCATTTTGTCCTTTTATATCAGTGTTCAACAACTTCTTGTCGTATTTGTTCCATGACACTTCTGTGAGATCACTAATATGGATTCCATGAATTGCGACGGAGAAACAATCCAATCCTAGAGATTGTAGATGAGATCTCATCTGGTTCTTCCGTATTTGATAATTGTGTCCATCAAATTTTGAAACTCCCTTTCGCGCTGACAGTGTTCTCCATGTCAAAACTCTTTTGAGACATATTCGTTAGATAGAATCTTTCAACTTTGATACCACTTCTTGCAACCATCAAGGTCACAATCCCTTCAAGTGGGGGTTGAATTAGGATGAACGTCTTTTCTTGCCAAATGAATCTTGTTCTTGTGCTAGCAAGAACAAGAAATCTGTCATACAAATCAAACCAATCATAACATTCAAGCAGAGCAAATAAAGCATGATGACACGAAGATTTTACTTGGTTCATTTGAATGAGTCACGTCCAAAGAACATACAATGACAATGTACCGATATACCAATATCCACTAATGCACTGTTATATGAATATAATTTTAGGAATGATTCACTATCAAGTCCAAAGATCACCACCTCTTCTTATCTCTCCACTCACTGCTTTAAGACAAGGTTAATGAAATTGGTACCCAGACCATTACAATGAATGATCAATGTAAATCAATATACCAAACCAATGTTGGTGTTTCTCTTTAGCTTCATCGCCATGTGTCGCTCCGGATCTTCAGTTTAGCATAAGTTCTTTAGCTTTGCCACAACAATTATCTCTAACTCTCAATTATCCAATGGATTCCTCTTCCTGTTGTGAATGCCAAGTTCTTTTAGAAGTTTCAATCTTCCTAAGATATCTCCTCCATAGTCTTCTAAATCGTATTGCCATGTGTCACCCAATAATGGGTCATGAAAAGCGTTAAAAAAAGTAGAGTCAAATCTCCTATAAAGCTCCACAAATTTCCATATTTGAAAAAATATTCAAATCTGCAGATATTTTGTAAACCACAGCATAGCCTCCTTGACCACGCTGTGGTTTCTTGGTCAACGCGTTGACTTTGAAAACCATGATCAGCAAATCTTCATGCTCCTGATTTTTTGCTCGTATCCTTGATATGAATTTGATATTTGATGAAAACCGTGGCGTACCATTCATGACATGGTTTTGCTATGAAAATTCCAGTAGCTTCCCCAGAAAAAACTTGTTGCGAACCACGACTGGATTATCTTCATACTCCGTTTCAACTAGGGATTGTGTAAAACACAAATTCCACCATGTTCGTAACCACGATGTGGTTATGTCCTCCATCCTGTGGCATCCAACAATTTTGTCAAAACATTCTCCTTGAAACGTCCAGAACCACTACTGAAATTCCCTACCAACGGTGTAGTGCGGAAAACCACGGTATGGCTTGTCTCCTCATGATAACCAGTGACTGCAACTTCCTTCAATACCCAGTCGAAACCATGACTTCCATCACACTCATAATCACAACGCAGTTTGTTTTTCTTCACCAAAACTTATTCAAACTTAATCAACTAATCTCCAAACTTCTTCCAACCTTCAACTTAGTCATATTTCATCGGTTGAGTCCAATAGAGAACAAACACCACATTATTTCATTGCGTTCCAACATTCTTTTCTTTTGGTCAACCTAGGTTACAACACACTATAATTTACTTTATAATTTTAATATAAACATTTTATATTAAAAATTATAATTTTTATACCATGTAAAAACAAGGTAGTTAATATTGAACACTTATTTATTAAATATTTCATAAATATTTAATAACTAATTATGAACAATTCATAATTTTCAATTTAATTTATGAACCCTTTATAAATTTAAATAAATATTTTAAATATCTTTAAACATAATTTGTAAACAATTTATAAATTATAATTCATTCCATAAATGAATATAAAAATTTTAGAACATTTATTTTGGAGACAGCCTTATACTTTATATTGCTGGCTGTGATCTGGAGAAATCCATATCGCTGGTATAACGCTCAGCGATATCCCATATCTCTGCCCCTAAAGCGTTCCTTAACGCAAACAACGATATCACATATCGCTCGTTGTGATATAGTGAGTTACCGCTATGGCATCACTATCGATGTTCGTGTTTCGGATCATTGACAACGATATCACCATATCATTCCTTGTGTTATGCCAAAAACCGAGATTTGAACTGTAATGCGGACTCCAATATTCCTATATCGTTATTGCGTTGTGATGCTTTGTTTTCAGGACAACACTCCTGGGCTATCGCGGATAGCTTTATCTCATATGGCCCGAATTTTTCCATGTCAGCCAAATGCATACTGTAACCAGCAATATCCTATATCACTTCGGCATATTGCTCAACGATATCCTGTGTCGCTGGCCTCACTTTATTTTATTATGAAAACAACGATATCACACATTGCTTGCTGTGATACAGTGAGCCGCAATCGTAACATTATCGCCAATCGCGTTACAAATTGCAAACAACGATATCACCACATCGCTATATCACTACTGCGTTAGGACACACTGTTTTCATAATATCAACCTGGACCTATCACAGACTACGATATCTCGTATTGCCGTCTGTGATATCATTATCAATGGTCGAGATTCAGCCACCGGCCAAGCATATATTGCTGCCGATGAGATCTCTATATCGTTATTTGTGATATGTATGCTTTTCAAAAAAAAAAATTCTCAAAATTCAATTTTCTTTTAAACATCATGGATTTGGATTTGATACCACTTTTGGGGTTTGATGGACAACAAAGTTACCCATACGCAGCGGAAGGAGAAACAAAAACACATGCTTCACGATCATTCATGAGCGGTTTAGACGAATAACACCGTAAATGAATAATATACCTTTATGAGTCAAGTCTCCTCATCTTCTCTTCAATAGATGCTTGATGAAGATTGCAAAGTCTTTGGAAGGATCTGCTTTCTCCCGTGATATGCTTATACCTTTTCTCGGCAAAGGAAGAAAGAAAAGAAGTGAGCTTTGACTTTAGGAGGATTCGATGCACCGGGTCTCACACATCAAATTGGACATTCTCTTGGTTTAATCCTCTATATAGACATTCTTGAAAGCTCCAAGGATCGAGTAATAGACCCGAGTGTTTCATCAATGCTCGACTGTTAAAATTTTTGCAATGTATATGGTTTCACTCAAATAAAGCGACAAGAAACGTTTAATGCTTATGCATTTATTATGATACGTTATAACTCTTTTAAAGATTATCTAATGGTATTTTGACCGAATGCTTGATAGCTTAGGTGGAAGAAATGAAGTGGCGGTGCCATGAGATATCCTAAGGCTTCTTTATGTATATCGCTTGAAGTGATATACCCATGTCGCTATATATTGCTTCAAGCGATATGATGCCGCGGTGCACATGTATATCTATCAACATTTCTATGTCATATACATTGCATGTATATCATAAATTAGTCAATGACCCGAGTGTAACGGTTACACACGCAACTCTAGAATGATGTAAAATGGAAACTAATTATTAGCTTCCATTTTGGAAACGCCAATGACACGTATGACAATTCATGTGGTGTTCCCAAAGTAGATTGGTCGGTTCTACAAGTTCCTAACTCATGCCCCTCTAATGAGTTTTTATCTCTCCATAGAATCCCTTAATCGTATTAGTTTTAACATATCATCATATTCCTTGATTATCTATGATGACCAGTGACCGTTGATAACTTGGAATATCATATTTCAAGGGGTTATTATCAATTTGCATCTGATGTTATTTCAACATCGAAACATAAATGAATGATAATTGGATTTGCCATTAAATATACAATATATGATGCAAATGTCCGCTACAATGATCCCAACTCAATTTTTGATGCTCAGCAACTGAAGAAATTAGGAATATAATATTTAAAATTATTATGAAATTAGATGTATCAAACAGAAAAGACGTAATTGAAATAATAAATGAAATTGTCTTTGATTGACACATAACATGATCCACAACAATGTTCAAACCAGCATCAAATGATTGATTTTTAGGCATGCACAATGATTTGAGTCTCCATGCCTTGGCAATTCTTTCCCAGAAAGTGGAATCTTGATTGTATTTACTGGATCATGTACGCATTGTTATATTTCTAATTCATTTTTTGCTGCATATATTCGTCGTTCTATTTATGAATTTTTCCTAATCAGATGCAAGTTGGTTTATGATGAAGGGATATAGTGAGATATTCCCCATTTGGTCATCGAAATCCACAAGAGGATTAATGTTTTCTCTTGGAAGAATCTCTTTCAGACGAAATGCCAATTAATTTCTGTATTTCACTCCTTAAAAAAAAAAAGGATTAGTCATAATTGTGTTTATTGTGGATCACTGTTGGCTGTAATTTGTGTGTGATTAGGTGCCGAAGGAAGCTCTTGCATTTTGTGAGGTCTGGCGGGTGCGTTTGGCTGGGTTTTTTTTTTTTTTGGGTTTTGGGGCCAGGTTTGGGGGTATTTTTGTAAGTTTGAGGACAGCGAGCGGTTCCAGTTGGGGTGGGGATGTCTCCAGGCCCAGGGCGCGCAGGGTTGAAATGCAAGGTGAAATTACTGAAAAGGGGATGACTCTGGGTATGGAACTCTGGGCTGGGCTGGACTGGACTGCCTGTAGTGAAGCTGTGTCTATGATAAATCCCATTTTTGTCTGCTTTTATAATGAGCATTGTTCTAAATATAAAATGTAATTATATATGGGGTAATATAAAATGTATTTATACAAAAAGTGTGCAACCTTCCCACCTCCCTCTTATAAAATCACAATTGACTTTTCAGTCTCTGTAAATCAAATTTATAAATCAATTTCTCAAAAAGATGCAGATGGTAATCCCTTTGTGAACAAATATGTAAGATTATCATAAGATCTTATTTGGTGGGTGAGTGAAGAAGAATTTCGATGACATTTTGTTATATGTCATTTGATGTACCAGTCATTTAATAGTGATATACAAGCAACATTATCCTTATATAATATGGTGGAGATATCGTTATTTATGTCTAATTCAGAATTATTTCTCACAGAAATAGTTAGTTTTTGTAGAACACCATAAAATGATAGTTCAACCATATTCGAACAAATATCCCGTTTGAGATTTGGTTTTATGCGAATCAGATAAATATCCAACATCGTTATAACTAACCAATTTTGGTTACGAATTTTTAGAATAAAACAATCATTGATTAACAGATCCTTGGACGCATCTTAATATATGTTTCATATCATTAATGTCGATGAGTATGAGACCTATAAATGACCAATAAATTCACAAAAATAAAAAGATATATATGAGATTGCATTATTTGTAAGGTACATTACTGCTTCTATAACACTCAAATATGGTATTTCAGGACCAACAAGTTCTTTATTATCCGCTCATGGTCTAAAAGAATCTTTATCTTGATCAAGAGACTGTACAACCATTGATGCATTAATGGATGCGATTTGTTCATATAAAACCTTTATAGGACCTTTGTAGTGTATCGAGATTGATGAACAAAAAATCCATCTTCAAGATGTTCAATTTCTTATCTAAGATAGTAACATTGTCTCTCCAAAAGCCTTTCATTTCAAATTCTTTCTTTAAATATTTCACTGTTTTGGAAAGTTCATTGCAAGTCCTAATAATATTCAAATCATTAACATATACTCTAATGGTGACAAATTCAGATCCATTCCTCTTAATGAAGACACATTGATAAATTAGATCATTTTTATAACTCTCTTTCATCAAATATTCACTCGTACAGTTAGACCACATACTCTTTGACCACTTTAATCTATAACTAGTCATGCTTTATACCTCAAAACTTCATTATTTTCATTCCTCTTTCCCACAAATACTCATTTATAACCAATTGGTTTAATCCTTTCTGAAGATCTCACAATCGACCCAAAAACCTCACATTTTGCAAGTTTAACTCAGATTGGATTGAAATTTTCCATTTATCCCAATATGGTTTATCATGACATTTATCAGTCATTTTAGGTTCTTGATTTTGATTAATAAAATCAAGTGCTACATTGTAAGACAATATGTCATCAACAATGGTCTCCACTCGGTTTCAACGTCTTTCAGTATTAGTAAAAAAAATAGAAATTCCATCTTGATCATGATCATGTACTTCTGGTGTTAGGCTTGTTGGACCCAAGACTGTTCATTGATAATAATGGACTTTGGTTTGTGTTTGTTGTCAATCTGCACATGAATGACCAGGGAGTTTGCACGGAATATGGACATATGAGGTTGTTCATTGATAATAATGGAGTCTACTTTGTGTTTGTTGTCAATCTGCATATGGATAACCAGGGAGTTAGCAAAGAATGTGCTCATACGATTGAGGCTGAAATCAGTATTGAATGTGACGTAGTTTTCCAGTGTTTGTTAAATTTTTGGGCCTCAAAATCGGGAGTTTGATGTTGGCAAAAGAAGGTTTTTCACGTAGGAGTGAACAATATGCAAAACGACAAAGAAAATCTGCAAAATAAGGGAACCACATATCTCAGAACATGGACCGTGTACCATGTTCTGGGAATGGTTCGCGGCCGCGTACCAAGTAACGAGAACGATACGCGGAGCGGTTCGCAGAACTGAAAATGGTTTGCGGCAACGGTCCGCGATGAAGGCGTACATCACGCGGAATGAAGGAGGTTCGCAGGATTGCTGTAGTTCGCGGGATAGGGACGGTACGTAGTGTAGGCTTTACCAAATCAAAGAATTGGTAAATCTTGAATTAGCAGATTTTTCGGATCCATTTTTGCCTATATAAGGAGCAGTAATCCCCTTCATTTAAAAAAGGGAACGAAGATTAAAAACTCAGGAGGAATTTGGAGAAGTTCAGAGAAGTTCGCGAGAAGGCAACCCCGCATAAGAAGAAGTGATATGTGGAGGAGAAAATAGTCCGTGGAAGAGAGTACGATGTAAAGACCGATATTTTTCCATGTATTTTTTTAAATTATATGGAATTATTACAAGTCTGCGAAAATTGACGGCGCGTGATTCTGAGTCCCGTTGTGCCCGAAATGAATTTCTGAACTATTTTTAAGGTACGTTCAGTAAATGCGTGAGTGACGTTTTCTAACTTTTGAATCGGTGCTCGGATTAAAAATCTGAGGGCACCGTTGAATCTGCAGCGCCAGGATTCGCTTAAGGGAGGCTTCATTTTGATCGCAGTAGGTCTGGAGAAAAAGTTAAGTTTTGGGACTTTTAAAAGAATAATAAAAATAAATTAGTTAATTTTTATTTTCTTTTCTTCCAACGGACAAACGACAACGTGGGACCAACGGCGTGTCAAATCAATAAATATCTTGATCTTTCAATCTTAAGTAACGACATCGTTGGGGAATTAGGAAGGTTCCTAATTAATGAGCAGCCATTAATTCCCAATGTCGTTATTTACCCTCCCCCTCTCCTATTTATACAGAGCTTGGGGGGATGTACCGGTACTGCTTCGCCAAACAACAAAGAGCTGGTAAAGTGCCGCGACGTCAACCTTAGAGGACGGAGCCGGTTCCAGCGGGTGGTGACAAGCGCCACCGAACGACGAACACCGACCCTTCCTCAAGCAGCGGAGGCTCTCCAACAATCTTAAGGTAGGGATTTATCTTGATTTAAATTCTGTGAGATTGTTGATTTCTTTATCTCCCTCATATTACCAAGCTAACACGGAGGGCGCATGCCAAACGAACAAGACCCGCACCCTCCGCCTTTTAGTTGGAATTGAAGTGTTCTTCACGGGCTTTTATTTCGGGTTGGACGGAAGCCGGAACGCTGGATGACGGCGGCGACCGACAACGGCCGACCGCAAAGGAAGTGGCAGCGTGCCATCGCGCGCCGCTGGAGAAGGGAGGAGGCAGCGCACCCGCATCGTTGGAGGAACTGGCTGCGTCTCGTCAGCTGCGACGGTCGGAGGAGGCGGCCGACACATCGGTCGGCCGCAGAAGGGGAGGGGGCGCGACCAGCGCGCCGCCGACAAGTGGGGGAGGCAGCGCGACCAGCGCGACACCGACGAGCAGAGGGTCACGGCCGAAGCCACGACGGAGGTGGAACCCACGCCTCTGGCGGGTTCCGCGGCAACCGGGCGACACCCACGTGGCGCCGCCTTTTCACAAAGTCGAACGACCTTCGGGCCGTTTGGGATACCGGGGGGAAACGCCACCCCCTTGCCAGCTTTGGCGAATCGCGGGCCGCACCCCTTACGGGCTGTGCCTCATGCGGTCGGGCCGCCCCCTTGTGGGCCGCCCCCTTGCAGGCTGCACCTCACGCGGCCTGGCTGCCTGCCCAACGGGCCGCCACCCAGCGGGCTGCCCCCTTGCGGGCCGGGCCGGACCTTGGCCCAGCGGGCCGAACCCAACCGGACCCAGAAACACTTAAAGGGTCATAACATGAAATCCGGGCGTCCGTTTGACGAACCGTCTGCGGCGCTGAAATCCTTGGATCAAGATGGTTCTTTTGGTATACTCCACTTGAGTTTTGGAGATAGTTGGAGTACGACCGGGTTGGATCGAACCTGAATCCAATTGGGGCCCCGGAACTAAAACACTTACAACTCACAGATCGGACGTACGATTGATGCACCATTTGTCGCATTGGAACCCTTATGACATGACGGTCCTTTGGGTTACTTTTTTTTTGGAGCTTAGTGGCGGTCGGTGTACGACCAATATCTCGAGGGGTAGATTCTACGCAACTCGTGTGCACCGGGTGCGAGGAATCCAGTGGTTGGCTGTAACGTGAAAAAAGAACATCGATCCCGTGTGGGTCAACATCTATCGATCCTGTGTGGGTCATCATCTATCAGATCCTGTGTGGGTCAGCGCTCAACGATCCTGTGTGGGTCAGCGCATACCGATCCTGTGTGGGTCAAATCCTATGTGGGTCAGCCGGGGTTAGTTACCTATCGATCCTGTGTGGGTCAGAAGCAGTGCTACTTAACAGAATAAGATGATCTAGCCTTATGACTAATCATCTGTACTTATGTACTTAAGTTATACCTGATTGTGAGCTGAGTCTTTTACCTTCGTGGTGATATCTTTTTGGTGTTATCTTCATGGTGTTACCTGTGTGGTACTTCTACCTTCGCGGTGTTGTCTTCGTGGTGTTACCTTTGTGATACTTCTACCTTCACGGTGTTACCTGTGTGATACTTCTATCATCGTAGTGTTACCTGAGTATTACTTCTATCTTCATGGTGTTACCTGTGTGGTACTTCTATCTTCGTGGTGTTACCTGTGTGGTACTTCTACCTTGGTGGTGTTACCTGTGTGGTACTTCTACCTTCGTGGTGTTACCTTTGTGGTATTCTTCCCTCATGTATGAGATGAGTATGTCTTAATAACGTAAGTATATGTATGGGCATATACCTAAGTAGAGTTGATGTATATTGCTTCGTGCTTTGAGATTGAGGTCTTGATTTGTGGTATTTTCCTTTGTGGAACTCCAGGAGACCTACGGGGGTCTCGGGGTCCCTACTGAGTATCGTTATACTCACCTCTACACGGGCTACGCCTGCACATTGTTGTGTCTTGTGCAGATGACGTACAACATTGATCGAGGCTGAGAGAGCTAGGACTGGACGGTACTCAGAGGTGGATCATTTGGCATGACGTGATGCAAGGACTACTGATCATGAGCTGTACCTACCCTTCAGGTAGGATCCTCAATGGACAATTCAGGAGCTGTTTTTCCCTTTTCCGTTGTACTTGTACTTTCAGTTGGGCTTGTATTCCGACCCCTCTACTTTCAACACTCTTTTACTACAGCAGTTTACTTCGTGCTTGCTTCTTGTTGTGTTCTCGGATTGTGTGTCTGTACAGGTTAAAGAGGCAATGCCTTCCCATATTAGGGATATGCCTTTCTGGTGCTAGTCGCCAGCCCCTGGCCTATGGAAGGTGGACTTGGGGTAGTCACGAAATGAGCCTCGAGGGACGGGTTGTGACAAAGTGGTATCAGAGGAGTTGGTTCTACCAAAGAACTAGGACTCTGATATTTTCTATGTGGTAATAGTGTTAAGTGTTATGAGTGTGGTTTTCAGTTTGGGGAATCCAATGTTGGTGCGGCGACTGGCGTATCCATACACTAGGACCCTGAATTCTGATTTCCAACTCAGTACACAGAAACACTGATTGTGTGTATTTTTGAAGAGTTTTTCTTGTGATCTCTTTGAGTCAGATCATCAGGTATAACTTATTGATCGTGGCGCACCTGTTTTCTTTCAGGATGTTGCCACATAGACAGCTAGTCAGGATTCCTGAGAGAGTACATGATGACGGCCTACCAAGCGATGAGCCCTCGGTGCAGGGCCCTCTTATGACATTAGCACCTTCGGGTGGTGTACCAGCAGCTCCGCTACCCATAGGGAAGCCGTTGCCACTAGCCCCACTAGTAGAGGGTGCACGCCGACTGAGCGCGTTGCACGAGTTTCAGTGGCAGAGGCCTCCGAGGTTCCGAGGTGAGACAGATCCGCATGCGGCTGAGGACTGGCTTGAGGCTGTGGCCAGAGTTTTTCGCTTAGTTGGGACACCAGCTGATTTGATGGTGATCCTAGCTGACAGTCTCTTCCAGGGAGTAGTTGGAAGATGGTGGAGTTTGATGCTCCAGATACACGACAAGGTGACCCTCGTCTAGGTGGAATTTGAGAGCCTTTTCAGGGCAGAGTTCGTTCCCGTGACCTTACGCTCAGTGCATATACATGAGCTGTTGCATTTATAGCAGGGTAGCATGACTGTGGCCCAGTACTCGGCGAGGTTCACTGATCTCTCCCGCTACTCCACCGACATGGTATGAGAACCTTTCTTCAGGGCCCAAACCTTTGAGTAGGTTCTCTGATGGGAGACCAGAGCATCGATGATATTGCTCATCATTATGACGTAGGCTGTGGCACTAGAGCGAGCACTTTTGGTGGAGAGCTTCCTAGCTGAGCAGACATCGATGGTGAGAGCCACCACCGGACGTCAGGTAGCAGAGTTATCTGCAGCAGGCAGTAGACAAATGATGCAGGGGCCCAAGAGGTCCATGCCTTCTGGTGGACAACCTCAAGATATAGGGTTGGTGGTGCGGGGTTCACGAGATAGAGGAGGACAACTGAGGAGCAGGAAGTGCTACTCGTGCGGCGGGTAGGGTCAGATGGATCTTGACTGCCCGACCCACCATACGGATGACCAACAGACGTTCGAGGGACCACCAAGGTAGAGGAAGAGATTCGATCGGGGAGGTCCGTAGGCAGCAGGCAGACATGGCAGAGGAGCTGGTCGTGCAGCAGGCGGTGGACGACGATTCGAGGGTCTACCGCCACCACCTCTAGGTGGTCCACCCCGACCACAAGGAGTGGGTGGACAGGGACGAGCTCAGCTCCAGGCAGCTGAGGCCTATGACCACGGCGCTCCGGAGATGATTAGAGGTACAATCTTTGTCTACTCCACCTTAGCTGTAGTACTTATAAACACAGGTGCCAATCACTCTTTTATTTCCACGACCCTCGTTCGAAGCTCGAAGATTCTGGTAGAGCCGTTGGCTCGATCCTTACGGCTAGATACTCCTATGAGAGAGGATTCGAAGATTACAAACTGGTGCCGATAGTGTGAGCTTACTCTAAGAGGCGAGAGCTTCAGCTGAGATCTTCTAGTAGCGGCGTCGAGGCCTTACGACGTCATCTTGGGTATTGACCGGTTATCCACAGTCCGTGCTCAAATTGACTATATTAGGAACAAAGTGCGGTGTGTCCACGAGGATGGGACCAAGTTTTCCTTCACTGGTGAGAAAAGAACCTTTGCAGCATAGGATGGACTTACCCAGAGGAGGGTTCAGCCGATCACACATCAGTTGGATAACCTTACCCTCAGAGTAGTAAATGTTGAGAGTTCGAGTTATCCTGTAGTGGTGGACCCGTATGCTGATGTGTTCCCTGATGATGTTCCAGGACTACCTCCTCATAGAGAGGTAGACTTTTATATCAACCTATACCCAGGGATAACACCGATATCTACACCAACATATCAGATGGCTCCCGTGAAGCTTCATGAGTTACGGGTACAGTTGGAGGATTTTCAGAGAAAAGGGTTTATAAGGCCCAGTGTTTCTCTATGGGCAGCCCCGATTTTGTTTGCCAAGAAGGAAGATGGGATTTTGAGACTCTCTGTGGACTAACGGTGCCTAAACTAGGTGACCATGAAGAACAAATATCCACTTTTGAGGATTGATGATCTTTTCGATTAGCTAAAGGGAGCTCGTTGGTTTTCAAAGATAGACCTCAGATCAGGCTATCATCAGCTCAGAGTGCGAGATGAGGATGTGAAGAAGACGACCTTCAGATGTCATTATGGCCACTATGAGTTCTTGGTTATGCCATTTGGCATGACCAACACCCCTGCAGTGTTCATGAGACTCATGAACAAAATCTTTCAGCCATACCTCGATTGATTTGTGGTGGTCTTCATCGATGACATCTTGATATACTCAGCGACGGAGGAGGAGCATGCCTATCATATACAGATAGTTCTTGATACACTCCGAGAGCACCAGATTTATGGTAAACTCTCTAAGTGCGAGTTCTGGATATGAGAGGTCCACTTTCTGGGACACGTTATCTTGGAGGCTGGAGTTGTAGTGGATCTAGCAAAGATAGAGGCTGTACTTGCTTGGGAGCCACCCAAGAGTGTGACCGAGGTGTGGAGTTTCCTGGGGTTGGCCGAATACCACTGGAGATTTGTACCTGACTTTTCCAGAGTTGTGGAACCCTTTTCAGCATTGACGAAGAAGGGACAACCCTTCGTATAGACGAAGATATGCCAACAGAGTTTTTAGGAGCTGAGGTAGAGACTGAAGAGTGCCCCCATCTTGAGGCTACCATAAGAGGGCGTTGGGTATGTAGTCTACTGCGACGCATCAAGGAATAGACTTGGATGTGTCCTGATGCAGGAGCGAGTAGTGATCGCTTATGGTTCACGACAGCTGAGACAACATGAGCAGAACTGCGCTACCCACGACATGGAGTTAGCAGCAGTGGTCTTCGCCCTAAATATGTGGCAACATTACTTGATGGGATAACGTTTTATAGTCTACTCTGATCACAAGAGTCTCAGGTATATCTTTTATCTGAAGGATCTGAACCTGAGATAATAGCGATGGCTAGAGTTCCTCCAAAACTATGACTTTGAGATAGTCTATACTCCTGGGAAGGGGAACGTGGTGGCAGATGCACTCGGCAGAAGGTCTGGTCTGCAGTTGTTGAGTGAGGCGACAGAACAGCTAGCCGCATTGCAGATATCCTTCATGGATAGAGATGGAGCAACTTACCTCCAGTATATGACTATCACTCCCCCACTTCTTCAGCAAGTTCGGGAGGCACAACTTGGGGACATTGACTATGAGGCACGACGTGCTTAGATATCCTCAGGACAAGCACCTGATGAATTTTCTAAAGGTGGGGAGCACGTCATCCTCTTCAGAGGACGTACCATGGTGCCAGTGGTGCTACGAGAGAAGGTGTTGAGGGAGTTCCATATGTCCCCTATGGTGGTATATCCTGGTGTGGTGAAGATGTACCAGGACCTCCGATGTCAGCACTGGTGTCCATAGATGAAGAAGGCAGTGGCAAAGTTTGTTTCGCGATGCCTCACTTGACAGCAAGTGAAGGCCGAGCGTCAGGTTCAGCAGGCTTATCAAAGCCACTAGAGGTGCCAGAGTGGAAGTGGGATGAAATCTCTATGGACTTTGTGATAGGGTTTCCACGTACGTCCAGGGGACATGATTCTATCTGAATGATCATTGACCAACTCACTAGGTCAGCTCACTTCCTACCTATCCGAGAGCAGGGATCAGTAGAGGGCTTGAGACGCCTCTACGTACAGGATATTATGTGACTTCATGGGGTGACATTGAAAATCATATCTGACCGTGACACACATTTTACTTCTTGGTTGTGGAAGGGATCACAAGAGGCGTTCGGGACTCAACTGCATTTGAGCACCGCCTTTCATCCTCAGACGGTTGGTCAGATGGAGTGGACGATACAAACACTGGAGGACATGCTTCGTGCTTACGTCCTAGATTTTGGACGTAGTTGGGGGGATCACTTTACTTTGGTGGAGTTCGCATACAACAATAGTTATCACTCCACCATTGGTATGGCACATTTCAAGGCCCTATACGGTCGACCTTGTAGATCACCTCTATGCTAGACAGACCCAGGGGAGTCAGCACTTATGAGTCCAGAGTTGGTACGGGATACCATTGAGAAGGTGAAGATCATCTAGGAGTGGATGAAGACTGCACAGAGCAGGAAAAAGTCTTATGCTGATCGGAGACAGAGACCTTTGGAGTTCCAGGAGAGGGACCACGTGTTCTTGCGAGTATCCCCTCATCGAGGACTACAGAGATTTGGCCGAGGCGACAAACTCTTATCGAGGTTTATTGGACCATTTTTTGATACTTCGGTGGATTGGCGAGGTGGAATACCGCTTGGAACTTCCACCATAGTTGGAGAGGTTGCACGACATCTTCCACATATCCCAACTGTGTAGATACGTGTATGACCCATCTCACATCATCGACCACAGTGAGCTAGACTTTGATGATGGGGAGACGTTTACAGAGGTTCTAATAGAGATCGAGGATCGATAGGAGCGAGTCCTTCGTGGGTGGTCAATACCTATGGTGTGCGTTCGCTTGCAGCACAGGAACCTCCAGAAGAGCACTTGGGAGTGGGAGGCTCATATTCTTCCTCAGTACCCCCATTTGTTTTCTTAGTCTATGCTGTGGCTTTCGAGGACAAAAATCCCTAAGGTGGAGAGAATGTAAAGACCTGAATTTTTTCATGTTTTTTTAAATTAAATGGAATTATTATAAGTCTATGAAAATTGACAGCGCGTGATTCCGAGACCCATGTTCCTGGAATGAATTTCTGAATTTTTTTTAAGGTACGTTCAGTAAACGCATGAGCGGCATTTTATAACTTTTGAACCGGTGCTCGTATTAAAAATACGAGGGCACCATTGAATCCGCAACACCGTGATTCGCTTAAGGGACGCTTCACTTTGACCGTAGTAGGTCTGGAGAAATAGTTATGTTTTGAGACTTTTAAAATAATAATAAAAATAATTTAGTTAATTTTTATTTTCTTTTCCTCCAATGGACAAATGACAACGTGGGACCAGCGACGTGTCAAGCCAATAAATGGCTTGACCTTTCAATCTTAAGTAACGATGTCGTTGGGGAATTAGGAAAGTTCTTAATTAATGAGCCCCCATTAATTCTCAACGTCGTTACTTACCATTCCCCTATCCTATTTATATGGAGCTTGGGGGGAGGTACTGACACTTCTTCGCCAACCAACGAAGTGTTGGTAAAGTGCCACGATGCCAACCTTAGAGGACAGAGCCGGTTCCAGTGGGCGGTGACAAGTGCCACCGAATGACGAACACCGACCCTTCCTCAAGCAGCAGAGGCTCTCCAACAATCTCAAGGTATGGATTTATCTTGATTTAAATTCTATGAGATTGTTGATTTATTTATCTCTATCATGTTACCAAGCTAATGCGGAGGGCATAGGCCAAACAAACAAGACCCGCACCCTCCGCCTTTTAGTTGGAATTGAAGTGTTCTTCGCGGGTTTTTATTTAGGGTTGGACGAAAGCCGGAACACCGGATGACGACGGCGGCTGGAAACGGTCGGCCGCGAAGGAAGTGTCAGCACACCATCACGCGTCGTCGGAGAAGGGAGGAGGTTGCACACCCACACCGTTGGAGGAACAGGCCACGACTTGTCAGTCGTGGTGGTCGGAGGAGGCGGCCGACACATCGGTTGACTGTGGAAGGGGAGGCGGCGCGATCAGCGCGCCACCGAAGAGAAGAGGGCCGTGGCAGAAGCTGCAGTGGAGGTGGAACCCATGCCTCCGACGGGTTCCGCGGCGACCGGGCGACACCCATGTGGTGCCGCTGTTTCACAAAGTCAAACGGCCTCCGGGCCGTTTGGGATACCAGGGGGAAACGCCCCCTTGCCATCTCGGGCGAACCGCGGGCCGCACCCCTTGCGGGCAGCGCCTCATGCGGCCGGGCCGCCCCCCTTGTGGGCCGCGCCTCACTCGGCCGGGCCGCCTACCCAACGGGCCGCCTGCCCAGCAGACCGCCTGCCTAGTGGGCCGCCGCCCAGCGGGCTGCCCCCTTGCAGGCCGCCCTTTTGCAAGATTCCCCCTTGTGGTCTAGGCCGGACCTCGGCCCGAGTCGGTCTGACCGGGTCGGACCAAATCCGGGCCCAACCGGACCCAGAAAGACTTAAAGGGCCATAACTTGAAATCCGGGCGTCCGTTTGATGAACCGTCTATGGCGCTGGAATCCTTGGATTGAGAAGGTACTTTTGTTATAATCCACTTGAGTTTTGGAAACAGTTGGAGTACGTCCAGGTTGGATCGAACCTGAATCTAACCGGCCCCCTGGAACTAAAACGCTTATAACTCATAGACCGAGCGTCCGATTGACGCACCATCTGTCACGTTGGAACCCTTACGACATGGCGGTACTTTAGGTTAATCCTTTGTGGAGCTTAGTGGTAGTCGAGGTATGAAAAATATCTCGAGGGGCAGATTCTACGGAACTCGAGCGCACTGGGTGCGAGGAATACAATGTCTAGCGGTAATGTGAAGAAAGAACATCGATCCTGTGCGGGTCAGCATCTATCGATCCTATGTGGTTCAACATCTATCAGATCCTATGTGGGTCAGCACTTAGTGATCCTATGTGGGTCAGTGCATACCGATCCTATGTGGGTCAAATCTTGTGTGGGTTAGCGGGGGTTAGTTACCTATCGATCATGTGTGGGTCAGAAGCAGTGCTACTAAATAGAATAAGATGATCTAGCCTTATGAATAATAATATATACTTATGTACTTAAGTTATACCTGATTTTGAGCTGAGTCTTTTACCTTCTTGGTGATATCTTCATGGTGTTATCTTTATGGTGTTACTTGTGTGGTACTTCTACCTTCGTGGTGTTGTCTTCATGGTGTTACCTATGTGGTACTTCTACCTTCATGGTGTCACCTATGTGGTACTTCTATCTTCATGGTGTTACTTGTGTGGTACTTCTATCTTCGTGGTGTTACCTGTGTGGTACTTCTATCTTCATGGTGTTACTTGTGTGGTACTTCTACCTTCGTGGTGTTGTCTTCATGGTGTTACCTGTGTGATACTTCTACCTTCGTGGTGTTACCTTTGTGGTATTCTTCCCTCATGTATGAGATGAGTATGTCTTGATAACTTAAGTATATGTATGGTCATATACCTAAGTATAGTTGATGTCTATTGCTTCGTTCTTTGAGATTGAGGTCTTGCTTTGTGGTATTTTCCTTTGTCGAAATCTAGGAGATCTACGGGGGTCTTGGGGTCCCTACTGAGTATCGTTATACTCACCCCTGCACGGGTTACGCCCGCACCTTATTATGTCTTGTGAAGATGACGTACACCATTTATTGAGGCTGAGGGAGCCAGGACTGGACGGTACTCGGAGGTGGACCATTTGGTGTGATGTGACGCAGAGACTATTGATCGTGAGCTGTACCTACCCTTTAGGTAGGATCCTCAGTGGACGTTCTAGGAGATGTTTTCCCCTTTTCCGTTGTACTTGTACTTTCAGTTGGGCTTGTATTATTCCCCCTTTACTTTCAGCACTCTTTTACTACAGTAGTTTACTTCGTGCTTGCTTCTTATTGTGTTCTCGGATTGTGTGTCTGTACAGGTTAAAAAGGAAATGCCATCCCGTATTAGGGATACGCCTTTCCAGTGCTAGTCGCATGCCCATGGCCTATGGAAGGTGGTCTTGGGGTAGTCACGACACGGGCCCCGATGGATGGGTCGTGACAACGATTCACAGAGGAAGCTCTTCCAGTATGCGGCAGAGCAGGTTAGTTCACGGAGCTAGCAGGGTTGTATGCAGAGTAGAGGAAGTTTGCGACGTAGGGTATGTTTGTGGAAGGCGGTTTGCAGAGGCAGTATACGGAGCTGGTACATGGAGCACACACAATATGTGAAGTAGGGAAGTACGTGGCTGAGCAGGGCAGTACGCGGTGGGGTTGGACGGTACGTGGAAACAATAGTGGTATGCGGAGGAGGTGATCTGCGAACCATACCCGCTACTCAGTATACGAAGGTGGTAAAGTGGTATGCGATTCAACCAAAGAAGCCTAAAAATTGACCAAATCAGTTTGAGAAATTAATTTCCATAACCTATCAGTGTGAAGTAAAGTAAATTACATCTTTGGATGATGACTGGACTTCAACAGAGAGTCTATTTATAGTTGAGGATGCATGATTTAATGTTAAACTATTGAAGTGACCTTCAAGTTGATAAACTGAGTATAGACTTCTCTCGACGCAGTGAGCAAAGGGGAGTCGACGGAAGTGATCTGAGGGACATAGTGTTCTATCCCTAAAACATTTTAAATGAAGTGAGTCTAACACAGAGTGACTGTGAACGAACTTCTGTATTCCACATCTAGTGAAGATTAGTGGATTTTGGTATGACTGACACACTGTCAGCGTATGGTCATTGGACGTAGTCCTTAGTGGTGAACTAAGTAAAAGTGTTGTATCATATCTTTTTATGTGAATGATTGATTTCTGATCATATCCATCATATAGGTTTAACAAGTTCCTACCAATGTGGGAACAAGATCCATCACTTTAAAAGAAAAAGTTGACACCCTGATTTACCCCTCCCCTCTTAGGGTGTCTTGAGGTCCTACAAGGCTCAACTGTGAAAATCATTTTTTGAAAGGAGAAATCACAGGTGCCTAACTTCCGATAGGTTGGATCGATGGTGGAGAGACAAAAACCAGGCTCTAGGATGCCCGAACGTTATGCAACTAGAAGTTACATAGGCCTACATGCCAGATGATGCCATCAAATGGTACAACCAAATGACGGTATAGTTGGATGGTGTAGTCAGGTGATTCAAATGGATGATTAAACTAGAAGGTGTATTAAGATGTTACCCTTAATCACTTAGGCTATAGGTAGTGCGGGAAAAATGAAATTCATGTAGAAGTCATTCCGTGATATCTTTAAAACATGCTCAGTGGACTGGTTGAAGGAGTTGCGGTGGTGGAATTCCTTCACCGAGTGAAGGGTTCGTTCGTAGAGATCGACTCAGGTGGACTTCATCCCATAAAGACAGGGAGGAAAAGACTACTAGAAGCACCAACTAGACTTTGATATATTGAGTAGGGAGAATCACTTATGATCGATATGGGAAAACAATTGTAATCAACTTCCATTTACTTGAATAGAAGAGTTGCCCTATTCCCCTGTGGATTAGGATGCAAGTTTGAACCTTGTAAACATGTGTTGTTATTTTTTTTCCTTTATTTATTTCACTGTCTTTTAATAATTATTGTCTATGCGCATCCAAAGGTTGTGTATTGCAGTGCGATGATTTCAGTGTGTAGTCTTCCAAGTTCCGGACACCATAGCGTGGGATCATTGTCTGTACTTCGTTTCCACTTTCAATATGTTTTGATGGATATTGTCTGATGGGTTTACCGGATGGTAGCCATGAGGCCAATAAGTGGTATTAAAGATTTTATTAGAGTGTTCTGGACAATCATACCTCGATGAAGGTGTTTCAGATCTCTGTTTAGTAGCATCATTATACTATTTTCCTTATAGGAGAATTTCATTAACTAGTTTTTGATCTCTCTTTTACATTGACATCGAGTTAGTGAGAATTCATAATTTTGGAGGGATGACATCTGAAGAGGGTAAGGTCAGGGTGGAGAATTTTGATGGAATGGATTTTCAGTTATGGGAAATCCAGATGAAGGATTTTCTACCGTAGATGGACCTTGATATTCTATTGATGGGTACCAAGTCAGAAGCGATGAAAAAGGATGAATGGGAGAGGTTTTACAATAAATAATTGAGGTTGATACATATGTTATTAGCCTAGAACATGGATTTTAATATTTGAGAAGTGAATAAAACATCTGACCTTATGAAGAGCCTCGTTGACATGTATGAGAAGCTCACAATGATGAACAAAGTGTTCTTGCTAAGGAGACTATTCAATATGAAGATGTCAAAAGGAAGGTTTACTGATAATCATATTAACGACTTCAACATGATAAGAAGTCAATTGGAGTTAGTGAAGGTGAACTTCAGATATCTGGAATGGGTGTTGCTGTTACTCTCATCACTCTCAGAATCTTGGGATGCGATGGTCATTGCTGTGTGTAATTCAAGCTGAAAGAATGAACTTGTTTTTGAAGAAGTCTAAGATCTTATCTTGAATTAGGAGACTTATTGGAAAGAGATCCATGCAACTTCTGGTAATGGCTATAGTGTAAAAGGAAGAGGGTGACTCGCAACATGGAAGGGTCATAAGAACGGTAAAGAAGAAGATGAATTAGGAGTTGCACAATGAAAGGTGGTCCCATGTGCTGGCATTATGGGAAGAAAAGTCACCTAAAAAAATATTGCAATGAGAGAAGTTCCAACTCTAGAAGATACATTTCTTGAAGTGGATATGCGAATCATGTGTTAGAAGATTGGAGTGACTTACTCCTAAGTGCCACTAGTTCACTTGAGTCTTGGGTGATAAACTCTGGAGCTTTGTTTCACTCAATGTCTAAGAGAGGAAGTATGTAGAACTATATTTACAAAATATTTGTAAAATTACATCTATAAGATGATAAAGATCTCGAGATAGTTGGTATGTTATAATTTTCCATCTGGAAAAGGAGCAAAATCTTGTTGAATTTTCAAGGAGTGCGACATATATAAAGATTAAGGAAGAACTTAATTTCCATTGAACAATTATATGACATGAGTTTCTGTACAACATTCACACACGGAGCATGAAAGATTTTATATGGATCCATGGTTGTAGAAAAAGGATTGAAGGATAAAACTATGTACCTAATAGAAGTATTAGGAGGTGTGATGTATTCCATACAAGTAACTTCAATGAAGTTATGGAATGATTGTCTGAGTCACCTTAGTGAGAAGAGGATGAAAGTATTGGATGAAAAAGAGACATCAAAGACTATAAGCATAGAGTATGAAACATGCGATGAATGCATTCTAGGGAAGCACTATAATTTTTCCTTCCAAACGTAAGGTAAACCACTGAAGAACCAAATGTTAGATTTTGTGCATACAAACGTATGGGTACCAACTACAGTTCATTCTCATGGAGGATCACTCTACCACACAACATTCATCGACAATGCAACACAAAAAGTGTAGGTTTTATTTTTCAAGAACAAGTCTGAGGTATTCCAAATCTTCATCAGATGAAGAACCATGGTGGAAAAGGAGACCCAATGAAAAGTAAAATGCTTAAGGACTGACAATGGTGGGGAGTATGAAAGTAAGGAATTTTGAAGGTTCTGTTGGTGGAAATCCATGCTATTTAATAAGGCCATATTAGGAACTCTAGAATATAATAAAGTTGCAGAGAGAATGAACCAAATGCTGGTTGAAATGGAAAGGAGTATGGTAATTCATGTTGGATTCCCTAAGGTGTTTTGGGTGGAAGTAGTGAATTACGTGACATACTTAATCAACCAAATTCTTTCTTCATTAGGGAAAGAATTTTTGGAAGCATGTTGGTTTGGAAGTAAGGTTTACTTCACCAATCTCAAAGTATTTAGTGCACTTTACTATATCTAAATTGATGTTAAGAAGAGGGAAATCTTGATGCTAAGTCCCAAGTGTGTTACTTTGTGTGATATGGAGAAAAAGAGTTTGGTTTTCGAATTTAGGACAACAACATTTAGAAGATGGTTAGAAGTCAAAATATGATCTTCAATGAAGAAATTATATGGAAGGATCAGAACATAGAATAGAATTATGATGAGATAAAAGTATCATTAGAGGTTTAAGTTCAACTAAATGGAAATCTAGACATTATAAATGTTCTAGGGAATTTAGGAATCACGATAGTACCAGAAACACTAGAATATCTGGAGGATGTTTCAAAAGGTAGTTAAGTTTCGATAGTGTTTCCAAGGCCTAAAGTACAAGAAAGATCAACGGATGTAGAAGCTCGAGAAAAAACTAAAGAAGTTGCAGTACTAGAAGGAGCACAACCACATGAATAATTGAAGAGATCTATTAGGGAGTGGCACCAAGTGAAAAGGTATGGTAGTGATTTTCACCACTTACTTATCACATATGATGGTGATCCAGAGAGCTCAGAAGAGGCTAGAAGTTTGAAAGACTTAAACTAGTGGGAGTTAGCTATGGGGGATGAGACTGATTCCCTCCATATGTCCAGAACATTAGAGATGACAGAGAGACCCACTGAGAAAAAAGTCCTTAAAAAAGGGAGTATCAGATGAAGGTAGAAGTGGAAGGTAGGAAAAGGTACAAAGACATGTTATTTGAAAAGGGGTTTAAAAAAAGGTATAAATTTCTCAGAGATATTTTCACTGGTAGTTAAACTCACAACTATTTAGATGGTGTTGAGCATGTTTGCAATAAAGGGACTTCATATGGAATAGTTGGATGTGAAGACAAAATTCCTTCATGGGCGCTTAGATGAGGAAATATACATGGAGTAACCAATAGTTTTTTTAGGAGTGTTAGAATTAGGATCTTATGTGAAAGCTCAACTAGAGCCATTACAATTTGAAGAAGGTTCCAAGGAATTAGAATAAGAATTTTAATAACTTCTTGAAGGAGAAGAAGTTCATTCGGAACAATGATGTCCATTGCTATTATTGGAAGGTGTTATATGATGGGAGTTCATCGTCTTACTTCTCTATGTTGATGACATATTGATTGCAGGTTCAGTAAGGGGAAGAATCAATGAACTAAAGGCTAAATTGTATAGAATCTTTGAGATGGAGGATCTCGGTCTGACAAAAAGAATTTTGGGGATGTGAATAGTGAGAGACTTAAGTTTTAATACTTTCACTATTACAAAACTGGCCTTTAAAAATGCCAAAATATAACAGTGATAGAAAAATATGTTGAGAAATTCCATATTTATCAGTGCTAAATGAAAGTGTTCATAAAGGACACCCTTTATCAACGCCTTTTATTTAGCGATGATAAAAGGTATACTATATCAACGCTTTATTTTAGCACTAATAAATATGTTTTTTATCAGCGATTTCAGAGCGCCGATAAACATCACTTTTATCAGCACTTACCAATTTAACACTGATAAAAGGGATATTTATCAGCGCTTTTTTAAAAGCACTGTTAAAATTTTCGCCAATCTATTTTAAAAAACCCTAACGCACACTCAGTCATCATGATTCTGAAGCTCTCAAGTAACTCCTTTGTTGCTAGCACGACTCCACTATGATCCATTAGAAAAATCAAGAATAGAATCCAAGGTATGTTATTTTCTACTTTTCCTATATCGTTGTTTGATATTTTGGATTCCACGTTTTGTGTTTTTTTATTTTTACGAACCCTACATCTTATCTCCTCACCCCTGCCGATGTGAATCCTCTAGAGGACCAACCAAATTACTTTGTTGAGATAGAATCATTAACAATAATGTATTTTTGATATGAATTACCATATGTAGTCATTTATATTATGTATAAAAAATATGATGGTGTCCCATGTATGTTCTCTATGGCCATGACTAACTCAAATAAGATTTTTTATTGGTTGCTTAATGGAATTGAAGAAGACCCCTTTTGTTTACCTCATGTAATTTCTTTATGGAGGGATATATATAAATTTTTTATTATAGCCACTATCCTTAAACTCATTTATCCTCTATAGACGTCACTCATTTACATAAGAAATTAAATTTTATATAGTCTATTGGATTCCTAAAGAGTGTGTTTTCTTATATTTTTTAAACCACATCTTTATAATATTTGATCAAGGATGACCCCTTCGTAAATGATCCTTTACGTGGTATAAAAAAATATCACTCTAGTCTCTTATAAATAGAGTTATACAAAGATTTATAAATTATAGATGAATATTTTATCCACTAGGGTCTTCCACCTTAGATGATCTTAATCCCTGTATGTTGATGGATACAAAGACCTTTTAGACACTTTATTTACTTGGTTAAAACCCCCATAATAATATTCTATTAAGGCCTCCTCTGAAGAAACTTTACTTGGATGAGCAGTACTTAGTTCCCAAGAACCAACTAACATTTTACATTTGATCACATGAATATTAATAAATATTTTATAACATTATGAGTGTTCTTCCTTGTAACATTAATGTTATAATGTATTTAGAATATCTATCACATCAAAATGTTATATGAGTTACCCAATATAATGTGATGCATGAAATGTAATGGAAATATTCATAAACATATATCCAGTGATCTAGATTTCATTTTTATGATCGGAAAAAATGATGTTTGACTATTAGGTGTTGGATTCTTATAGGTACAAGACAATTATTCTCATGAATTTTAAACCTTGTAATCCTCAAGAAGGGGGTTATGAGGATTGACCCTAAAATAAGAATTCACCTTATTATATGCGTCATTAGGTATTTCTAACTATATATGTGTGTATTTAAATATATATAGGATTTTATTAATGATGTATATTATAATCAACATAAATTGACATTTTCATGTAAACAGTGGAAATATATTTTCATGGCATGTTAAGATATATTGGGTTTTTCATAAGTTATATGAAATTAATTGACTAATTCGAGAAATAATTTTTTTTAATGTTATTGAAGATTAAATATCTACACTTTTGTTTGAAATTGAACCATCTGATTAAATCCCTAACCCCCGTAGTTCATTGATGAGTTCATATCAGAAATTCAAATAAATATAAATCAATAATATTGGTTAATAACAAAAGTATGAAACATTTATTACGAGATATAATTATAAAGGGATTTCATTGAATAAGAAGATTTCATATGAGCTAGTTATCATTGCGACATTATCTTATTTCTCTATGGGTGTCTTAATGTATTTCTAGATTTCAATCATAGACTTTAGGCAATTTCTACTAATCGAACTGAGAAATTTTCCTATAAGGTCACACAATAAATCTATCCCCAATATTAGAAAAATTTATTTTAAATTTAATATTAAGAATAAATATTATTCTTTATTTTGATAGAAAAACCATAAACTAGAATTAAGAACAAAGAACGTAGATAGAATGAAATAAAACCATAAATCTAGAGTTTAAAAACTAATTCTTAGGATGTTCGTAGAGCTTTATGACTCAGATAAATTTGTTTTCTGGTCCAGTAGACTCATATTCACTCTTCATCCTTGGTTTAAATTTGTTTTTTGGTTTGTGAGCTAGTTTTGTTGGCCCAAGATTTTCCTTTCGATTGTGTTTCAGATTGATTCTAAACCCGATTTTATGATTTTTGTGTTATTCAGAATATACTACCCAGAAAGGTCCCTAAAGTTTCTAGTGGGTCTTGCCTTGTTTATGGTTCTCCTTAGTTGCTGTCCATATTCCATGGAAATCTAGGTTCATTAGAGGTAGTGAAGTGGCTTGAGGAAGTTGAGCATGTCTTCAGAGTGTTTGGAACTCCCAAAGTTTTTAGATTTCGTGTTATTATGGGTCTGCTTGGGGGTTCAGCTTTGGAAGAATGGAAGCTGTTTACCCCACCAATGATGAAAGTTGGGATGACATGGGAAGATTTTAAGTCCCTCTTTTTCTGATGGTTTATACCCGAGGAGGAGAAGACAAAGAAAATGGAAGATCTCATGAGTGTCCAGTAAGTTCAGCGGGCAATGAAGGATTATGTTAAACACTTCAAAGACCTAGTTTCCTTTTGTTTAGAGGTGGTGTCATAGGATCTATTGAAATATCCTATTTTCATTGGGGGTCTTAATCCAGAGATCAAGGAGTGAGTCCTCTTCTCCATGGATCTTCATTTTGAGAAGTTGGTGGAGGAAGTGTTTTTGGTTTAGTTGTTGTGAAAGAAGCATAAACACATTGGCTCAATTGTTGTTTCCTGTGTCGGGGTGCTATGTCCTACAGTTAGGATTGTTTTTGAATTTATATAAAAATTTGTATTTATGTAATTGTATAAACTAATGTTTGAAATGTTTATAATATAGTATTTGTTTTTCTGGTATTTGTGTTCTAAATTTCATTTCATTTAAATTTTGTATTGTGACTAGTTTTTATTTACATCTGGTGTGTTTTTTGTGTTATGCTGCAGTGTGCTGTAACAACACACTGTAGTATCACCATTTATTAGTGCTTTTAAAATCACAGATAAAGAAAAAATTTATCAACACTTTCAAAAGAGCTGATAAAGGACACCTTTAGTGGCGCTAAAAAAAAGTGCTGATAAATGGGACCTTTATCAGTGCTTCTAAAAGTGTGGATAAAGGTCTTATTTATCAGTGCTTTTGTTAGCATTGATAAATGTACCCTTTATCAGCACTATTTGAGCACTGATAAAATTCTTGGGATTTTAACGTCACTCAAGTAGTTATTTATTTTCTAGCATTGATAAATGCCATTTCTAGCGCTGTTAAAGGCCAATTTTGTAGTAGTATTTGTACCAGAACCGTTTTGATTACATCCAGAAGGTAGTGGAACGCTTCACCATGGGTGAAGCGAAACTGGTGAACACACCCATGGATGGACATTTCATGCTAATAAAGTAAAAGGACCAATGAATGGAATCTGAGTTCAAGTACATGAAAAAGATTCCATATGCATCAACTATAAAAAGATTGATTTACGCCATGATTTATATTCATCTGGACATTACACAAGTAGTGAGAGTTGGCACAAGATACATGTCAAATCCCAAAATAGAACATTGAGATATTGTGAAGTGGATTCTTCGGTACTTAAAGGGTTCCAAAATCATTAAACTTTTATTCAAAATGGATGAGTCTTTGTAAGGTTATGCCTATTTAGACTTTGGTGGTTATGAAGACACTCATAAGTTTACTACTAAATGCATGTTCACTTTTGGATGAATGATAATTATCCGGTTGTCTAAGCTTCAACCAGTCATTTCACTCTCAAAAATAGAAGTAGAGTACATAACATTGATGAAATATAAGAAGGAGTTGGTCTGGATGAAGGGGTTGATAGTGGATCTCAGATGGAAGCAATGCTCTTTTGTGATTTAAAAAATGTGATTCAATTAGCCAAAAATATGATGTTCCATTCAAGGATGAAGCACATTTAGCCGAATTATCTCTTCATCTAGATGTTGTTGGAGGATAGAGTGCTGAATCTATAGAAGATAAAAGAGACTCAAAATCCATAAGACATGTTGAAAAAGGTCATAGTCTGGGATGTGCCGATGTGATGTTACGTCTCGGGTGGGCCAAGATGACCGGAAGGCATATTAGGGAACCATGCTAGCTGCAATGGAAGATTGAGGCGAGCTAACATTTTCATATATTTTGTCTACTTTTTATTTTATTTTGAACCCATAATTAATATAAAACCTGAGTAAATCATTCATTTTTTTACTTTTGGAAATCTGGACTTTAAAAGATAAATGGACTAAAACATGGTTTTTAGTGGTTTATTTATTCTTTGGGTTTAATTGTAAAGCCATGTATTGATATTGGTTTTTTATTTTAATGGTTTAAATATTTTAATTTTATTTTAAAATGTTTTTAATCAATTCTGAATTGTATGGACAAAATCTACATTGAAATTCTATTTTCATGGTGTGCAGGTCGAAGTTGAAAAAATAGAATAGGCATAATTAATCGTGACTTTCCTTCATGTAGTTGATTCATAAACTATTTCCCTCAAATAATCATGCCCATGTTGAATGTAAGAAGATATTCAACTGACCATGATAATAAATTGACCGCACATAGAAATTTAACATACCACAAGAGTCCAAGATATCGCAAGAGTCCAAGCTATCAAAATAGATAAAGTGACTTCATGCAAAGATCCAATCAACTACATGATCATTCTGATTGATTATGCCTATCCAATCGACCATTCATGAAAATTATGCTAAGTCCTCAAGCGACCACATTATGATTCTAATCGACTGTGAGATTGGATTGACCATAAGAAGGAATCTGATTGACCATGTGAAGGTTAAGTGACCGTATGTTTCCAAGTGATCATGCCATGTGATCGATCAAAGACTTAACCAAATTTGATCTATGGGGGTCAAAACCAATAATTCCCAAAATAGAAAAATAGGATTAAGTCATCTAGGAAGAAGACAAGTTGAAACTTGTGACATTGAATGTAAGGATGAGGAAAGAGCGATAATGGCTATAAATATTTCCCTCCACCATTTTGTAAAAGAGGATTCAAAACTTGGCCTTCATCCTGGTCTCATTTAGCTTAGGGATTTATTATATTTATTTAATTTTAATTCCATTGTGTTCATCATTCCATGATGTTATTCTATCCCTATTTTATTTATATTTTCTCAACCCCATGATATACCCAGTGATCCCATACTCCATAATTATAGTTCACTTACCCATCATAGGTGGTCCAAAGGGAATTACATTGGGTCTTATTGAATTTATGCACTCAATTATTATTCTATTTATTCTTTAATTTTGGTCCGAAAGTGAAGGTAGGGTGTAGAGGATGTTATTTTCACTCTATATTCTATTAACACTACTACACTCTTACACTAGATGTGCAATAAATTTTCTCTCCAATCATATCACACTTCATACCAGTGGAGTTGTGTGGTTTTAAAGGAAGAATGATGAGCAATTTCTGCTAGATGTGTGAGTAAGTTCATTCTCTCAACTGAGGAGTGTTATTTCCCTTTCATCAAGGATAAAAATGAGATTATTATTCTACTATAGGATTACTTGTTTAAACTAGTGGTTTCATGCAAAATAAAATAGTAGAGGATGAGTAGGTGAATGATATTGAATCTTATCATTAAATTGGGTGATTTTAAAAAAGTTAGATAATGATAGACCCCATTGGAATTCATCCTTAGGACCATCCAAATTTCTCACATTGTATTCTATATTGAATTTCCATCCACCTTATATTTTCATCCATCCATCAACACCCCTTGTTTCCTGGTTTCAAAACCCAGAAAACACAACTAAAAAGAAACATAAGTTATGAGGATAATGAATTCTACTAGGCCTAACTCCTTGAGATATGACCTTGGTCATCCACTAGGATTCATTCCAGGTTTTTATAAATTCTGTTTGATGAGGTCCCGTGATAGGGATTCCATCAACTTGATAGCATTTCCAAGAATTTGAGATGAAATTTTCATCACTTTAACACATTTTTAAAAAGTGTGTTTCATCACATTTGTTTTTATACATGTATTTTTATTTGTTTATTTGTTTATTTTTTTTTTCTATCATTAATTTTTTCACTAGGTTAAGAAAATTAGGTGATAAATTAATTCATAATGGATCACCATTATTACTCCTAGTTAGAAAGGGCAGATGAACTTATTTCTTTGGTAAAAATATTACTTGACAATGAAACTGAGAAATATGTTCACCCATAAGTTCATGATGACAAGGAGGTGAAATTACTCAGTGTAGATGAACTAAAGGATATTCTCAATCAAGTAAAATACAAATTTCAAACTCTAGTGAAATAAGAAGAATAAGAGGTGGAAGTAATGGAATCCCCTCCTTGTGATAAGGAGGCTAAACCTAAAGTGAATCCCCTGATAATATCAACAAATAAGGTGGAGGATGAGCTTGAAGGAGAGGAAGTTATACACCTGTTTACCACTGAAAACATAATCCCAGTGGACCTTCACTTTGAAGCGGAATTAAAGGTTGATTTTATTAAGGGAGACTCATTTTATTTGAATTTTTCTTTCTATAATTTTATTGAAACTCAAATATACATTGATCTATCTTATGCTATAAATGAAAATTCAGAAGGATACTTTAAGACCTTTTATTTTGAGGATAAATAAGGGATGTAAGGGCTACAATTTCAAGAGAATCTAGAAAGTCCACTACTTCTTCCATCCATACTTCAAAACTTCAAATAGGAATTACACCTAGAGGAAGAACAACAAATTAAAATAATTTATGGGGGATTCCTTTAAAAAAATTTCATCCAAACTATATTAATAATGAATTGAATTATGATTTCCCTTAGAAAAAACTTGCAGATTTGGATAAACTTTTGTTTTCCCTTGTAGAAGAGGTAGAGGCTTTGGAAAAAGGAACAGAAGAACCACTATGGTTACCCACTAATATTGAAGGAGGATACAACACAAAGGAGTAATTTCATGATGAAAAACTAGTTCAAGATAAACCAGATTATAATCCACTCTTAGGAGCAGTTTTCACACACTCATTGAGCTATCCAAGGATACTGGTAGTTAAAGAAGAGATGGATGAAGAGTTTTTGGATATTTTTCTAAAGGAATTTTAAAAATAAGCTATGTGGGAGGTGGTTGAATTGGAAAAAGAAGTTAAAAAAATAGAGGCGCTTGTGGATATACCCTATGAAGAGACCCCTCAAGAACATTGCAAAGAATATATGGAGGGATTCATAAAAGAATAGGAGATTAATAAGTATGATTTTGATACTCTATTGGAATTAGGTCTAGGGGAATTCCCAGTGGGCTTTCATGAGGAAAAAAATGTTCAAGATGCTACATATGAAGGGTAGAACTTTGAATTAAACTCACTCTGCTTGAAATATTTTAAATTTGAATTACTTTATGAATTTACCTTGTTTGAACATATCCAAATAACATTATTGGAGAAACTACTGGAAGATGAATCCACAACAATTGTGGTTGAGGAGACTACATACATCATCCTCCCACCCCAACATCATGAGATAAACCACATTGATCAGGGGGTGGATAATAAGAAATCTATCAAAGGGGAAATATAATAATAAGTGATGATGAGTTTATATGGGAGGAATAGGATGTAGTTAATTTCATCACACAAACCACATTCTTCAGCTGAGGTTAACCATAGGAATGTCCAATTGTGTATAGTTAAAACAACAACCCCTATTGGGAGGGTAAAAACCCAAGAATATTTTCTTTGTCTTTTTATTTTATTTTATTAGTTTAAAAAAAAATTTATTATGCTTTTAATTTTATTTTTATAGGTTTTCCCTAAGTATACAACACCTAAGAGGCTAACTTAAACCTACTATAACAACAAAAACTAGGCAATTTCTATCCTTATATGACAATTTATTCACTACAATTTTTATACATATCTACTATAACTCAAATATTAAATGATAAATAAGTGTCAGGGTGTGATTCAAACCTATTTAGAGTAGTTTTAAATCATTTTTATGATTTTTCTTTTGGAATCTATAAGTAAATTGTTTCTTGTTATTTCCTTTCTTGTTTTTTATTTTTAGTGTGTTTTTAGATTAGAAAAAATGAACTTTAATTTTTGTTTTACCTAGTGGATAACCACATGATTGTTTTGAGGATTTATTTATTCTAAAATTTCTAGAATTGCATGATTACTCAGTGAGTTTTCCAATGTTTTTATATAAATTCTGTTTGAGAACTAGGAAATAGAGAATGATTGAATAGATGTCTATTGAATTGAAATTAGAACACAAGGAAACAAAAAATTTGAACTCAAACCTAGGTAACTTATACTTTTTGAAATATAAAACCTTATAGATCCAACTCAAAAGATATTAAAATAAGTTCTTTAAAAATGGAGTTAAATGAGAAACTGAGATCCCACAAAGAAAGATTTGATACATTAGACACTAGGTGTGTGAGTAAATAAAAACCTTTTGTAAATTCAATAAATGATTTGCACATACATGATCGAGAAAAATTAAATAATTTCCTAATTTTAAAAAATAAATTCATTTAGGTGATGGGAATATTGAACCAAAATGAAGAAGACAATTAACTTATAATAATATCATTTGAGTTGTATCAAGGAAGTGTAAAATGGATATTAGGTATAAAGAACTTTGGGGAGAGTGATAAATGAAAGTAATTATTGTTAAATTCTTAATTACACTTAAATATAATCTTTCTAAACTCCTAGAATCTTAATTTTTAATGCATTGAAGTGAGTGAAATGGATTAGATTTACATATGTGGCATGATTTTTTAAATAATGGATGAATATTTATTTTCTCTCTTTTTTGGTATGTGTATTTGAACCTAGACATGACTATAATTTTGTTAATATAAATTCTCTATATCTCTTTAGAGTGAAATAATGTAATTGTGAGAGAGTGATGTAACCCAACATTTTCATATATTTTGTCATATTTTCATTATATTTTGACCCCATAATTAATCTCAAAACTAGGTAAATCATTCATTTATTTTTACTTTTAGAAATATGAACTTTAAATGATAAATTTATTAAAACATGATTTTTAGTGGTTTATTCATTATTTGGATTTAATTGTGAAGTCATGCATTGATATTGCTTCTAGATTTTAATGGTTAAAAGGTTGAAATTCTATTTTAAAATTTTTTCAAATCAATTTTGAATCCCATATGAAAAGACTACAATGAAATTATGTTTTATTGGTGTATAGGTCAAAGCTGAAAAAATGGAAAAGGCATAACCAACCATGAATTTCCTTCATATGGTCAATCCACCAATCATGCTACTCGACCGACCATTCCTAGACTGATTGTAAGAAGATATTTAAATAACCATGCCACTCAACTGACTACATGAGGAAAATAAATGAACCACAAGAATCCATGCTAACATAAGAGTCCAAGATGCCGTAAGATCTGAGGTGACCACATGTGAAGATCTAATCAACTACATTATCATTCTATCAGACCATGCCTATCCAATTGATTATTCATGAAAATTCTACTAATTCTTCAAGTTACCACATAATGATTCCAATCAACTATGACACTGGATCAATATTAAGAAGTAATATGACTAACCATGTGAATCTCAAGTGATCGTATGATTCTAAGTGACTATGCCATACAGTTGATCCAAGACTTAACCAAATTTGGGTCATAAGTATCAAAATTGAAAATTCCCAAAATAAAAAATATTTACATCACATCAAATAAAAATCAATTTCCAATAGTTCCACCAAATCTTAATGAGCCATAAATATGAAACATGTGGTTCACATATAGCTGATAAAAATGATGGAGACTATGGGGAGAATGATGAGAAAGCTGGAAGAATCGAGAAGATACTCAAATGAAGAATCGTGACCCTTGAAGCTTCACATGTGGCAACCACCCTAGAAGAAGGAGAGTAAGACCTCATGACATTGAATGTGAGGAGGTGGAAGGAGCGATGATGACTATAAATTTTCCCCTCCATCATTTTGTAAAAGAGGATCCAAACTATGGCCTTCATCCTGGTTTCAATTAGCTTATGGATTTACTATAATTCTACAATTTTAATTCTATTTAGTTCATCATTATATGATGTTCTTATTTCCCTCCTTTATTTATGTTTTCTAAACCCATGGGATGTACCCATTGATATCATACTACATTATTATAGATCACTAACCCATTTTCGGTGGTCTAAGGGGAATTATAGTGAGTGTTCTTGAATTTATGAACTCAATTATTATGCTATTTATTATCTGATTTTGGTGTGAAAGTGAAGGTGGAGGGTAAAGGAGGTGATTGTTATTATATATTCAATTAACATTGCTTCACTCTTCTACTAACTATTCATAAAACTCCCCCTCCAATTGGATCACACTTCATACCAGTGGAGTTTTGTGGTTTGAAAGGAAGAATGGTGAGAAATTGTTTTCAGGTGTGTGAGTAAGTTCATTTTCTCGGTTGAGGAGTGTTCTTTCCCATTCACTAAGGATAAAAATGAGATTATTGGTCTACTTGAGGATTCCTTGAGTATATTAGTGGTTTTATACAAAATAAATTAGTGGATAATGAGTAAGTGAATGACGTTGAATATTCTCATTGAATGAGGTGATTAATAACAAAAGTAGACAATGATAGACCCCACTAGAATTCATATTTAGGATCATCTACCTTTTATTTAATTTCATTCTATCTCTCATTTCCATTCACTTTTTTTGCATCCATCAACCCACACCCCTATTTCCTACTTTAAGAACTAATAAAAAAAACCAAAAAGGAAAATAAGTTTTTAGGATAGTGAATTATTTGAGGACCAACTCCTTAAGAGACAAACCAGGTTAGCCACTCCTATACATTATAATTTTTTTATAAATTCTATTTGATGAGGCCTCATGTTAGGACTTACATCAAAGATTCAAGTGTGGATGGAAGTTTGTGGAAACTTACAGAGTATTTTTAGTGAATTCTAGGGAAATGATTCTCAAGTGGGATATTATTAGGATCACATGTGAAAACCAATTTTCGACTAAAGGAATTAGTCTACCAGAAAGAGAAATCACGAGATCCTAATTTTTAATGGTTTTAATGGTGATAGTGGAGTGCCAAAAACCCGTGTCCATGATGCCCAAATGTTGGGAAACTAAAAGTTACATGGATCTATAAGAGGAATGATGCCCTAATGTTGGGAAACCAGAAGTTACATAGACTTGTAGGATAGCTGATTCCATCAGATGGTACAACCAAATGGTGGTATAGTGGGATGATACAAGTGGACAAAATAACTAAAAGGTATAGTCAGATGTTACCCATGATCACTCAGATTAGTTGCAGTGTGGGAAAATAAAATTCCATAGTAGTCATTCTATGAGATCTTTGGAACATGCACAATGGAACAACTGAAGGAGTTGAGGCGATGAAGGTCCTTGACCGAACAATGAGTTCATCCGTAGAGATTTGATCAGGTGGAATTCATCCCGTAAAGATAAGGATGATTCAACTACCAAAATCACTGGTCGTACTATAATATATTTAGTAGGGAGGACAAATTGTGATTGATATGAGAAAAAAATTGTAATCAACTTCTGTTTACTTGAATAGAAGAGTTGTAGTGTTCCCTTGTGGATTAAGATGCAATTCAAAAGCATGTAAACTTGTGTTATTATTTTTCTTTGATTTATTTATTTCATTTTCTTCTAATAGTTCTTATCTATGTGTGTATAGAGGTTGTGCATTGTGGTGCAGTGATTTGGGTGAATAGTCTTCCATGTTCTGGATGATGTAGCATGGGATCTTTGTCAGTACTTTTTTTCCACCTTTAGTAAGTTCTAGTGAATATTTTATGGTGGGTTTACTAGATGGTATACATGATCCCATTATATGGTACATTGTTTTCTTGTGGAATTTCATGATAAAACGAATTTCCATTATCCTTAGGTTTAATTATCTCTTCAACCAACATGTATTTTTCCCTTTCATTTGATGGGATTTTTTATCTTTTAAACCAAGTGGTCTTCCAAACTTTAGATGTGGATTAGAATCATTATTGATTACACTATTATATTTTCCTTCAGAGAAATATATTCTAACTAGTGCATTTACATTAGGTATATATGACCTTGTAACTATTTCAAATCATTGAATGAATTAGTAAAATAATTTTATAAAATTTTCAAATTAATGCTCTTTTTAAATTCTGGTTCACTCATATTAGTATGAGGATCAAGATGAAACAATGAAGTCATTTTCCATGATATTTATTTTTATAATAAATTTTTTCACCTCTGAAGGGTGTTCCTGATCCCCATGGGATGATAAGTAGTGCATGAGCATCAAAGATACACTCTTTTTAATGGTTTCACTGAATAAACATGCAACAAACTTCTTTCAAAAATCTTACACGATGAATCCATAATTTGGACTTCCATGAAAAATAAAATAATTATTTTAATATTTTAAAAAAACCAAATATAGAATGAATAAAAAAACAAAAATCCAACTCACTTTAAACATATCATACATAATAAAAGAAAACACAAATTCTAATCCCAAGATAAAGAAAGGCTAAAATGGTTAATACAAATATACAAAAAACGAAACCCAATATAAAGATTTGATGGTTTCCTCATGACCCAAGGTCACTATCCAATACCGTCATCAAACCCACTCCATGATAAAACCAAGAGAATAAATCCACAAAATGGGAATTATTAATAACCTGAACTTGAACCTATAAAAACCACTAGGTTTACCAACATTGAGTGGTATAACTAGGGTGTGAGTAAAACAACCCAATATGATTTCACCAAAGAGTCCATTAATTTATTTTCTCAAAACATTCTATAAAAACTAGTTTAAAATAAAATTTATAAAAATAATCCTTTTTAGAATTTAAGTAAACCAAACAACATATGAAAATCCCAATTTTTCCATTTTTAAAATCGACCCACATTATTAGGAGAAATAACGATGAGTTCAAAACCCTTTTTAAATAAGCTAAAAAATTCATTTAAAACCACAAGAGATTTAGAGTTAAGTTGAAAATACTTTCTTTGCCAATTCATTTCCAAAATCATTTAATAACTTGTTTTCAATTGATGACAAAAGTAAAAAGGACTAAAAACATAATGTTTACACATATGAGAAATCCCTTAAATAAGTAAAATAGAAATCCATGTCACATGAAAATAATTATCACATGAAATAAAATGTACACATCAATAAGATTCATTTATAACATAAACAAAAATTCCAAAATAGGAATCATAGGAGTAGACCTAAGGTAGATAAGGTCAAGGAACTCCAAGGATCCTCATACTTTATTATGACCAAAACTAATCCTACCAATTGTGTGTAAGCTACTAAGGAGAGCATCAAATTAGAATATTAGTGTGGTGACACCCATATGAAGTTACCACAATCATACGATCCATTTTATAGTAATTTTTAGTTATTTAGTGTCATAATCCAAGGCTAGAGAGAGCTTCTTATCCATAGATACTTTCCCTAGGTCCTTACCCTAGCTCATGGGTTTCCCATTAATAAAGATACCAGAGGTGGGATAACATTGATCATAAAAAATCATATAAAAATAAAAAAACTCATAACAAATCACATCAATATCCACTCCTCATCCCACCCCAATACACCCTTTTTAAATAAACCCCTAATCATTTACACAAGAATCATTCAATAATAAAATCCATCTCTCTATAAAGGAAAGAATTTCCACGAACCGTCCCTATGAGGCCTATGCCACAAATCCCAAAGCCTACCTCCAATAGGCTAGGGGACTGAAACTAGTGTCACTAATATGGGAGGCCTTAGCCTAAATACCTATATACACAAACACATATCCAAGACCATACAATGTTGAAATGTAAAAACAACTGAACAACCATGTATGCATACATCTAAATCTCACAACCAGAGTATGAAAGAAAGTAAAGGAAATCAAATAGGAAAAAACACAAGACCAAAAAAAAGAGTCTAAAAAACAAGTCTAAATTGAAAAAAAGATAGATACTACTATCAAGATACTACAGGAACACATCTTGGTCTATCCGGTCTCACTAAGCACTGTCTGGTCCTGGTCCATCTTGAAATCTGTCAGAAGGTCAATCGTCTGCACCATTTATGATACATGGGGGAAAATACCATGAAGGGGTGAGTATAAAAATACCCATTAGGACACATTGAAAGAAAAAATCATACAAAAAAATAATAACAGTCAGCTCTACATAGGTATATGTCTACAATACATATAACCAAATATCCAGATATACTCAACAAATACATCCAATCTAAAGGTATGACACCATCGCAATTACATCCTAGGATTATAGCTCAAAGTTCTCACATATCACTCATCTGGGAGAATAAACTCCATGAGTCTGATAACACTAAGGGAGTCCATATAATAGGTAAATGCTCATTAGATCTCACCATTATAAGTACACACTGAAAGTTTAAAGAGATGCGATACATAGATAAGGATCACTCCCAAGGCCATGGGGTATACCAAAAACTCAATTTGGATTAAAACTCTAAGTAGAGTATTGATACCCGCATAGTGTTGGTCATGAAGATACCAAGAACTCCGACTAGGGTACAAAAATGAATAGAGGATCTCACTCTGATCCTCACAGAAGGATTCCAACAACTCTATATAAGTAGTATTACTGAAGGGATTGCTGTCCTATGTGTTGGAGAAAATTCCATACTAACCCTCAAGGAATATATATGGGGAATTAACCTTAAAAAAACTTGTCCAAGATATATAAGATAAGGGTTCCAAGCCAACTTTAAGGGAGTATACAATGTGTAGTAGGGGTACACGCCGTGTCCTTTTGACCTTGGGTCCTACCCATGTAAACAACCCCTGTCTGTGTCTGTGTAATAGTACACAATGTGTGGATACCCGTGTACTTCATCTAGTGTACCTGTACACAGGTATGACTATGTACACCTGGACAATCCATGTCTATATAAGAGTACATGGCGTGCCCATGTACTTAATCCTATGTCCATGTACCCATTGAGGTACACACCGAGCCTTCAGGGAGGGGTCACACACCTTGTCATAGGGTTATAGGCTGTGTGATATTTAACTTTCTACCAAAACCCTATCCGCCTCTAGGAGGGTCCCACACACCATGTAATCCCAGATTACATTCCATGTGGATCTAGTTTTTCTAGAAACCTAGGTTCTTCCTTCCGCATGCGCTCGTTCCGTCACCACCTCAAAATCCAGCCTCAAACTCAACCTAAATCACAAATATATTCTGGCTGAGCCTTTCCATAACCGTTCGCCAAAATCTAAACTTCAAATCCATTCAAAAAATATATTTCATTCATCTCTTCACCATCTACATTCCCCACTTGAATCATGGGTCTTTAATAAGGTCCAATACACTCATCGCTATCACCATCGCACCTCCGTTATGTCATGCTAAGTTTGGATCTATAATATCAAATCTTTTCACCAATAAATTGGTTCACAATGATTGATTTATCAGTGGATTTCGAACCACGGGCCAATCAAGAATGCCCATGATGAATGAAGAAATCTAGGGAGAAAAGTACAATGAACAATCATGAGGAATAGAACTCAGCCGATGTTCGTGTCAACCTCGATTCATTACTCTTAGAATGATGAATGAAGAGATAATAAATAATCACAAAGAAATTATCCCAATAAATCCTCTCAATAATCACATCCCACAATCTGCACATTCCACAGATCAATCTATTGGTTGATTGATCTGTGTTCATTGTAGAAATAAAAAACAAGGAAAGAATCCAACTTAAAAAATGTCCCACCTCTATTTGAATTGATCGTTAATGAATAATGAAGTGATGTTGTTGTCATTGTCAAGATCCTCTAATTCTGTTTCACATCGATCGCCGATCCATGATCTGGAAGAATTTCATTTGAGAGAGATCCTCTAATGATTTCTCCAACATATCCAGGGTTATGTGACTAACCTTGGAATTCCATCATAACCACATAATAATAGATGGGATTAGGTTTTTGCATCAATGGATGAATTAAAATAATTTTATTTTATTATTTTATTCATTTTTATGCCCATGATGACTTTTTCACAAACACCCAGTGGCGAAAAAGGTTATGTCACAACTAGGATAAAAATCACATTCTGAACTCAATGATGCCCTTAGATTCCTGATTCAAGCACTCATTTCGAATTAGATCCACTTTTTCAAGAAAAATATGCACACATTCTATTTAATATATTTAATATATTTCAAACATTTATTCCTGGAACACCAAGCCTTAGAATCACACACCATATCGACCCTTGGTCTCAAAAATAATCCATATAATATAAAAAAAAAATACATGAAAAATATGATTCATTAGATTATATCGACCTTGGGGATTTACATCGTGAAAATCCCAAACAAGGATACACAAAGATATGTGAGTACTAAGCATGAATCTGAGCCTCCCACTCCCAAGTACTCTCTTGAATATTCCTATGCTTCCACCAGACACATACTTAAGAAATTGATCACCAAAAAAGGATACTCTTCTACTGATATTTAATCTCTACTGGGTACTTAGCAATGGTAGCTCCATCCTAGATGTCTAGCTCACCCCAGTTGATAATGTGCAATGGGTCATGCATGTACCTACTCAGCTGCAACATGTGGAATACGTCATGTACCTAGTATAACTATGGAGGTAGAGTTAAGAGGTATGAAACCTCACCAACTCTACTAAATATTTGGAAAGGGATAATGAATCTTAGAGATATCTTGCCACCTCAGCCAAATCTCCACAATCCACATCAAGGTAAAACCCATAGGAATACATGGTCTCCCTCATCGAACTCAAAAGGTCTCCATAATTGGTCAACATAAGACTTATGATGGATTTTTTAAGTCCTCATCCACTCTTGGATGATCTTCACCTTTTCTGTAGTAGTTCGCACCAACTTTGGACCCATAAGTGCTGACTCTCCTAGGTCATCCCAACAAAGTGACAACCTGTAGGGTCACCCATATAAAGCCTTGAATGGTTCCACAATGGTGGTGTAATGGTAGTTGTTTTTGTATGAAAACTCCACTAGTGGTAGGTTATCCTCCTAAATACAACCAAAGTCCAACATGCAAGCTTTCAATATGTCCTATATAACCTGAATAGTTAGCTCATTCTGGATGTAAAATGCTATGCTCAAGCATAACTGAGTCCCAAAATCCTCTTGAAATACCTTCCATAACCGATATGTGAAGTGAGTATCATGGTCATAAATGATCATTGAGGGAACTCCATGGAGTTGGACTATCCCCCACATGCAGAGGCATCCCAAGATCTCTACTGAACTCTGCTCCTAAATAGCTAGGAAGTGGTCCAACTTGGTGAGTTAGTTTATAATCACCTAGATGGAATCGTGTCCCCTGGACATATGTGGTAATCCCATCATGATGTCTATAGATATCCCATTCTACTTCCAATTTGGAACCACAAGGGGCTGAGCTAAACCCACTGGAACTTGGTGCTCATGTTTCACTTGCTGAAAAGTAAGACATTGAGAGACAAAATTTACAACTACCTTCTTCATTCCTATCCACCAAAATTGACGTCGAAGGTCCTAGTATATCTTTTCTAACCTTATATTTACCGCCAAAGAAGATGTATAAAACTATCTCAGATTCTCCTCCCATAACTTCATTGCTACTATCGTGCGTCATATGAAAAGAACAACATGCTCCCCACCTTCAGAAAATACATTAGGAGATTATTCAGTGGATATATAAGTACGTAGGGTCTCATAGTTGGTATTCCCAAGCTATGAATCCCTGATTCACTACAAGAGTGTAGGGGTAACAATCATCGAATGGGGGTAAGTTGCTCCATCTCCATCTACAAAGGATAATTTCAATGAGGTCAACTGCTCTGACATTTCGTTCAGTAACTGCGAAAAAGATCTCCTGCTGAGATCATCTTCTTCCACATTCCCTTTCCCAGAAGTATAGATAATATCAATGTCATAATCCTAGAGGAACTCTAGAAATTGCCTCTATATCAATATAAGGTCCTTCTAAGAGAATATATATTTGATATACTTGTGATCAGATTAAATGATAAACTGCTCGCCCATAAGGTAGTGTAGCCACATCTCTAGTGCAATGACTACCACTTCTAACTCAAGATTATAGGTCACATAGTTCTTCTCACATGTTCTCAACTGATGTGAACCATATACAATCAAATATTTCCTATTCATCATAACACAACCAAGCCCAGTTCCTGATGCATCGTATAATACTACATACTCTACACCATCCTATATAAATCTTAAGATGGGAGTTCCCATAAATCTATGACTTAACTACTGAAAATCCTACTAGAACCTCTCTATCCACACGAAAGGTTTCCCATTTTGGGTCAAAGATATCATGGGTGCTGATATCCTAGAGAAATGAGGTATAAATCTTTGTTAATATCCTTCCAACCCAAGGAATCTCCACACCTACATCACACTCTTGGGTGCCTCCCAAGCTAAAACTGCCTTAACCTTGGCTGGGTCCACTGCCATACCATCTGTTGAGATAACATGTCATAGAAAGTGGATCACATGAATCCATAACTGGAACTTCAAGGACTTCCCATAAAGATGGTTCTATTAGAGTACATCCACAACTATCCTTAAGTGTCTCTCATGCTCCTCCTTGGATGCCGAGTACACAAGGATCTTCAATGAAGTATACTACGATTCGGTCTAAGAAAGGATGAAAGATCCAATTTATGAGTCTCATGAACACTTCTGGAGATTTCTTCATGACAAAGGGCACCACCAAGTACTCATAGTTATCATAGAGACATATGAATTTCATCTTCAGTATATCCTCATCCTGTACTTGAAACTGGTGATAACTTGAAATGAGGTCAACCTTCAAAAACCATCGATCCCCTCTCAACTGATAAAAGATTTCATTGATCCTCGGTAGTGGATACTTGTTATTCGAGGTTACCTAATTCAAGCATTGGTAGTCTAACCTAAATATCATGTCCGTCTTCTTGGTGAATAAAATTGGGGCTGCCCAGGGTTAAACACTGGGTATAACAAATCCCTTCCTCTAAAATTCCTCCAACTGCACCCTCAACTCATGGAGATTTGGAGGCACCATCTGATATTATGGTGTAGATATCAGTGCCATACCAGGGTGCAGATCAATGAAAAAGTAAATCTCTTAGCAAGGAGGTAATCCTGGAACATCTTTGGGAAATATGTCCTCATACTCCTCCACCTCTCTAGGAAACTAGAAATTCATAACATCCCTTAAACCAAGGGTCATACTAGCCAACCGATGAGTAATCAGCTACACCCTCCTATGCATGAGTCCACCCATAACTTCATGGGATTACTTTTCACCCACAAAGGAAAACTTGGTTCCATCACTTTTGACACACTACATCCTCTGCCTATAGTCAATTTGGGAATGAACTGTAGATAACCAGTCCATACCCAAGATGAAGTTGTAAGGACTCATCGATGCTACAAATAGATCCCAAAAAAATATCACCTACCAGAGTCAGGTCACACTGTTGAAACAAGCATGTGATCACCTAGTCATCTCTGGTAGGAGTCTCCAAGTGTAATGGTCAGGACAAGGTCTCAACTGAAATCTCTAAGTCTCAAACCAGATAGGTAGAAAGAAAGGAATGACTAGAACCTGTGTCTATTAGTATTGAAACTAAGTTATAAAAGAAAAATATTATACCTTGAATCATTCTCAAAGCCTATAGTTCGTAATCCTTGAATGCCTATAGCTATCCCCGCCCCTGTTTTCCAACTCCCTGAGCCCGACGTGGATCACCTGGGGGTAGTGGTGGTAACAAGTCAAAGCATCTACCGAATCCATCTTCTCTGCCCACTCCTTTGACACATCTAAATACCTATGAACATATCCTCTCTTTCCTCTACCTTTTCCTTGGAGACCCATCCATGGTCTCCCTGTCATCTATACAACAGGTTGGACAATCTCATGAAATATGTCCCCTGCCTTCACATGAGTATCAACGCTTCTCCACGAGCTTACTAGATCCATCCTATGATCCCAGAACCACATAACCTCTATATTGGGACCTCCTCCTTAAACATATCTCACATAAAATAATCTAATAATGACGTCAAATCCCTGTTTCCAAGGTCTCCGCTCTTGGTTTCCCACTGCCAGCAACCAATGGTTGTGTTTTCTCAGCCAAGAAACTCCCAACCACTAAATATCACTCAATCACCCCAGCATAATTATGAATGCATATATGGATAAAAATTTCAAAAATGTATCTAGGTAGTCCTTGATATGAGGTTTGATCTTGAAATAACTAACCCTGAGCCATATCCATCAAGTACCTAGAGAGGTTGGTAAACTTCGATGAATACTCATCTACTATCGCGCTACCCCGTTGGAGCTATAGAAGATCATGGATACGTACATACCTCATAATAGGTAGAGAAAACTAATATATGAAAAGGCACTCAAAATATGACCATTCTAATGTCACCTCATCATAATACTGGATCACCAAACCCTACCATTTTCTTGCTGATCCATGAAGAAGGCTCACTACTAGGACCACCATCTGATCTGCTAGTGTCCCGAATAGATGAAAATATCATTCCAATGCCTCAAGATAGTCCTCAGATGCCTATGAGTCCATATTGACTTAGAACATGAGAGATATATGTCACTAAAAATCATAAAGTGCACTCATCCTACATACCTCATCTGCTAGTACTATGGGTACCATCTACTGATCTACAGGTGGTGGTACAGCTGGTGCACCACCTAGAGGTAGAACCTCTAGAATTGGTCCCTGTATTGATGTCTCGTCACTGAGGGGATCATCCTCTTGATCTTGACACTAAATCCTAGCTGTCATATTCCATAGAGGCATCCTGAAATAAATAATATTTTCTATGATCAATGAGTATATTTAGATAGATGACTCAAGAAGGACATGGAAACCACAACCCATTCCTATATGATGCACGTACCATTATTTTCCCTACAACCAGTTTTATCATGTACCGAGTCAGAAAGTAGGTGACCAGAGTCCTGGTGTATGGATACATTGGCCGTCGTACTAACACTAGAGTCCCTGACCTAAAATTTGAACTCAAAACATGTAACGTCCTGGTTCCGAAAGCCACCCAGAGGCGCCCTGTCCCCGATCGATAACATGGACTCAATCACATTTCCCCAAACACCAGAGGCTGTCGACTAGAAACGAGGGCCTTGGGTGTGATAGTGGGGAAACTATTCCCTCATTGGAAGAGTACACTGCGGAAGTAAACAAATAGTAATAGCGGAAACAGTAAGCATTCCATACAATAGTAAACAACAGAAGACTGATAAGAAACAACTGAAGCATATATATAAATGATGAATGCTACATATTTATCTGGGAAAACATAAAAACAAGTCAAAATTCTGAAATTAAGTACTAAACCAAAGTACAAAAGAAAATATACAAAATCCTCAGCATTGTAATCCATGGCTTGGTCCCATGCTCTCCACCTCCACATCAATCAAGTACCTGAAGTAGAAGGGCGCTTGCCCTTATCTATACCTACAGCAATATAATATGTTTGGACCCAAAAGAATGACCCAAACAGGGTGTGAGACTAAATACCAGTAGGTAACCACCCAAAGATCCGTTCCTAACATTCAGTGAATATATATGGTAGGAAATAAATAAACAGCAGAAATATACAAGGAAGTAATCAGCAGTAACCATTCCTACTATTTAACCAATCAATATCACATAGCAATTAGATAGCTAATCAAATAGGTAACCCTATGGGTAGTACTCACATCCTAAAACCTCTGGTTCACCCTAAAAAAGACAAGCATGCATCTAAAACAACAATAACCCTCTAGGAAGTACACATAGCCTATCCCCTTTGGTCCAGTCATAAGGGCGTAACAAAGATTCTTTGAGGAAGCATACTCAGTCAAATCATCGTATAGTCAAACATGATAAAAGACTCTCTGAGTAAGCTCACACGGTCAATTATCCTTATAGTCTAAGGCAATTTAAGACTCTCTGAGGAAGCTCACTCGATCAATTCCCCTTACAGTATATAGTGATTAAGGACTCTCTGAGGAAGCTCACATGGTCAATCCCCCTTATAGTCTACTATACCAAGTTCTCACGACCCTGTGTAAGTCCAACATGCATAGCAATGAAATAAGGCCAAAGTAAACCTCAATAACTTCTTGGATAAAAATCTACAGCATAACAACATGTAAAAAAACAATCACTCCATCCTATAAGCGCTAGGCATGGGAAACAGACAAGGCAGCCTAATGGCTAAGCAGACCAAACGACCATAAACAGAACATGCATGGGAAAACACTTCCAATATCACAACAATTAATCCTAATCTCAATCAAATATCCTCTACTCAAGCATACAAGCATAGTAAGAAATTATCATGGCTAAAACGGTAAATATGCAATAGCCCGTTCAAGGGTATTGGGTACAATTGCACATATAACTCAAAGACTTTTAACGGAAAGGCACAAACCACCTACCTTAGCATCTTAAGATCACTATATGTGAACCTCGAGCCTTGAATCTCCCAATAACACCGTAGATATAAAAAAACTCTAAAACGATCAACCAAGGATAACTTGGATAAGAAGAGGAATCAGGAAACAAGGATTTAGAAGAAGGAAGATCTTATCACTATGGTTAAAACACAATCGATGACGGTCTATTCGGAGAATAGATGCGCGATCGGGGACTCGGGGAAGTCTCGGTGCCGTACGGGTGCTCTCGAATGAACGAGACCTAGAAGTAGGATGTTCTGTCCATCAGACGTGACCCCGATGTGTTTAATGAAAAAATAAAATACACGGTATGTACTTTTTAAGTACACAACATGTACTTTCCTTTTCCATACTTCACTTTAGGTAGCCTCCAAGTCACCCCACACGACCGTGTGCAAGGCCGCTACACGTCCAACACACGACTACCCACGGTAACCGAGTACATAGTGTGTACTCATAAAGTACATGGCGTGTACTTAGGAAATTTCTAGAGATTCCTCTTTTTCTCAAAAAATGACCAGAAAAGGAAAAACATACCTGAAAAGAAGGTCCGGGTTCTTAAAAACTTCCCCCCTTACAGAAATTCATCCCTGAATTTCCCTAGCAAGGCGCAAAAGAAGAAACCTCGAACAGCTCTGGACACTACGATCGTACATCAACCTCCCTCTCCCAAGTCTCGTCCTGTACTCTCCTGTGCTTCCATAGCACTCATACCAGAGGAACATACTGTCCATGAAGAACCTTCGTACTTCTGTAAAAAATCCGGATAGGATGCTCCTAAAACGATGCATCCAACTCTAACTTGACTTCCTCAGGTTGGAAAGCATGAGACAGGTCTGAGAAGTAACGTTGAAGTTGAGAAATGTGGAAGAAGTCATGCATAGCCCTGTACCTCTGAGGTAACTAAAACTGATAGGAAACCAGCCCAACTCTCTCCAACACCTCAAACGGCCTGACGTACCTCGACAAAAGCTTACCCTGTATCGTAATCCTTCTATTCCCCAACCTTGGTATGACAGGTAGGAAAACCTGATCTCCGACCTCGAACTCCAAAGGTCATCTACGCTGATCAGCATAAGACTTATGATGATACTGTACATTAGCCATCCTCTTCCAAATAAACTCTATCTACTCTGTGGTCTCCTAGACAAGATGAGGTCCCAGTATAGCTGCCTCTCCTGCCTCCAGCCAACATAAGGGTGATCGGCCTGGCCTACTATACAAAGCCTCATAAGGTGCCATCTTAATAGTTTCTTGAAAACTATTATTGTAGGAAAACTCCACAAGAGGTAAATGTCTCTCCCAAGAACCTCCAAAATCTAGAATGCATGCTCAGAGCATGTCCTCAAGCACCTTAATCGTATGCTCGAACTAGCCATCTGTCTGAGGGTGGTAAGCTGTACTCAAAAGTACCTGTATACCCAAAGCCTTCTAAATCCCCTTCCAGACCCGAGAAGTAAAACATACATCCCTATCTGAAATAATGGAGTGTGGAACTCCATATGAACATACAATCTCTCGAATGTACAACCACCCCATCTCATCAACACCGAAGGTCTCCTTGATCAGAAATAAGTGAGCAACCTGCGTGAGTCTTTCTATGACAACCCAAACTACATCATTCCCTCGAGGCGATCTCTATAAACCTGTCACTAAATCCATCACGATGTCATTCCACTTCCACTCGGGAATGGGTAACTATTGTAAAAGCCCTGCTGGTCACTGATGCCCCGCCTTCACCTGCTGATAGGTGGAACAACTCATGATGAAACCAACAACATCTCTCTTCATACCTAGCCACCAATACTGGCGGTGTAGATCACGATACATCTTGGTGATGCCAGGATGAACTTCCCAAACTGAGGAATGAAAGTACCGCATCATCTCCTCGCGTATGTCTATTGGTACCCATACATGCCCCTAGAAACGTAATATCTCATCCTCACCTATTGGTCCATCTAGGAATAGGGTACTCTCCTGACATGCTTTCCCGTAGGACTAGGCCTTCAGAATCTGATAGCTTCCTCATTCGCACTCGATCAAGAAGACTAGAGACAATAGCTACAGAAGATAGAAACTTCTGCCCCTATCTGTTGTGCACCTCCAAATGCATATTAGAGAACAGATCCATAAGCTGCCACTCACTACTAGCCTTCCGAACCACCTGTATCTGAGTCCTCTTTCTCAACGCGTCAGCCACTACGTTGCCTTTCCCATGCGTGTAGGCAAGCTTAAAGTCAAAAGACTGAAGGTACTCAACCCACCTTCACTGTCTCAAATTCAGATCAAGATGAGTGAAGATGTACTTGATACTTTTATGGTTGGTGAAAACCACAAAATTATCTTCCAGAAGATAATTTCTCCAACAATGTAAGGCATGAACAACTTCCTCCAACTCAAGATCATGCATTGGGTAATTCCTCTAATGTGGCCTCAACTGCCGAGACCCGTACACAACGACTCCTTCTCCCTACATAAGCACAACTCCTAGCCCGATACCTGAAGCATCACAATAAACGGTATAACTCTTTCCCGGCTCTGGAAATACTAGTATCAGTGATGAAGTTAACCTCCCTTTCAGCTCCTGAAAGGCTGACTCACCCTTCTTAGTCAGGCCCGTTAGAGGCACTACTAATCATGAGAAGTCCTAAATGAAACGTCTATAGTATCCATCTAGCCCTAAAAAACTCTGCACCTCAAAGACGTTCTTCAGATTTACCTAGGAAACTGCTACTCTCACTTTCTCTGGGTCTACTGAGACTCTTGTCTCTGAGATAAAATGACCCAAGAAGTGAATCTGTTCCATCTAAAAGTGGCATTTTGAGAGCTTAGCATATAACTGATGCTCTCTCAGTGTACTCAAAATGATCTCAAGATGGGTAGCATCATCATGTCGAGTGTGATAGTACACCAAGATGTCGTCCATGAAGACAACCACAAAAGAATCCAAGTATGGATGGAACACTCGGTTCATCAGTGCCATGAAAACTGCAGGCGCGTTCGTGAGACCGAACGACATAACCATATACTCGTATAGACCATACCTACTCCGGAAGGCTGTAAGAGGTATATCTGATGGTCTAACGCACAACTGATGATAAAAATACCTCAAGTCAATCTTCGAGAACACCCGGGATCCTCGAAGCTGATCAAAGAGATCATTAATCCTCGACAAAGGATATCGGTTCTTGACCATCAAATGGTTCAACTTCTGATAATACACACAAAGTATGAGGGTACCATCTGCCTTCTTCGCAAAAAGGATAGGAAAACCCCAAGGAGAAGTACTGGGTCAGATGAAACCCTTTGCCTGCAACCCCTCCAACTACTTATTAAGCTCCTATAACTAGTGTGTATCCATCCTATAAGGAGGAATGGACACCAGTGCCACTCCTGGCACAAGATTAATTGAAAAGTCTACCTCTCGCTCCGGAGGTAAACCTGAAAATTCCTTGGAAAGACATCTCTAAAATTATCTACCATTGGAGGAAAGTCTATCTGCAAATTCCCCTGGTCATCCAGATATAGAATAGAAATCTGGGCTGTAACTCCTCCTAAACCATGATGCTCTAGACCCGCTCTACTCGCCTGGACATCCCACTCGCCCTTATAAAGAAACAATCCTCCCTCTGGTGATATAAAACTCACCCTACGACGATATCAATCGACGACTACCTGGAAGGGAACCAACTAGTCCATTCCGAGAATGACATCATAGCCTGTCATCTCTAGGACATAGAGGTCCCATAGAAAGTGACACCCACCAACCTCTAGAGGGAACTCCTTGCACTGACTTACACTAGTTGTTCTTGTCCCCAAAAGAGTGTATAGCGTCAATATATCGATAGAAGAAAATATACAGAGCCCAAGGCTCTCCACAACAGCAACAAATATAAAGCTACGGGAATCCCTTGTTTCAAAAAGAGCAGAAGATAAAACTGAGGCGACTAGAATCGTACCTCGAACTGTAGAGGGTCCGGGATCCTTCTATTGCTGGGTCTGATCCACTGCAAAAGTCTGGCATGCTCCATGACCCTGAGACCCTGCCTGACCACTCTAAGCTAATCCACCCTGCTATCACTAATAGCTTGACGATTGACCACCACGACCACGACCTCCACCTCTTCCTAAATGGACGGAAGAACTCTAGTTCCCAGACTAGTGATAAACTGGTGGAGCTTCTCCTGTATGAGTAGTCATAGATAAACCCTTTTCACCAGCTGCTGGTGAGAAAACCTAGCAGAAATGATGAAGATGACCCATATTGCCACAAGATCGGCACTCCACTGGGTCTCTCGGGCATTGTGGCCTCGTATGCCCACTCCTATCGAACTGGTAGCACACCACCTGGCTACCAGAAGGTGCATCCCACCTATTCTGATCTCCTTATGCCACCTCACTATGACGCTTCCCACTATTGGCCAGAGAAGCACTAACCCTGGATGCTGAATCGCCCTGGCTCACAACTCCAAAATCCCTCAGATTATGCTCTATGATCAACGCCTGGTTGACTATAGAGGATATCAAATTCAACCTAAAGATGTTCAACTGGGATAAAATATCCTTTTTGAGACCATCCTCAAACTTCCATGCAAGGAACAACTCATCTCCCCCCTAGAAGGAGTGTAAAGTGATTCATCTTGGTAAAGTGAGAAGAATACTCCAGAACAGAAAGAGTACCCTAGTCCAGACTCATGAACTCTCGGGATCGATCGGCCCTCAAGGTCTCTGGATAGAATTAATCATAGAAGGTGCACTGGAACTCCTCCCAAGCCATATTCTTCTGGCATCCCACCTGTGAGATCACATCCCACCACCTCTTGGTGGAGTCTCAAAGAATATAGGTAGAGAGATTGACCCTACTCTCTGGAGGTGTTTCCAGATACTCTAAGATCGTCAATATGGATTCTAGCCATGATTCTACATCCTGGGGTCCCCCATCCCCTGAAAAAGTGGGAGGATGATACTGCTGAAAGAGCTGTGTCAGTTCTGCCATCGATGGGGAATGATACAGTGCCCCCTGAAAGGTCTGCATCATCCTCATAAAACCCTCCCTAAACCATTCATTAGCACCTGAGTCAGGTATAACTGCTGGTGCCAAGACTGAAGCAACTGGAGGATCTGCAAGAAGTCCCTGATCAGCTATATCTGGTGTCTGATCATTCCCCTACAACTGGCGGACAACCGGAGGACGTATCGGTGGCATGACTCTGTAAGGTCAAGCACACACCTTAGATCAAGTTTATCAAGGACTGAAAGCTTATAATTAAAAGAAGGGAACATGAGAAATAAATCATTCAAGTTTATCAAAACATGACTACACAACATGTATGTCCCCTACATGGTGTGTTCCCTTAAGCCATTCACATGGGCGTGTACTTCTGCCAACCCAGGTCATGTAACACCCCACACACACGACATGTTTTCCTCACACATGATGTGTACTTGAACTCTCATCCCCTGCCCAAGTACTCTACACGGCTAAGCCACTCAATTCTCTTAAACTAAGACTACACAGAGTGTTTGTTCCAGACACGGCCTGTACTAGACAAGTTTCAACAACCTGTGTTGTTAGTTACACGGCCAGCTACATAGCTCACTCTACATGGTGTGTTCTAGGTGGACACGACATGTACTTGAAGGATTTTCCCGACCCGTGTTGTTCGTTACACGATTGGATACTCGGGTTACACTACACGATGTGTTCTATCCTAACACGATGTGTATATTTTAAGCTTCATCCCTTCGTGTCGTTAGTCAAATGGGTAGACACATGTTCATCACAACACGGCATGTACGTACCATACACAGCGTGTTCCAACAAGATTTTTCACAACCCCGTATCTCTGTGCACACAGTCAGTGACACAGCTAAAGACTACAAGGTGTGTACATTCAGTACACGGCGTGTACTTAAGAAAAACTGTTCCTTCCCGAACAGAAGGACACATGGCGTGTGTTCACAACTACATGTCATGTATTCTGGGTTTTTCCTGATAGTAAGCCTTAGAAACTACTCCAGAACCCAGAAAAACACTGAAACGAACATTGAAAGTGCCAAATTCTGATCCATGAGGTCCCATACTCCCCGCAAATCAAATCTTGGCATCTTATACATGTCAAAAACATGGGTAATAGTACAATGATCCACAAAATTATGGTTAATGAGGGCCCATAACACCTCAAGAACCAAAGTTTATAGTCTATACAAACAAAACCTTACACAAAAAATACCGTATCAAACAATAGGTATTTTATCAAGGCATCTATCACAACAATATGCATATTTTACACAACATCTATCACAACAACATAAAATTTCTAATTCACCCTAAATGGCATGGCAAGAATGCATGACATGTGATTTCTAGCAAGTTTCTATATGATGAATGAGATGGCATACCCTCATCTCATCGGGTTGTGACAGAAATAGAACCTCAATAGCATCAACATTAACATCAAAAAACATGTGAGTCACCCAATGGTGAAATCAAATCAACTATCAAATTGAAAAATCAGAAAAATTGCAATAATCGAGGTAAATTAGCTTTTCCCTGTAGACGGGTTAGCTACTCCTAGGCACAAATCATTACTAATTACCTATTCTGTCCTATCCCTAGAAATAGGCTCCAAACAGTAAATCAAGAAGAAAGGAATCTCTTTGATACCACTTTGTAACGTCTTGGTTCCGAAAGCCACCCAGAGGCTCCCCGTCCCCGGTTGGTCACATGGCCTCAAGCGCATTTCCCTGAACACCAGAGGCTTCCGACTAGCAGTGAGGGACTTGGGTGTGATAGTGGGGAAACTATGCCCTCATTGGTAGAGTACACAGCAGAAGTAAACAGATAGTAATAATGGAAACATTAAGCATTCCATACGATAGTAAACAGTAGAAGACTGATAAGAAACAACTGGAGCATATATATAAATGATACATGATACATATATGTCTAGGAAAACAGCCAAACAAGTCACAGTGATGAAATATAGTACTAAACCAAAGTACAAAAAAAAAAACAGATAAACTCCTCAGCATCGCAAGCCATAGCTTGGTCCCATGCTCTCCAGCTCCACAACAATCAAGTACCTGAAGTAGAAGGGCACTTTCCCTTATCTATACCTGCAACAATATAATATGTTTGGGCCCAAAAGCATGACCCAAATAGGGTGTGAGATTAAATCCCAGTAGGAAACCACCCAAAGATCTGTGCCTAATAGTCAGTGAATATATATGGCAGGAAAGAAATAAACAGCAGAAATATACAAGGAAGTACTCAGCAGTAACCATTCCTACAGTTCAAGCAATCAATATCACATAGCAAGTAGACAGCTAATCAAGAAGGTAACCCTCTAGGCAGTACTCATAACCTAACCCCTCTAGTTCACCCTAAACAAGACAAGCATGCAGTTAAAACAACAGTAACCCTCTGGGAAGTACACACAACCTATCCCCTCTAATTCAGTCATAAGGGCATAAAAAAGACTCTATGAGGAGGCACACTTAGTCAATTCCCCGTATAGTCAAACGTGATAAAATAATCTCTAAGGAATATCACATGGTCAATTACCCTTATAGTCTAAGGTGATTTAAGACTCTCTGAGGAAGCTCACTCGGTCAATTCCCCTTATAGTCTATAGTGATTAAGGACTCTCTGAGGAAGATCACACGGTCAATTCAACTTATATTATACTACACCAGGTTCTCATGACCCTGTGTAAGTCAAACATGCATAATAATGCAATAAGGCCAAAGTAAACCTCAAGAACTACTTGGCTAACAATCTACAATATAACAACATGTCAGAAAACAATCACTCCATCCTATAAGCACTAGGCATGGGAAACAGGCAAGGCAGCCTAACGGCTAAGCAGACCAAACAGACATAAATAGAACATGCATGAAAAAACACTTCCAATATCACAACAATTAATCCTAATCTTAATCAAATATCCTCTACTCAAACATACAAGCATAGTAGGAAATTATCAGGGCTAAAACGGTAAATACGCAATAACCCGTTCAAGGGTATTGGGTAATATTGCACATATAACTCAAATACTTTCAACGGAAAGGCACAAACCACATACCTTAGCGTCGTAGGATCACTATACATGAACCTCGAGCCTTGAATCGCCCAAGAACATCGTAGATCTACAAAAACGCTAAAACACTCAACCAAGGATAACTTGGAAAAGAAGAGGAATCGGGAAATGAGGCTCTAGAAGAAGGAAGAGCTTACCGTTACTGTTACAACGCAATCAATGGCAGTCGATTCGGATAACAGACGCGCGATAGGGGGATCGGGGAAGTCTCGGCACCGTACGGGTGCTCTCGGATGAACGAGACCTAGAAATAGGTTGTTCTATCCATCAGATGAGACCCTGATGTGTTTAATGAAAAAATAAAATACACGGCGTGTAATTTATAAGTACACGACGTGCACTTTCCTTTTCTGTACTCCACTTTAGGTGGCCTCCAAGTCACCCCACACATCCGTGTACAAGGCCGCTACACGGCCAGCACACAGATACCCATAGTAACCGAGTACACGATGTGTACTCATAAAGTACACAGCGTGTACTTAGGAAATTTTCAGAGATTCCTCTTTTTCTCAAAAAATGACCAGAAAAGGAAAAAAATACCTGAAAATAAGGTCTGTGTTCTTACAAAACACTTAACACTATTTTCCCAAAATAATATCACAGACTTTGGTCTTAAGGTAGATCTGACTGTTCTGATACCACTCAATCAAAACCTATCCCTATGGGGCACATGAAACAACTCCCCAAACCCACCTCCAATAATCTAGGGTCTGGTGACTAGCATTGAGTAGGCATATCACTAACATGGGAGGCCTTAGACTAAGTACCTGTAGACACACACACATATCCAAGCCCATACAATGTTGAAGTGTAAAAAAAACTGAATAACCATGCATGCATACATCTAACTCCCACAATCAGAGTATAATAGGAAGTAAAATAAAGTAAATAGGACCAAATATAATCCCACAAAAAAGAGTCTGAAAAAAAGTCCAACCTAAAAGAAAGATAGAGACTGTTTTCAAGATACCACCTGAACACACCTCAGTCTGTCTGGTATCACTAAGAACCATCTAGTCCTGGTCCATCTAGGACTCTGTCAAAAGGTTAATCATCTATGAAAGACATGATACGTGCTAGAAAAACCTGTGTTGGAGTGAGTATAACAATACCCAGTAGGACTCCCCAAAACCACAAAGCATACAATAAAGGAATTGCAGTCATCTCTACTCAGGTATATGTATCCAATTCATATAACAAAAATATCCAGATATACTCAAAAAAGATGCCTAGTCTAAAGGTAATTCACCATCATAGTTACATACTAGGATTCTAGCTCGAAGTTCCCACATAGAAATCATCCAGGAGAACTCACTCCCCGAGTATGATAACACTGATGATGTCCATTCAAGAGGTAAATGATCATCAGTTATCGCCATTATAAGTACACGCTAAAAGTTTGAAAAAATATGATACACAGATGAGGATCACTCCCAAGGCCACAGGGTATACCAAAAAATCAATATGGATTAACCTACTAAGTAGAGGTTTGGCGCTCGTGTAGTGTTTGTCACGATGATACCAAGAACTCCACCTAGGGAACAGAGACAAATAAAGGATCTCACTCCGGGCCTCACAGAAGGATTCCAACAAATCTATCCAAGTATCCATACCAAAGGAATCACTATCCTATGTGTAGGAGGTGATTCCATACTAACCCTTAGGGAATGGATATGGGGAACACAACCCAATTTTTTTCCAATATACATAGGAAAATGGCTCTAATCCAATTTTAAGGGAGTAAACAGCGTGTAGTTGGGGTACACACTGTGTCCCTTTGACCCCGAGTCCTGCCCATGTAAATGGCCTGTGTCCATGTCTGTGTAATAGTATACAGCATTTGGATGCCTATTTACTTCATCCAGTGTACTAGTACATAGGCATGCCCATGTACACATGGTCAAGCCATGTCCACATAGGATTACATGGCATGCCCATGATCATGTACTCCAACCAATCTCTTTATACCCACCGAGGTACACGCCGAGCCTTTGAAGAGGGGTCAAATGCCTTTTCTTAGGGTCACATGCCGTGTGATCCTTAATTCATCTTAAATCCCTAGTAACCTTTATAAGGGTCCCACAATCTGTGTAATCCTGGATTATATGCCGTGTGGATTGGGTTTTTCTAGAAACCCCAGTTCTTCCTTCCAAATGAACTCATGCCATCACCACCTTGAAATGCAGCATAAAACTCACTGTAAATAATGAATCTATTCCACACAAGCCTTTTTATGGCCATTCACTAGAATACAGCCTTCAAATCTATTTGGAAAATGGATTTCGTTCATCCCATCACCATTTGAACACCCCGCTCGAATTGAGGGTCTTCAATTCGATCTGATCTGCTCACCTCTATCACTGTCGCACCTCCATCACACCATGATGAGCCCAGAACTATAATATAGAATCATTACACTAAGAAATGGGTGTGTAATGATAAATTTCTTGATGTATTTCAAACCACAAGCCAATGAATAATGCTTGTGATGAACAGAGAAATTGGGGAAGAAAAGCACAAGGAATAATCATGAGGAACAGACCTTGGTAGATGTTCATAATGACCATTATTTGTTTGCATTAGAATGATGAATGAAGAGATAAAAAATAATCACAAATAAATTCTCCCAATAAACCCCCTCAATAATCCCATCCTGCAATACGCACGACCCATAGATCAATCTGTTGATTGATTGATTTGTGTTCATCATAGAAATAAAAAATTGGGAAAGAATCCAAATCAAACAATGTCCTACCATGATTTAGATCAATCACTGATGAATAATGAAGTGAAGTCATTGTTGTTGGTAATATCCTTTTATTTTGTTGCACGTCAATCACTGATCCATGATCCGGAAGAAGTTTATCTGAGATAGATCCTCCCACACTCTCTCCAATGGCTCCAGGGTTATGTAGATAACCTTGGAATTCCATCATAACCACATAATAATAGATGGAATTAGGTCCTTATATAAATGGATGAATTAAAATAATTTTATTTAATAATTTTATTCATTTTTACACCTGTGAATAATTTTTCATAAACAACCCACACCAACAAAGGTTATGCCACATCTAGGGTAAAAATCACATTCTGAAATCAAACATGCCCTCAAATTTATTATCTAGGAACCCTTTTTGAATTTATTACACTTTTTCAGAAAACTATGCGTGTGTGATATTTAATATATTTAATATATTTCAAGCATTTTTTTGGGCACACTGGGCCTCATAATTGCACTCCGTCTCAACGGCTAGTCTAAAAAATAATCCATAAAATATCCAAAAATAATACATGAAAATATGAGTCATTACAAGAATATCCAATACAAAAAACAAAGGGGACCAAATCTAGGATTTAGCTCATTTTATGAAAAACTCCTTATGAAAGATTCTAACCAGACCTTTAATCTTGAAATTGATAATGAAATGATTTAAATATTTTTTTTGATTTTATTTAAAATCAATTTAATTTGGAAACCTCTTTTTAATTAAAGAGAATAATCAAATTTAATCTGACACATCCTATAATATATTTATATAAAATCACCATTATATAGCATGAAGATCATTAAGACAATGAATCATGTGTAAGTAACATGATAACATATTACATAAACTCATCAAAGATATTAAACAACAAATTACTCACTAAAAAATCTCTTAAAATTTTGAAACAACCCAAGTAAAATCATAAGAATTTTATTAAATTATTTTAGTTACTTTTTCTTTAGAAAGTGACTTGTATGAATTTTTTTAAACACATATTATACATAAATTTTAGCTTCAAAAACACAAAGATGGAAATATATGAAAACCCCATTATTATATCAATCCATGAAATTATAACTTTGATAAATGATTGATTAATTTACCAAGGTTCATAAAAAAGAATAATTTTTAGTGGAAATGAATTTATGAATCTCAAGCGTTACATGGTTTTTCAAGAAAATTAAATCGAATAGAAACACCTACCTCAAATTGATTCAGATAACATGAAACTCTCAAAAAAGAAAGGATAGAATCCAATGGAATAATATGCACACCCTAGATAAAAAATAACAAGTTTATAGCAAACCCTTACCCAAGGGTTTGACCATCATAACCCCATGGAATGAGGAAGAGAGGAAGTAAAAGATAAAGAGGAGAAATAAAGACCTAACCTTGAAGAATTTACTTATAATCAAAGATAAATACAATAAATCCAAGTATGAGGATAGAGTATTCACTCGTAGCTTTCTTCTCATGTTAACATGCATGAATGAGATGAAATAAATTTCAAATAGGCTTTAATTTGATGGGGGAAACACTAAAATTTCACAATTTTAAGAACCTGGAAATCCCCCATGGTTTGGACGCATGGTTTACCAAACCATGCACTAATTTACAACACTCACTGAAAACCCATGGGTGAAAACATAGTTTTGTTCCATGGTTTTCCCAAACCGTGTGCCTACCATGCATAAGAGACCCACATGCAAGGGTACCTCACAAAGTTTACCCTGGGATTCGAATGGTTTACCCAATTGTGTGATAACTATGCAAGGGGCATAAGATTACCTAGGAAAAAATATATTATTTGGCCTCATGGATTACTAAACTATGTTCCAAGTGTGTGGTTGATCATTTTTTATTAAATTTTGAAAAATTCACCCCATACTTCACTAGCTCACATAAATTAAATAATGAAAGATAAAATCACAAAAAAGTGATATCATGATGTGATAATTCTCACCACTATATCACTTTATAAACCTATAAAGTTTCCTCATATTTAAGAATAAACAATCTTAAAAGAATTTATTAAGGGAATTGAAACACCAAAGGAACCACCTCCTGAACTATCCGGGGGGAACCAACAAATCAAACACCTCTCTAGATTCATAAGTGATAACCAACAATCCCAAGACATACTAGAACCAAAAAACAAACACAAAAAATCAAATGAGATAATAAAAAGATGATACCTAAAATAGGTATACCCACCATTTATGGTTTACACTAACATGGTGGGTTGAAAAAAACCAAGATATTCCAAGGAAAATCACCACAAGGCTTCACCTACTCCCCATAATTGAATAGGTAAAGCTAGTATGACCACTCAAGTGGTGCATCCATAGTCATATGAAAAAAATATGAAATATTCTAAAGAATAAAAAATCCTAAGAATCCCAAAGTTTGTGATCATGAAATAATATACTAATAGACTAAAAAAATTGAAGGAATTGGGAGAATAAGAAGAAATGGAAGGAAAATAAGAGAGGCACCCTGAATAGGTTCTATCAGACTACTACCTAGATCCAGGATATAATACTTCAATTCACCAAAATTTCAAATATGACTTAGTTGAACACAATGATGACAAGTTATAAGCTCTACCACTCCACCTGGAGTCTGGGTAGGGTAAAAAATATGAAGGACTACACCCAAACCATGAGTGACACTAATTTGAGGAATATCCCATTACTCATTAAAACTTTTCTGGGAGGCATACTAGATAAAAAAATAAACACAAGACTAAATTAGGAACACTCAAGGTTCAACTCAACCAAACAAAATAAATCATTGGTAAAAAGAAAAAATTTAAGAAGAAAATCATCACCACCACTCAAATAATAAAAAAACTATTAAATAAATAAAAGGTCAATTTTAAACTCTATCAAATCCCTGAAATTTTTCCAAAAGATTTTTTTAAATTCACAAGTTTATCACTAAAATAATTATCATGTTATAAAACATCAAATCCATTTCAATTCATTACAAAATATTCCATTATAAATTTCAAAACTAATATTTCACTGTTAAAAACAAGTTTTCACCACCAACCATAATTCAAACCACCTCCCATTTGAAATTATTTCAAAATAAAGTTTAGAATAACATATATTAGTTTCAAAATAAAAAAATTACACTTAAAAACAAAATTTTAATTTAAAAAATCCATAACTGAAATCATATTTAAAAATGAAACATTAAGTTAATTTCAAACCATATTATAAAACTTATTTTTTAATTTCAAAAAATATCATTTACAACTTAAATCAAGTTTTCCCTATACAAATCATTAAAAAAATCCAACAAAATAATATCAAAATATCAAAAAAATATCTTTAATTCATTCTAAATAGTAAATTATTTTCATCAATAGAAAACCTAAAACAAGAGGTCATTAAATGAAAAATTTAAAGGGGTCTATGGCTAAATTTTTTTTGGTCACATAGTTTGGCCAACCGTGCACCAACTATGCAACCACACAAAAATATCCTCAGAACCATGTTCATGAGATCCACACAATTTTACAGACCATGTGGGCCAATCATGCACCTCTAGTTCCACTTCTATTTTCACCCAAAATCATGAAAAATCTCTGAAAAACCTACATAATCTCAATATAACTCAAAAAACCTTAAATATAGATCAAAATACACCAAAAATAAATGAATAGTGAAATTAAAATTCAAAAATCACAACTTGAACACCCATCGTAATGTAAGGATTTGAATGAGAAAGAGTTATATTAACTCTCCCCACACCTACCTATAAAGTTGCAATATCCCTATATCTCATATACCATTACTTCCCACATAATAAAGGGTGTTTTGATACCATTTTTTCATGAACTGACCTAGGATCCCCTAGTTTGGGAACCTAATATAGTCTGTGGAAAGGCTAAAAGTAAATTCCTTATCCTCACATGCGGGAAACTATTTCCTAGGCATTAAGGAAACTCTTTTTGGAATCATTTCACCCAATCAAAATAAATAAACATGCAAAAAACTTATTTTGTAAATATGGTATAGTGTATCTATACATTGGACTTCCATCCAAAATCAAATAACCAAGTTAAGATTTAAAACAAAACAAACAGGGAATGACTAAAAATACAAATATCAAATTCATTTTCAACAAATCATACATAATAAAATAAAGTAGCAAGTTTAATCCCATGATATAGACAAGGATGAAATGGTTGGTACAAAACTAAACAAAAGAAACCTAATATACGAAGCTAATGGTCTTCTTGTGACCCAAGGTCACCATCCAATACCATCATCAAACCCACTCCATGAGTATCCCAAGATAATGATTCCATAAAAAGGAACTTCTCATGAACTAGAAACATAACTTTCAAAATAAACTATACATACCAACACCGAGTGGTTTAGGTAGGGTGTGAGAAAATAATCCAATTAGTATTTCTCCAAAGAGTTCATGAATTTAATTTTTCAAAAAATTCTATAAATATTAGTTTAAAATAAAATTTATGAGAATAATCCTTTTTATCATTTAAGTAAAGCAAACCACATATAAAAATACCAATTTTTTTTCGAAATCAACCCACATTATTAGGAGAAAAGTTGATGAGTTCAATAAAGTTTACTTAAAACCCTTTTTAAATAAGGTACAAAATGCCTTTAAAATCATAATAGATTTAGCGTTAAGTTAGATATCCTTTATTCACCAATTCATTTCCAAAAGCATTTGATAAATTGTTTTCAATTAATAACAGAAGAAAAAAGGACAAAAAAAGTGTAAATGTATGAGAAATCCCATAAATAAGTAATTTAGAAATCCATACCACATAAAAATAACTACCATCATAAATCAAATGTAAAAAATAATAGAATGCATTTTAAAAAAGATAAGATAAAGTGAACATAAACAGACATTCCAAAACAAGCATCATGAGAGAATCCCTATGGCAGCTAAGGTCAAGGAACTCTAAGCATCCTTATAATTTCTTGTGACCTAAACTAATTATTCAAATTGCATGAAAATTGCTAAGGAGAGCATCGTCATGGCTTAGCGGTGTGGCAAAACCCATCTGATGGCACTACAATCATATGATCGATGTCATTGTAGTTAGTTTGTGGCATAATACAAGGCTAGGGAGAGAGTGTATTAGCCTAATGATACTTGTTATAGGTCCCCACCAAATCTCATGAGTTTCTTATAAAGTTAGCTACTAGAGGAGGGGAAACATATATCACACACAAATCATAAAAAATAATAAAATTTATAACAAATCATCTCAATATCCACTTCTTATCCCACCCCATACATCCTTTTTAAATAAGATCCCCTACTAATTTACACAATCATGAATCAATAATAAAATTAATATATTAATATAGGTAAGAATATCCAACACACAAATTAAAAGGGATCAAATCCAAGGTGTAACTCATTTTATGAAAAAATATTTATAGAAGGTGCCAACTGGGATTTTTATCTTGAAACTGAAAATGACATGCTTTAAATCCTTTTTTTTGGAAACCACATTTAAAATAAGTGTCATTTTAAAACCTCCTTTGAAATAAAGAGAAGCCTCAAATTCAATCCAACACAACCTATCATATATTTATATGTAATCATCATTAAATAACATGAATATAATCATGATAGTGAATTATATGTAAGTAACATAAGAACATATTAAATAAACTCATAAAGTTCTTTAATAAAAAAATCATCACCAAAAAATATCTAAAACTTATGAAACATACCAAGTAAAATCATAATTGGTTTATAACATCATTTTAGTTACAATTTTCTTGATAAATATCCTCCTATTTTTTTTTCAAAAACATAATATATATAAACTTTATCTTCCAATGTATAAATATGGAAATATATTAAATCAACCTTCTTACAATAATCCATGAAATTATAAATTTAAAAAATGATTGATTAATTTACCAAGGTTCATATAAAAAGAATAGATTTTAGAGTAAATTAATTTATGAAACTCAAGAATCACATGGTTTATCAAGAAAATAAAATTTCAGGGAAACACCTACATTAAATTGATTCAGATGGCACACAACCCCCATAGAATCAAGGAGGGAAAAGAAAAATCTTCACACCATTGAAAACAAAAATTATAAGGTTAATTCAAACCCTTACCCTAGGTTTCAACCACCACGGCCCCAAGGAATGAGGAAGAGGGAAAGTAGAAGAGTATGAGGATAAATGAAAAATTAAACATGAATAATCCACTTAGAATTAAAGAGGAATCCATGAAATCTAAGGAGTATGAGAGGGGAGTTTCCCATAGGGTTCCTCTAAGTTTGTCTCATGTAAATGAAAGGAAATAATCCAAAAAGGGGTTTTAATTCAATGGGGGAAACACTAGAATTTGAAAATTTTAAGAACTTTTATAGTTTGTATGATTTACCAAACCACTCAACAATAGTTCAACCCTCACTAGATACACATGGGAGACACCACATGGTTTGAATGGATGGTTTTCCCAAACCATACACAAGTGACCCAAAAGTAAGGGTAACTCACACGGTTTATCCTTAGATCTAAATGGTTTACCCAACTATGAGATAACCTTTCAAGGAGAACTAGATTAACTAGGAATAACTGCATGGTTTGGGCACACAATTTACCAAACCATACGCCAAACATGTTGTTGTGAAAAAATATTTAAATTTTAAAAAAATCATCCCAAAATTCATTAACACCCATAAATTCAATAACTAAACATAAAATCACACAAAAATGATATTGGGTTGTGTTATATCCACACACATTCTCATTACCTCCTCTTGTTTTAATAATCAAGTTATCATTGGATTGCTAAACTGGCCAATGAGAGTTACCATTACAATATTCTCATAAAAACAAATAAAGGGATTAATCTTAGAATATTCCCAAGATATGAATTAATCAATCTCGATTTATAACTTTTTAAAATTATAAAATGTTCCTTAAAAAATATATATTTACCTTGAAAACATCATTAATGAAATCTACATGAAAAATAAATGAGATTTACCATTTACTTATCTAAAACAGATACTGATCCAAATAAATGCATTTATTTCAATATTTTGATAGATTAGGCCATGTTGTGGGATTGAGAGCTACACCGCATGTAAAAATTTCCTATCACATATAAGTATTGAATTAATTATTCTCATTCCATGATCATAGTGATATATATAGATCGTAAACCTGATATCATACAAAAAAATTATTAATGAAAGAATATTAAAAATAATAAAGATATAAATAAAAGTGAGGATGGGATGAGTGTTTTACTCCCCATGGGTTTTACATGAAACAAATAATATTATATAATTTATATGTTATAATTATTTAATATAAAAAATAAAAATATTTAATTTCCTAAAAAATATATATAAAATTTACTCTTATAATACTCACCATCCCATATTATACTTAAATTATACCTTTTATATGGATTATTTTTTGACTAAATATGTGATACCACCCTATCATGACCTGAACCTACCAAGGCCTCTCCTTGGGTTGATGATAAAAACTTTCATAGCTCTCAAATACTTCCTCTAATAGTCCACAGGTTGATGACTAGCGCCAAGGATATAAATCTCACAAATGGGAGACATTACCCTTTAGAGGACATAATAAAAGACTGTATAAGAAAATGAAAACCACAACCCTGAATCATGGAACAACCTTAATCCATAATGATCAATATAATAAATGAATGAATTTCATAAAAATAAAAAAATGGAAGTCTACCAAAATGTAAGATAATTATAACTTCAACAAAAAATTTCCAACCCTCAAAATACCAAAGAACCTAAACAACTTTCATACCTCAGTGATACATGAAACAATCCTTGAACACCAGGCTTCTGTTATCATACTCGTTCTCCAAGATAACCTCGCTTGAAACCTCTACCGAAACGATACTAAAACACTATATATAAAAGTAGGGGTGATTATATACACATACTTAGTAGGCCATCCCCTAAGGATGAAAACCAAATTCAATATTATGCATGTATAATAATCAAAGTAGTAAAATAATATTACATAATCACAACCTCACCAACCAAAGACATTAAAAGTAACATAGGTTAAATTTTAGATAGTGAACCATCTCATCCTAAAAAACTAATTAGATACTATTCATAGGTCTATTCAATTACAGTAATCCATATGTCATAGTTTGTAAGTCTAACTCATTAGAGTATTCCATTCCCAATCTCAACACATGCATCACTTCCCAAATAACATTGTATGTATATTACATGCCATAAAGATATAAAAGGTCCCTCATAAAATAATTCCCAAAAACTTGTATCCATTATAATAACATATGATGTCCTTCCAAATCCACTATCATAATAAAATATAATCGATCAATGGGTGGTACATCCCACCTCACATCATCAACCAATCACAAGGGGTAGTGTATCCCACCATGCATCATCACCAGTCATAGGGGGTACTACATCCCACATTGAATACCCAACCAATCACAGGGGTAGTATGTCATAACTTACGTAATCAACTCATCATAGGGTAAATACACCCCACATTGCATCATTAACTAATTATAGGTGGCGGTACATTCCACCTCACATCTGTAATCGATCGCAGGAGTGGTATATCCTAATTTTCATACTCAACTCATTGAAAGGGTCAGTACATACCACCTCACATCATTAAATAATTATAGGGGTATTATTTCCCACATCACATCATCACTAGTCACACAAGACAATACATCTCACCTCACATACTCAACCCCATCACGGGGAAAAAAATCCCACATCACATCATCAATTAATCATAGAGGGAAGTGTGACCAACCTCACATCATAACTAGTTACAAGGGATAGTAAATCACTCCTTAAATCACTAACCAGACATATAATTAAGTATCAAGGTATAATGTACCTTAACAACACACCTAGTCTTGTGGAATACCATTCCCGATCACATACACAATCATAAGAGCAACATGCCCCCTACATAGAGTCAACACTTACCACTGTTTGACATAAAATCCAAGCCAACATGTCTCATATAATCACACCACTAAAGGGATGATTAGTGTATCAATGAAAAAATAACATAAATAAGGGCGGATAAATTGCATCGAGTGACATAACCTCACCAAATATAACCATACCTATGTCCAACGGTTCATCACCCAAGGTGTTGGTTTATCTAGACCCAACCCACACACTAAGCTACCCAAACCCATGGGTTAATGTACCTCATACCTAGATGCTAATACAAATACTACCTTAACATAGATATATATCCCATAATACTTAACCATACTTCTAAGTTCATTCCATTATAAAACTTTTAATGATAATATCTTGACACAATGGCTAGCTCAACCCCAAGAATAATTGACATGAGAGTTTACTTTATTAATGAACACTCAATAAATGCACATATGGATCATAAAATAATCTAGGTATTAGGAAACCCCTCATGGATAAATTCCCTATGTCTATCATTACTTTCCCAGGATTCATGGACATCAGTGGTGACATGCACAATGCAGAAAGTTCAAGGGACCTACCATGATCTAGGTAGCCCAAACCATCAATCAAAAATAAAATGGAACCCCTACTGGTTCTAACCTAGGCCATTTTCACATACTCTCTCAAGCCTGTATCTTATAAAAATAATTCTATAACAATCAAACAATATTACCCTTAGACACTACTCTGTGTGAGAACCACATACCACTACACTACCCTCTTAATTCATGAGAGTGATTTATCAAGGAATGAATATCCCTCATGATACCATCCCCCCTAACTGATATTTTCACATATAATAAAGATCCCTCGACAACTAAATAATGAATATACAATTTTCAAAGGATCTATAAGAGTTTCACTAAACCCACTAGCCATACCTTAAAAGATGAAGATTCCCCACTGTTCTCATTAGGGTATCTCATACCCTCTTACCCGCTTTTACCATCCATAAAATATAGAAAAAAACATGAAAAGGGGTAATAATAGACACCATCCACCTCAAAAATGGATTTATCCACCCACGCACCGCTTGAATAGAATTAATCAATCTTTTCCAAGACCATACCAGCTGTCAATGACCTCCTTGAGGTCTTATATCCTTTAAAAATCATTTTAATTAATTATAAAACCATTATAATTAATTAACACAATTAATTTCTTAGGCATAGTCAAGGAATACCTCACTGGATGCTGTAATAATGTCTAAACCTCATCCAATAGTGTGCAGTACACACTTTTCACATCATCAAGGACATTACCAACCAAATCCTTAACCATTAACACAAACTCATCAATTGATCTCATCCCAATTGATGGAAAAACCAAAATAACTTTGGGTAGTGACATACCAATAATGAAATGATGCATAACCTTGTATGTTTATCTCTCTCGAGCTTCCTATAGCCAATATATACCAAATATCTATTATCGCGACCTTAATTTAACATGATATTATGGAATCAACATAAAAAACCTAACCTAAATTACACAAAATCAGAAGGAAAGGGAGAAGAACAAGATATTATCTATAACGGTGGATAAAATAACCTTAATCATTGAATAAAACTCCCCTGATCACCATGGATTAAAGAAGGATAAAGAAAATGGGAATGAGGAGAAGGGGTAAACCTACCACTAAATTTAGACACTTGAAATTAGAGACCCTCAAAGGTTTTTTATTTTTAAATCCATAAAAGGATAAAAATTTCCTCTATAAAAAAACAGATATGGGATCTATTAGGTACCTGGTGCACTATAATGGCCTTCCGGTGGCCCCATCCAGTGGTCCATCACTCTTGGAATCCCATCAGATACCCAGTGCCACCCAATCAAGTATAATGTGGCTTACTGTAGTGACCTACCTACACCATTCAGATCTTCAAAGTCCCAAAACTCACTCCATGCCTCATACACCCAATCTTCCATCTCAAAAACACCCCTAGAACAATTCAAGAGCATTTATAAATACCAATTATCAATCTGAATTCAAAATTGCAATCAACCTCGACTCCATGATCAACAGAACCCGATTTACCTTAGAATCCATCATCATGAATCAATATGATCCATTACAATCATGTTCAAGTCACCATGATATAGAGACCCTACTAATGGTGGAAGGGAATTTTTATATAGACACAGGCTTCTAAAACACTCATTTTACAGTCTAGAATCCTTTTTTTCTTTTGTAATATGCTCTATGACATGTTTATCACACTACCATGTCATAATAATATCTTCTTCCCTCAATAAAAAAATATCCACAATAGAAATTTCCTAGTTTAGTTAATCCATTTTCCTTTGAGACTGGTACCATGACATGGTGAGGCTATCACCATGACATAATGTTTCCTACTTTCACTTCAAGACATCTTTAAACACCAATCTTTAACTCCAAAATTTTTCCAATCACTTTCAAATTTTAAAATGATTTTCCCCTCAAATGAAATAATAAGATTCACCCAAGTTTTAATTCGATTCATATATTGATTTTTTTGATAATAAAATGTAACTGCAAATTTATAAATCATATCTACTTAACTTCTCCATCAACCTATAACCACCTTTATAAAATAATCATCTCTTGGGGAAATATCACTCCCAAAAAACTTCCCAGTCTCAAAAATCTATACTTTTTTATTTTTTTCAACCATTGAATATTAATCAATCTCAATATTTTCTATGAAATATCATTCAAATATTCTAAGTCTATGTGAGTGAACTTGGTGTAAAAACAAGAATAATGAATAATAATATCAAATCTTTCTATAAGAATGATATAATATCACTTTAAAACAACCATAAAGACTTCCAACCCATATCATATTCTTATAACTATTCCTATACATGTTCTAAAAAAATTCCCACAAACATACTAAACAAAGTTATAATAGTTCACAAATTCAACAACACAAATACGAACACACACAAAATGTATCCATATCTTTCCCATTTTGTAAACCCCTTCGATACAACCCCCCATAAGGAAAAAAATTCTTTAAATTTATATAATTATCTCCTCTTTGATAACAAAAATAGATGGACAATAAGGTAGGGGACAAATCAATATACGCTATCCATGATAAGAATAAGGTTGAGCTCCCATTATAAACCTAAACCTTTGAAATAAACCCTTTAGAAGTGATTTGGTAAATATATCCACCACTCTCTCCTTTATAAAATAAAAATATAAGTTTAAATAAGAACCCTTGGAATTATTAAAGGATTTATTTATTTGATTTAAAAAAAATTGAGAAGTCTTATAAGGTTGTTGTGGATGTTCTTGAGCAGAATTGATATGGATAAAATTTTTGAGATGTTTTCAAAAGGATAGATATTTTTTTTGAAATTTTGAATTGATAATGAAAATTTGAAAAATTATTGAGATACATAATAGTAGATAACTCTCACATAAGAATAAATTTGGATATTTAGATAATAAATAATATCTTCTAATTAGTAGGAAAATGTAAAAGTAAAATATGTAATATTAAATTATAAATATGTATGATCTTACAAATAAATTTATTGAGATATGTAAGAAGACCCAAAGTTCACACTATGATAGATAAGATAAATTTATAACATACATGAAATTAATATGATGATATGTATGATTATCACAGATGTTTCATAACTTATGTAAGATTAAATTTAAGGATAAGTAAGAGTAACATGATGTTTTAGAAAATATATAAGATTTTTAGAAGGTCATGTAAGATTAAAAGGATTTTTTATATTCTATATAGGATTAAATTATATGATTATATAATATTATTCATATTATAAATATCACAATTCTATGTGATGAGACATGATTCAAGTCATTGTTTTTTTAGTGTTGATATTTGATGGAGAAGATTTCATAGTGAGCTGGAGCTCTTATCTATAATTGTTTTTACATATAAGTATGCTGATGTGGGAAAGAAGCTATTGAATTTGAGGATGCTCAAATGAAAAAAAGGAAATTGATATTTGAGTATATTTAAATATAAAATATCAAATTAAGATTTTATAATATCTTTTTGGGATAATTCTGGAGATTCAGAAAGGAATTTTTCAAATACAATTATGAAGATTAAAGTTGGGATATTTTTTCATGATATTATTTTGACCAAAATTTATGAGGTTGAAGATCATGAAATTCCTAAGTGTTAAAATATGGAAACATACATGAGGTTTTAAAAGGGTAATAATGAGTTAAAGACTAAGGTGACGGGAAAATAAGGAATACTGATGATCTTCTATTGTTTTCTGAAACTTATAGACATCAATGTTCTAAAAGAAGGATAGATCTTGAATTCATTATGAATATCCTAAAGTCTTGATGAGAATATCTTTCTACTAGAACTAAAATTACCTAGTGCTTTCTATAGTTAATTTCATTTCTAGTTTAGACACCATTATGAATTGGAGGGATCTAGTATAAAGAACACTTGGGAGATTTTTCTGTTAAAAAATTACTATTTGGTTTAATTATAACACCTTCCCTCATTGTAATCACCTTTTGATATTAGTTATTGTTTCTAATATTTGGTGTTCCTGTGTTTATTTTGATTCAGTGTAGACCAAATTTACAAAGGAAGGTGGTCACTAGGAATTTTTCAATGACACTTTTAGTTACACATTGGTTGATAGGATGAGAGGCTTGGATCTTATCACACTTTAAAAGGGAATTATTTTCTACTATAGGAATCTCTTAAATATATAAGACATGTTCATGAATCCTTCCTGATAATAATACTAATTACCCTTATGAAATCGATTGACTAAAAACATACACTTGAAAAAAAATACACATGGGAATTATATTTTTTTTATTTGATCTATGAATCTGGTTACACTATATTTTGGGGTTATATTGGTAGCCACACTGGAGTTTATTACCATACAGAGAGGCATTGATCTCCTTCTAAAAGAGGCAAGAGGTGTTGTGGTGTTGTGAAAGGGTATTCCATTATATCCCTTTAAATGGAATTGAAAAAGATAATATTTTAATATATTTTATTATATATTTAAATGGTTTAATCCCACTAATTTTCAATTTTAAGGGTAATTGTTGCATTTTTAGATTTAGGAATAATTTTAGATTTATTGTGAAAATGCCTTAATTTTTTATTTGTATTCAGTTTGGTATCTCAGTCATAATATATTCTAAACTTATCCAAATTGTGAAATTATTTTTTATAGGATTCCAAGTATTTTGGGATTCATTTCATGTAATATTAATTATATCTAAATCAAACAACATGAGTCTCAAATGAAGCTTACAAGTGGGGCTCAAAATATTTGCATTGTTTGGATCTATTTTGATGCTAGGACCATATCTCACAAAGTACCAGTCTAAATGAGATAAAATTTTAAAGACAAATATAGAGGATTCTGAGAGATACTTTTGTTAACCATGGATTCTCAAGATTCAATAGTTTTCAAGGCCATGAAATCATGGGAAACCAAAGAATTTTAATTTAAAGAGTCTTCTAGGGAAGAAAATTTTACTTTAGTGATATGGTTATATCTTTTGTCATACTTGTCCAATAGAGATGAAATTTTCTGGGTGGTCATAAAAGAGATAGGTGAACAAACTAAATGATTTAAAATTTATTAGATTAATCAATTTAATGGACCAAAAATTTATGAACATTCAGTGGGTATATTTGGAGTGAAAATTGTAGGTTCCGGGCGCAGCGGAAGCGCGTTGGTGGGTTTTCCCAACTTTAATTTTAACGTTAAACAACGTTCAATCCGAGATCCGTCACAATATAAAACGCAGAATATTTGGAATAGAATGAAGAAAGAAAAGAAAAGAAGAGTCTCGAAACCCTTGAGGAGGATCATCATATGTTGATTATAATTAATTTAATTAATTCATAAGAATTACCTCGTTGGAATTCTTTCTTCGTTGATGTTTCCGGTCACGATTCAGTGAACCGTCGTTGCGTCGTAGAATCCAAGTGTAGGATTCCTCTAGAAGTGATCCACACATGTGTCACGTATCTCCGGACGTCACTGAAGGGATTTCCAGGTGCTAGCGCGGAAGAACCTTTGCTTGCGATGTCCGCCTTCGACTGCCTTGATCCGGTGGAGGATCTTGCTCTCGTAAAGGGCGTTCTTGGTGGAAAGGTAATTCTCTCTTGGCTTGAGAGTATTTCCAAATCCATTGTGCACAACAATGGCTCTTCAAAATGTTGGGGTTGCGAGGATATTTATAATCGATTTTGAGGTTAATAGAGTTATGACAATAAATAAACGTGTTACACGTTTTATTTATTTCATTAACTCTTATTGAAAACCCCCATGTCGAATTATTAATTCCTTGACATGCACCCATACTGATTATAATAAATATCATTTAATAAAACAATATTAAATCCTCAAAATCCCAAATGGAAAAACTACACGGCGTATAATAATTAATACATGGCGTGTACTTGTTTTCCATAAAACTACACGGCATGTATATTTAATATACACAGTGTGTACTTTTATTTTCCATTTTTCTCCACCACATTTATTAGACCTTGAGAAATGACTATTTATTTCTTAAATAAATGTAACTGCATTACTCTCTAATAAATATATTATTTCGTCCACAATATGTTCTCTTGAATAACTAGTGTCAAAATAAATGCGATCAGACATCCTTAAATAATTATTAAACCACAGTCGGGAATAATATTTATTTAACTTGTTAAATTAATATTTAACTGAGATACATGGACACACTTAGTGTGTGACCCTCTAGGCCTCTTTCTCAATGGAATTAGGCTGAGCCTGCCTAAATTCCAAGGTTAGCATCTAGCAACACGCCAAGGCACCCATAGAGAAAGAAGTTAACGCCGCAATGACGTGTCACCTCCTACGAACGCTTACCGTGTAATATAATCCCTTTGTCTCGATATCTCTAATCAAGCGGGTTGTATGCTAGGGCCATCAACCCATGTGATTGATTATTATTTCTTTGACTTCCTGGAATTGAACTTGCCCATACCTTACCATGGCCATGGATTTATTTAGGTTATATCAATTCCATCAAAGGGCATGAGATATCTACTTCCGTTATGGAACAGAAGGGACAAATCCTTTCTCGCATTATCTATTAATGCGGTATTACTCCTGACGCACCCAACGTATCCTACCTCGCTGTGAATAGTGTGTCATCACAATTTTCGTCAATACATCTAAGTGTGCGAGTTGTAATACCCATTAATAATAATCTTAAAGTCTAAGGACAAATACACATGTCTGCAGATAGGAACATCCAATGACACTATGAAATGTGGATTTCCTACTTGTGGGTATCGTTCTCATAATATCCTCCTGGATATTACCAAGGGTGCACACCATGAGAAGGTGCCTCAAAGTTTTATGTGTCCTCACCCCTAATGACCTGTATTATTTGTGTCCCTCAAATAATATCATCCGGCCATAGAACATACATTCAAGAACAATGTTATGGCACTTCCGGGTTCTCATCATAGCAGGGATCTGTTACGACCCTTTAATGCAACAGCTGTCCTTTGGACATTATCACATGACATGTCATGCAGAAGAATAATCATGATGTGATAAGGATTTTATTTAAATGAATAAAGTACAAATTAGTTGGTTCTATACCACCAACTCCAACAAAAATGATACACCCATCATCCTTATATATTTGTACTTCCACAACCTTTTAAGGAGTTAAACATTTTTAGTAGATTATAATGGGGGTTTCTATTATATTATATATATAATTTTTTAGTATATATTATATTCATATCTCTCTCATATCTTTTTCCTTTTTTTATTTTTTTCCCTCACCATGCTTTTCTATCTTCATGCAAGTGGAGAATTGAATTAAGTTATTATTTGAAGGAAAATAACAGTAGATGTTTTGAGTTTGTTAAAATTAAATATTTATATCTATTTTTTATTAGAACTTTGTAATGTTTAAAATAATTAGGGTGATTTATTTCCCAATTTTCTCTATCATGTAGGTTATTTTTAATTATTCATCAATATTTTTTCCCTTCACTATCTAAGTCATTCATATGATGAAGTTTGACTTAGGTAGTGTTGATCAGTTAAGAAGTACCCTAGATGAATTTAAGACGTATATTATCCCACATAAAGAGGTATAGGTGTGGGGTAATAATAATTAAAATGAGTAGGGTGTTGAGTGATAGTTATTAATCTCAAAATTGGATAGAAAATTAAGAATTAATATTTTTAAAAAATAATGATAGCTTCACTGTGAAATACCAAATAGAATAACCATATCTTATTTATTTATTTATTACCAACTTCATTTTTTATGTCTTTAATTTTAATTCATTTATATTTATATACCACTTAAATTTTTATAAAACACCCGCTATATTAGTATTTCCTTTTAGTAGTATATTTTTAGTTATAAATAGTGATAATATAAGAATAGTGTTGTGTAAGTGGACTCCTTATGAGATAGTACCTATGGTGTGTACTATGTTTCATTCCTAAGTAGATAAAAATATTGAGTTGGGATTTATAAAAAACCCCTCCCATTAATTTGGTTCTTTTTACTGGGAGACCAATATCTATTACACACGATTTTTCATAAAAAACCAAAAAAATAAAAATTAAAAATAACTAAACAAATAGAACTTTATTTCATATATTTTATTTGTCAGGAAAAGATAGATTTTTAGTGATTTTTCATATGCTTGGACTGATGTTGAGTCTAATAGGGAAGATTTACTAAAGATTAAATTATAATGGAATTTTTGAATTATGGAAGAAGTGAAGCATCCAAATGAATATTATTTCCACTTATGTTGAGGAAATCAAATATTTATGGTGGAAACAACAACAAAAAACAACAACAAGAAGAAGTAAATTTTGTTTCACTTACTTTACTAGTTTAAGAACTTTAGGAGTCCTTGAGGGAATTCATATAAGATGCATTAAACCTTTCTAAACCATTTATAGAATAGGTATCTTAAGTAGACATGGAAACTGATGCACTTGTGGGAGATCAACATAAATTGGAAGAATATTAGTATGATTTTGTGGAATGTGAAAATTTAAGTGATTATAATATATTTGATAATGAAAAATAATCTCCTATATACCTATATCTTTATTTATAATAATACACCAACTAAGTGGTTGAATTTAAATAAAAGTTAGAGGATATTGACTATATACCTCCAACTCTAACAACCCAACTCCAAGTGGCACTAATAAAATAAGAGAACCTAGACAAGACAACCTAAGGAGGTAATATTTTCATGAACTCATTTATTTATGATTTTATTGAAAATGAATTTAAAAATACCTCTCACTACTTTTATTTTTTAGATTTATATAACACATGGATTTACTTGGAAGATTATGGAGAAGATGAAGAAATGACATATTTTGAGGAGAGAATAGAGGATCCAGTTGAGTTGTACAATGGTACGTATGAGGATCATAGAATAAATTATTGATTCATTATAGAATCAATTTTTGAGACTAGATTAGAGGATAATCCACATCATTTCCTAATATCTGAACCATCAGTGGACACCACTCATCCAACTAAACAAGATAGGGAGAACCCCATCTTAATTTACCCTCTCCCATTACATCTCTTTTCTCTGATCATTCTAGGGGATGGGTCAATTTTCCTTTAATTTGGGGGTTTATATTCTTAGTAGATACTCATGGAAATTGGGAAAATCCACATGTGGTTATTCATATCAAATAAACCCCATAAACCATTGGATTATGGGTAAAATACAATCATTTCCCATCTGGAGGTAGTGAAGAACCAGTACCCACTTGGGGGTTCAAAACCAAATGCTATAATTTTAATTATTTTTATTTTTATTTATTATTATTTATTTTACTTTAACTAAAATTATGATGTTTTTTTATTGATTTATATTATGTTTTAAGTGTAAAAAATTTAAGATCTTAGCCTAAAGTTACCACTCAAAAATAAAATCAGGTTGTGTGATTCCTTCTTCTTAGTTTTATACCCTTTTATTTTTTAATATATAGATCTCAAATGAATGGTAGTAGATCTTAAGTGTGTGTGTGGGGGGTGAAAACATGTTTCTAGGAATTTTTTTGTGTTTCATTTTTGTTTTTAATACTTTTAAAATCTTCTTAGATATAATTTTTCATGTTTTTCTTTCTTTTTTAATTTTTAGAGTGTTTTTAGGATCTCGAGTTAAATTGAATACTTTGGGAAATTTATACCATCTAGGTATTTTTTTGACACTAGATGATTTTAATTTATCAAGGATTTAAATGATTTCTGAATGAATTTTTCTTTCTTTATTTTTAATCTTTTCATTTAAGTAATTTTGATTGATTGTAAAATTTATGTGCACTAATATTTTCTAAAATGATTATCTTTCCTAACCTAGGAATTTTTTAAACCTTTTTTGATATATTATTTACATTTAATTTTGTATTTAGAGTCTAATAACATGTTGTGTGATAAAAAAATTATTGTTTTTCACATTTTTAAAGTTATTAGAGTTCATGGGATGTGTCAAGTATGATTGATGCACTATTTTGAAATCCCTTTTTATATTTAACTCCTATTTAGAACACCCATACATATGACCTTTATTAATCCCTTAGTATCCATGTAATAAATTTTTAATAAATAAAATTATAAGAAATTTATCCCCTTACAACATGCTCTATAATTTAATGTGTGAGTGGGGGGAATTTTTTTTCCACGTTGAGTTATTTTGAAGAATTTATTTGAGATGAAAGAGAGAAGTACTGTATATTTTTCTACTCTTTTTTAGGAGAAAATTCAAGCTAAAAAATAGAGGGTGGCCCAAAATATCATCCAAATCTATTTTGGGAGTTAAAACTACATTTTAAAGATTAAAACTACCTATTTCACCTAAAAAAACTTAAATATTCATGGAAATTCCAGATTTGAAATAATGGAAAAAATTTCATAAAATGAGGGAATAAGAAAAAAAATTATTATTACTGCTAAAATGATAAAGTGTGTACTTACAAATAAAATCAAGAGGTGTTTAGATATGAATTTTTTCAAAGGGTAGTAAGGAGAACACCATTATTAAGGAAAACTATTTTCATGAATTTACTTAACTTTAGAGCCTAACCCTACTCATTCTGTCTGTAATGTTTTTACATTTAAAACTTTATAAACCTCATACAAAAAATAACCCATGTAAAATCCATCCAAATTGATATATTTATGACTATATTTAGTGGAGATACTTGGAATATATAAATCCTATAGAGATCATGCATATTCCTAGGAATAAGAAAAGTTCCATTTTTTAGAGATGGATTTTTTAAAAAGGGAGAAAGGAGAACACCATTATTAAGGAAAAATATTTTCTTTAATTTACTTAACTTTATATCCTAAACCTCCTCATTATACATCAAGTTTTTTTATATTAAAACCCACAAAAACTCATACTCACAATTACCCATGTAAAATCCACCCCAATTTATATATTTATGACTCTATTTAGGGAAGATACTTGGAATACAGAAAGCCTATGGGGATCATGCATATTCTTTGTAATAAGAAAAGTTCTATTTAAAATACTAAAGTGAAAGATAAATATATTTCCATAGAGGTAGGTAAGAAAAGAACATGAGTATTAACATGATATTGAATGAAATTTTGTGATTATTTTTTGGAGTTATGGAATTGAAATCAATGTATGAGTCATGATATTTTCTTTAGATGTGAGAATTAAGTGGTGTTACTATTTTTACCTTGGGAACTTTGTTTTGACCATAGTATAGATAATTGTCTTGGAGTAAAATATTTAAGTGTGGGGATTAATTAAGATAATATTTTCATAAATTTTATTTTTTAACTCAATGTAGTAATCTAATTAATTTTTTATTTGAGGGTAATTTTCAAATTTTTAGGTTTTAGGAAAAACAATTTATTATGAAAATGTGTTAATTTTTTATTTTTATTCAGATTGGTATTTTGGACTTAACATATTATAAAATGTTCTAAATTATAAAATTATTATTTTTTGGATTACATGCTTATTTGGATTCATTTAATTTAAAAATACATAAAGCTTAATCCAACAATATGAGGCCCAAATAAAGCTTATAAGTGGGTCGTTGAAATCAGTGCACAATTTTGATGAGTTTTGATGTTAGGACTACATCTCACAAAGTACCCATCCAAATGAGATAAAATTTTAAATAAATATATATAGGATTTGGAATAATATTTCATTAGCTATGTATTCTCAAGATTCATTAATTTTAAAGTCCATAGATGCATGAGAAACTAGAGAATTATAATTCAAAGAGCCCATCAGTGAAAAAAAGTTCACTTTAGTGATGCAGCTGTATATTTATCTCTACATGTCCAATGAATCTAATTTTTTTAGGTATATATATAATAAATATTAATACAACTTCAATAAATACCACTTCTCAAGATTCATCCATTGAATGGTCCAAACATGAATGAATGTTAGGTTGGTATATTTTGAGTGAAAATGATCCACCCCTATCCTTATAAATTTATTCTTCCAAATAATTTCTGGGATTTATAAATTTTAAGTATATTATAAGGGGTTTTTATGTTTTAGTATATTTGAACATTTTTATCATATATTATCTTCATTTCTCTATCCTATTTTCATTTTTTTCACTTTTGTGTTCCTCTATTGTGATTTTCTATCTTCATGAAAATGGAGAACTATCTTCAGCTGTTGTTTGAAGGAAAGTATTGATGGATATTTTGAGTTTTTTGTCCTTAAATGTTTTTATCTATTTTATTATTAAAATTTGGAAATGGTTAAACTAATTAGGGTGATCAATTTCTCCTTTTCCTTATCATCTAAGTTCTTCTTCCCTGTTCATCAATATTTCTTCCCTTCACTATTTAAGTCATTCATATAGTGGAGTTTGTTAGGTAGTGTTAGTCAATGGAGAGGTCTTGTAACTGAATTTAAGAAGATTATTATTCCATATTTAGAGGCCTTGGTGTGGGTTAATAGAAATTTTAATAAGTAGGGTTTTGAGTGATAGTTAATGATATCAAATTTGGATAAAATACTGTGAATTAATATTTTTAAATAAAAATGTTATCTTCTTTGTGAAATCCTAAAAAAACAAACTTATCTTATTTATTTCAATATTAATAACTTCATTATGTTGTATCTTTAATTTTATTTCATTTATATTTATATATAAATTTTATTTTTATAAAACTCCCACTATATTAGAATTTATTTTTAGTAGTATATTTTTAGTTACAAATAGTGAAAATAGAATAATAGTGTTGTGTAGGTGGCCTTCTTATGAGATCTACCCTAGGACACACAATATGCTTCATCAGTCCACATCGCATAACCCTAAAACCACACAAAACATTGGTTCAAGAATTATAACCTAAAATTGAGTGAACTATTCTTTGTGATTATCAATATTCATTACATTGGGTTCTTTATTCATGTTAGTTTTACATCACCCATATTCCTATATAGACTATCTCACTTTTGGTCAAAGCTGTTTGAACTTAAGAACCAACTTCACTGGTTTAACTTTCATGACTTTTAACCACCAATGAAAAGAGACACAAAATTCACTAGGTTGTAAACCTATAAAGGGTACCCTAAGAAAATGTTGAGTCCCAACTTGCTGGGCCTGAACCATGCACAAATTAATAAATATAAGTATTTGAAGAAGAAAAAAGTAAAAAATACATAAAACTCATTAGGTAAAAAATCTATAAATCAAAGCATGAGTTCCCACCCACTAAGTATTCTCTATCCAAGTATTAGGAAAAATTTAGTGTTATAAAAAGAAAAAGACATAAAACATGTGGGTTTTATTATATGATCCCAAAAAAAGTCAAGTCATGATTTCTAGGTCCCTTGGACTAAGAAAAATTTAGAGCACTCCTCTATTCATGAAATATTGTTTGAGACAGTCATGTAAAACTCACAAAAGTGTGACTCTAGGTCATTTGAGAACTTTTTAACATTGGAATTCTGATTCCAAAATCCCTCTTCATAATTGAAATGTTTCCAAGTCAACCATGTTTCATATAAATGGACCAAATCAAGTGTATAATGATGCAATTTATGTCTATACCCATCTGTGAGCATGCACCTAAGAGGAAACCAAGTTTCATATCAAAATAGAATAACATTGGTGTATGAAAATGGTATTTTTGCCTATAACCATTCGTGAGAATACGCCTAGGTGGAAATTTCCATGGTAATTTAAGCAGTTAGAGATCATGATTAACATTTTTCTATTCACATTCAATGTTCAAAGAGGTTAGATATCCTACCATTATTCTTTATGAGTCTCATAGATTATAAAAAATTGATGATTATAATGGGACAGGAGAACCAAAGAATTGACAATGATGGTAAACAATGTTTTTTATTAATTGATCAAAGGATGATAGGAACATAAACATAATGGATTATTCATCATATGAACATAATAAAAAAGTTATTGAAGTAGAGTACAATTAAAAGATCCATATGATTGACTCTTAAAGACGGATCAATATTTTCTCTGAGTTGTTCAAATCTTGGTGCAACTCAACCAATGAGACAACTTCTTCTTCTGTACTTGGTTGAAAAATACCCACCGTTGAAACATTATCTATCTCAAACTTATCAACAACTTCAATTAGATTCCATTATTCCTCTGCTGACTTTTCACCAGTAGAGAGATCATGTCCAAGTCTGTCCAACTCTTTAAATAGTCAATCAAACTCTTGGTAGAGCCCTTTCACATGGAATCTCTCTTACATGACTTGATCTTGCAACTCCAATGCTACTTTTTCATTTTTTGAATCTTTTTTAAGCATAATAGTTCTGAGATCAATGAAGTGGACCATGGATTCTATAGCGGTGAGATGAAATTGAAGATCACTTGCTCGATATCATGAAATAATAATCTCTTTCACATCGGCATGGACTATATGGTAATAATATATATCAAAGGCTAGCATGATAAACATGTGGTGAAGGAGATGTAGCTGTACACCAAGATTTCTAAAAGGGGTCTCACAGACTAGCTCTAAGATCCTCTTCCACTCCCTTCACCAAATCTACTATTGGAACACGATCTTATCCAGGTTGAAATAAAATATATTCAATGGGACTTACCCCCAATCCAAAATAGGATCACTCAAAGTGGGTCTATCCTTGAAACCTTTGAAGTGTGCTAGTATAAGATCAACCTGCATCCCCATAACCTCTTCCAATTGATATTATGATACAATGACACTTTGATATTTTGTGGTCTACGACATCATTTCTAGAATTCACACCTAGAACATAATAGTAAATAGGTATGATAAAGAGTCAAGTAATAATAGGTATGAATATTCACATTAATTTATTGGTACATTATCCACCTTGAATATTTTCTACCCATCAGTTGGAATAGTAGGTGGGTCCTCTTATGTAAACTCCCATACAGAGCTTTGGGGAGATACATCCATTTCTAAGGGAACTACACCCTACATCGGTGTAGTAGGACCTGAGGGTGTCTCTGAGTTAGGCATCTTTGAATAATTTCCATCGATAACTACACACGGAGATTAAAATGGTCTATCACAACTACAAAAGAAAGTTACAGGGCTTAAGGAAATAACTTTATTGTATAAATTCTTTTATTACATCAAGGTAAAAAATGACATAATCAATCTGGACCAAGATCTTCATAAGGTCATCTACCAACCTTGTATGTATAGGGATACCAACCAATCATATGGATTAAAATAAAACTATGATTATTCATAGACCTATACCATTACTACCACTTCTTCAGAAGCCCATTACAGAGGTATAGAGGCTACGTGCTCTTAGTGAGTTAATTCCTATGAATTTAGAACCTCATGGTATCATACATTGGTCTCAAGTCTATAAAAGATATGACTAATGTGGTCGATCCCTAGGTTATATTTGTCCTTCCTTGAATTTACCCATTCACCACCTCCATTGAAACCCCTTTAGAGAGCCTCATAACTAAATTATTTCAGGTAGTTAATACCCTTGTATTTGGGGAAATTAGACCAATATATGAATAAACTGATACATTAATATGAGTTTATGGGAATAACTCAAAGTATGAGTAATAAAGACTAATATTTACCAGCCAGTACCTAGTGAAGATGTATCCTCAAGGATCTCACTTAATTCTACTTTCATATTTCACCTATAAAATACTTCATGGGAGGCATCACTGATAGTGGAATTGAGAGTACCTCATGAGTATTATAAATCACCACCTACATGTGTTTCATTAAGCCATGGTATCCCCCCCCTCCACTCCCTCACTAATGTGAGCATATTGGTTGATCACTTTCCCTCCAACAAAATATTTTATGGATGGAATGGGGGAATCATCCCCTTCATCTTCTTATAAGAGTTTTATAATAAGGTTAAAAAATTATTTCAAAAAGAAATAAAAAAAAATTTAAATGATAATTTGTATTACCTCTCCCCAGTAGGTGATGTTATGAAGACCTCCTCCCTTGAGCATACATGCATAAGACCTTAGTATCTCAAACAAATTATTCAAGTGATAGGCTATTAATTTGATCATATGAAACAAATTATTGAGATCTCAAAGGTGGGATTAAACCTCTATATATTGATCCACATGGTAACCATCTTTGGGCATAGATTAGTTCCCAAAACCTATTAGGGATATTTACTCATCTTAGAGAAAAATCTAAATATATTCATCACACATGATACTCTTTTAAGCATCCTAATATCTCCAAGATTTTGACAAAAAAACATCAATAGGTATAGATAGCCAAAGATACACCTCACTAGTTGAGGGAGTGATGTACAGATACCCCATCTACCTTATAATTTGGGAAAGCAGAGGCTTACTTGGATAAATCCTATTATGAGGTCTTCTTACCTCTGCCTATACCCCCTATTCCTCTTTAATTTTAGTCACCAATGGTCACTTGAATTGAGGTACCAATTCAGATAATTGTGTATTAGGGTATGCCCGAATCTAGGCCTCGATATGGGTATTCACAAGTTTAATTACTGCCTCAGTTAGAGAGAGGATGACTTGAATCCCTATCTCCTCTCATTTAAGCATCAACCAAAATTATCATGTGATCATAAGATAATTTTAACTCCACAAACCACTAATAAGATAATTTCACTTCTTCTATATGTAATGAAATTTATGTGCAAACCTATAGGGTGTGTACCCCTCATAGATCAACTCTCCATCAATCTTAGCATCTAGTACACCTTCCATTAGAGATATGAGGCATTCTTGCTCCTAATTTATACTAGATGAATTGTCTGTAATGATGCTAGAAATATTTCTATTTATGTCCCAATCATTCAAGATCAATGGCTTAAATCCACTGATACACTAGAGATAAGGATATAAGTGAGCATCCAATATTTATTAATCATTGATGAATTTTTATCTCCCAAGTTCATTGAAATCCAACCCCATAGTATTTTTAAAGGACCAATGATTTATAATGGGTCCATTACCTTATGAATATGTACAAAGAGACAATAAAATTTTTCTAGTACTAGTACCACCAGGTCAATCTACACCTTATTTTCTAGTTGGTCCACCATAATGAACATCCAAAATATAAACCCAATATGTGAATCCTATAATGGAATAATATAACCAGTAAGAAACTTTTTGATAAATTCTACTAGGAAAAATATTTGATCAATTTTAGGGTTGACCACCTAACCCTGTGTGGTGTAGTTCCCTTCTTCTAGCATTGACCAAGAAGCATTAAGAATTCCATGATTAATTAAGATCAAACATGTTCTATATCTCATTACTTTTAAATCTTGGTTATTTAGCATGAATAACACCTCATCCCAGGAATTGGATGAAATATCTATATTCAAGAAAATATGTTCCCCTAATATGTTCCATTCAATTATAATTAACTCCCTTATAATCAACAAATTACTTCAAGCATTTCCCCAAATATAAGGGGAAATTATCATACATACCCTCCATGATTAGGGATCCACTAATAATATGAACATACCATAGGCTTATGCCAACCTATTCATGCACTAGATGGAATGTATTTGTATCTAGACTCTATCAACCAATAAAATTTGGAATGATGTTTTTTTTTGTGGTAGAAGGACTTCAAAACCAAGACATATTTTTATAACCATGATTCCCTTAACTCCTACTCAAATTCAGTGCAACACTGGTGCACCTAGAAAGTAATTCCTCATTCCATGTCAAAGGTACCCCCTTGGTGAAGATCATAGATTAAAGACCACCCAAACATTTGATTGGATATATATTTATTCATGATAGATTTTTAGCCATGGGTATCAGGATTCGATACTCACCATTCTCCTTCTAAGGTCAAAGGGGTATATCATAGGATATATCATCCTATGATATTAAATTCCTTGATGAAACATCATAATACTAAGACATTAGACCATGGTAATTCCTAATGATAGTGGATTTAGAATATTTACTGGGTCTTGAGGCATGGTGTAAGAATTAGAATGGTAGTCAATAATTTAAAGCTATATATTGAAAGCCTTTTTGATAATTTTTAGGATCAAAGTCTTAATCTATAAAAACCCATACTTTTCATACATAGATATTACATATCATTATATTAATATTCATTACATAACATAATGATCCATGCATGAATAATATAGGTCTAGTATATTTAGAAACTTGGATACATAAAAAATTTGTTCATAGTTGAACTAACTCATCTCTTACTAAGTTCTTCATAACTTGAACCCTTCTTAGATATATCATACTTAATTCCTTTATTCATAACGTGGGGAAATGAAACATAAGAAAGGATGATCTTATATTATCAGTAAGGGTAAATAAGTGATATATTAACATAACATGAGAATAAGGGTATGAGAACATGAGCATAAAATTTGAAAAACCATACCATGTATATCATAGATCATAATATTAAATCATGGATTAAATATTGGTAGTTATTAAGACATTAATAATAAATTAATCAAATAACATGAGCCATAAGGGAATAAAATTAACATAAGATATAAGTTTTTGGCATACACATAAATATATAAAATCATTTCCTTAGTATCCAAGGCTCACTTACAAGACTATCATAGTTTATTAGGTTCATTTCCCAAACCATCATAATAGTCAAGGTTAACTCCCAAGATTATCACAGTGGACATAGTCCATTACCAAAATGAGTTCACTCTCCATTTTAGTCTTGTTTATCCCATGATATATAAATATTTTCCCAATTAATTAGAGGGATATATAATTTTGTCCCCAACCATCACATAATTAAAATCATATAGATGTGAACCACAAGTTCATAAATTTTTTATCATATCATAACCCGTGAAAAGTAAATGAGTTTCATAAAAATTTCATTATATCATAACCCATGAGAAATAAATGGTTTTCATAAATATTTCATCATTTAATTATATCATAACCGAGGGAAAAGAAATGAGTTTCATAAAAATATTATCATTATAATAATAAACCATCTATATAAATAATAATGATTATATCATTCATATCCCCAGTAAAGCATTAGTAACATTAAAGGATTCCATCTTAGATGAAAATGCCTTTTAAATGTCTTGAAATATTTCTTAAAGAAAATATCCTTTTTTTACATTGAAACTAATTCTTCAAAATACAAAAAATTACAAAATATTATGGAAAAAAATTTCTTTGAAAAGAACCTTGGAAACTTGTAAAGGATGTTTCAAAGAATTGATTAGTTATAATGGTAATAAATTCCTTTCATGCCAAATAAGTTAAAATAAATCATTCCTTTCATACTTTTGTAAAATAAGTCAAAAATACATCATTCAAAAAACAACAAGAAGATTCATTTTTTTTAAAATTCAATAATGGGTAAAAATGACTTTAAAAAATCATAGAAGAATATTTAAAACACTATTTAAAACATTTTTTTAGAAAACATGGACATGGAAGAGAAATAAATTTCAACCGAAGAGAAAAAAAGTCATTTTTTCCTTAAAAATATTCTTTTACTATCTTGAGTACTTAATGTGAGGAAGATGAAAACATTTAAATTCCAAAAATAACTACATGAGAAGAAAAATCATGATTTTTTTGAGATTATATCATAATATTTCATCTTCGAAAACTTAATCATAAATAATCCTGATAAATAATGTGATTGTAACATATAACCATTACCTTGAGTTCCAATTACTTTGAAAGTTCTCCATACTATTGTATAATAAATTTAAATTTATTATAAATATATAAAAAAACAATACTCATATATATCATGCAATATATGATTTACTTATTTTATCACCAGTTTATTAATAATTATTTATTAAAATTAATATTCTTGGTGATAACAGCTTCAATTTTTCATGTATGTTTTGGTTTAGTAGTTTTGGTAATTTTACTTTGATCATGGTTCTATCATCTAAAAAATGTTAATAATGATATAAATATCATATATATTCATTATATATATATATTTATATTCAACTATAAAAGTTATAAATTAAAACCATAATTACATTATTCGTGGAGACGGTAGACTATATGTACGCATGAACACTATTTTCATTTTTTTATGGATGAAATGAAATAAAGGTAAATAATAATTCAAATTTTTATAATATTTATTATATAATATAAAAAATATATATTCATTAAATTAATACTTATTACTATCCATGTAAAATGGAAATGAAAAATGAATCGCATCGTTTCATGGAGGTGGTAGTCCACACATACACAAGAGTGACATTATCATTTTACAAAGGAATTAAAGGTAAGAATTTAGATATTATATTATCACTAAAGAAGATTAATTATGTCATAAATATCTTATATAAATATTAAACCTATGAAAATACCTGTAACACCCTGAAATTTTAAATTATGAACATCATAATCGATAGCATGTATGAAACACAACACCAAGCATAGAAAGGAATATAAATTCTTAAGACTTTATGATATATTTACTATTTTAAATAAATTAAATCTATTTTATATCTTGAAATTAATGTAATACTGAGTTAGCTTGTGTTTCATGCAACAACAAGTTTCTTTGACAGCTTCCGTTACACGTAAGACTGAGTTTTACCAAATACTATTAATATTATTATTTAAAATGACAATTATCTCATAGCTGTTAAATTAGAGGTTATGAATAATATTAAATAAATTATGAAAATATATGGTTTAATTCACTAATTAATTATAAATTAATATAAAAACCAACTTAATATAAAGGAAATGTTTTTATAAAAAAACTATTATTATACACCAAAGTGTTTTATATTAATAAATTAAATTAATTACTATTAGTGGATGATATTAATAAAATTTATATATTATATATTAAATAAACCATATTTAAATTCATCCAATATATTTTATAGGCATAATATAAGAATAAATTTAATTTTATGCATAAGAAGTAGCATTTTTCTAAAGGCAGTTTTGCCACTTCTTATTGCAGCACTTATTTTAAAATAATATTATAAAAATTTTATAAATTTTATTTAAAAAAATAAACCTCATTTTTGAAATACTAATGTTAAAATTATCTTATGTTTAATTTTTGGTATTTTTCTGAGAATTTTCATTTTTGATGAATAGTGAAGACACTGAATTTTAATTGAAAACTAATTTTTCATCTAAATAATTTATAATGTTAAATTATATTTTTAATTGGTTTTAAAGTAAAAATAGTTAAATTATACATATATTAATCCAATTTAGGTTATTTTAATCAAATTCATATTCAATTTAGATATAAAACTTAGTAAACTTTTGAACATTTTCACTTTAAGAAACCACTTTCTTATCCCATCTAAAGAATTAATTTTAAATTAATTTTTCCACTTATATGAATTGAATTTGGAAAAATGGATTAAATATTTTGAATAATAATAATTTATAATATATAATAATATAAACTTAATTTTTTTTCCAAAATTATTAGTGAAAACTGTTAAATTTAATTACATCGATTAATTATAAAACAAGTTTACTTAGTGGTTAAATTTAGAAAATAAGGTATAAAAATGACCCAAAACTTTTCAAAAAACCATTGTATGGAAATATTTAGACTTTATAACTTGTATTATAAATAATAGAGCATTATTTGGGCCTGTTGACATGAAAAAAACATGGGTGGAATTCACTCTTTCAAAAAATTAGAAGTGTGCCACTCACCCCACTCATAAAAGTCTACCCCATATCCTCTCCACTTCACACCTTAAAACACTTTGGTTCAGTGAAGACCTGACTAAATAACTTAAAAAATTCCTTTAAATAATCATATAGTCTTTATCTTTTTCATAGATCTAACTTAAGAAGGCATTAGTGTAAACCTAAGGAGGATACCTGAAGAAGAGGTAATGTTCTTCTAAAAACATTTTTATTTTATATCCTTATCCACATCCTATTTTTTTATACCAAGATTATATAATAACCACATTATATTAAATATAATGAGATGTTGTTATGTTAATTTTATGACCTAAAAATTCACACACCTCCATCATATGGGTTATGAAATCATCATTCGTGGGTACGGTGAACTACCCATATAAAAACCCTGACCCCAATAGCCCGGAGCCAGTGCCTTAATTAAATTGTTACTATGAAAAATAGATCACATCAGAAAGGACCGAATAGTTTATTAAATTTAAAAAACTAGATACAAACATAAGTTTTACATTATATTTTGAAATTAAATACAACATAACAACTCCATTGGAAACACCCATAAACTCCTAGATTATCCGTCCAAGTCATTCATAATATACATCTTCTCATCTTGAAGAAAAATAAAACATAAGATAGGGGTGAGCTCATATGATCAGTAAGGGTAATAAATACATAGAAATATATCATAAATAAGAATAAATAATAAGTAAAGGTAAATAACTAAACACAAATTCCATTAAAACATAAACTAGAGCATAATATGGTAGGAATAATAACTGATTAAGTAATTCCATATAAATAATCACTTGATTATGAAATTTAACTATGGATATTATAGAAAAAATACCAGGAACCGATGGAAGCTGGCCCTAATAAAATTAAATAAAAAGTAGGAGAGTTAGGCATACAAGGGGTTATTACATAATAGAGTGTATAACACCCCACATCTATCAGCCTCCACAAGTGGGGCACAATAATCAAGCATCATGAAAGACCACATTCCACCAAGATCAATGAGTTCCCTCTTTTCCAGAGCATCCACCACCTGGTTGGCCTCCCGATAGACATGTGAAACCTCTAGGCGCATTTGCGCGACCTTGTTGAGACAATAAACCCATTGAGGTTGCACACACCAAGGCACATTATGTGTCTTGGTCCTCAACATATGAACTGTAGACTGGGAGTCAGATTCAAGCCATATACATTTCCAATTAAACTGAACAGCATACCTGATAGCATATATCATGGCCCAAATTTCAGCTTCGAATGCATTTCCAATTCCAATGGCGTGGTGGAAGCATCCTTTAACAAACCCATGGCAGGTCCAGAACACTTCCCCGCACCCCGACGTACTTGGTGCGCCTGATACAGACCCATAAACATTCACCTTGAGACAAGGCACAATGGGTGGAATCCACCGAATATGTTTCAGCATTCGAGGCTTGTGTGGCTGACCCGAAATACCAAGATTTCTCAGAATTTGGAGGTCATAAACAGTGTTGAACATGGCGCCATCCTGGACCATTGAGGCAACATAAACATCCCTATGGACAGCCATCATACCTTGCTGTACCATGGAGTGTGCATCACCAAAAAACATGCAGTTCTGGGCTTCCCAAATATCTGAAATAATAGCCGCAACAGCCACCAAAAGCAGGTTCTGAATTTTCTCACTACATTGAGAATACACCATGCCGGATAGTAGGTCTAGGACCGACCTACATGTGTCAACCACAATCCCAAACAGATAGCCAATGTAAGCCCAAAGCTACTTAGAACGCCTGCAGTCCATGAAGACATGCTGCATTGAGTCCTCCTTAGCCCTACAAATGGATCACATGGAGTCCATTTGCAGGCCAGACCGTTTGATAATGTCAGTTGTTGGCATTATATTTTTCCACAATCTCTATATCAAGAAGAACCTAGCAGGCCAAATGAAGCCATCTTTTAAGTGTAGCAGCCATGCCAGTGTAGGAGTTAGACCCCCACAAGATGTCCTGTAAAAATACCTATAGTTAAACTGCCCAGTTTTGGCATAGAACCAAATCAGAGTATCAATATCCATGAAAGTATATCCATTGATTTCATTTTCCACCTACACAGGAATATCAAAAACAGGAGCATGAATTTGTGAAAGAAAGGCCGAGATGGCTATATGGGCTGCATCCGTTGGAACATTAAGATCATGAAGGGGCTGTGTGAGCCACTTTTTTGTCCAACAATTCAGGGTGGAATCCCTACAAACCAACCATTTAGTATCCTGCACTATCCTCCCATACACATACTTTAGAGATGCCCAAACCAATGAGGCAAGATAATATTTATAACCATTGAGAAGCCTCCTTGTAATTTGATTCGAAAGGAAGTCATCATCAGCCTCATGTGTGACTAGGTTTCAAGTGAATTTCCCAATCAAACCATCATTGAAGGTGCGGAGGTCCTTTACCCTAAGGCCCCCTATCTCCACAGGCTTTATGCATTCCTTACAGGCAACTGTAATCAGCTTGATTTCATGTGGTTACCCCATCCATATAAAGTTTCGAACCATGCTTTGAATCTCCTTAATAAGTCCTCTCAGACATCTATAAAGGGAGAAGGAATAAACGAACGTCGATGTGATCACTGAAATCACCAGACAGACCCTCCCAGCCAGTGACATAGTACTCCCCTTCCAACTGGCTAGATGATGTATAATACCAACATAAATTCCCTAAAAATACTGCCTTTTCACCTTTCACCAAAACAATGGGACCCCAAGATATTGGAAAGGAAGTGATCCTCTCCTCACCCCAAGATACCTTACAATCCTGTTACTTTTGCCAACTGGAAACCCATTTCCAAAGGCGATCAAAGACTTATCCCAACTAATGGCCTGGACAACCACCTCCTCATAATGACTGAAGATGGCCTTAATTGAGTATATAGTTCTTTTTGAAGCTTGTCCAAGTAATAATATGTCATCTGCATATAAGAGATGAGATGGGGCCTGCCCACTAACACCAGCCCTGATCTGCTTATACCATCCCATTTGACCAATGTAACACCCTGAGATTTTATGAGAAATATTTTTTTATGTCTTATTTTATACGCAACACCAAAATAATCTTTCACAACACACAATACTGACTTAGCTTGCATTACACGCAATCGCGACCTTCCTCGATAGCGTGTGTAGTACGCAATACCGGGTTTCACTAAACAATGATATATTATTATGGACTAGCCGTTATAAATAGTATTAACTACATTTTTAATTTTATAAAATTATTATTCATCTTACACATTTTCTAGAACATGGTAAGAGAACAAAATAAATTTCTTGGGTAAAATAAGTATTTTTCAAAAAATGCAGTTTTGCCGCCTTTTGATGGCACACCCACATTAAATCTAGTTTTTAACATGTTTATAAGTTCAATTTGACAAAATAAAATTCTTCTTTGTAATAAGGATATAAAAATTTACTTTGGATAAATTTTAGATATTTTTCTGATAACTTTCATATTTTGATGAATAGTAAAAATACGCTAATTTTTAATTAAAAACAAATTTTTTAATTGAGATAATTTATATGGTTAAATTATAATATTGAATGGTTTTAAAGTATAAATAGAATATATTTTTATAATTTAATATAATATATTTCATTATCATTAATTTCACATTGAATTCATAGGTAAAAACATTTCAATCTTTGGCAATGTTTTAACTTCTAAAACCCATTTTCTTAACAACGGGATTAATTTTAAATTAATTACTGAAACTTATGTGTTTTGAATTTTTAAAAATGGAATCCATATTTTGAATCAGTGGGTCCAAACTATTTTAATAGGCTACTTTTTATTTTTGGGCATTATGAATAGTAACTACGGTAAATTTTATTTACCATAGTTAAAGGTAAATCGGGTAATTAAGGGTAAATATAAGATTATAAAATTACACTAACACCTTCCAAAATCCTATTGGATGACTAAAAGTCGACCCATATCACCTAAGGGTATAATTTGATTCATTTAATGGACTTTTTTCCATGAAAATAATTTAATTATTATTAAAACCAAAGAAAGTGACAACATGTCACTTTCTTAAATATTATAAGTATAATAATTTTAATTTAGTGATAAAATTAATGAAACTTCATATATAAATAGTCTCCAAAAATATAATACAATTATCTACATCATATGAATTTATTTAGAATTTTTATGGATTAAATAATTATTATTAATTATGACACAATAGTGATGTTGAAATTATTTTATTAATTAAAATATCAAATAAATGGTTTTAAAAATATTAAAATAAATATTATATGAACTATTTAATGTGATCCACTAATTTTCTAGATACATATGACATTTTATAAATCTATTAAAGCTTTTATTTTGAACATATCTTCTTTTTATATTTTATTTAAATTCAAATAAATGAATAGTGTCAAAATTGACACTATTGTTATTTTATAAAAATAACGTATTATAAAATTGTTTAAAAATCACAAAAATATTTAAAAATTATAAATTAAAATTTATATGGTAGAAAATGTCATAAAGTGTCAAATTATGGAAAATTCACAACACATAGGTAATTATTTATAATAATTTAAAATTTAGAATATTATTACCACAAATAAAATTAAATTGATAAATAAGGATAAATCAAGTTAATAATGTTTAAAATAAATTCCTAACATGTCTAAATTCTATTGGTTGATGATATTACAACCCTATATCATATAATATTTGGATATGAGTCATTTTGGAAGTTTTTAAGTGGGGTTGGGATTTAATATAAACTAATATTTCTTATATTTCCAAAGGTGCCCCTCTCCTCCCTTATAAAAGGGCACATCCTCCCTCTCCTCCTCACACAAATTCGAGCGTTCAAGCTCGGCCAAACCCTGCCAATTTCACTTCGACACTTCTCTAGAAACATCTTAGAGGTCCTGGTCTTCTTCAAAGACCAATTTTAGTGCCCTAAGAGGAGGTCTCAAAGAGGCGCTTCAAAGAAGAGGTAGTGTCCGTTACCGATTCTTTCAAATTTATTTCTTATTATAATTATTCTTCTTTAGTTGTTTCATTATGAAGTAATAACATAAGTATAAATCATATACTGATATGTTATTATAAGTGTGAAACAACCCTATTTCACCATCTATCCATCCTATGGAAAATGAAATCACCGCGCATGCGTACGTACGGAATACCGTCTCCACGCCGTGGTGTAATCTATTTTCCACCACCACCTTACTTGGCTGGGTATAATGGGGTAAATAATGACTATATATGATTATTTTAAAGTGATATTGATTCTTAAATAGTGTACATACACTCCAATACAATTCCACAATCATGGGAACGATATCATCGCTCGTGCGTATGTACGGAATACCGTCTCCATGATGTGATGCGACTCGTTCTACATGATATTCATTTAATAATGATTATATAAATGAATTTAATGAATAAATATGATATATATTACACTAATACCATTCTGGAAATGAGGTTTCTATAACCTAAAAAGAGGAATAAGAATTTATTCGACAAACCACAGATACGAACATAAAGCAATAAACACCTGAATAACAAGTAGCAATGAAATATTACTAATAAGAAGCTAAGAATATGACCATATATGATATCATAAAAATATGTATGATTATGTAATAAGTCAATTAAATTATTTATATAGGAGGTTCGGACACTTACGAAGCAAATTGGACCTAAGGTAAGGGAAAATCTCACAATCTCATTTTTATCCGAGATTGTTTATACTTCAGAATTTACTGGGGAATATTTATCATCCACATCCATGTTTCCTCAATATTTAATATTATTTCCATCCAAATAAAATTGTTTAAATCTAATTTTACCCTTCGGTGAGTTTTTATTAAAATATATGAAAGGAATCTTTTGTCGTTTTTCGCACGAGGTACTTTTTGACTTTTTCGGCCAAAGTATGGGAAGAATGTTTTCTTACTTATACGGCATGAATGTATTCATAAAAAATTATTTCCATGAAGCTTACTTTACATGTTTTCAAGTTTATTTTTAATCAACTTCTTTTAGTTTAAAATTGTATGACATTTTAAGAAAGGAAAAATGTTTTTGAAGTAAAAATGATATTTTCCTCAAGAATGGAGTTCAAGTGTTTTATAAAAATTATTTTCCATCTAAGATAATATAGGGTTATGTTTCTATCCCTATTTTTACATTGATTTGATTATTTTATGATTTAATTATTTTTATGATGTCCTTTTATCTTTTATGGATTCTGTTATGATGACGTGATGTTTAAGAATCCCATTTTTATTACATGGGTTATGCTATGATGTATGGTTTATGATTTTGTGGCACACATAAGAATGATATCATTATGAGATGGGTGGGACCTATATCTCCCTCCAATTAATTGGGTAAATATTTATATCTCATGAGATAGACATGGCTGGAACGAAATGTTAAACTAGTTCAGTGAAACATGACTGAAACGAGGAGTGAACTCAGTTCAGAAAAGGACTTTGTATGCTAAGATAGTCTTGGAAATGAGTATTGACTACTAAGAAATGATTTTCTATGATTATGTGTGTATGAAACAAAGCTTCATGTTTTAAGTTATGATGATTGGAATTACATTTCACTTCTATGATTTATCCCATGTTATGATCTCTTTTACAGGATAAGATTTTCAAAATGTTATGTTCTTATAAATATGATATGTTTGATATTTCTTTTGTTTACCCTTATTGAGCATTTGAGCTCACCCTTTTGTATGTTTTCTTTTCCCTAGGTTAGGAAGAAGGATATTAAGTAGGATATGCCAAAAAGGGACTCTAGATATGATGAAATAAATGGAAGACAACGTAGATGATTTATGAACCAGTTTTTTATGTTTCCCATTTTCTAAATACACTATACCTATACGGTCCTTTCATGGTTTTGTTATATGTTGTAATAAGTATGATTCAATTTTGAATTAATAACCATGTATGTAAAGTATGGGTCGTTATAGTTGGTATCAGAGGAAATCTATAGTCAACCTTTGGAAACTAGGATGTGAAAGCCTTAGTAAGAAACCTAAGGATATGTCTAAGCATAGAACACAATCTTAGTGTTTTAGAAATGGCCATGAACAACCTATGATAAGACCTTAAGTGTGAAATTTTATTCTTGATTATGTGGTCTTACTATTATGATTAGTGTTGCTCACACTATGCTTCTTGGTTTTAGTCAATGGCTGGAACCCGAAGGAACCGTGTTAATGCATAATGCAATGGGAAATGAAATGATTGTCCCCCTGAGCAACCAAATGTTATGGGAGATGGAATGAAAAATCTTGTAGCCATGCTCACAAAATTTTCTCAAGCTATGAATCATGCAGGACTTCCAAATGAGAAAAGGAAGGAGCAACATTCTGTTGAATCCTTCATGAGGCAGCGTCCACCTTCATTCAGTGGGTCTTCTGATCCATTAGTGGATGAACAATGGATCAGTACCACTGAAAAGATATTTTAAGTTCTTCAATGTTCTGAACATGATAAATTCATCTTAGTAGTGTATCATTTGGAAGGTGATGCTAATAAATGGTGGAATATTATTAAGAATACGAGGCAAAGGGATGAAATTGAGTCCATGGAATGGGACGAGTTCAAGAACTTATTTTTCAATAAGTATTTACCTCGTATTCTTAGAACAAATATGGAGAAGGAGTTTCTTGAAATAAAGAAAAAGGACAATGAATCCATTGGTACCTACGAAGCAAATTTTACAAGACTTGCAAGGTACGCTTCCAGAATTATTATCCAACCTGAGAGTAAGATTGATCGATTCTTTAGTGGCTTAAAACCAAGTCTTTAAAGGGTGTTAGCCATAAGGGACTTCAATAGATACAAGGAAATTGTTCGATGTGCTCTCAAGGTTGATATGGAGATTGGTGTAACCCATCAGTCACATGGGTTTGATAAGAAGAGGAAAATGGAATTCAAAGGAAAATCTAAAGACCACACTGAAAAGAAGACGAGTTTTCCCTTATGCTCAAAGTGTGGAAAGAAACATGGAGGAAATTGTCTTAAGGGGAAAAGAAAATGTTATAAGTGTGGAAAAGAAGGTCATCAGGCAATTGAATGTCGAAATAATGGGAAGAATATGTCTAATGATGAAAACAAAGGAAGGGATACACAGAATGAACCTACTACACTTAAATGTTTCAAGTGCAAGGAGATGGGGAATTATGCCAATCAATGCCCAAATACAAGGGTTGATGATGATGATCGATATCAATAAACTCTTAAGTCCAAAGACAAAGGAAGGTCACATGCAATTACTATCGGTGATGTGGAGTACGACAATGAAGTGGTGAGAGGTACGCTTACTATCCACTCTAAAGTAGCAAATGTTTTATTTGATTCTGGATCCACCCACTCTTTTATTTCTGAAGAATTTTCTAAGGGTATCGCCGTATTACCTCAACAATTAGATGTTGAGTTGGCTGTGACAAGTCCTAATGGCACAACAGTTGCATCAAAAGTTTACAATTCTTCTCCGATTGAAGTTTGTGGGAAAGTGCTTCCTGCAAATCTTATGATCCTTCCTATAGTGTAATTTTATGCGATTCTTGGCATGGATTGGATTTCCTTATATGGAGCTCATATCAATTTCCAAATAAGGGAAGTCACATTTCATATTCTAGATCAATCTATGACCGTCTATCGATGCAAGGATGAACATAACCTTCCAGTGGAAATTTCTTCCATCTTATGGGTCTTGATTCCACTAAATGAAGGTTATTTATCTCAAATTTTTGGAGAGAAACTCACGATTAATAATATTCCCATTGTATGGGAATTTGATGATGTCTTTCTAGAAGAATTACCAGGTCTTACACCAAATCGTGAATTTGAGTTTTCAATAGAACTCGTATCAGGTGCTTTGACTATTTCAAAGACACCTTATAGAATGTCCCCAATTGAGTTGCAGGAATTGAAGAAGAAACTCCAAGAGAATCTTGATAAAGGATTCATATGCCCTAGTGTGTCACCTTGGGGAGAACCTGTTCTGTTTGTTAAGAAGAAATATAGATCAATGAGACTCTGCATTGATTATCGAGAACTTAACAAGATCACTATCAAGAACAAATATCCTCTCCCACGCATTGATGACCTATTTGACCAACTATGCGGAGCTCAATACTTTTCCAAGATCGATCTTCATTCAAGGTATCATCAATTAAGGGTAAAAAGGGAGGATATACCAAAGACGACTTTCCGTACAAGGTATGGACACTATGAATTTATAGTGATGCCATTTGGTCTTACTAATTCCCCTGCTATCTTAATGGATCTGATGAATAGAGTCTTTAGAGACTATCTTGATCAGTTTGTGGTAGTCTTTATAGATGATATTCTTGTCTATTCAAAGAGAAAGGAAGAACATGAAGATCACTTGAGAATTGTATTAAAGACCCTAATAAAGGAGAAGCTTTATGCCAAATTTACCAAGTGTCAATTTTGGCTTAAAAAAGTTGCATTTTTGAGTCACATAATCTCAAAAGAGGGGATATCTGTGGATCTAGAAAAAACAGAGGTTATCGAAAGATGGTCGAGACCAACAACAGTAACTGAGATCCAAAGTTTTCTTGGTTTGGCTGGATATTACCGAAGTTTTGTGAAATATTTTTCAAGGTTATATAACCCACTCACCATGTTGACTCGGAAAGAAGTTAAGTTTGTTTGGACGGAGGAATGTGAAGAGAATTTCAAAGAGCTAAAAAGAAGGTTAGCCAGTGCACCTGTGCTCACACTACCTTGCAGTAGAGAAAGGTTTTTGATCTACAGTGATGCATCCAAGAAGGGACTGGGGTGTGTTCTCATGCAAAATGATATGGTGATAGCTTATGCCTCACGACATTTGAAAATCCATGAGCAAAATTACCCAACTCATGATTTGGAGTTATCTGCGGTAATATTTGCATTAAATATTTGGAGGCATTACCTTTATGGTGAAAGGTGTGATATTTATACTAATCATAAAAGTTTAAAGTATATTTTCACACAAAAGGAGCTGAATATGTGCCAAAGAAGATGGTTGGAGCTGATTAAGGATTACGACTGCTCAATTCATTACCACCCTAGGAAAGCAAAAAAAGTGGCAGATGCATTAAGTCGACAAGACCATGCTAGCTTATCCATGATGAGGATCACAAAAGATCTAATATTTATGGATTTACAAAGGATGGATCTTGGAATTATAATGGAAGGGGAAAAATCTTATCTTTCTCAAATGAATGTTCAACCATCTATACACGTGAAGATTAAAGAGGCACAGAAAGAAGATGTAGAGTTACAAAAGAAGGTGAGAAATGTTCCTGAATTCAACCTTGATTGTAATGGGATAATAAGGTTCAAGAATCAGGTTTGTGTTCCTCCCATACCAGAATTAAAGAACGAGCTACTGAACAAGGCTCATAGTTCTTCATTTTCTATTCATCATGGAAGTACAAAGATGTATAAGGATCTGAAAGAGTACTTCTGGTGGGATGGCATGAAAAGAGATGTTGCTGAATATATCTCTCGATGCTTGGTTTGTCAGCAAGTTAAAGATGAGAGACAAAAGTCTAAGGAGATGTTACAACCATTACCCATACCAGAATGGAAATGGGAAACCATCACTATGAACTTTATCACTGGACTTCCTAAAACATTTAAAGGCAATAATGCTATCTGGGTTATAGTTGATCGTCTTACAAAGTCTGCACACTTCATTACTATTGGAGAATATTTCTCTCTGGATCAGTTTTCCAGGATATATGTAAAGGAAGTGGTAAGATTTAATGGAGTACCACTTTCCATTATATCTGATCAGGATCCAAGGTTTACCTCAAAATTCTGGTGAAGTCTTCAGCATGCTCTAGATACAGAGTTGAGTTTCATCACTGCTTACCATCCTCAGACAGACGGTCAGTCTGAGAGGACAATTCAAACTCTAGAAGACATGTTGAGAGCTTTCTCTATGGATTTAAAATGTGGTTGGGATCAACACCTATCTTTGGTGTAATTTTCTTATAATAATAGCTTTCACTCCAGTATTCAGATGGCTCCTTATGAAGCCCTCTATGGAAAGAAATGCAAGAATCCAACTTGCTGGGATGAAGTTGGGGAAAGAAAGATATTAGGACCTAATCTTGTTGATGAGATGAAGAAAAGGTCAGATATATTCAACAACACATAAGAGCAGCTCAGAGTCGACAGAAAAGTTATGCTGACAACCGAATAAAAGACCTAGAGTTTTAAGTGGGTGATAAAGTGTTCTTACGAATATCTCCCTGGAAGAGGGTCATGAGATTTGGAAAGAAGGGAAAGTTGAGCCCTAGATATATCGGTACTTTGGAAATTCTGGATTGTGTTGGAAAGGTAGCTTACCGATTGGCGCTTTCACCGAATCTATCTCAAGTTCACGATGTGTTCCATGTATCTCTCCTGAGAAATTACATACCCGATCCTTCACATGTACTCAACTCAGAAGTTGTACCGCTGGAGCAAGATCTTTCTTATGAAGAACAACCGATAGTGATTCTGGATCGTAGTAAAAAAGTCCTACAGAACAAGACCACTCGCTTGGTGAAAGTTTTATGGAGGAACCACCAATTATAAGAAGCTACATGAGAACTTGAGGATATGATGAGGGAGAAGTATCCTCATCTGTTTGTAATGAAGTGACGAATTTAGAGGGTGAAATTCATTTTAAGTGGGGTAGAATGTAACACCCTGATATTTTATGAGAAATATTTTTTTTATGTCTTATGTTATACGCAACACCAAAGGAATCTTTCACAACACACAATACTGACTTGTCTTGCATTACACGCAATCGCGACCTTCCTCGATAGCGTGTGTAGTACGCAATATCGGGTTTCACTAAACAACGATATATTATTATGGACTAGCTATTATGAATAGTATTAACTACATTTTTAATTTTATAATATTATTATTCATCTTACACATTTTCTAGAGCATGGTAAGAGAACAAAATAAATTTTTTGGGTAAAATAAGTATTTTTCAAAAAATGCAGTTTTTCCGCCTTTTGATGGCGCACCCACATTAAATCTAGTTTTTGACATGTTTATAAGTTTAATTTGACAAAATAAAATTCTTCTTTGGAATCAGGATATAAAAATTTACTTTGGATAAATTTTTGATATTTTTCTGATAACTTTCATATTTTGATGAATAGTAAAAATACGCTAATTTTTAATTAAAAACAATTTTTTTCATTGAGATAATTTATATGGTTAAATTATAATATTGAATGGTTTTAAAGTATAAATAAAATATATTTTTTCCATTTAATATAATATATGTCATTAGCATTAATTTCACATTGAATTTATAGGTAAAAACATTTCAATCTTTGGCAATGTTTTTACTTCTAAAACCCGTTTTCTAAACAATGTGATTTATTTTAAATTAATTACTGAAACTTATGTGTTTTGAATTTTGAAAAATGGATTCCATATTTGGAATCAGTGGGTCCAAATTATGTTAATAGGCTACTTTTTATTTTTGGCCGTTATGAATAGTAACTACGGTAAATTTTATTTACCATAGTTAAAGGTAAATCGGGTAATTAAGGGTAAATATAAGATTATAAAATTACCCTAACACCTGAAAAAATCCAATTGGATGACTAAAAGTCGACCCATATCACCTAAGGGTCGGATTTGATTCATTTAATAAACTTTTTTCCCTAAAAATAATTTAATTATTATTAAAACCAAAGAAAGTGACAACATGTCACTTTCTTAAATCTTATAAGTATAATAATTTTAATTTAGTGATAAACTTCATGAAACTTCGGATCTAAATAGTCTCGAGAAATATAATACAATTATCTAAATCATATGAATTTATTTAGAATTTTTAGGGATAAATAATTATCATTAATTATGATACAATAGTGATGTTGAAATTATTTTATTAATTAAAATTTCAAATAAATGGTTTTAAAAATATTAAAATAAATATTATATGAACTATTTAATATGATCCAAAAATTTTCTAGATACATATGACATTTTATAAATCTATTAAAGCTTTTAGTTCGAACATATCTTCTGTTTATATTTTATTTAAATTCAAATAAATGAATAGTGTCAAAATTGACACTATTGTTATTTTATAAAAACAACATATTATAAAATTGTTTAAAAATCACAAAAATATTTAAAAATTATAAATTAAAATTTATATAGTCTACAATGTCATAAAGTTTTAAATTATGGAAAATTAAAAACACATATGTAATTATTTATAATAATTTAAAATTTAGAATATTATTACCACAAATAAAATTAAATTGATAAATAAGGATAAATCAAGTTGATAATGTTTAAAATAAATTTTTAACATGTCTAAATTTTATTGGTTGATGATATTACAACCCTATCTCATATAATATTTAGATATGAGTCATTTTGGAAGTTTTTAAGTGGGGTTTGGATTTAATATAAACTAATATTTCTTATATTTCCAAAGGTGCCCCTCTCCTCCCTTATAAAAGGGCACCTCCTCCCTCTCCTCCTCACAACAACTTTAGCCTTAAATCTCGGCCAAACCATGCCCATTTAACTTCCACACTTTCCTAGAAATATCCTAGAGGTCCTGGTCTTCTTCAAAGACCAATTTTAGTGCCCTAAGAGGAGTTCTCAAAGAGGCGCTTCAAAGAAGAGGTAATGTCTATTACCGATTCTTTCAACTTTATTTCTTTTTATACTTATTCTTATTTAGTTGTTTCATTATGAAGTAATAAAATCAGTATCAATAATATAATTATATGTTATTATAAGTATGAAACAACCCTATTTCACCATCTATCTATCCTACAGAAAACGAAATCACCGCGCATGCGTACGTACGGAATACCGTCTCCACGCTGTGGTGTAATCTATTTTCCACCACCACCTTACTTGTATGGGTATAATGGTGTAAATAATGACTATATATTATTATTGTAAAGTGATATTGATTTTTAAATAGTATACATACACTCCAATACAATTCCACAATCATGGGAACAATATCATCGCTCGTGCGTACGTACGGAATACCGTCTCCACGATGTGATGCGACTCGTTCTACATGATCTTCATTGAATAATGATTATATAAATGAATTGAATGAATAATTATTATATATATTACACTAATACCATTCTGTAAATGAGGTGTCTATAACCTAAAAAGAGGAATAAGAATTTATTCGACAAAACACACATACGAACATAAAGCAATAAACACCTGAATAACAAGTAGCAATGAAATATTACTAATAAGAAGCTAAGAATATGACCATATATGATATCATAAAAATAATTATGATTCTGTAATAAGTCAATAACATTATTTAAATCATTATACAGGAGTTTTGGACACTTACGAAGCAAATCGGACCTAAGGTAAGGGAAAATCTCACAATCTCATTTTTATCCGAGATTGTTCATACTTCAGAATTTACTGGGGAATATTTATCATCCACATCCATGTTTCCTCAGTATGTAATATTATTTCCATCCACCTACAATTGTTTAAATCCAATTTTACCCTTCGGTGAGTTTTTAGTAAAAGATATGAAAGGAATCTTTTGTCTTTTTTCATACGAGGTACTTTTTGACTTTTCCGGCCAAAGTACGGGAAGAATGTTTTTTTACTTATACGGCATGAATGGATTTTTAGAACATTATTCCCATGAAGCTTCCTTTACAAATTTTAAATTTTATTTTTAATCAACTTATTTTAGTTGAAAATTATATGACATGTTAAGAAAGGAAAATGATTTTGAAGTAGAAAGGATATTTTCCTTAAGAATAGAGTTCAAGTGTTTTATCAAAATTATTTTCCATCTAAGATAATATAAGGTTCTGTTTATATACCTATTTTTACATTGATTTGATTATGTTATGATGGAATTATTTTTATAATGTCCTTTTATCTTTTTTGGATTATGTTATGATGACGTGATGTTTAAGAATCCCATTTTTATTACATGGGTTATGCTATGATGTATGGTTTATGAATTTGTCGCACACATAAGAATGGTATCATTATGAGATGGGTGGGACCTATATATCCCTCCAATTCATTGGGTAAATATTTATATCTCATGATATAGACATGGCTGGAACGACAGGTTAAACCGGTTCAGTGAAACAGGACTGAAACAAGGGGTGAACTCGGTTCAGAAAAGGACTTTGTCTGCTAAGATAGTCTTGGAAATGAGTCTTGACTACTAAGAAATGATTTTCTATGATTATGTGTGTATGCCACAAAGATTCATGTTTTATGTTATGATTATTGGAATTACATTTCACTTCTATGATTTATCCCATGTTATGATCTCTTTTGCAGGATAATATTTTCAAAATGTTATGTTCTTATAAATATGATATGTTTAATATTTATTTTGTTTACCCTTACTGATCATTTTATCTCACCCTTTCGTATGTTTTATTTTCCCTAGGTCAGGAAGAAGGATATTAAGTAGGATATTCCAAAAAGGGACTCTAGATATGATGAAATAAATGGGAGACAATGTAGATGATTTATGAACCAGTTGTTTATGTTTCCCAGTTTCTAAAGACACTATACCTATACGGTCCTTTCATGGTTTTGTTATATGTTGTAATAAGTATACTTCAATTTTGAAGTAATAACCATGTATGTAAAGTATGGGTCGTTATAACCAAGGTCATTGATACACCTACTGAGATAATCCTCTGCAAGTGCAAAAAGAATTCCAGAAAGTGGATCACCTTGCCTCACTCCCCTGGTGCAAAGAAAAAAGCCCCTCAGGACCCCATTGACAAGAATTGACAGCCTTGTAGAACTAAGAATAATGCGGATCATGTTCACAAATCTAGAAGAGAGGCTATACCTCCTGATGAAATCCAAGAGAAAATCCCATTTCAACGTGTCAAAAGCCTTGGATATGTCAATCTTGATAGCAAATTTCCATTCCTTTGACTTCTTTATTAGAAGGTTAACACTCTCAGAGGCCATGAATAGGCACTTTTGGATGTTCCTCCCATGGATGAATTCAAATTGGTTCATGGTGATCATACCATCAACCATCCCACCCATCCTTCTCATCAAGATCTTACTGATAAGTTTGGGTTTTGTATTCCCAAGATCCACCGACCTAAAGTCCTTGATATCAAGGGCATTCTATTTCTTGGGGATGAGCTCAATAAAACATGAGTTCATACCATGTGGCATGTAATAATGAGAGAATAATTCCTTCATGGACTACTCAATATCATTCTGCAAAATTTCCCAATAGAACATGAAAAACTTCTTTGTAAATCCATCATGGCTCGAGGAACTCTCCAGGTTGAGAGAGAGGAGGAAGGATCTGATCTCCTCTTTGCATGGTGAAGCAGTTAGGAGCTGATTCGACTGATCATCAATACCGGAGATGATGTTGTCCACCATATAGTGAATACTGGACTGCCCATTATCAGAGTATATTCCATTAAAGTACTCAACCATATCCAATGCAATCTCATTCTCCTCAGTGTGGAGTTTCCCATCAATGATAATCACATTGTTCCCTCCTCGCTCCCTATTTTATTTGTGCAATCTATTAAAGAACTTATAATTTCTATCCCCATCCTTTAGCCACCACACATTCAGTTGGTTCCTGACCAATCTTTCCCTCACCATTAAAGTATCATCGATCTTGTTGTGGGCAGCAATTTCCTATTATGAAACCCTCAGCTGCTGCCCTTGGACAATCTAAATTTTGGAAAACTCATCCTATGATTTATTGATATTCTCATCCAGTTTTGAAAAGGAATCCCTACTCTATGCTCTTAGAAGCCCCTTCAGATGCTTAAGTTTCACATCCATTATTTGCTGCAGGCTTCCAATTGTGTCAAGTTTCCATGATTCTAAAACAAGTTCCCTACACCCTAGCATCACAAGACATCCATTGTTGAAATGAAAAGGAATATGGGTTGACCTTGTCACCTGATTCTCAACATCAACAACAATTGGGCTGTGATCAGAGTGGTGCTTAGGCAGTGTGAATCTGGAAACACCATGTGATGAAGCCTGATCATCAATATGGACAAAAAATATATCAATATTGCTAGCTTGATTCCCTTCCCAAGTGTATCTACACCATATGAAATCATTACAAGAATTTTCAACTTGATCTAGATTGCAGAAATCAATACACTCAGAAAATTCAGAGGCAACAATCCTATTAAAATTTGTTCCAGTTTTTTCCTCGGGCTTCAAAATAGTATTGAAATCACCAATAAGCAACCATTTTTGATCCATCCTCCTAGAGATGACTTTGAGCACCTCCCATAAATCCCTACTCCTGATATAGGAGTTGGAAGTATAAAAAAATGATAATGAAATATTCTATCCAGTAATGTTACAGTTAACCAGAACACTTTGAGGACCGCTATCACATGAAGTAATCTGCAGGGTGTTATGCACTAACACCCACAAGTGATCCATATAGGATGAAAACTAACTACTGGCCACAAAACTATATCCTAGTGAGTCCCACCTGAAGCCCTTCCAGTTATCAAATAGAACATTAGGTTCAACAATACTGATAAACATTGGTTTGTAGGTCAAGATATAATGTCGAAGGGCCCTGACCGTATGAGAATTCCCCATCCCTTGAAAATTCCAGTACAAAATTCTCATTTCTTACAAACTATACCTCTTGTCATAGGTCTCCCTTTCTTCTCCACTGAAGCTTGAATTCACCCTTTTTTCTTTTTCCCTCCCCATCCCTTCTTCAGGCCATGCCCAAGGACAATGGTGTTTTCATGCTCCTTGATTACCTACTTTGCTCCGCTGGAATCCTTACCCTTACCAGTACACTAGTTTTGGGCATCATTGTTAGTAGGCAGCTCGTCCAATCCACCACTGTGATCCACAGTAGCCTCATCTGTACTGACTGGGCCTAATTCAGTAAGTAGCTTCCCCTCTACCCGCTTTGTCTTGCCATCCTCGCCCAGCAGCCCAAACGATCCATCTGTAATAACATCATCACCTGGATTGATTTGGAAAGCTTCCTCCACCTGCACCACCATACCTTCTTCAGCCAGCATCCCAACCACGCCACTGGCATCAGGCATCCTTTCTCCCCCCACATTTCCAATATCAGAATGCTAAGCCTCATCCACCTCCTCTGACCAAATTCTTCCACTCATAGGGATAAAGGTGTTGCTGGACTTGAGGGGAGGATCACTACCCATAGTCAGCCTCCTTCGTGCAGCCCTGGAGGGGGAGATTCGAGTAAAATCTCCTCCTGGGTTAGAAGTCGGTTGTCGGTCAATGCATTAATCACCATTAATTCCTTGAAAGCCTGTCACAGGTGAGCTGACAGTATTATCAGCCCCCAATCCTATGCTCTTCTCCGCATTGGCATCATTATGAGGGACGACATCCACCCTATCCACCACAAGAGAAGAATCACCACAGGGAGAAGTATTCACCTGGGTTACAATAATCAGACCACCCATATCCATGACAGGTCCACAGTGAACCTCACTTTGCACTGAATCCTTCACCATTGCCATAGAGAAAGACCCCCTATGGCCAGAGTCCCCTTCAACCCAGGCCCAGGACCTTGACCAGCACCATTGCTCTCCAGGTTCTCCATAGGGCATTTTTCCTTTCCCTTCCTTCTCCTACATGTTCTCTCATCATGCCCCTTCATCATACATGAGTGACATACTATTTCCCACTTACACTCATAAATTGTGTGCCCAAATAGCAGGCACCTCGAGCAGAATTTTGGATTCCTCTCATACAAGATATCAAGCTTCATACTGGTCATCCCTTATTGTCAGAACCACCTCCTCCACAAGTATGCTTGACATGTGAACTTACACCAAGATCCTGGCATAATGCCCCAGCCTCGGGTTGTCAGTCTATCATTCCATTCGAATCGGATTGCCCACCAAAAATGAAATATCCCATAGAATCCTTGGGTGCCAATACAACCAATTGAGTTTATAAATTCTGATCCATAGTTGAGTATACGTACTACGGACATTCATGGGATCAAAGTTCCTATCCCATTCCTGTACATTTAGAAACCCCGAGTTCAAGGCAATAATACCTTTTCTCCATGCTTTTCTCTTCCCTTCATCTGAGGGAAAGACCACATGGTAGTATCCCCTACCCATTGCTATCATCCTCCAGTCATCAAAACCCCACACCCCAGCAAACCTTTTATTCAGATCCTGAAATTTCCACAGCCACTCCCCCTTATGGATTATAACTCTCACAATGATTGAATATCAGCATAAATTTACCCTCTCTTCCACTGCTTCTTGATTATCTGACACATGGGAAATCTTCCCCTTCCGTATCATTGTCCCAAGCGGAGGATCATCAAAGTTAGAGAATGAAGGTCCCGCTGCATTCCTCACCACATCCGCAAAATTTATCCCTGTCTTCGTAGAGACTACATTATTACCATCACCCTTTCTTGAGAATGAGAACATATCCTTGTGACTAAGAGGTTTAACAAGAGTCTTCTTACCCCCAGCATCCTCTGCACACCTCCCCAATATGTGATCAGAGGGATCATCATCGTCGCCTGATTTGGGGTTCTCACCCAGTTCCCCTTCCACAATCCTCAATTACACGGTTGCTATGGATATTATAATATTTGAATAATCACATGTATTATCAATTTATAGCATCATAATGAGGTAATTAATAATGGGGGACATCATAAACATATCGTTAAGGCTTTAACCAAGACACCATACATAAATGGGTAGAAACCCAGTCTGGTTTGCCTCATGAGACCTACCGATGAATCGAGGGGATATAGAGGGACCCAACAGTAATTTAATAAGTAAAATTCATTCCTCATATGAAAGGGGTGAAACATAATCAACATATTCATTCATATTTAAACTAGAATATGAAATGTTAATAACTTTTCCCAAACAATAAACCTAATCATAAACCATTCAGAGTAATGTGGCGAATGGTATCAAGATAGAACATCCCCATAAATAATCATAAACCATTAAATAACATATATTAGATGGTAACATAAGAGATAAAATTAAATAAATCATAATATTCAACATAGGGTGTTGAAATATATGTAAATACTCTAATTGAAACATTGATAAATTCTTAAGAGAATCCTTTTACTTTGAAAAGAAGAGTTCTTTTGAATAATCATTTATATTTGTCATAAAATCAGATTGAAAACATGTATGTCATAGAAAGAAAAGGTAAGGACAATGAAATTATTTTTTAGGCATAAATTATGTCCAACTAAAGTGAAAACATGTAAAAATAGTTTTTAAGAAACTTTAGAATTGAGCCACTTGAGTTCAGTTTAAGAGAAAATATAAAAGAGCCTTTAAAGAGGATAATGATTAATTGTTTACATAAAGCCAAAAAATATTTAAGATAGTTTTTCAGGATAAAAGGAGTGATTTTAGAAAAATATTGGTGTCTTAAAATAGATTATTGAGTGTACTTGAAAATGGATGAGAAATTAGGAAGTTCCCTTCAACCAGGCTTTCTTATCAGGAGGAATTGAAAAGGGAAACCTTATAAAACATGCATATCCTCATAAAATAAAGATGAAATAATATGGATACATGAGTTTGAAACATATAAATAGAATCTATAAGTATATAAAAATAAATAATAATTACATTAGGTTAAAGAGAGAGAAAGCGTAACCTGAAGGAAAAAATGGAGAATCAGGTAGAATCCCTTACCTTATGTACGAAAGCATTCTTCACTTATACTTAATATCCTGGATAATGAAATTAGATTCATTAATAATTTAATTAATAACCTATTCAACATATATTTTATTTAGTATAATTTTTTTACTTTCATTTATGATCCTTTTGATGATTTATAAGATTCAATTTCATTGTTCGGAAGTGTTTGTTTCCTTGGTTTTCATGATTGGTTCACTTGTATACATATACAAATGATTATATGAAATGAAAATAGTTATATAGAATTGAAATTATATTTTATTAATGAAAATAAATAATATTAAATGGTATTATATATCATTTTGTTTCTATATATGATTATGATTCATTGGATACAATGTTAATGATAACCGTTTAGATCATTTTGGTGTTTTTTCAATCATCACACTATAGTTTTGTTTTATTAATTAATATTTTGCATATATATTTGTTCTAGAAAACTAAATAACTTTTAATACAAATATTATAGTATGTTTTAACCATAATAATGGTTTTATGACCAGTCTTTAAGGCGATATTAGAAAAGGAAACAATCATTATCCACGAAGGTGGTGAATCGACACTTCACGAACGACGTTTTTATTTTTAGAACAAAAATGGGAAGAGAAAATAATTAATGATAGATATGACATTATCATAATAAAATTATAATATATATAAGATAATGGAGTTATAATTCATGTTTTGATAGAGGAGGTAAGTAAATTATTAGAAAATAAAAGAAATTGAAAGAAAATTAAAATAACGAAAGGGGATTTACATCTTCAATTCTTCTCCTTGAGAACCTCCTTAAGAAACTTTGAAATGGTATTTTAGTGATTCTAGAAGGACCAAAAAGTGGGATAGTTTCTTGAGGTAGGAAATGGGAATAATATAATCAATATTTAAGACTTTGGAGGTGTGAGGAGAAGAGGTGGAGAGGGTTGATATTTATAGTGGAGGAGAGGGGGTGTTTTTTAAATATTTTATTCATTTGTTTATTATTTTGGATCAAGAATATGAACAATTTTGATTATTGTGACTAAATATAGTAAGGAGTGAATGTGAGTTTTAACTAATGGTTTCTTACATCATGTATGGTGTTTTAATTCATGTATTTCGCTTAAAATTTTAAATATCGTAAATTATTGTATTTCACATTTAATAAAAAATTCAACTATTTTAAAAAAATTAAAAAAATTAAACCTAAATTTTTTTGATCTGTAGAATTAAAATATGAACTCCATTTTATGAAAATATTTTTCTAAATATGATAAATTTAATTTTTAAATAAAATCATCATTTACTCTAAAAGTAACGATTTTAATATTATAACTATTTTTATGACACTTTGAAAAATTAATTAAGGTCTTATAAAATTATTTTATAATTATAAGAAAAATATATATTAATTTATGAATCTATTTTATGAAAATAAATTTTATTTTTAATCATTATATTAATTATAAAATTGTAAATAAACATTTATGTTTAACAAAAATACCAACACTTAATTTATCATTTTTAAAACATTTATTTACATATTCCATGATATAAATATACCATATTATCATTTATAAGATACCTAAATTTTATTAATACTTTCATAGCTTAAGTTACTATTCTATTGGTCATATTACTATTCCTAATGGTCACATTACTATTACAACAATCATATTTAATAGTATATTACAGTTTTAAAATTGGTGTTATGTGAAATCCATAGAGCAAGCTCTCAACATATCTTCTAGAGTTTGAATTGTCCTCTTAGACTGACCATCTGTCTGAGGATGATAAGCAGTGCTGAAACTCAACTCTGTATCCAGAGTATGCTGAAGACTTCTCCAGAACTTCGATGTAAACCTCAGATCCCGATCATATATAATAGAAAGTGGTACTCCATGCAATCTTACAACTTCTTTTCATATATCCTGGCAAGCTGATCCAGAGAGAAATCCTATCTAATAGAAATGAAGTGTGTAGACTTTGTAAGATGATCAACTATGACCCAGATAGCATTATTGCCTTTGGATGTTTTAGTAAGTCCTGTGACAAAGTCCATAGTGATGTTTTCCCATTTCCATTCGGGTATGGGTAATGGTTGTAACATCCCCTTAGACTTCTGTCTCTCAGCTTTAACTTGCTGACAAACCAAGCATCGAGAGACATATTCAGCAACATCTCTTTTCATGCCATCCCACCAGAAGTACTCTTTCAGGTCCCTATACATCTTCATGATTTCAGGATGAATAGATAATGAAGAACTATGAGCCTCATCCAGCAGCTCCTTCTTTAATTTGGGGATGGGAGGAACACAAACCTGATTCCTGAACTTTATTATCCCATCACAATCAAGGTTGAATTAAGGAACATTTCTCACCTTCTTTTGTAACTTTACATCTTCTTTCTGTGCCTCTTTAATCTTAACATGTATAGATGGTTGAACATTCATTTGAGAAAGATACAATTTTCCCCTTTCATTATAATTCCAAGATCCATCCTTTGTAAATCCATAAATATTGGATCTTTTGTGATCCTCATCATGGATAAACTGGCATGGTCTTGTCGACTTAATGCATCTGCCACCTTGTTTGCTTTCCCAGGGTGGTAATTAATTGAGCAGTCGTAATCCTTAATCAGCTCCAACCATCTTCTTTGGAGCATATTCAGCTCCTTTTGTGTGAAAATATACTTTAAACTTTTATGATCAGTATAAATGTCACACCTTTCTCCATAAAGATAATGCCTCCAAATCTTTAATTCAAAGATTACCGCAGATAACTCCAAATCATGAGTTGGGTAATTTTTCTCGTGGATTTTCAACTGTCGTGAAGCATAAGCTATCACCATATCATTTTTCATAAGAACACACCCCAATCCCTTCTTGGATGCATCACTGTAGATCACAAACCTTTCTCCACTACAAGGCAGTGTGAGCACAGGTGCACTGGATAACCTTCTTTTCAACTCCTTGAAATTCTCTTCACATTCCTCTATCCAAACAAACTTAACTCCTTTCCAAGTCAACCTGGTGAGTGGATTATATAATCGTGAAAAATATTTCACAAAATGTCAGTAATATCCATCCAAACCAAGAAAACTTCAGATCTCAGTTACTGTTGTTGGTCTCGACCATCTTTCGATAACCTCTGTTTTTGCTGGATCCACAGATATCCCCTCTTTTGAGATTATGTGACCCAAAAACGAAACTTTTTGAAGCCAAAATTCACACTTGGTAAATTTGGCATAAAGCTTCTCCTTTCTTAGGGTCTTCAATATAATTCTCAAGTGATCTTCATGTTCTCCATTTCTCTTTGAATATACAAGAATATCGTCTATAAATACTACCACAAACTGATCAAGATAGTCTCTAAAGACTCTATTCATCATATCCATGAAGATAACAGGGGCATTAGTAAGACCAAATGGCATCACTATAAATTCATAGTGTCCATACCTTGTATGGAAAGTCGTCTTTGGTATATCCTCCATTTTGACCCTTAATTGATGATACCCTGAATGAAGATCAATCTTGGAAAAGTATTGAGCTCCGCGTAGTTGGTCAAATAAGTCATCAATTCATGGGAGATGATATTTTTTCTTGATAGTGATCTTGTTAAGTTCATGATAATCAATGAAGAGTCTCATTGATCCATCTTTCTTCTTAACAAACAGAACAGGTGCTCCCCAAGGTGACGCACTAGGGCGTATAAACCCCTTATCAAGATTCTCTTGGATTTTCTTCTTCAATTCCTGCAACTAAATTGGGTCCATTCTATAAGGTGTCTTTAAAATAGGTAAAGCACCTGGTACAAGTTCTATTGAAAACTCAACTTCACGATTTGGTGGAAGACCCAAAAATTCCTCCAGAAAGACATCCTCAAACTCCCGTACAATGGGAATATTCTTAATCATGAGTTTCTCACCAACCATTTGAGATAAATAACCTTCATTTTGTGGAATCAAGACCCATAAGATGGAAGAAATTTCCACTGGAAGGTTATGTTCATCCTTGTATCGATAGACGATCAAAGATTGATCTGGAATATGAAATGTGACTTCCCTTCTTTGGAAATTGATATGAGCTCCATATAGAGAAATCCAATCCATGCCAAGAATCACATCAAATTCCACTATAGGAGGATCACAAGATTTGCAGGAAGCACTTTCCCAAAAACTTCAATCGGAGAAGAATTATAAACTTTTGATGCGACTGTTGTGCCATTAGGGGTTGTCACAACTAACTCAACATCTAATTTTTGAGGTAATACGGTGATAACCTTAGAAAATTCATCAGAAATAAAAGAGTGGTTGGATATAGAATCAAATAAAACATTTGATACTTTAGAGTGGATGGTAAGTGGACCTTTCACCACTTCGTTATAATACTCCACATCGCTGATAGAAATTGCATGTGATTTTCCTTTGTCTTTATTCTTAAGAGTTTGTTGACGTCGATCATCATCAACAACCCTTGGATTAGGGAATTGATTGGCATAATGCCCCATTTACTTACACTTGTAACATTTAAGTGTAGGAGGTGCACTCTGTGTAGCCTTTTCAATGTTCGCATCACTAGACATCTTCTTCCCATCATTGCGGCATTCAAATGCCCGATGACCTTCCTTTCCACATTTGAAACATTTACTTGTCCCTTTAAGAAAACTCCCTCCATGTTTCTTTCCACACTTTGAGCATAAGGGAAAACTCATCTTCTTTTCAGTGTGCTCTTTATATTTTCCTTTGAATTACATTTTCCTCTTCTTATCAAACCCATATGACTGATGGGTTACTCCAATCTCCATCTCAACTTTGAGAGCACATCGAACGATTTCCTCATAGCTATTGAAGTCCCTTATGGATAATGCCCTTCGAAGACTTGGTTTTAAGCCACTAAAGAATCGATCGATCTTAATCTCAGGTTGGATAATAATACCAGAAGTGTACCTTGCAAGTCTTGTAAAATTTGCTTCATAGGTACCGACAGATTCATCATCCTTTTGCTTTAGTTCAAGAAACTCCTTCTCCATATTTGTTCGGAGAATACGAGGGAAGTACTTATTGAAAAATAATTTCTTGAACTCGTCCCATTACGTGGACTCAATTTCATCTCTTGGGCTCATATTCTTGATAATATTCCACCATTGATCAGCATCACCTTCCAAATGATACATTGCTAAGATGACTTTATCATGTTCAGAACATTGAAGAACTGAAAATATCTTTTCAGTAGTACTGATCCATTGTTCAGCAACTAATGGATCAGTAGACCCGCTGAATTAAGGTGGACGCTGTCTCATGAAGGATTCAACAGAATGTTGCTTCTTCCTTTGCTCGTTTAGAAGTCCTGCATGATTCATAGCTTGAGAAAGTTGTGTGAGCATGACTACAAGATTTTTCATTCCAGCTCCCATAACGTTTGGTTGCTCAGGGGGACAATCATTGCATTGCCCGTCGCATTCCGCATTAACACGGTTCCTTCGAGTTCTAGCCATTGACTAAAACCAAGAAAAATAGTGTGAGAAGCATTAATTATAATAGGAAAACCACATAATCAAGAATAAAATTTCACACTTAAGGTCTTATCCTAGGTTATTCATGGCCATTTATAAAACACTAAGATTGTGTTCTATGCTTAGGCTTATCCTTAGGATTCTTAATAAGGCTTTCACATCCTAGTTTCCAAAGGTTTACTATACCTTTCCTCTGATACCAACTATAACGACCCATACTTTACATACATTGTTAATACTTCAAAATTGAAGTACACTTATTACAACATATAACAAAACCAGAAAAGGACCGTATAGGTATAGTGTCTTTAGAAACTGGGAAACATAAACAACTGGTTCATAAAGCATCTACATCGTCTCCCATTTATTTCATCATATCTATAGTCCCTTTTGGAATATCTTACTTAATAACCTTATCCCTGACCTGGGGAAAGAAAACATACAAAAGGGTGAGCTCAAATGCTCAGTAAGGGTAAACAAAAGAAATATCAATCACATCATATTCATAAGAACGCAACATTTTGGAAATCTTAACCTTCCAAAGAGATCATAATTTCATAACATGAGATAAATCATAGTAGTGAAATGTAATCCAAATAATCATAACTTAAAACATGAAACTTTTTGGCATACACACATAATCATAGAGAATCATTTCTTATTAGTCAAGACTCATTTCCAAGACTATCTTAGTGGACAAAGTCCATTTCTTAACCAAGTTCATTCCTCATTTCAGTCCTGTTTCACTGAACCGGTTTAACCTGCCGTTCCAGCCATGTCTATCTCATGAGATATAAAAATCTTTACCCAATGTATTGGAGGGAGATATAGGTCCCACCCATCTCATAATGATACAATTCTTATGTGTTTCACAAAATCAAAAATCATACATCATTGCATAACCCATGTAATAAAAATGGGATTCTTAAACATCGTGACATCATAAAAAAATTCATATAAGATAAAGGAATTCATAAAAATAATTCCATCACAACATAATCAAATAAATGTAATAATAGGGATAGAAATAGAACCCTATATTATCTTAGATGGAAAATAATTTTGATAAAACACTTGAATTCCATTCTTGAAGAAAATATCCTTTCTACTTCAAATTTTTTTTTCTTTCTTAACATGTCATATAATTTTGAACTAAAAGAAGTTGATTAAAAATAAACTTAAAAACTTGTAAAGGAAGCTTCATGGAAATAATGTTTTAAAAATCCATTCATTCCGTATAAGTTAAAAAAAACATTCTTCTCGTACTTTTGTCGGAAAAGTCAAAAAGTACCTCGTACGAAAAATGACAAAAGATTCCTTTCATATCTTTTACTAAAAACTCACTGAAGGGTAAAATTGGATATAAACTATTGTGGAAGGATATAAATATTACATATTGAGGAAACATGGATTTGGATGATAAAATACACCCTAGTAATTTCAAAAGTATAAACAATCTCGGATAAAAATGAGATTGCGAGATTTTCCCTTACCTTAGGTCCGATTTGCTTCGTAAGTGTACAAACCTCCTGTATAATGATTTAAATAATGTCATTGACTTATTCCAGAATCATAATCATTGTTATGATATCATATATGGTCATATTATTAGCTTATTATTAGTAATATTTCATTGCTACTTGTTATTCGGGTGTTTATTACTTTTTGTTCTTATGCGTGTTTTGTCGAATAAATTCTTATTCTTCTTTTTAGGTTATAGATAAATCATTTCGAGAATGGTATTAGTGTAATATATATCATATTTATTCACTCAATTCATTTATGTAATCATTATTCAATGAAAATCATGTAGAATGAATCGCATCGCATCGTGGAGACGGTATTCCGTACGTACGCACGAGCGATGATATCGTTCCCATGATCGTGGAATTATATTAGAGTGTATGTATATTATTTCACAATAAATATCACTTTACAATAATCATATATATTAATTATTTACACCATTATACCCATCCAAGTAAGGTGGTGTTGGAAAATAGATTACACCACGGCGTGGAGACTGTATTCCGTACGTACGCACACGCGGTGATTTTGTTTTCCGTAGGATGGATAGATGGTGAAATAGGGTTGTTTCATACTTATAATAACATATCAGTATATGAGTGATACTTATGTTATTAATTCATAATGAAACAACTAAAGAAGAAGAAGTGGAAGAAGAAATAAAGTTGAAAGAATTGGTAACAGACATTACCTCTTCTTTGAAGCACTTCTTTGAGACCTTCTTTTAGGGAACTAAAATTGGTCTTTGAAGAAGACCAGTGTAACACCTCGAGATTTTATGAAAAATATTCTTTTTAATTTCATTAATGTCTTGTGTTGTACGCTACACCAAAAGGAGATTTCACAACACGCATCCTTGACTTACACGCAATCACGACCTTCCTTGATAGCGTGTGTAGTACGCAATACCGAGTTTCACTAAACAACGTTATGCTATTAAAATATTATTAAAAGTAGTCGTTATGAATAGTAATAACCAATTTTTGAAATTTTGTAAATTTTATTTTTCAAAATTGACTTCATTTTTGGATTCGGAATATCGAAATTAGCTTAGGGTGAAATTTTGGTAATTTTCGGATAACTTTCATATTTTGATGAATAGTGGAAATTACTAAATTTTAATTAAAAATAACTTTTTCAATCGAAATAATTAATAGTGATAAATTATTAATTTTAGTGGTTTTAAAGTATATTTAGAATATATTTTTACAATTTAATACAATAATGGTCATTGGATGTAATTTCACATTTAAACCACTTATAAACAAGTTTCAATCTTTTGATAGTTATTATCTCTTAAAAACACGCTATTTGTTTTAACGACGAGAATTAATTTTTAAATTAGTTAATGCAACTGGTATGTTTTGAATTTGGTAAAATAGACATCATTTTTGAGTTCATAATATCAAATATAGCTTAGGCCTAATTTTTGGTATTTTTCTGAAAACTTTCAATTTTTGATGAATAGTGAAACCACTAAGTGGTAGGTTAAAAACTGAATTTTGCATAAAACTTAATTTTACCGCTTCTGTGAATGGAATTTCGAAAATCCGACAGACACGGTTAATATCAAGGACTAAAATGTGGTTCAATGAGATGAAAATAATTTTTGGTGAATAGTAACTTTTTACCTTTTTTTACCACGGTTAAAAGTAAATAGGGTAATTAAGGGTAGAAATGATATTATTATTACCCTAAAACATGTCCTAATTCTATTGGAAAAGTGTAATTCGACCAAGAACAAACTTAGGAATAAAATATGACCATTTAGGCCCACTTGGATTAGATTAGGACATTTATTATTAATTTATTTAAAGAAGGGTTAAAAGAGTTAAAATCAAAGTTTATTTACTAAAACATTTATAATATAGGGTTATACATGAGATAAATTAGATTGTAAGTATTCATTAGAAATCTAATAAGATTTAATACATAATGATATTTTATTTATAATTTTTAGACATTAAATAATTTAATTTATTTATGACACAATGATGATGCAGTAATTACCATAATAGTGAAAAATTAGAATAATTGATATTATAAATACCCAAATAAATAAAATTTGAGACTTTTTCTCAATTCCACTAATTTTATAGGTTAATATGACATGTTAGTATAGATTTAATTAACTTTTTTCGAACTAATCATTCTGTTATGATTTTCACAAAAATCAATTACCAAATAGTGTCAAAATTGACATAAAATAGTTTTTTAAAACAAATATTATATTATTAATTGTTATTTTATTCCTAAAAATCTAAGGTTCGGCCAAATTACTTAGATAAGGTTATATATATTAATAATAAACAACTTGGGGTTCGTTTGGCTTCTTATAGTAAGTTTATTAACCTTATAGTGTAAGAAAACAAGAAGACATGGTAAAAGTAAAATTATCTAACTTAAAGTTAAATATAAATGATAAGGTTAAAATAGGAACCTAAACTTGTCTAAATTCTATTGGATGAGAGGATTTCGACCCATACCCACCTTAGCCTCTAAATAAATCAATTTGGAGCTATTTAAAACCGAACTTGACTTTATAATAAAATAATATTTTTAGTTATTCCAAAGGTGCCCCTCTCCTCCCTTATAAAAGGGCATCTCCTCCCTCTCTTCCTCACACAACTTTGAGCCTTCAAGCTCGGCCAACCCCTGCCAAAATCTCTTCTCCACTTCCCTAGAAACATCCTAGAGGTTCTGGTCTTCCTCAAAGACCAATTTTAGTGCCCTAATAGGAGGTCTCAAAGAGGTGCTTCAAAGAAGAGGTAATTATCGTTACCAATTCTTTCACCTTTATTTCTTCTTCCACTTCTTCTTCTTAGGTTGTTTCATTATGAAGTAATAACATCAGTATCAATCATATACTGATATTTTATTATAATTATTAAACAATCCTAATTCACCATCTATCCATCCTACGGAAAATGAAATCACCGCGCGTGCGTACGTACGGAATACCGTCTGCACGCCGTGGTGTAATCTGTTTTTCCACCAACACCTTACATGGATGGGTATTATGGTGTAAAGAATAACTATACATAGTTATTATAACATCATATTGATTCTGATATATTGTATAATCCACTCCAATTCAATTCAATAATTACGGAAATGATATCATCGCTCGTGCGTACGTACGGACTACCGTCTCCACGACGCGATGAGATTCATTCTCCATTTTAACCATTTAAGAATGATTATAAAGTATATATAAGAAATAATAATGAAATATATGAAATTATAAAGATACTGTATTTATATATATATATATATATATGTATGTCATCTACTTACTTCTATTCAAGACAATAATGAAAGGAAAACAGCATTCATGCGTACGTACGGACTACCGTCTCCATGAACGGTGTTTTTCATTTCATTTATCTATCTATTATATATATATATATACTGAATATATATGATATATAAATCATATTTTATATTCTGGAAGTAAGTAAATCATGATATAAGTAATAATAATGTCAAGAACAACAAGTCAAAACACCTACAATAAATGAAACGATTTTACCCAAAACACTTCTTTAACATGGAATTTACAAAAGAACGGGTAATATAAAGTCATAAGTGGACCATATATGATATAATAAAAATGAATATGATTCTGGAATAAGTAAATAACATGATTTAAATCATTATACAGGAGGTTCAGACACTTACAATGCAAGTCGGACCTAAGGTAAGTGAAATATCACAATCTCATTTTTATCTGAGATTGCTTATACTTTGGTATTTACTGGGGTGTATTTTATCTTCCACATCCATGTTTTCCTCAATATTTAATATTACTTCCATCCAACTACAATTTTCTAAATCCAATTTTACCCTTCGGTGAGTTTTTAGTAAAGAATATGAAAGGAATCTTTTGTCATTTTTTTTGTACGAGGTACTTTTTGACTTTTCTGACAAAAGTACGAAGAATGTTTTTTTTAACTTATACGACATGAATGGATTTTTAAAACATTATTTCCAAGAATCTTCCTTTACAAGTTTTAAAGTTTATTTTTAATCAACTTCTTTTATTTTAAAGTCGTATGACATGTTAAGAAAGGAAAAATGTTTTTGAAGTAGAAAGGATATTTTCCTCAAGAATGGAGTTCAAGTATTTTATCAAAATTATTTTCCATCTAAGATAATAAAAGGGTTCTGTTTTTATCCCTATTATTACATGGATTTGATTATGTTGTGATGGAAATATTTTTATGTATTCCTTTATCTTATATGAATTGTTTTATGATGTCATGTTGTTTAAGAATCCCATTTTTATTACATGGGTTACGCTATGATGTATGGTTTACGATTATGTGGAACACATAAGAAAGGATTCATTATAAGATGGGTGGGACCTATATCTCCCTCCAATGCATTGGGTAAAGATTTTATATCTCATGAGATAGACATGGCTGGAATGGTAGGTTATACCGGTTCAGTGAAACAGGACTGAAACGAGGGTTACTCGATTCAGAAAGGGACTTTGTCCACTAAGATAGTCTTGGCAATGAGTCTTGACTAACAAGAAATGATTCTCTATGATTATGTGTGAATGCCACAAAGTTTCATGTTTTAAGTTATGATTATTGTGATTACATTTCACTGCCATGATTTATCCCATGTTATGAAATTATGTTCTCTTTTGCAGGTTAAGATTTCCAAAATGTTATGTTCTTATGAATATGATGTGATTGATATTTCTTTTGTTTACCCTTACTGAGAATTTGATCTCACCCTTTTATGTTTTCTTTTCCCTAGGATATAAATAAAGGTTTTAGGTAAAAAAAAGAAGATCTTTATGGGAGATGTTGAATATCTTTCACCACGATTAGAAGATTATATTCCGAGTTTCCAAAGACACTAAACTATTACGGTCCTTGTGTGTGTGTTTTTGTAATGTACTAAGTATTCCGCAAAAGTAATGTAATGTCCATGTACGTCAAGCTTCGGGTCTCTACAGTTGGTATCAGAGGAAAGGTTTAGTCAACCTTTGGAAACTAGGATGCGAGAACTTTAGTGAGATCCCTAGAGATATTTATAAGGTTTGTCTAGGGATGTCCCTAAGGATAAGTATACGTATAGGATACAGTCCTATAACTATGGTAATGATCTTAGAATTTAACCTAAGAAGTTAGATATTGAGGATACTCCCCCTTTATAATGTTGTTTTCCCTAGCATGATTTTTGCCTCTCACACTATTCTTTTTGGGTTTTAGAAAATGACTGGAAACAAGGTGATTCACGATAATGGAGGATATGCTGGACAATGGAATGATATTTTTCATGAGAAACCAAATGAAATGGGATTTGGAAGTCCAAACATCATTATTATGCCAAATCAGCAATCTCATAATATGATTAATAAAGTAAAATTTGGTAATTTTCCTGACTCGGCTAATAAGAGAAAGATGGAGTTTCATGATGATCATAGAGGAAAGAAAGTTCAATTTCCCCTATGTAAATCATGTGGGAAGAGGCATCAAGGAGAATGTTTCAAAGGAACTTGAAGATGATTTGGGTGTGGAAAAGAAGGACACAAAGCCAGTAAGTGCAAAGGAAAAGGTTCAGTTAACACCAGGGATGAGGATAATGGTATTGCTACGACATCAACAATGGTTAAATGTTTTAAATGTGGAATGTACGGGCATTATGCAAACCAATGCCCTAAGGGAAAGTCTCATGAAGAGAATCAGTATGGTCGTATGGGTAGTATTTATGTGGATGATGATGAAGAGACTACAAATGATATGTGAGATGAAAGAATTGTTGAAGCTCGGTCAATGGTTTAAGAATGTAGTGGAATGATTACATGTTTATCATGTGTAATGTTGTATAAGAAATCTCATGGTACTATGGAATAAAGAGACATCTAAGGATTGTTACACTGTTGTCTTTCCTTGAGTTTTGAAAGTGTATGATTAATGGTACCACTATACATGAAAGGTTATTCAGATATTTTTGAAATGTAGATGATATGCGCATAATGAAGGGAAAACGAGAAAATGAAATATTTGACAGTATTCATGAGCTCATGATTGATATAAGGACTAAGTGATATCATGGTTTGAGAATATAGAATTTTGAGGATTTTGGTATGTGGAAGGTGTTAACTTTTAACTGCATACATGTTTTCACTAAGGTCCAATGGGTATTCAAGAAAATACTTGATTAAGGCCTTTGAATGTTTGGAATGTGACCAACAAGACATATCTTATGATATATGGGGATCAACGATGGTATTAAATCTCTATTAATCGTTTTCATTATATTATGAGAGTGGACTGCAGTATCTGGATAAGACTAAAGATTAGAATGGATTATGTTGGACATAAGTTAGTATTGTTTAAGGATAGAATATTTTCGATATTATTGATGGGATGTTATAGTAATGTAGTTTTAGAAAAAGGACAACCTGCAGGACGGGCGACAGCCCATCGCGTCGGACAAGGATGTGGGAATCGAACCCACAACCAAAGTGCGACTGGCCTTTATCGCCTACCACTGGCCTACAGGAAGTCCCTGTTTAGTAGAAACTAGTTTTATTATATTAAGCAGTATGATATAAGAAGTATAAGTATATTTTAGGAACCATATATGATTAATCTCACTATAGATCGACTTATGTGTATAATTTTTGCTAACCTTTTGTTTGAGACAGATGGAATGACCTATCATTCTATCACATGATCTGCTAACACTTCACGAATAACAAATTCAACTTCATTTATTTAAGAGATGAAGTGGAAATTGTTCAAGGCACGAACAACAGTGAGATTGTACCAAAATAAAGTAAGTATTTATTCTAATTCAAATTCTTTAACTTTAGGGAAATGATCTTGAAAACCAAAAATGTTGTCCTAGTGATCTTATATCTGATGAATCAGATGGTACCTTAGATCGTCACAAATTTATGGCTTTGTGATTTCTAGCTTTTCCATAGCCATGTTCTCTACCACTCTCCATCAGAACATGATGGTTAGATTTCTCTTCCATATCCATATTTTCACCTATGTGGAAACCCAGTGATTAGTTTATTTGGGTAACCGTTATGTTTCATACTTTTGTTTTAAAAGATTGGTTTTGGTATTACTTTTTACGATGTGGGTTTCTATTAAAGAAACATTCAAGTAGTAAACCATTTATAACCCCGTCGAATTTTGAGGGCGAAATTCATTTTAAGGGGGGTAGAATGTAACACCCCGATATTTTATGAAAAACACTACTGGAAAATGGGTCTATACCCACGGTTCTGCAGGAAACCGTGGGTATAGACCCCCCCTATACCCACGGTTCTGGAAACCGTGGGTATATGTATAATATCAGGACCTATACCCACGGTTCTGCAAAACCGTGGGTATAGGTCCCCTATACCCACGGTTCTTGGAAAAACCATGGGTATAGGTTTTTTTTGAAGACCTATACCCACGGTTTTTGAAAACCGTGGGTATAGGGGGTATTTTTTTCATAGACCTATACCCACGGTTTTGAAAAACCGTGGGTATATTGTTCCCGCGTTATGGCGGGAACAAAAAATTCCGCGGGATGGGAAATTTTTTTTGGTGACTAATATGAATAATATAAATATAAGTAAAGAGATGTACATATATTAACAAATAAAATTGTTAGTTCGGTTGGTTGCTGTCATATTCAAGGCATATAAGAGGCACCGGTTCGATTCACGCGAGATTCATTTTTTAAATACTAATAGAGAATATTAATATATATAGCCTGATATATGTACATGTTTCCGATAAAATATATAGGTTGGGTGGTCTGCTCAAGGCGCCGCTTCTGTACGTCCTAGTGTTAAGCGCAGTTTCGAATTCCGGCAGATTCTTTTTTTGAATTTAAATAAATAGTATTAATATATATAAAAACATATATGAAAACATAATAGTTAAATAACCCAGCGTAGTTGGTCATTCTTCAGGCGCGGTTGGGATGCGTTTCGTGAGGCGCGGGTTCGAAACCCCGAGACATCCATTTTTGAATATGCGGCGTTAATATATATTAATATATATCTAAAAATATATGTATAATTAATAGATTGAATTAAGAGCTCGGTTGGTTAGTTGCGGGGCGTGGTTTCGGTGCATTGCGGGAGGCGCGAGTTCAAATCCCGCTGGACCCGATTTTTTGAAAAGAATTGAACTCCCCACGGTTTTCAAACCGTGGGGTATGTGATTGCCACGCTGTACAATGTGGTGCTGGTGTGTGGCACACCTATACCCACGGTTTCCCCAAACCGTGGGTATAGGTCAAGACCCCTATACCGACGCCATTCCAGCCCACGGTTCCCAAAACCGTGGGTATAGCCTATACCCACGGTTTTGGGGGCTATACCCACGGTTTTGAACCGTGGGTATAGCCCGTTTTTCCAGTAGTGAAATATTCTTTTTAATTTCATTAATGTCTTGTGTTGTATGCTACACCAAAAGGAGCTTTCACAACACGCATCCTTGACTTACACGCAATCACGACCTTCCTTGATAGCGTGTGTAGTACGCAATACCGAGTTTCACTAAACAACGATATGCTATTAAAATATTATTAAAAGTAGCCGTTATGAATAGTAATAACCACTTTTTGAAATTTTGTAAATTTTATTTTTCAAAATTGACTTCATTTTTGGATTCGGAATATCGAAATTAGCTTAGGGTGAAATTTTGGTAATTTTCGGATAACTTTCATATTTTGATGAATAGTGGAAATTACTAAATTTTAATTAAAAATAACTTTTTCAATCGAAATAATTAATAGTGATAAATTATTAATTTTAGTGGTTTTAAAGTATATTTAGAATATATTTTTACAATTTAATACAATAATGGTCCTTGGATGTAATTTCACATTTAAACCACTTATAAACAAGTTTCAATCTTTTGATAGTTATTATCTTTTAAAAACACGCTATTTGTTTTAACGACGGGAATTAATTTTTAAATTAGTTAATGCAACTGCTATGTTTTGAATTTGGTAAAATAGACATCATTTTTGAGTTCATAAGATCAAATATAGCTTAGGCCTAATTTTTGGTATTTTTCTAAAAACTTTCAATTTTTGATGAATAGTGAAACCACTAAGTGGTAGGTTAAAAACTGAATTTTGCATAAAACTTAATTTTACCGTTTCTGTGAATGGAATTTCGAAAATCCGAAAGACACGGTTAATATCAAGGACTAAAATGTGGTTCAATGAGATGAAAATAATTTTTGGTGAATAGTAACTTTTTACTTTTTTTTACCACGGTTAAAAGTAAATAGGGTAATTAAGGGTAGAAATGATATTATTATTACCCTAACACATGTCCTAATTCTATTGGAAAAGTGTAATTCGACCAAGAACAAACTTAGGAATAAAATATGACCATTTAGGCCCACTTGGATTAGATTAGGACATTTATTATTAATTTATTTAAAGAAGGGTTAAAAGAGTTAAAATCAAAGTTTATTTACTAAAACATTTATAATATAGGGTTATACATGAGATAAATTAGATTGTAAATATTCATTAGAAAGATAATAAGATTTCCTACTTAATGATATTTTATTTAAAATTTTTAGACATTAAATAATTTAATTTATTTATGACACAATGATGATGCAGTAATTACCATAATAGTGAAAAATTAGAATAATTGATATTATAAATATCCAAATAAATATAATTTGAGACTTTTTATCAATTACACTAATTTTATAGGTTAATATGACATGTTAGTATATATTTAATTAACTTTTTTCGAACTAATCATTCTGTTATGATTTTCACAAAAATCAATTACCAAATAGTGTCAAAATTGACATAAAATAGTTTTTTAAAACAAATATTATATTATTAATTGTTATTTTATTCCTAAAAATCTAAGGTTCTGCCAAATTACTTAGATAAGGTTATATATATTAATAATAAACAACTTGGGGTTCGTTTGGCTTCTTATAGTAAGTTTATTAACCTTATAGTGTAAGAAAACAAGAAGACATGGTAAAAGTAAAATTATCTAACTTAAAGTTAAATATAAATGATAAGGTTAAAATAGGAACCTAAACTTGTCTAAATTCTATTGGATGAGATGATTTCGACCCATACCCACCTTAGCCTCGAAATAAATCAATTTGGAGCTATTTAAAACCGAACTTGACTTTATAATAAAATAATATTTTTAGTTATTCCAAAGGTGCCCCTCTCCTCCCTTATAAAAGGGCATCTCCTCCCTCTCTTCCTCACACAACTTTGAGCCTTCAAGATCGGCCAACCCCTGCCCAAATCTCTTCTCCACTTCCCTAGAAACATCCTAGAGGTTCTGGTCTTCCTCAAATACCAAGTTTAGTGCCCTAAGAGGAGGTCTCAAAGAGGCGCTTCAAAGAAGAGGTAATTACCGTTACCAATTCTTTCACCTTTATTTCTTCTTCCACTTCTTCTTCTTAGGTTGTTTCATTATGAAGTAATAACATAAGTATCACTCATATACTGATATGTTATTATAATTATGAAACAATCAAAATTCACCATCTATCCATCCTACGGAAAATGAAATCACCGCGCGTGCGTACGTACGGAATACCGTCTCCACGCCGTGGTGTAATCTGTTTTTCCACCAACACCCTACATGGATGAGTATTATGGTGTAAAGAATAACTATACATAGTTATTATAACATCATATTGATTCTGATATATTGTATAATACACTCCAATTCAATTCAATAATTACGAAAATGATATCATCGCTCGTGCGTACGTACGGACTACCGTCTCCACGACGCGATGAGATTCATTCTCCATTTTAACCATTTAAGAATGATTATAAAGTATATATAAGAAATAATAATGAAATATATGAAATTATAAAGATACTGGATTTATGTATATATATATATATGTATGTCATCTACTTACTTCTATTCAAGACAATAATGAAAGGAAAACAGCGTTCATGCGTACGTACGGACTACCGTCTCCATGAACGGTGTTTTTCATTTCATTTATCTATCTATTATATATATATATATACTGAATATATATGATATATAAATCATATTTTATATTTTGGAAGTAAGTAAATCATGATATAAGTAATAATAATGTCAATAACAACAAGTCAAAACACCTACAATAAATGAAACGATTTTACCCAAAACGCTTCTTTAACATGGAATTTACAAAAGAACGGGTAATATAAAGTCATAAGTGGACCATATATGATATAATAACAATGAATATGATTCTGTAATAAGTCAATAACATGATTTAAATCATTATACAGGAGGTTCGGACACTTACAAAGCAAGTCGGACCTAAGGTAAGGGAAATATCACAATCTCATTTTTATCCGAGATTGCTTATACTTTGGTATTTACTGGGGTGTATTTTATCATCCACATCCATGTTTTCATAAATATTTAATATTATTTCCATCCAACTACAATTGTCTAAATCCAATTTTACCCTTCAGTGAGTTTTTAGTAAAGAATATGAATGGAATCTTTTTTTCGTTTTTTTTGTACAAGGTACTTTTTGACTTTTCTGACAAAAGTACGAAGAATGTTTTTTTAACTTATACGGCATGAATGGATTTTTAAAACATTATTTCCAAGAAGCTTCCTTTACAAGTTTTAAAGTTTATTTTTAATCAACTTCTTTTATTTTAAAGTCGTATGACATGTTAAGAAAGGAAAAAATGTTTTTGAAGTAGAAAGGATATTTTCCTCAAGAATGGAGTTCAAGTATTTTATCAAAATTATTTTACATCTAAGATAATAAAAGGGTTCTGTTTTTATCCCTATTATTACATGGATTTGATTATGTTGTGATGGAAATATTTTTATGTATTCCTTTATCTTATATGAATTGTTTTATGATGTCATGTTGTTTAAGAATCCCATTTTTATTACATGGGTTACGCTATGATGTATGGTTTAAGATTATGTGGAACACATAAGAAAGGATTCATTATAAGATGGGTGGGACCTATATCTCCCTCCAATGCGTTGGGTAAAGATTTTATATCTCATGAGATAGACATGGATGGAATGGTAGGTTATACCGGTTCAGTGAAACAGGACTGAAACGAGGGTTACTCGATTCAGAAAGGGACTTTGTCCACTAAGATAGTCTTGGCAATGAGTCTTGACTAACAAGAAATGATTCTCTATGATTATGTGTGAATGCCACAAAGTTTCATGTTTTAAGTTATGATTATTGTGATTACATTTCACTGCCATGATTTATCCCATTTTATGAAATTATGTTCTCTTTTGCAGGTTAAGATTTCCAAAATGTTATGTTCTTATGAATATGATGTGATTTATATTTCTTTTGTTTACCCTTACTGAGCATTTGAGCTCACCCTTTTATGTTTTCTTTTGCCCAGGATATAAAGAAAGGTTTTAGGTAAAAAAAGAAGATCTTTATGGGAGATGTTGAAGATCTTTCACCACGATTAGAAGATTATATTCCGAGTTTCCAAAGACACTAAACTATTACGGTCCTTGTGTGTGTGTTTTTGTAATGTACTAAGTATTCCGCAAAAGTAATGTAATGTCCATGTACGTCAAGCTTCGGGTCTCTACAACCAGGACCTCTAAGATATTTTTAGAGAAGTATAGAGGAGAAATTGGCAGGGGTTGGCCGAGCTTTAAGGCTCAAAGTGGTGTGAGGAAGAGAGGGAGGAGGTGCCCTTTTATAAGGGAGGAGAGGGGAACCTTTGGAAAAACTAAAAATGTTATTTTATTATAAAGCCATATTTGAATTTAAATAGCTCCAAATTAAGTTATTTCGAAGCTAAGGTGGGGATGAGTCTAAATAATCTCATCCAATAGAATTTTGACAAGTTTATTTTACTATTTTAACCTTATCATTTAGATTTAACTTTAAGTTAGATAATTTTACTTTTACCGTGTCTTTTTGTGTTCTTACACTATAAGGTTAATAAACTTACTATAACAAGAAAAACGAACCCCAATTTGTTTATTATTAATATATATAACCTTATCTAAGTCATTTGGGTGAACCTTATATTTTTAGGAATAAAATAACAATTAATAATATAATATTTGTTTTAAAAACTATTTTATGTCAATTTTGAGACTATTTAGTAATTGATTTTTTTGAAAATCATAACAGAATTCTTAGTTCGAAAAAAGTTAATTAAATCAATAATAACTTGTCATATTAACCTATAAAATTAGTGTAATTTATAAAAAGTCTCAAATTAAATTTATTTGGGTATTTATAACATCAATTATGTCAATATTTCATTAATAAGATAATTACTGAAACATCTTTGTGTCATAAATAAATTAAATTATTTAATGTCTAAAAATTACAAATAAAATATCATTATGTAGGAAATATTTTTAGCTTTCTAAAATAATATTTATAGTCGAATATATCTTATGTATAACCCTATATTAAAAATTATTTACTTATTAAACTTTGATTTTAACTATTTTAACCCTTCTTTAAATAAATTAATAATAAATGTCCTAATCTAATCCAAGTGGGCCTAAATGGTCATATTTTATTCCTAAGGTTTTTTTGGTCGAATTAAACTTACCCAATAGAATTAGGACATGTGTTAGGGTAATAATAATATCATTTTTACCCTTAATTACCTTATTTACTTTTAACCGTGGTAAAAAAAAGTAAAAAGTTACTATTCACCAAAAATTATTTTCATCTCATTGAACCAAATTTTACTTACTGACATCAACCGTGTCTCTTGTATTTTTGAAATTCCACTCACAGAAGCGGTAAAATTAAGTTTTATGTAAATGCGCAAATTCTCCTAGGAGGTGGGTAAAAGACGGTGAAAAGTTCGATAAAATTTTTATATATCTAAAATTATTATAAAATGACTTCAATGAATTGCATTGAACTTATATAGGTATTATGTATCAATTTTAACCTAAAATAAATTTAAATAAAATAAATAATTATTTAAATAAAAAGTCGGTTTTTAAATAGTAACCCAATGTTTTCACTATTCATCAAAAATTGAATGTTTTCAGAAAAATACCAAAATTTCACCCTAGGCTAATTTCGTTATTCTGAATCCAAAAATGAAGTCCTTTTTGAAAAATTAAAAATTACAAAATTTCAAAAAGTGGTTATTACTATTCATAATGACTAGTTTTAATAATATTTTAATAGCATATCACTGTTTAGTGAAACTCGATATTGCGTACGACGCAAGCTATCAAGGAAGGTCGCGATTGAGTGTAAAGCAATCCAAGCTAGTGTTGTGTTTAGTGAAAGATTCCTTTGATGATTTATATAAAATAAAAACAAAATATTTCTTATAAAAGTCTCGGGTGTTACAGGATAAGTGTAGAAGAACATCCTTAAGTTTTGGTAAAGTAGATATTGCGTTATTTTTTTTAGAAATAAATCTCTATTTGTATACCAAAAGTGGACGTGGTTCTAGAACAAATGCACCTAGGGGTAATAACTCCAAAAATGGAATATTGTTCTTGACTCGAGCTTAACTTGGTACACAAAAATGGGCTCTACTATCCACCTGGTTTAACACTTCCAGAAGATATGCCTAGGATAATTCACATTTTATTTACAAACCATTATAAAGGATTTTAATAGATAATGATAATGAATGAACTAGGATAAACCATAGACCAAGGAATAACCTATGTGGGATAAAACAGAAGAAGTATTTATGTATTGGGATTCCAAAAATTAAATTCTAGATGTATTTTTACCAATGGTATTTTTATTATAAGGATCATGAAATATCTTTGGATTGGGTTAGAATCATATATGTATTTATTAACTTAAGATTTATGGATACCATAATTGGTTAATGAGTTTAAGATTGATCATAAGTTAAAATTATTAAATAACTCTTTTGGGTCTTTTGTTGTAGGAATGTACCAAGATTAAGGATATTTTAGAAGAAATTTATGGCAAGAATATGTTTTAGTGGAAAATTTATTTATGGAATAATGACTTTAAATTTTATAGAAATAAGTATAAAGGTATTGGTAACTGTCAGGGTTGATATGATAATTAATTAAATTTTAATAATAATTAAATAATATTATTAGACTTTTAAAAATAAATAAATAAATAAATAAATCATGTTGAAAACATTAGTAAAAAGGTTATTTAATGATTAAATTTATTTCAAGTATGTCCATTATATTTTAGGGAACTTTATAGGAATTATATTAATATAGTTTATAAAAAGGAAAAACCACATGCAGGGTGAAATCCTGTTGCATTCAGAAATGTGGTGGGGCTTGAACCCATGAACAAATGACAATAAGAGTTTCATGCCTACCATTATCCAATGCGATGTACTAGTCAATGCATCATTATTTTTAGTTAAATAATTTTATTAATAAATATAGATGATGAACCAGTAGTATTAATTTTTTGGTTTAGAGATTAATGTATCAAACATATTGGTTTTGGAAAATATTTAGGTAGATAGAAAAACTTTTCACTCTTTTATGGATCTTAATAAATATTAAAAGTGAATTTTAATTCTTCAGGCGTAAAAAAAATTCATTTTGGATATTTATTTCTTGGAATAAGAGATGAATTGGAAATTGATCAAAAAAAAAAATAAATGGATGGAATTTTTCTTATAAAAAAAAAATATCAAATAAGTATATTTTCTCATATTATTAGGTATTAGATTAATCCCTCAACTTTAGGTAAAATGATCTTGAAATAACATGTTATCCTATTACCATTACCAGGAAAGTTCAGTCAGAGGAATAACCTTTGACTGAAGGTTTCTGCTCGATGTGGTGATGGTTTCTCTCTGGTTTGTGTTTCTTTTTGGTGGTTTGGGAACGGATTGGGGCCTTCTTCAGGCGCCATTGCTGTTTTTGGTCTTTTTTTCGTTGTTAATTTCTTGGTGCGCGGTGATGAAGACGATGGTTTTAAGGTTTGGTTCTTTGGGTTGCTCTCTTGGAGGTTCCAACAAGGATGAAGGGTTTCCTTTCTGTTTCATGTTTTCAATTTTTCCTGCGACGGTTTCAACTGGTGCTTTGTTTGGTCCTGGTTGTATCCGTGTGGTTATTTATTTTCTGGTGTTCTTCTACGGGAGGTCGGGTGAGGACACTTCGTTCGTCGCCGGCGATGTGGGTGGTCGACGACGATGGTGGTCTTTCTTATCGGAGATGACAGTTTCTGATTTTGACGTCGATGACAAGATGTTGATGTGGTTCGGGATTTGTTTTCGGGAAGATCTCTGGAATGAAGTCGCGGCTGCAGTAATTGCAGTGATGATATGCTGTTGAAAGCTGGAAGTTTTGATGTTTTTGTTTGATGAAGATGATGAACTGCTGGTTAAAGTGTTGAATCAGCAGTATGGGTCTTTGGTTTTGGGTGTTATGATTTGACTTGTAATTGGCTATGCTTGGTGGGGACTCTTGATTGGGTTTGGGCAAGATGTTTGCCCTCATCCATCTCCTATTACCATTATTTCTAATGATATCAATGAGATTTCCAAACCTATTATATTTATGGTTTTTCTACCCTCAAATTTCCATTGATCATTCACTTGTTCTTAATCAATGACCTCAATAACTCCCTATAATTATTTAATCTTTTCCTCCGTGTCCATATCTTCACTTATCGCAGATGTTCTCCTATATAGAATCCAAGTTATGTGTTATTCCAGATTACCTTCATACTTCCATATCTCTCTTATTAAGAGTATATTTTATTTACCCTTTTACGATGTGGGTTTTTCAATAATGGAATTTTTAAATTTCAAACACTTTATTATCAAGATTAAGTTTAAAATGTGAGGATGTAATTTATTTAAGGTGGAGAGAATGTAACACCCTAGAATTTTAAAATATGAACATCATATTTGATAGCGTGTTGAACACAAAAGTCCAACCGTAGAAAGGAATATAACATCCCAAGAATTTATGATATATTAAATATTTTAAATAAATTAAATCTATTATATATCTTTTAATTCACACAATACTGAGTTATCTTGCATTGTATGCAACAAAGAGGTTCCTTGATAGCTTGCGTTACACGTAAGACCGAGTTTTACCGAATAAAATTAATATTATTATTTAAAATAAAAATTATCTCCTAGTTGTTAAATAGGTAGTTATAAATAGTATTAAATAACTTATGAAAATATATGGTTTAATTAATTGGTTACTAAATAATAAGAAATGAATATAAAAACCAATTGAATATAAAGGAAATGTTTTTATAAAAAAACCTTCATTATGCGTCAAATGTGTTTTATCTCAATAAATTAAATTAATTACTATTAGTAGATGATATTAATGAAATTTATATATTATATATTAAATAATTTTTTAAAATTAATTCAATATATTTTATAGGCATAAGATAATAACAAATATAATTTTACGCATAAAAAAGATGTATTTTTCTAAAGGTAGTTTTACCGCATTTTAATGAAGCACTTGTTTTAAAGATAAATTTTGAAAATTTTATAAATTTTATTTGAAAACATAAACCTAATTTTTAAGGATTAATTTTAAAATTATTTTAGGGTGATTTTTTGGTATTTTTCTAAGAAGTTTCATTTTTTGTAGAATAGTGAAAAATATTTAATTTTAATTGAAAACTGTTTTTTTGTCTAAATAATTTATAATGTTAAATTATATTTTGAATTGGTTTTAAAGTAAAAAATAGTTAAATTAAAACTATATTAATATAATTTAATTCATTTTAATCAATTTAATATTGAATTTAGATATAAAAACTTAGTAAACTTTTGAACATTTTCACTTTAGAAACCGGATTTCTCATCCCGTCCGCAAGATTAATTTTAATTTTTTTTACACTTATATGAATTTTATTTGTAAAAATGGATTATATATTTTTAATAATAATAATTTATAATTTTAAATAATTTAAAATTAAATTTTTATCAAATTTATTAGTGAAAATAGTTAAAATTAATTACAGTGATTAAGGAGAAAATGAGTTTACTTGGTGGCTAAACGTAGAAAACAAGGTGTAAAAATGACCAAAAACTTGTAAAAAACCCATTGGATGGAAATATTTATACATTATAACTTATTTTATTTATAATGGATCATTATTGGGACTTGTTGAAATGATAAAAATGTGGGTGAAATTCACTCTTTTAAAAAATTACAAGTGTGCCACTCACCCCACTTATAAAAGGCCACCCCCTCTCCACTCTACTTTACACCTTAAAACCACTTTTTTTGGAAAATAAATAACCAAATAACTTGCCAAATTACCTTTAATTATACTAGAGGACTTATATCAGGCATAAATATAAATTTGGAAGGCATTAGTGAAAACCTAATGAGGATACGTGAAGAAGAATTAATGTTCTTCTAAAATCATTTTTATTTTATCTCCTTCTTCGCCTATTTTAATTATTATTATAACATGATTATATAATAATATATTTATATTATATATACTAATATTTTTTTATGTTATGTATATGGACTAGAACTTCACACACCTCCATAAATGGGTTACAAAATCATCTTTCCTGTGTACGGTGGACTACCGCCTCATGAACCGATGTCTTTTTTTTTTCCATGACCACCTTTAAAGGTTGTGAATAATGATGGTTTTATAGTTTATATATTATTTATATGATATTTATGATGTTATTATGATTATGGAATTATTATATCACACATACCTTCATGCTTTCCATTTTGTGGGAATACGATATTGTTGCTCATGTGTACGGCAGACTACTGCCTCGTGAAGTGATGTGATTCATTCACGCTTTACATGGAATGTATTAAGAATGAGTTTAATAAAAATATATGATATATATAAAATAAAAAATTATATTTTAATTATAATATATATATAGTATTTTATTTTATTTCTTTTAGTATAATAATAAAATTGAAATAGCTTTCATGTATACGTACAGCCTACCATCTCCATGAATAGTGTATTTCATCTCCTATCATAAAATTTTATGGATTAATATAAATAAATATATTCTGAATATATATTATATTTAAATCATGATTTAAATTCTAGATATTATGAAATCATGATCAATGTAAGAGGAATAAAAAATAACAAGTCAAAACATACTTGAAAAACAAGGCAATTAGCACCCGAAATGGTGAAAATAATGAATTATTATTAATGAAAGAGTAATAATATGTTATAAAAGGATAATATATAATATAATAAATATTAATATGGTTTTTTAATAATTTAATAAAATGTTTAAAACCATTATAAATTAGGTTAAATCATGTTCAACAAAAATGAAGCATAAGGTAATAGATTTATTCTCAATTTCATTTCATTGAGGCATATTATAATGTTATGAACCTAAATACTTTTATATGGTGTATATAACAACCCTTGAAATGTAATATCATGAATAATTCATTATTCATGGTATTTTAAGTTTCAATTTTAATTATTTTATTTAATGGTATTTTAATTAAATGTTACTGTGTGGTAAATAATTTCATAACCCAATCCCTTTTCGTTAGGTTATATTACTTCCTTGTTGTCATTAATATTATAAAATTATGCGTGTAATTAATTTTGACTATATATTTTTGTATTTATACTTTTTTATGTGTATTTATAGTTTATACACATAATCGATTCATGGGTTTATTCTCACTTCAAAGTTATGATCATTTTAAGGGGTTATTTCATAATCTCATTATACTTGAGATTGTTTATTCTTGAATATCAGTTGAAGGAAATTACTTGAAAATTTACTAATAAACCATTTAATTTTATTATCTGCTGGTTATTAATGATTATTTTAAATTAATAATAACATTTCCCACTCTTTTTCACTTAAAATGTTTTAGAAAATGTTTTTAAGAAGACCTGACTTGATTTATCTCTTTGATCAGAAACCCATTTTCTTCTAAATCCATGTTTTATAAAAATGTTTTTTAATCTTTTGAAATAATTTATTAAATAAAATTTTTAACCATGTTATTTTTTTACCAAATTTCATGTAAAGATCCATAATTTCAATGTAATTTTTTATATATATGATAATTTTACGAGTCCGCAAAATCTGACGACACACGATTCCAAGGCTCCGAGTTCCCAGAATGATCCGTCGGAGTTTTGTTAAGCTTAAATTAACGCGCGTAAGCAGTTTTATTGAAAAAGTGGAATAAATATTAAACGGTTACTCGGATCAAAAATCCGAGGGCACCATTGTGCTCAAGATGGAGGGTTTACCCTAGGCGCTACTTAAGTTTAGTCGGTGCGAGCCTCCTGTGAGGAAACCCAAAAATGGCATAACCATAAATAAAATAATTAAATAAAGTTATTTTATATTTCAATTGCTTATAACTCACGAATGGTAGCTTGGATTAAAAATCTAATACCACCACTGAAATCGTGAGGGTATTCTTTCATTAGGAAGATACTAACTTTGGCCAGCACGGGCCACCAGTGAAAGTTGGTTTTTGGCTGTAAATAAAATAATTAAGTGACTAATTATTTTATTGTAAAATTCATAACTTTTAAAAGGTAACTCAGACTAGAAATCTGAGAGTACCGTTGGGTTCGTTGGGGCGTGTTTCACCTAGGAAGAGCCTAACCTTGACCGGAGAAGGTCTAGAGTGACTGATAATAATTTTATGAAATTTTTTTTGGGTACGTTCAGTAAACGCGTGAGTGTCATTTTGTAACTTTTGAACCGGTGCTCGAAATTGAAATCTGAGGGCACCGTTAAACTGGCAACACCGTTTTTTCTCTTAAGGAGACTTTCAACTTGATGGAAGTGGGTCGATATTGCAAGATAGATTTTGGGTTTTTCATGAATGAATAAAATAAAAATAAAGTTGTGTATCTTTATTTTTATTTTGTTTGTTAAAACCTCCATGTGGAAGTTGGAAGTGGGGACCACCACACCTTAACCTCCCATGAGAGTTTATGGTGGTGGGGACCACCCAAGGCCTAAATCTCTTGAACTCCCCTCTTAATGGGGGAGGAAACCTCTCAACCCCTCATTAATGTAGAGGAGCCTCTTGACTTCCTCCACATTAATGAAGCCATCACACCACTTTAAATTTTTCCAACCTAGTTAATTGAATTACCCCCGTTTTAAATTAAGTAACAACGTCGTTAGAATATAGGAAGGTTCCTAATAAATGAACCATCATAAATTCCACAATCATTACATACCTTCTCCTCTCTCCTATATATATGGAGCTTGGGAGGAGGATTTGGGATGGCTTCTCCAAGCGACGAAGCGCTGGTAAAGTGACGCGACCCCCCACACTTGGATGTTTACGCTCTCCAATGAAGAATGCTCCGCCTATGAAGAACGCCGAACTCCGTTGACCTTATTCCTTGGGACTTCTTCTGATGTGGGACGTCCTTATCTATGGCAAATTGACGTCCTCCTTCTCGCACCAATGTCAACCAACAAAGAACAAGGTAGGGGTTTGATACTATTTGTTTAACACTTCCCATGTTCTCCCCTCTTTTTCCTTTGTGGGTTTGGGAATAGAAATTAACGAGGGATTATGGGAATTGATGTTTAAAATATCTTCCATGCTCATTATTTTCTTCATTCTTGTGAACTATATACTAACACTCTAAACGTGGAGGGTGCATGCCAAACTCACAAGATTCGACCACTCCGCCGTTCTTCTTTGTGGTGTTCCCCATGATGAAAGAAGGCGATGAAGACGATGAAGGCAATGACGCCGCCACCCGCGGCTACTGCGACCCGCGTCTCCCTCACAGCATTCCGACCTCCAGCAGAACCACACCGCCCTCACCGGCTGCGCCCCCACGCCCCGATCGCGCCACACCCCAACCGCGCCGCACCCTAACCGTGCCACCCTTGCCGACCATGCCGCGCCCCGACCACACCACCCTTGCCGGCCGCACCGCCCTCGCCGGCCGTGCCCCGACCACGCTGCCCCGGCTGAACCGGCTGCACCCTCGCAGTACCCCGACCGAACCGGCCCCTCAGGGCCCCCTTCCAGGCCGAGCGGCCTCAGGTCGGGCCGAGCTGCCCCGCGCCCTTGCGGCTCTCCGTGCCCTCGCGGCCTGCTGGGCCGGGCCGAAACCAATGGGATGGCCAGACCAACAGGCCGAACCAGATACAACGGGTCAGGCTGGGATGACCCAAACTGGGTTGACCCATACTGGGTTGGGCGGGGTCGGTCCGACCGGGTCAGACCGGACCCGGTCCCACTATGACTCTTTACTTCTTTTGGCCATAACTTTGGCACCAGACGTTCGTTTGATGAACCATCAGCAGCGCTGGTAATCTTAGAGCATGGCAGTCCCTTTGAGTATACCCCACTAAAGTTTTGGGTATAGTTGAGACATGACCAGGTTGGATCGTGCACGAATCCAACCGGGCCCCTGGGGCTAAAAGGCCAATAACTAATAGACCGGGAATCCGATTGATGTGTCGTCTGTTTCATTGAGACCACTATGACGTGTTATACCTTTGGGATACTTCTTCATGGGACTTCGTGGCAGTTGGAGCTTCGACCGATAGCTTGTGAAGAAGATATTCTAGAGACGAATAGGCATTTGTGTGGGAACCTAGTAGCTGGATGAGACTTGACGACTGCTGACTAATTGACTCAGAGTGACTTGACTAGCCCAATGGGAAGCACATGGTTGTGGCGACAGACCCACGATAGAGGAGTGCCTGGTTGTGGCGGCAGACCCGTGATACTCGACAGGAGGAGTACCTCTGTAGGCTATGAGGGGGAGTGCCTAGTTGTGGTGGCAGACCCATGGTGGGGAGCGCCTCTGTGTGACGTAGTATACCCACGGTACTCGACAAGAGGAGTACCTCAGCAGTCCAAGGATAGTGGGAAGTGCCTGGTTGTGGCGGCAGACCCACTGTACTCGATAGAGGTGGAGTTCTCCAGCAACCAAGGGTTCAAAATGTTACCCCCTAGAATAAAATCCTGGTTGAGCTGAGTTAGTAACTTTTGTGTTTTGATCATGATTGAGATGAATTAATTGATAACTTAGGTATATGTATGGGCATATACCTAAGTGGGGTTATCTGTTTATTTCATACTTTGTGGTTTATCCCTGTTGAATTTTGTGATACCTTGAGGGTCTCGGAGTCCCTACTGAGTATCGTTGTACTCAACCCTACACGGGCTATTCCCGCACCTTGTTGTGTTGGATGCAAATGACAGACAGTTCTGACTAAGGTTGAGAGTACGAGGACTGGACGATACCCAGAGGTGAACCTTATGGCTTGTCGGTACATGGAAGAGACAGACAGACGTGGAGTACTGAGGAGGCTATCTAAACCTACCCTTCCAGTAGGAACCCTATAGGACGATTCAGTAGTTGTCTTTCATTTTCTTCAATTGTATCACATTTCAGTTCCTTGTACTTTATAGTTGGGGTTGTACTTCCGGCCCCTTTTACTTTTCAGCACTCTTTTTTATACAGTTTACTTAGTGTTTTGTATCCATCTATGTACTCTATTGTGTGTGTTTACAGGTTATAAAGGCAATGCCTTCCCAGTTTTAGGGAATTATGCCTTTGGTACTAGTCGCCAGCCCCTGGCCTATGGAAGACGGGCTTGGGGTAGTCATGACACGAGCCTCGGGGGATGGTTCGTGACATTTCATGAAAGGAATATTTTTTTTTCCGAAAAAGGCACTCTTTAAAACTTTTTACAATAAAAAAGGAATGTTTTTTTACCTTGTACAACACATACAAAATTACCCACCATCTTTTCTTTGAATCTTTATTTGAAAGATTAACAGTAATTTTTTAAATAATTTTTTAAACATAATTTTCAAAGAAAAGTATTTTCAAAATGTTTTATGTTTTAGAAATTGATTTTCTAATTGAAAAGGATAATTTACTCAAGAATATTTTTAATGATTTTCTTTTATTTCATGAATTAAAACAACCCTTATTATTACTCCAGTGTGTATATGTTGTATTTCTACCATCCTTATTCTTCCTCTAGATAGATAATGATTATTTTGACCAAGTATAGTATTAACATTCACTTCCTTGAATCATTTTCATAGTCATTAACTTCCCCATGAGTTATTCACATTTTATGATCATTGAACATTAAATTTCCCCTAAATTCCATATCATTTATCATGGATATAATTATTTCCTAAATAATATACCATTTTTTTGAAATGGTGTTTAATTTGAAATTTATTTGATTAACATGGGAAATATTAATAAATTTGTAGCATCCCAACCTCAAAATCTCAAAGATGGTGCCTTACTTTATTACATTATCATGATTATAAGGAATGAAATCATGAAAGATCGATTAGTTTATTAGTTTTTGAAAACTAGATAAATATAAGAAACCCATTTTACATCAGGAATAAAAAAAATACATAACAAAATAAATTTCTCATCATCCTTTAAACTCATTTGAATAATTTATCTTTATAACCTAGGGAAAGGAAACAAAATAAGGATGAGATAAAATTATAATTAAAGGTAAAGTACAATGGAAGTAATAATGAATAAATTAGAATAATAAATATGGATATTTTAAAAAATTGAACACAAATTCCATTTAATCAATAAAATGATAATGAAATTCATCCATATATTTTTTTCATAGTGAAAATCCTCTGAATAATAATAACCAAAACGAAGACACTGCTTAATTATCAGATTTCATATTTACCAGGGACATGAAAAATTTAACATCAAGACCTTTAAAAAGAATATTTAAAACACACTAGGTATAAACCAATTTGGTCTGTCCAACCATAACTCTACTTTCAAGGCATTTCACAAGACAATTTAAAATGTTCTAGTTACAAACATGAAGGGTTTATCCAATTGATTTCATCCCATGAGACTACCGATGCATCAAGGGGATTTAATTAACAGATCCCAAACCCATATAATACCATTAAAAATAATTATTCATATATCTAATAATAAATTTAATTCATAGTCAATGTGCCTTATCATAAAATATCCATATCGAATAAAAGATACAGATTAATCGATATTTCCTCAGTTAATCAAATAAATTTCAAAGTAAACACCATATATGAAAATGGAACATTGTTTAGGAAATAATATTATCCATAATATAATAATATTTATATTTAAGGTAAATTTAATTTCCTATCAAAATGATTACAATAAAGTTATTTTTTGAATAGAAAGTTAATAATCACAAAAAAAGTGAGATTGTTCAATAAATTTCACCATTTGGTAATTTTCAAGACAAAATATCATGGATGAAATAATTCAAAGTAAAAATTAAAATACCATGAATAATGAATTAATCATGATATTACAATTCAAATGGAATTATATACACAACATAGAAGTGAATTAGTTCATAATAACAAGTAAGTCTCAATAGAATGTAAATTGAGACGAAATCCCTTACCTTACACTTACTTTTAGTGGTACTCTCTTTAACCTCATTTATAATGATTCAAAGAATTTTATTAACTTATAACCGAACTATAATCATATTTATAATATCATATATTATCTTCTTATAATATCTTATTACCTATTTTTTAATAATCTTTTATTATTTTCACTGTTTCGGGTGTTAATTGACTAGTTTTTCAAGTAATTTTTGACTTGTTATTTTTATTACTATTACTTAGATCATGATTTAATCATCCCCAGAATGTAAAATATGATGTAAATCTTATATATATTCAGTATATATTTGTTTAGAGTAATCCATAAAGTTTTTATATAGGAAATGAAATGCATCGTTCTTGGAGATGGTAAGCCATACGTACACATGAACATCGTTTCCATTTTCTTATCTTATTAAAAGCATAAAAATTAAATGATATATGTTGGTCAGAGTGGTTTACTCAAGAGGGGGGTGAATTGAGTACCAATTAAAATTTCTGTATTTAAAAACACTGTCTTAAAGACCCCCAAATAAAATAATAAATTAAACTGTAGTGAATTTATATTAAAGTAGAGGTTCTGTTAGATTCTCAAGGGATTGATTAATTCCCAGTTAATCAACACAGGAGTGTGTGATTATCTTTTGAAACTAACTTACTAATCTACACTTAACATAAACACTTGCTAATTTAATTTTCAAAGTAACTTTAAAAACAGTATTGGTTTTAAAGTGATTAGCAGCGGAATAAAACTTTGAAAGAGATGGCACAACAAATGTAACCAAGAGGTTCAGTCTCAAGCCGAGACTTAGTCCTCTCAAAAAGTTTATATAAAAATGATCCACACCCTGGATCGGGGTTCAACAGTTTACAACTGTCCAGGTCCAAGACCTCTACCACTGTTATTCGTGGGAAACAGTACAACAGCAACCAGCTGTCCAGGTCACACACGACCTCTACCACTGTTATTCGTGGGAAAGAATAGAATGCAAGAATTTGGTAAGGATTTACAGATCCTCCAGTTTGAGTACAGGAGACAGTGTATGTGTTAGATACAGTAGATAACACACACTGCTCGAAAAGAATAATAATAAATCACAGAACAAGAGATGTAGAGTTTAGAAATGGTTCTGGTGATTTCAGTGTAGCTCTGGACTCATTTGGATTCGATCAGAAGTGAGTCTGAGTCCTCTTCTCGTTTCTGTTTGAGAAACAGAGTGTCATATGCTCCAGGTTCACAGACAGTGAGAATGTAGTGGTTGAAGTTCTTCAGTGTTCTTCTTATATGCACAGAACACTTCTCGAGTATGCTTGATTGTCTATGAGCTTCTTGATTCTTCTCGTTCTTGTGTTTCTGGTATATTCCATCCACCACACTCTTCTTTATTTTTGTTGTGTATGTTGGGCAGTGTCGTCTTCTCTTATTTATCTCACGGGAAACATGGGACAGGAAAGATTTCCTTTCTGCAGGTACGAGGTACGGGTTCCTGACATCCGACAACCTTTATCAGATATTTGACAAATCATTAAAATGTACATGATATGACCGTTGGATAGATTAAATAAAGATAGGAAATAAATAAATTCAAACAGTGAGTTGAGCGATCTGTAGGTAATCAGCATCGATAGCTTGGACATCGGTAGCTTGAACATCGGTAGCTTGAACATCGGTAGCTCAATGTTTGTATCAGTGACTTTGTTTATCGGTAGCTCCATGCGTCGGTAGCTCCATGCGTCGGTAGCTCCATGCGTCGGTAGCTCCATGCGTCGGTAGGTCCATGCGTCTGTCAGTAGCTTCGTCTATCGGTGACTCTTATTCCATCAGTAGCTATTTATACTTACACCGGTAGCTCTATGTTTGTATCGGTAGCTGTCTGTAAGTCAGTAGCTTACATTTATAAGCACATCGGTAGCTCTGTGTTTAAGTATATCGGTGACTCTGTCTGTCGGTAGACTAAGTCTATCGGTAGACTGGGTACCGGTAGCTCTTTATCAGTAGCTATAGGCAGATTACTTATCTGTTTTATGCAGAACACATCCGATTGTGTTAGAATCAATTTATAACTTGTATGAACATGGATAAATGAGGATTAACATATTACAAAGACTATTTTAAAAATTATTATTGGTTTGATCACATATTTGAAAGAATTAGAGTATAGATCAACGATACTTAAAAATATCATAGAGAATGAAAACATAATTGGGATTTTCAACACATATGAATACATGATTGAGATTATCAAAACAGGTGAGGTCAACAATATCCCCCTTTTTGATAATCACAATTTATGATATGGGCATTTAACATAGTGAAAATATAATAGTAAAGAGTATAATATTGAATTCAATTTTCTCAGAGAAAACAGCATCAGAGAAAATAGAAATAGTATGATATAGACATAAGTTATCAGAGGTAATAATCATAAGGTACCGAAGGTAAAAAGTAACATAATAATATCAGAGATAAAATTGAAAAGAAGGTTATTTTTCTCCATTGAAAATATTTCTCATTCTCTCATTTTGTTCTCCCCCTCATTCTCTCATTTTGTTCTCCCCCTTTGTGATAATCAAAAAGTGGGAAAATATATATAGGAGACAAATAAAACATGAGAAGTAAAAAGAGTTCTTCTGTATTAGAGCAGTCAGAAAGTACAAAAACAGAATACAAATGAATTCCTATAAAAAATCCTGGCCACTGGATCAATCCACATCTTCCTCGTGAGATTTTCCTTTGGGATCAGAAGAAGGTTCGGGTGATGAGGATGCAGGTGAAGGTTTTGGAATGCCAGAAAAGATCAAAGGAGGCTGGGCCACTGACACAGAGTCAGGCCTGTAGGTTGAATATCTTTGGGTGATCATTGGTGTGAGGCTTCGAATAGCTTGAGCAGGAGTCAGCTGGACTGTAGAAGCAGCTGAGGCAGAAGCAGGCAAAGCAGGAGGTATGATGACTGGTCTGGAATCAACATGCAAGAAGGGCAGCAACAAATTTCTAAAATCCATAATAATTCCTCCTCCTCTTTCCATAGCAGAGATGAAATCGTCTTTGTTCTCCATGAATTTCTCTAAGGCAGGAGTCAGTTCTCTTAGCTTGCTCACATGTTCTCTAAAAGCTTGAGTTACTGGAGGTAGCTTCATGTTTTCCAACATCAGCTTGAAGTGGTGTTCGAGTTGATGCTTGGTGAAAATTCTGGTGAAGTAGTAGTCCACTTTGCTCTTTATGGATTCCTGAGAGGCAGAGGCTTCTCTCATATAATCTTGAACAATCTTCATTATTTCTCTAGCAGAATCTCTTGTAGAAAGCACCACTCGGCTCAACTCTGATGAGTCCACAGAGCCACTGGTTGAAATAGAACCAATCTCCTCCTTCATCATTGCTCGAACTTGATTCAGGTCAACTAATAGTTTGGATGTGAGAGGGCCAAGAGAAAAGGAAATAGTTTCTTTGAAACTCTTAGACAAACCAATGATTAGGCTTTGAACTTGAGAGTCTTGCAACTGAACGTGATCCTTCACTGAGGTTTTGAAACTTTCAAACACCGAGACAAACTGGCTTACTACACTCTTCACATAAGCTAGGTCCTTGTCAGCTTGAGACTTGGAGCTCATATAAGAATCCAAAGCAGCAACTGATGTCTTGAGAGCTTCAAGATCTGCTTCGATTCTAGAAGACTGAGTCTGGCACTCTTTCACTTCTTCCATAATCTCAGACACAAAAGAAGATAAATTACAAGCCAGAGATAGCTCGAAGGATCTCTCTAACATTTTCATTTCTTCATTAAATCTTTGCTTCATCTCAGCAACTGATGCACTGAATGATTCTTTCAGCTCATTCTTCATGGATTCAAGATCAGATTTAGAGACAAAATCATTTGAGACAACTGCAGCAGATCCCTTTACTGAGGCCAAACTAACTACAGAGTCAGTCATTATTGATTGAATTGAGGATGCAAGGGAGGTTTCCATTAACTGCACTTCTTCAACAAAACTGGTTTTGAGGTCCTCTTTCAGCTTATTCAGATCATGAAATCTGACCACATTATCGGGCAACAACTCAGAAGCAAGATCATAATTGGTCTTCGGTCTATTCACAGACATCTCATTATCAGAATCCGGATAATCCAATCCACAGACTATAAACCCTGGGTCTTCTACCCAGTCTCCAAACTCAATAGCTACTGTAACATTTCCAAGAACAGATTGATGCTCCCCCTCAATGGGTGCATTCTCATGTATCACAACAGCATTCAGTGCTGGATTCTCTTCATCAGAATCTTCTACTACAAGTTCCATCGGTGCAACATCTAGAAGATCTTCTGATACAGGTACAGCTTCTTCTGTATCTCTTTCTACTTCAGCAGCAGGCATAGCTGAGCTTCCAATCAAAGGACTCATAATTAAACTACCATAAGCAGACAATTTAGATACATTCTCCTTTTCCTATTCTTCTTGGTGAGGTACAGACTGGTCTTCCTCATAAGTAGACAAAATTTCCTCTACCTTTCCTTTCCTAGAATAAACCAATTCTGCAACAGGACTTGGGGGCAAGTCTGGATCTCCTCCAACATCCATGGGAGTTTCTTCTTCTTCTTCTTCTTCTGTTTCATCACTATAAACAGGTTCCTCTTAAACACGTCTCAGACTCGGATCTCTCATATCCTTTGGTCTTGAGGGATGATCCACAGGATTAAACCTATCATATATCTTCTGATCATCACTGACCCATTCTACCTTCCATGGGTTCCAGTTAATTTTCATGTACTTACAAACAGTCGAGGTGATGCAGAAATTGTTCCTGACTACAACTATCTCATCCTGAGACCCAGCTATTCCTTTCACTTTTATCATCACTGAAATCAGCTTGGCAAAGAATAAAGCATTAGTCTTTGACTTTGGTCTAATCATGTCTTCCAATTGAAGCATTAACAATCTGCACAGATTGATTTTCACACCATGTCTTAGCAAATGAAGAAGATAGATATCTTGATATCTCAGATTTGCAAAATCTCCTCGCCTCAGTATCAACACATGCTGAACAAACTTGAAGAGCAGTCGATTCTCTCCATCCATTTCAGCAGCAACCACTTGCCTTTGATTCCCATTACCGGTCAGTTCTCTTAAGGCAGTTTCATAATCAAAGATGTCACTGATAGGTGGCATTGCTCTTGATACATACCCATAGACACCTTCATGTGGTACTTTTAAACATTCAGCCCACTCTACTGAAGAAAAAGACATCTCTTTTCCATTTTAAAAGGAGCTTACCCGATTCTCATTTTCAGACTTCTCGAAAGTTACAAACTCGTAGAACTGTTTTACCAACTTTGGGTAGTATGGGCCATTGTTATTCGAGAAACAATCCACCCATTTCTGGTCCTCCAGAATCTCGAGTACTAACGACTTTCTAGGCAGTAGCCATTCCACGCACAGTTCCTTCTCGATTACTATGTCTCTATTCTGCAAGTGAGGATTCACTGGTCGCCTTCCCGATCTAGTTCTGACTTCACTAACACTGGCTTTATGCTGTGTCTTCTGCTTCTTAGCGTTTGGTTCTACACTTTCATCTCTGACGATAGGAAGCTTAGTTTTTTCCATCGCGGGTTTAGGGTTCTTGGTCGATTTGGGAGCTAAGGTTCGAAGTTGAGAGATTTTGAGCTCGGTGAGGTAAGAAGTGGCTTAGACTTAGTTTTATCATTTAGGAATTCAAAATAAATGACTAAAATAGAGTAAGATAAAATAAAATAAAATGATTCATATTCTTGGCGGCATACAGATGTAAAACATTGCATCGGTGTGAGTTAATCATCGGTGAGAAAAACAAATCGGTGAGAATTGTACATCGGTGAGGATTTTCACATCGGTGAGCATTTCACATCGGTGAGAATTTCACATCGGTGAGAATTTTCACATCGGTGAGAATTTTCACATCAGTGAGAATTTCACATCGGTGAGAATTTCACATCAGTGAGGATTTTCACATCGGTGAGAATTTCACATCAGTGAGAATTTTCACATCGATGATGATTAAACATTCCCAATTCGTGTCTTATGTAACTTAGCCTATCCGAACTTAAAGGTTTAGTGAAAATATCAGCCAATTGATGTTCAGTGCCAATAAATTAAAGAGAAATATCACCTTTTTGATAGTGATCTCTTAGGAAATGGTGTCTTACATCTATGTGTTTGGTTCTAGAGTGAGATACAGGATTCTTAGAGATGTTTATTGCACTGGTGTTATCACATTTGATTGAAACATGTTTAAAAACATATCCATAGTCCAAAAGAGTGTGTTTCATCCACAGAATTTGTGCACAGCAACTACCAGCAGCTATATATTCTGCTTCGGCAGTAGATAATGCAACTGAGTTCTGTTTCTTACTACACCAAGAAACTAAGGATTTTCCAAGAAAATGACATGTTCCTGATGTGCTTTTTCTATCTAACTTACAACCAGCAAAGTCATCATCTTAATAACTCATTAACTCAAAGGATTTTCCTTTTGGGTAAAACAAACCTAAGTTAATCGTGTGTTTGAGATATTTAAAAATTCTTTTAACAGTAAGAAAATGAGATTCTTTTGGATTATCTTGAAATCTAGCACACATACACACACTAAACATAATATCAGGTCGACTAGAAGTAAGATAAAGTAAACTACCAATCATACCTCTGTAATTTGTTTGATCAACTGGTTTCCCAGTTTCATCTATGTCCAATTTACATGTAGTACTCATAGGAGTTTCACTTTCCTTGATACTATCCAGACCAAAACGTTTTAAAAGATCCTTTGTATATTTACTTTGATTCAAAATAATACCATTTTCATTTTGAAATACTTGAAATCCAAGAAAGTACTTAAGCTCTCCCATTAAGCTCATTTCAAATTCATTTTGCATACTTTTTGAAAAATCAGTACATAAAGAGTGTTTAGAAGATCCAAAAATAATATCATCAACATATATTTGTACAACTAGAACATCTTTAGAAATTCTTTTAATGAAAATAGTTGGATCAGCAATCCCTTTAGTAAAACCTTTTGAAATAAGGAAATTGCTAAGTCTATCATACCAAGCTCTCGGAGCTTGTTTCAAACCATACAAAGCTTTGGAAAGTTTAAAAACTTGATTTGGAAAATGGGGGTTAGTAAATCCAGGTGGTTGTTCTACAAAAACATCTTCAATTATAAAACCATTTAGAAATGCACTTTTCACATCCATTTGATATAACTTGAAATCCAGATGTGCAGCATATGCAAGTAAGATCCTAATGGCTTCTAGTCTAGCTACAGGTGCAAAAGTTTCCTCATAGTCTATACCTTCTTCTTGACTATATCCTTGTTCAACTAGTCTAGCTTTGTTTCTAACTATATTTCCAGATTCATCTACTTTATTTCTAAAAACCCATTTTGTGCCTATTGTCAAAGTGTCCTTAGGTCTGTCAACTAATTCCCAGACTTTGTTTCTTTCAAACTGATTTAATTCTTCCTGCATAGCTATTACCCAGAATTCATCATTGATAGCATCATTGATATTTTTGGGTTCTAGCTGTGAAAGAAAAGCTTGATGTTCAACCTGGTTTCTTAGAGAAGCTCTAGTTTGTGTTCCTCTATCAAGATTACCAACAACAGCTTCTAAAGGATGATTCTTTAGAATCCTCGTTGATCTGGTAAAGGTTGGACTAGAAATTTCAGGTTCATCTATAGGTTCGGGTTCAACAGAAGCAGATTCTGGAAAAAGTCCAGAACTGGATGTTTTGATAACAGGTTCTTTAGATTTATCATTAATGTCCAGAACAGATAAGTCTTCTTCAAGATTATCAAGAGAGGTTTTAGGCTCATGTGGATCAGTTTCATCGAATTTATGTGAACAGATTCTTCCACACATTTAGTTTTCTTATTGAATACTCTATAGGCTTTACTTGAAATAGAGTAACCCAGAAAAATTCCTTCATCACTTTTGGAAGCAAACTTATCCAGATTATCTTTAGTATTCAGAATAAATACTTTTCAACCAAAAACTTTAAAGTAATTAACCTTAGGCTTTCTATTGTTCCACAATTCATAAGGGGTTTTCTTAAGAACAGGTCTGATTAAGACTCTATTAATAACATAGCAAGCTGTATTTACAGCTTCAGCCCAAAAATAAATAGGCAGGTCATATTCATTGAGCATGGTTCTAGAAATTTCTTGAAGGGTTCAGTTTCTTCTTTCTACTACACCATTCTGTTGGGGTGTTCTAGGGGTAGAAAAGTTATGAGTATAGCCATTGTGTGAGAAATAAGATTCAAAATCTTGATTTTCAAACTCACGACCATGATCACTTCTCAAAGTTTTAATCTTAAGTCCACTAAGGTTCTCTACAGATTTAGAGTATTTAACAAAAGAAGAACAAGCTTCACTTTTGTGAGCAAGAAAATATACCCAAGTATATCTAGAAAAATCATCTACAAGAACATAAACATAGTGCTTCCCATTTAAACTAGAAACTCTTGATGGTCCAAACAAATCCATGTGAACCAAGTCAAGTGGTTGAGAAGTCGAAACTTCTTTCTTTGATTTAAAAGAAACTTTGTGTTGTTTTCCCTTTTGACAGGGGTTACACACTTTATCATTTGGAAATTCTAATTTAGGTAGGTCTCTAACTAGGTTTTTTCTAGAGAGTTTTCTAAGTGAGTGAATGTTGCAATGTCCCAATCTTCTGTGCCATATCCAAGATTCTTTATGAAAAGCATTCAAACAAGTAATATTCTGCTTAGCTAAAGAATTCAGATTAACAACATAAACATTTTCATTTCTAAGGCAGAAAATACCAAAACATTCTTAGAATTAAAAACTTTGCAAGAATCATTTTCAAATTTAACATGAAAACCATCATCACATAACTGAGAAATACTTAATAAATTGTATTTAAGGCCATCAACAAATAAAACTTTAGAAATCAAAATTGAATCAGTGTTACCAATCTGGCCTAGGCCGATGATTTTTCCTCTTGAATTATCACCAAAGGTGACAAAGCCTCCATCAACTTTTATTAAACTATTAAAACAAGAGAAGTCTCCTGACATATGTCTTGAACATCCACTGTCCAAATACCAGGTCTCTTTACAGGAGCTCTTTAAGCAAGTTCCATACAAAACAGATTCAGATGGGAGATGATTTTGGTATCCAGATTTTCTTGGGTCCAGACAGGTTAGCCAATAACACTTTAGGTACCCATATTTGTCTAATGGGTCTCATATATCTTGTAGAATTGACATGATTTGAAAGATACACTTTATTAGATCCATAGCTATGTATATAACTGGTTGAAGCATATGAAGTTCCAGAATTACCTTCATTCTGTCCAGATTTAGAAATGAATCTAGTTTTGGCAATTTTCCTTTGTCCAGGTTGGTATCCTATACCAGTAGTATATTTAGGTGCTATTTGCTTTCCTAGCATCTGTGTTAGTGTATTTTTGCCATTGGTGAACTTCTCTAAGTCTTTCTTGAGTTGCTCATTAGACAGTTTCAGTTCAGTGTTTTCTTTTAACAGTTGAGCATTTTTCTCTTATTCAATAGTGAGTTCGGTTTTAACTGTAGTGGTGAGAGCATGCTGTTTCTTTAATGACTTGTATTTATCCTTAAGTTCATTACATGTCTCTTCCAGCATATCATAGTACTCAAACAATTCATTTTTAGACATTATTCCAGAATCAGAATCAGATTCTGCATTATCTCCAGAGTAATAATTTAAAGCAGGAGTTTCAGCAGTTACCTGAGAAGTGTTTGTCATAAAGCACATGTTTGCCTTATTTTTGTGTTCAGTTTCAGAGCTTTCAGATTCAGTAGAGCTATCCTCAGAAGCACTCCAAGTAGCCTTCATGGCTTTCTTAAACTTATTGTCCTTATATTCATATTTCTTTTTATACTTCAGCTTTGGACAGTCGGCTTTAATGTGTCCTTTTCTCTTGCACTCATAGCAGACAACATCATCTGATTTGTCAATTTTCTTCCAATCCTTTTTCCATTTACCTTGGTGATCATACTTACCCTTATAATTTTTTCTTCTGAAGAACTTCTTTTTCCTATAAAATTTCTTAAATCTTCTAGCAATGTGAGCCATCTCAGCATCACTGTCAGAATCACTTTCACTGTCTTCATAGCTTGAACTTTCAACTACAGCTTGAAGCTTTTCTTTTTCCTTATTCTTTGAAGTTGAGGATTTGAAAGCAACAGACTTTCTTGGAGGTTCATTTTCTTCCTCTTTATTCACTTTAAGCTCTTCTTCATACATCATCAGCTTTCCAATTAGTTCCTTGACAAGTAGAGCAGCAATGTCACATGATTCTCTGATTGAGACAGATGTGCCTCTCCATCTATCAGGTAGACATCTCAAAATTCTCATAATTTGTTCCTTTGATGAGACATGCTTTCCCAGCGAGATCATTGTATTGACAATTTCATTGAACCTGAGATACATGTCAGAAATGGGTTCGTCAGGCTTCATTTTAAAATTATCATACTTGATAGTATAAGTGTTCAATCTCATTTCTTTAACATTCGTTGTTCCTTCATGAGAAACAGCTAAGGTATCCCAAATTTCATATGCAGTTTTACAAGAAGAAATTCTATTAAACTCTTCATCTCCTAGAGCACAGTACAAGGCATTCATAGCTTTACAGTTGTTATTGTAAGCAGTCTTTATAGGTTCATCCCAAGTAGATCTAGCAGTAGTGGGAATTTTGTATTCTGATTCAATAGCAGTCCAAATATCAAAACCTATGCTTTCTAGATGAATTTTCATTTTCAGTTTCCACTGAGCATAATTAGTTCCATTGAAGAAAGGTGGCCAGTTAGTAGCAACACCCTCAAGTCTATTGTCCATGATGAGAAAATTTTAAAGAGATAAAAATTTAGATATAACAGAAATTTTAAGAACTTTAAAATACAACTAAAATCACAGTTCAAAAGCAGAGTACGTTTAGAAAGTATTTTCAATCCTCTGATACCAAGTGTTGGTTGGAGTGGTTTACTCAAGAGGGGGGTGAATTGAGTACCAATTAAAATTTCTGTATTTAAAAACACTGTCTTAAAGACCCCCAAATAAAATAATAAATTAAACTGTAGTGAATTTATATTAAATTAGAGGTTCTGTTAGATTTTCAAGGGATTGATTAATTCCCAGTTAATCAACACAGGAGTGTGTGATTATCTTTTGAAACTAACTTACTAATCTACACTTAACATAAACACTTGCTAATTTAATTATCAAAGTAACTTTAAAAATAGTATTGGTTTTAAAGTGATTAGCATCGGAATAAAACTTTGAAAGAGATGGCACAACAAATGTAACCAAGAGGTTCAGTCTCAAGCCGAGACTTAGTCCTCTGAAAAGTTTATATAAAAATGATCCACACCCTGGATCGGGGTTCAACAGTTTACAACTGTCCAGGTCCAAGACCTCTACCACTGTTATTCGTGGGAAACAGTACAACAACAACCAGCTGTCCAGGTCACGCACGACCTCTACCACTATTATTCGTGGGAAAGAATAGAATGCAAGAATTTGGTAAGGATTTACAGATCCTCCAGTTTGAGTACAGGAGACAGTGTATGTGTTAGATACAGTAGATAACACACACTGCTCGAAAAGAATAATAATAAATCACAGAACAAGATATGTAGAGTTTAGAAATGGTTCTGGTGATTTCAGTGTAGCTCTGGACTCCTTTGGATTCGATCAGAAGTGAGTCTGAGTCCTCTTCTCGTTTCTATTTGAGAAACAGAGTGTCGTATGCTCCAGGTTCACAGACAGTGAGAATGTAGTGGTTGAAGTTCTTCAGTGTTCTTCTTATATGCACAGAACACTTCTCGAGTATGCTTGATTGTCTATAAGCTTCTTGATTCTTCTCGTTCTTGTGTTTCTGGTATATTCCATCCACCACACGCTTCTTTTTTTTTGTTGTGTATGTTGGGCAGTGTCGTCTTCTCGTATTTATCTCACGGGCAACAGGGGACAGGAAAGATTTCCTTTCTGTAGGTACGAGGTACGGGTTCCTGACATCCGACAACCTTTATCAGATATTTGACAAATCATTAAAATGTACATGATATGACCGTTGGATAGATTAAATAAATATAAGAAATAAAGAAATTCAAACAGTGAGTTGAGTGATCGGTAGGTAATCAGCATCGGTAGCTTGGACATCGGTAGCTTGAACATCGGTAGCTTGAACATCGGTAGCTCAATGTTTGTATCGGTGACTTTGTTTATCGGTAGCTCCATGCGTCGGTAGCTCCATGCGTCGGTAGCTCCATGCGTCAGTAGCTCCATGCGTCGGTAGCTCCATGCGTCGGTAGCTCCATGCGTCGGTAGCTCCATGCGTCGGTAGCTCCATGCGTCGGTAGCTCCATGCGTCTGTCAGTAGCTTCGTCTATCGGTGACTCTTATTCCATCGATAGCTATTTATACTTACACCGGTAGCTCTATGTTTGTATCGGTAGATGTCTTTAAGTCAGTAGCTTACATTTATAAGCACATCGGTAGCTCTGTGTTTAAGTATATCGGTGACTCTGTTTGTCGGTAGACTAAGTCTATCGGTAGACTGGGTACCGGTAGCTCTTTATCAGTAGCTATAGGCAGATTACTTATCTGTTTTATGCAGAACACATCCGATTGTGTTAGAATCAATTTATAACTTGTATGAACATGGATAAATGAGGATTAACATATTTCAAAGACTATTTTAAAAATTATTATTGGTTTGATCACATATTTTAAAGAATTAGAGTATAGATCAATGATACTTAAAAATATCATAGAGAATGAAAACATAATTGGGATTTTCAACACATATAAATACATGATTGAGATTATCAAAACAGGTGAGGTCAACAATATATATGTATATTTTAATTTTAATATCATATTAATGTTATTTTTATAACATATTTTAATAAAACCACCCTTAATACATTCCATTTACAGTGTGAACGAATCACATCGCATTGAGGAGGCGATAGTCCACACGTCAAAAAACAATGTTATCGTATTCCCGAAAAATGGAAATCATGAATATATGTGTTATATAAAAAAATAAGAATAAAGGAATAATTAATATCATATATATCATATAAAAATAGTAAGTCCATCATTATTTCCAATATTGAGAGGTGGTAATGGAAGAATAAACTGCATCGGTTCGTGAGGCAGTGGTCCACCGTACACACGAATGATGATTTCATATCCTATTTGATGGAAGTGTGTGTGGGTGTAGGTAATACCATTAAAATAACAAAATATCACTATATTTATGATAATGAGGTTATTATATAATCATGATATAAAAATAATTTAATGGGTGGCGAAAGAAATAAAATAAAAGTACTTGTTAAATATCATTACCTCTTATTCGAGTAACTCCTTTTGGTTTATACCAAAATCCTTGGTTTGATTTATACCAAAATTGAAACTTCTAGGATTAGGGGATGGATTTTGGTAGTTTATTTGGTTAGGGTTTGGATATGCTAAATGTCTTGAGATGTGTGAAGAAGTGAGATGGTGAGTGCCTTTTTATAGTGAAGGGGGAGTGACATTCTTGTAAATATAAAAAGGTAAAAACTATTGAGAGGTCTTACTTACATCATGCGCCTCCAAAAATTGAAAAATAATGGATAAAAATGAAATTATGGTCTAGCCACACCTACACTAGACAAAAATAATTTTTTTTATCATTTTGTTCCTTAACTTCTAAGTTTCCCTATTTTTACCTTTTTGGATTTTTACTAGGGTAATTAATTTTATAACCTACATAATTTAACCATTAAGAATAAATTAAAGTGAGATTTATTAGAAAATATATACCAACTAAATTTTAAATATGATATCTAATTTAAAAAATAAAAATCCCATATGTGATGGAAATTAATTTTAACAGAAGCGCATATAACGCTCAAAAACACAACTTTAACCCAAACAATGCTAACAATGTTTTTTTATATTTAGGGGTAAATATGTTCATTATAAAAGATAAATTGGTCAATGAATACACTATATTTTATATTTATTAAAATTTACAAATAAATTGGCATAATATTTTGTAGTACCCTCGATTTTAAGTAAGTAACCCTTTCCTTATGTATTTTAAGTATGTGAAGTGTTTGGAGTGAAGTTTGGGAGGGTTTGGAGGACTTTTGAGATGTTTTAGAGATTTTTATAGAGGTTCATGGTTTGAGAATGGTTATTATAAAACATGAAAATCTTATAGGAAACTGTGGAAAGTGAGATAGAGGCTATTGGGTGGGAACACGGTTAGGTGCACGGTTTGGCCAAACTGTGGGAAAACCCACGAGTAACCATGAAAATTGGAATAGAGGAAAAAAATGCTTGATTCATGGTTTTTCTAATCATTAAATAAAACCATGATAATGGTGTTTGGATGAAGTGTTTGGAACATAATTAGCACATGGTTTTCCTAACCCTGCAACCTAACCATGCACGGTTAAAAATTAGATCCTTAAATTGTGGATCGCATTCAGGATTACCTAAAAACCACTCATTTTTACTCTTTGAAAAAACTAACCCAGTTTTCTCTCCTAAAGGTTTGAGAGACACATCCCTTTGATCTAAGAGCGACCCATTAGAAAATCTTGATGCGTTGAAGGCCTAATTGCTTGGTAAGTCTCTGCTCTTAATGGTTTTCCTTAGATCTATTCTTGTCCCCTCTATTGGATTCATTGATATAGTCCATTGGGGATTTATATATGATAGTTTATTCTAATAATATTGAGATATGGATATTTTTATATGAGGGAACAAGATATAAGGTGGGTTTTTGGATATTCAACCTGGTTTTGTTAAAGAATCTGTGTCGTTCTTTGTTTTTTCCATAGTTTCTGAGGTAGGTGTCTTCACTCTCAACTCCTATTATTATAACTTGAAGTAATTTTTTCAAATTTATTATTTTTATTTAAATTTATTGTGAATTATTTATTTAATGTTTGATGGAAACCCTCTTTAATGAAAATTTATGGAATTTTGAAAATTGGGTGTTTTGGTGGAAAGTGGTAGTGGTAACATGATTTTAAAATAAAGATTTTAAAATGGTTATTTGGTTTTAATTTATGGAAAAAGGGTTTTTAATATAAGGATAGTTTTATTGAAATTTATTTGAAAATATTGTGTTGGAATGTTGTTTGCTTAAATGGTTAAGCTTGAGTTGAATGGGATGGGTAATAGTTGTAAAGTACCACCATCAAAGGGATGAAGTATGTACATAAAGTTCCACCTTAAATGATAACTCCAAGATTGAGTGTGTGTGTGTGGTTGTATGAAATAGAATTGGTTATTATAAATTATTTGAGAAATGGTTTTAAAGAGTTGTTTGGTTTATTTCCTTAGAAATGGGTTTGGTTTGGAAAATTGTTTTGGTATGAAAACTGTTTTTAATTAGAAATGGTTTGGATTTGATATAAACTATTAAACTATTTTAAAGTTTTTATTTAATTTTTTTATAGAAATTTTCTAACATATTTTCTCTTAGTGTCATGATTAGGGAAGTCATTTGGGGAAAACCTACTGATTTTCATTACTCACCCCTTGGTTGGGAACTTTGGTGAATTTGCAGATATTATTTATTATGACACATATAAAGGGAAAGTATCACATTTATTTAGCGATGTTTCATGATACTTGGGCATGGATTTTGGAAATGGAGCTTGGATCTTGTTGGGAGTTGCAGAGTGGGTGCCTTTGGGATCTTTGAGCTTTGTTGGTTTTTCCTTCCCCTTTATAATTTATGTTGATCTTGGTTTCTTCTTGGTACTATGATATAGATTTTTTTAATTTTTTATACATTTAGTTGTATTCCTATGTTATCATGAATCATGTAGTAATTATTGGTTTTGGTTATCTTGGTTGGTTGTTTCTTTTAAAAAGGGAAAATCATCCACCAATTGTTAATGAAGCCCTTGGCATTTATTGGAAGCCTTTGGTGTCTTGGAGAATTATCCTAAGTCCAAGTAGAAATTACACCTCATCTCAAGCCAATGAGGAAGAGTGGGATGTTATAGATATAATTTTTAGTAATTTTAAATATTTTAATAAAATATAATTTAGTCTAAAATAACATTAATGTCAATTTTGACATTATTTACTTAATTCAAATTTAAAAATATATAGACAATGATGGAATTTGAATCTATTAAATTTAAACCTATGTAAAATGATATATTAATCTAAAAAATTAATATAAGACAATAATTCAATCAATTTACCTCACTTTTAATATTTTTAGTATTATTTATTTTAGTTAATTATTAACTAAATAATTACTACGTTGGTATTTCTTAAGAATTTTAAGTAACTAATTCATCTCTAAAAATTATAGATAAATTATTATGATGGAAAAAGTGAATTTATATTTAAAAATAATATTTATAACCAAACCTAGGTATTTTTTCCATATCCCATATCTTTATAGATATTAAAGTCAAGGAAGGTTCCTTTTTTGTCTTTTTCTTTACTTAACATATTATATAGGTCAATTTCAAGGAATAGTATCTCAAAAAGTCATAAAATTTAATTTTAAGGTAAAAAGGGTTGAAATATATCCATAAAATGGACAATGTACATGTATCTAGGTCATTTTTTCTAGTAAGATTAAAGTTTAACCACTAAGTAAACTCATTTTTACCTTAATCACTGTAATTAAATTTAACTACTTTCACTAATTATTATGGTAAAAAATTAAGTTGATATTATTAGGATATAAATACTATAATTATTACAAATATTTATATCCATTTTTCCAAATTAAATTCACATAATTGGAAAAAATAAATTCAAATCTAACCCCGCAGACATGGAGAGAAAGAGGGTTTTTTAAAGTGAAAATATTCAAAAGTTCACCAAGTTTTTGTATCAAAATTCAATATAAAAATGATTCCAATGACTTATATTTGATTAATATATGTATAATTTATCTACTGTGACTTTAAAACCAATTTAAAATATAATTTAACATTAATAATTATTTAAATGAAAAGGTAGTTTTCAAATCAAATACAACATTTTTCACTATTCATCAAAAAACAAAAATTCTTAGAAAAATACCAAAAATTAACCCTAATATATTTTTGACATCCCAAATTACAAAATTTAGTTTATTTTTACAAATAAAATTTATAAAAGGGTCAAAATTTATTTTTAAAATATGTGCAGCATTGAAAGGCGACAAAATTTCCTTTAGAAAATGCAGATTTTTTATACATAAAAATGGATTTATTCTTATCATATATATATAAAATATATTGTATAAATGCAATTTTTTTATTGAATATATAATATAAAAATAAATATATCTTAATGTCTCAATATTTTATATACACTTCTAAGCTTGGTATTGCGTGTATTATACACTCAAATATAATATTTTACTTTTAAAAATTTGGGGTGTTACATTCTCCCCAAATTATATAAATTATGTCCTCACAATTAAAACTTGATCACGGTAATCTTGGGTTTGATATTTGAAAATTCCATTATTGAAAAACCCACATCGTAATTTTTTTAATATAATATCCTCTTAATAAGAGATAGGAAAGTATGGAGGTCACCTAACTAGGATCCCAAGTAGGAGAATATCAGTGGTAAATGAAAACATGTACATAAAAGAAAATAATAAATAACTATAGTAATTTTTTACAAGAAAGTAAGTGATAAATGGAAATTTAATGGCCTCAAAACCATAAATCTGTGATGATTTAAAGAACCATTTGATTCATCATATATGAACGTAACAGGATAACATTTTTATTTCAAGATCCTTTTCCTAAATTTGAGTCATTATTTCACTCTATAAGTATATAAGTAAATATAAATTTCTATAAACACAATATTATCTTTTAGTTGTGCCTTGAACCATTTCTACTTAGTTTCTTAGAACAGGTTTCATCATATAGTGAAGTAATACATTAACCTCTAAAACCTTATTCAAAGATCAACTTAAACCATTTCATAAATGGTTAAATTTTACAAAATATTATGATCCAAAACTTTAAAAGGAATTTTACTGAATTTACAAAATGAACTTATCATTATCCTTCAATCAACATGATGTAGCTCTTTAATCATCACATATCGAACATGTGAACACCTTCATCATGTATTCTCTTGAAGCATGGTAATAAATTGAATTCCCGAAAAACCTTATTAAAAAAATGCATGATTACTTATTACTTAAGTAAAAAATAGATTATTGGTTATATTCCCTAAATCTAAAAATGTTTCAAACTCCACCAATTATGGAATAAAACACTTGTTCAATACCATTAATCAGTTTTAGGGTATCTAGTACTATCTAATTTACTTTATCCAAATCAATCATCTCATTATTCCAAAATCATTATCTCAGTATCAAGAATATATTAAGGGTTATATTTCCCTCAACCACATGTTTTACAATAATTTCAACTTATCATTGAATCATTTTTCTTGGTCATCAGTACCATTTAATATACACTTTCAAATCCTTAACAAAAAAGTAAAATTGTATAAATATTATACATTCCATAATACTTATAACTAGGATATAATTGATAAAATACTTTTAAAATATTACTCAAGGATCCAAATACATAAGAAAATTAATCATTCCACTTCACCTGTATCAATAACATAAGCCTGAACTTGACCCCTTGGATTCTTATGTGGTAGATTCCATTGATGATTGGGGAATTGGTGTGAATAATGACCCATTTATCTACATTTGAAGCACTATACATCATTTTTTTTGTTTATTCCCCTTGAATTATTTAGCATAGTGACCCTTATATTTACACTTATAACAAACTACAATTCCCTTCAAGTATTGAGGTATTTCTTTCCAAAGTTATCACATATGGTAAAATCCTTTTTTACCTTCTTCCATTTATCCATATTTTTCCTAACTATTCTATCATTCTCATTATTCCCTATGGAGAAATAATACTTTGATAATTCTTTCTCCATCTCATTAGCACATGATATTATGTAATCATATGATGATAATTTTTGGCAGACTAGTTCCCTTTTAAATATTATCTTAAGACCATAAAAGATATGATACTTCTCACTCTTTGGGACACACTCATTGGTGAGGTTCTCATTTCTTATACTAGGCACCATTTCTAAATGAATACATACACTAGATTAGGTCATATCATTATTGAACATAATATATAATCACAAAAATGGTGAAATACTTAACATAAATTGAAAAATTTAGGCATATATAGCCTCATAATCATAACATGATTCCTTTGGGATGTTATTCTATACTTATCCTCAAATTCCATCATAGTGTTATACTCTATAATCTATGTTTTTGTAAATATAGTTTCCAAGGTTTCTAATAAACTTTATTTGATACCAACTGTAGTACCCCGACCCCATAATCCTAGATTTGGTGCCTTACTTTATTACATTAGCATTATTATAAGAATTAAATCCTGAAGGATTGATCAGTTTAGTAGTTTTGAAAAACAATAAACATACATGGAACCAATTTTTCATTAAGAATAAAAATAAAATAATACAAAACAAAATAAAATGACCAACATCCTTGAAAATCATTCCAATAATTTATCTTCATACCCTGGGGAAAGGAAACAAAATAAGGGAGAGATAAAATGATTAGTAAGGGTAAAGTAAATTAGAAGTTGTAATGACTCATATTTTCTTAGTTATATTTTTAAAAAATTATTGGGAAAATTACGAGACCAGGTATCGAGACGGTGTGCGATTCTGAGTCCCGATGTGCCTGGAACAATCCGTCAAAAAATGTTAAGTTTTATAATAGCACGCATGAGAGGTTTTCCTGAAAAAAGTGGAATAAATATTAAATGGGTGCTCGGATCAGAAATCTGAGGTCAATGTTGCATCCAAAACATTGAATTTACCTTATGAAGGGCCTAACCTTGACCGATGAAGGACGAGGGTGAAAGTTAATTTTTGGACGTGAACGTAATTAAAATATTTATGAAGAATATTTTAAATTGACATAACATGAAGACGTAGTGTCAGTTTCCTTTTAATTGAGACTTTTCAGGAAATCCGGGGTTATCGTCATAACCCTAGAGTTTTCCAAAGTCAAGTAGGAGAAACCTTCCCATTAGAGAATGACGAACGATGATGAAGATTGAGGATCAATGAGATGATAGATCATGATCTCTCTCAATAGATCGCCAACGATGATCAAACCCTGACGTTGACCAATCCAAACTCCAGGTATGGGTTTTTATTTAAATTTTTTCTTTCCATGTTCTTGAATTTAAATGAGGAATGTGGATCAACCCATGAATAGGTTGACCCATGGTTCAATCCTTCTTACGGGAGGGTTCAACTTGTGTGTTTTAATTTGGGTGAAATTGTTCTGCTTAATTTAATTTTCTTGACCTTATAATAGGAGAGGATCAAGGTCATAAAAAACAACAACTGAGGTTCTCTCCTCGGTTTTCTATTTTGTGTTTATTTCCCAATTCACGTTCTTTATAGAACAATGAGAGGATGATCTTTGAGTGCATGTTTCTTGGTGACACAATCCCAAATAAAAGATCCATCCACGTGACTACCTAGAGGAGGTGCGACCACGACGTAGAAGGATGGATCTAAGTGAAAAATGAGATACCTCCATTTGGGAATTTTCTAGTGAAGTGGTTTATAATTTGTATTTTAGTCCACAAAATTTGAGGAGACTACCTAGGGATCGTAGCGGTACTCCCGGATCAGAAAATGGACTACCAGAGTGAGTCTGATGGCCCTCGGAAGAACTCACCGATGCACTGTGGTGGTGGAAGAAACTCGTGGAAGATGCAAAAGGTGGGCCGTGGTCCAGATGGACCTTTGAGGTGATCCATGGTTCCAGTCGTGTCCTGGGTGGACCACACCGAGCTACTCCAGTAGTCCGAGCTTGGCAGGTGGGCCGGGCCCAGTGGGCTGGGTCAGACCGGACCTAGACCCAAGTGGCCCCTTTTAACTAAAATACCTATTAATTTCAAACCGTAAGTATGTTTTATGAGAAGTTTATGGAGTTGGGACCCTCTTTATGAGTCGGTACTTTTGAGATGGATTAGTAGAGGTTTTAGTTGGACCAACATGGGATGGTGGCATTCTATTTGTATTTCCCATGAGGGATCGATGCAGGATCTTGATTCCATTGTAGAGGGTAACAATATAGATTGATACCATACCCTTGGGAGTCTCTATTAAGGTTTGATGCAGGATATCTTCTATGTCATAAAGAATGGACCATGTTCCGAAGTGAGTTGGCTCAGCCCTATTTTCTCAGTGACTCTATGGGTTGGAGCATGGATCACACCGAGAGGCCCGATTGGTCCTCACTTCTCTTCATGGTACCTTAGATAGGTTTTGTGGCATGGGTTTGACCAATATTTACATGGGAAACCATCCCCTATCTTGGATGATAATTTTAGTAGGGCCAGGATGTCCCCCAATGAGCCCTAAGTGCAGGACCTCCTATCTGTGTATCGAGATCCAATTATTTACTTCATGGTTTGACCTGACCAGTGTACTTCAGGTAGTTCTCAGTGTGTTCTCTTTGTGAAGGGGAAATGTTTTTGGGACCTATTAGAAAGGGTCTCCGATAACTTCATAGATCAAGGAGCGAGTTCTCCTAGAATGAGCGTGCCTCGAGCAGAATCTTGTGACTAAGGTTTGGATACGATATCGAGAATCCTTATATCAGAGAGACTAGATGTCTTAGGGAAACTTTGTGATGTATCAAGACCAGATATTCTCTCAGATACTTTTGGTAGACTTGTTCTATGTGCTTTATTTCAAATATTTATAGGAGTGGGATCTTCTGAAATCATGCATGCTATGAGTGGGACCATATTACTCGAAATGGATGAGATGTTTCATCTTGGAATCCTTTACAAGTATACCTGGATGTTCTTTTTATATGTGTTGTTGACATATACCTATGTTGATATGACTATATCTTCTTAGTGGAGTTTCTTTTGTAGTGTTTTACTTTGTGTTTCAGGGTTCCCTACTGAGTATTGTTTTACTCACCCCTACACGGGCTTTGCCCACATGTGCCGTGTCTTGTGAAGATGACCTAACTTTTGGAGAAATCCTAGGTGGATCAGGACCAGGACTAGACGGTGCCTTGTGAGACCAGAAGAGATGAGGTGTTTTTAGCATCTTTCTATAGTAGCTTCAGTACCCTTGTTTCAAGGTCGAACTTCACAGTTGTCTTTCTTTTAGTGGGATTGTATTCTGGACTGGTTGTACTTTACTTCTTTACTTTCCATCATACTCTATTATTTGGTTGTAGTGGTATGCATGCATTTTATTTTCTTAGTGTTTTCACTTTCCATCATCTGTGTCCTGGAGTTGTGTGCATGTGTAAATGTTATTAGCAAAATACCTCCCATTTGTGTGATATTCTTACTCAGTGATAGTCTTTATCCTCTAGCCTATTGGAGGCGGGCTTGGGGTAGTCATGACATAGGCCCCAGGGGACGGGTCATGATAGAGTGGTATTAGAGGGTGGCACAACTAAAAAATAGGCTATTTCCATGGTTCAAAACCATGAAAATAGGGCCCAAAACCATGGTCATAAGCTAAAAACATAGTTTTTTCCAACTGTGGGCGCTATCACTGTGGCAGTAGGGTCTAACCTTTGGCCACGATTTAAACTGTGGATATGGGTGGCCTATTTCCACGGTTTTGAAAACCGTGGCAATATGTGTCTCTTTTTTCAACTGTGGAAGTTGAACTATATCCACAGTTTTAACCGTGGAAATATGGCCCTATTTCCACAGTTTTAACCATGGATATATCCCAATAAAACCATGGCAATAGCCTAAAAATAATGTGTGCCTAGCCAGATTTGATCCCAGCACCTTCCCTTCACATTCTATCACCATAACCACTACACCACCAAGGATTTTGTGCATATCTCTATATAATATGTTATATATATTATTAAAAACTGTGGCAATATCCTAAAAACCTCGGAAATAGTTCTTCCCACCATTTTTTTGGAAGGAAATTTTTTCTCCCGCACAAGGGCGGGAGATGTATTTCCATACTTTTCAAAACCATAGCAACAGCCCTTCGAAAAAAGGCCTATAGCCATGGTTTTGAAAACTGTGGCTATAGGCCACATAACCGTGGCTATAGGTGTGGTATATAGCCACGATTTTGAAAACCATGGCTATATCCCATGAAAAAAAGACCTATGGCCACAATTTTAAAACCGTGGTTATAGGCCACATAACTGTGGTTATAGCCACCTATAGCCACAGTTTTAAAACCGTGGATATAGTTCCGTGGCTGTAGCCTATTTTTCTAGTAGTGTGGGGTTTGGTTCCACATTGGGACCGAGAGTCTGTGATTTTGGTTTAGGGCAACAATGTTAAGTGTTTCGAGTTCAAATTTTAGGCTAGAGACTCCAATGTTGGTGCGACGACTGACAAATCCATACACTAGGACTCTGGGAACCTACTTTCCAACTCAGTAAATGGAAACACTAGTTGCAGGGAAAAAAATAAATGTACATGCATCATATAGTAATGGGTTGTGTTTTTTATGTCCTTCGTGAGTCAGCTTACCAGGTATACTCTTTTAACCTTAATACATCTTATTTTCCTCAATATGTGTTCACGATGCTAGCCAGTGAGGTTTCTGTAGTAGGATCGAGAGTTTGGACCAATTCTCAATGAGGCCTCCCTGATGAGAGCTAGTCGAAGATCAGTTTTTCTTCAGGATGGTCAGCATGAGATAGTTTCTCTTGATGATCAATTAACATACCCACATCCAATAGTTTTGGTGGATGAAACTTGATAGAATAAGTTTTGGATGGATATTTTGGTGCTAGATAATGAGGAATTGGGTTCGAATGTGTGTAACAGGCTTTCGAGACAATGATATGTCGGGATATAGGGTCAGCAGGACCTATCGATAGAAAGTGCGCAACGTAAGCCACAGAACCGGAGGTTTTGTCAGAAGTTCCAGGGACGTGCTAGTTATTAGAAGTACAAAATTTTCTATGCTTATTGTAAAAGGGGGAATCTTGCACGATATTGTCCCACTGTTCATGCTATAGTTAGTGAGGTGGTTGAAGAACCACCAAAGAAGAGGCATCAACAAGATAAAACAGATCCATTGGGTAGCGGATGTGGTAGGAGAGTTGGGGAAGTAGTAGGAGGTGGCTGAATTTTTGACGTGTTACCCCCAAAACCACCAGGTGGTCTGTACTAGGCTCCGAGAGCTGGAGGAAAGGGGAGGAGACAATTATAGGCTGTCAAGGCTTATGACCCCAGGACTACAGGAATGATTCAAGGTACGATATGTGTCTTTCCACCTTAGCTGCAGTATTCACAGACACTTGTACTATTGATTTACTTTCTTACCACTTTTATTGTTTGATACCTAGAGGTTCTAGTTAAAACCATTGACTTTATCCTCACGTTTAGAGACTCCTACTAGAGCATACCCAATGACCACACACTGGTGCCAACACTGCGACCAAAATCTTAGAGGCGAGAGTTTTGGTTGGGATATTTTGGTAGTGGCATCAAGGCCTTATGATGTCATTATCGATATTGACTAATCCACAATTCATGCTTAGATTGATTGTTTTAGGCAAAGAGTAAAATTTTTCTATGGTGATAAAACCATATTTCCCTCTATTGGCAAGGGGGAAGTCCTTACATATCTTGATGGAATCAAACAGAGGAGGGTGCAGACGATTTCTATTTATTTGGCTAGTCCGACCCTCGGTACAGTGGATGTTATGAGTCATCAAGTTTCTTAGTGGTGGAAGTGTATATGGACGTCTTCCTTGAAGATGTTCAAGGTTTACCTCTCCATTAAAAGTTAGACATCTACGTTGGTCTACACCCTGGGGTGGCACCAATATTTACATCCTTATAGAGGATGGATCCCAAATAGATTCATTATCTGGGGGTGTAGATGGGGGAATTATAGAGGAAGGGATTAGTAAGGCCTTGTGTTTCACCCTAGGCAGCCCCAGGTGATCTTCTTTGATGTCATATTAGTGTACTCAACATCCAAGGAGGAGCACGTGAGACACTTAAGAATGGTCCCATGCACACTCTGAGAGCACTCGCTTTACGAGAAGCTCTTGAAGTGTATGTTATAGTTTTAGAAGGTCCCTTTTCCTGGGACAAGTCATCTTAAATACTGGAGTTTTAGTGAATCTAGTGAAGGTTGAGACAGAGTTTGACGAGCAGAACTACACAACCCATAATCTTGAGTTAGCAGTGGTGGTCTTCGTGTTGAAGATGTGGCGATACTAGATAATGAGTGAGAGATTCATCGTTTACTTCAATAATAATATTCTCAATAATTATTCTATTAGAAGGACCGAGTCTTTATATAGAGGATATGACTAGAGTTCCTCCAGAACTATGACTTAGAGTTTGTATATACTCCTGGAAATAGGAACATGGAAGCAGATGCTCTCGATTAGAATCCAGTTAGCAGTTACTGAATGAGGAATCACTGTGGTTATCCTTCATGGATGGAGATAGAGTAGCTTATCTTAAATCATTGGTTGTTACCCATATAATCTAAAATTATTCAGGGAGGCACAACTTGGTGATATCGACTGTGAGTCTTCAAGTGATCAGTTATCCATATTAAATACCCTTAATGGACATTCGAAAGGTTAGGAGCACGTTATTCTTTTCGGGAGACACATAGTTATAGCAGTGGACTCCTAGAGTTGCGAGATGCATCAAAATATGCATGTGGGTGTCAAGAAGGATGCTGGGGATGACAGAACAGGTTGAAGCTGGGATCACCTATTGAGATAAAAAACTGAGAGCTTTTTTGAATCAGTTTTTTGGGTTTTCAACTCATGGTGTCAACCCCCTTTGCTTGGTAGGGGTTTCTCTTTCTCTTTCTTAGGGGTACTAGGAAGGAAGTGAGAAGGGATATCGATGGACTTCATGATGGGTTTACCGCATACTTCCAGGAGACAAAATACCATCAGGGTGATCATTGACCAACTCACCGAGTCATCCCACTTCCTAACTACCTAGGAATAGAGTTTAGTAGAGGGATTAGGATGCATCTATGATTTGGAGATAGTTCAAATCTATAGAGTTTCATCAATGATCATTTCAGATCGTGTGCTCTCTTTAATTCCCAATTGTGGAAGGGATTACATGAGGCATTTTTAGAGATTTTTTAGGTCATTTAAGAGTGGATAAAGAATGCACAGGGCCATCCTAATTTTTGTACTTGCAGACGATGGAGACCTTTGGAGTTCGAGGAAAAAGAACATGTCTTCCTTTGGGTCTCATCTCGACAAGGGTTATGGAAATATTTCTAGGGTAGCAAGATATCTCTGAGGTTAATAGTCTATATTTTGGGTACTGCATTGAGTTGGTGAGGTAGTGTACTGCTTGTCTCTACCCAATAGTGGGGCCAGGTACACAACATCTTCCACGTGTCACAACCGAGGAGATTCGTGCATAACTCTTTGCACGTCATAATCTAGGATGATTTGGATATAGACGTTAGAGTGTCTTGTGTTTATTACCTGATAAATATCTAGGATACTTCATGGATGATATTTTTCCTTGGTGTGTGTCTGGAGGCAGCATGGGGATCTTAAGAAGAGCACATGCGAGAAGGAGGCTCAAATTCATGCCCAGTGCTCTCACCTTTTGTTTGAGTAAACCTTGTTTGGATTTTCGAGGACATAAAGATTTAAGGTGGGGAGAATGTAATGACTCATATTTTCTAGATTCTATTTTTAGATAATTCTTGCAAAAATTTCAAGACTAGACGCTGATACAGTGTGCGATTCCGAGTCCCTGTGTGAATGAAACAATCTGTAAAAAAATGTTAAGTTTTTAAATAGAGCATGTGAGCGAATTTACTGAAAAAAGTGGAATAACTCATAAATGGGTTCTTGGATTATAAATCTAAGGGAACCATTGCATCTAGAACATTTAATTTACCTTAGGCAGGACTAACCTTGAACGATGTAGGTTGATGGTGAAAATTAATCTTTTTACATGAAAGTCATTAAAATATTTATTAAAAATATTTTAAAATGAGGTAATGTGGTGACACAACATTGGTTTCCTTTTAATTGATCCTTTTCAGAAAATCTAGGGTTATCCTCATAACCCTGGAGTTCTCCTAATGAAAGGGGGAGAAACCTTCACATTGGAGAATGGCGAATGATGATGAAGATTGAGGATCAATGAGATGACAGATCATGACATCTCTCAACGAATCGCCAAAGACGATCAAACCCCAATGTCAACCAATATAAACTCCAGGTAGGATTTGTTATTTAAATATTGTCTTTCCCTATTCTTGAATTTAAATGACGAATGTGGATCAACCCATGCACAAGTTGACTTGCGATTCGATTGTTCTTATGGGAGTGTTCGACTTGCGGGTTTTAATTTGGGGAAAATTGTTCCACTTAAGTTCATTTTATTCATCCTTATAATAAGAGTGGATCAAGGCTGTAATAAATAATGGTCGTGGTTAGCTCCTTGGTTTTCTCTTTCATGTTTCTTTCCCAAATCACATTCTTCACTTTCTTCATGAAATAATGACCATATGATCATTGCATGCATGTTTCTTGACACAAAGATCCCAAATCAAAAATCCAACCTCGTGACAACCTAGAGGAGGTGCGATAGTAACGAAGACAGAAGGATAAAAGAGACACGAGAGATAACTCCATTTGAGTGTTTTCTAGTGAAGTGGTTCCTAATGTGGATTCGAGCCCACAAAAGTAGAGGTGGTGACCTAGGGATCACAGTGGTACTCTCGGATCAGAAAATGGACTATCAGAGTGAGTTCGATGGACCACAAAAGAACCCACCAGTGGCAGTCAGCGAGCTGCAGCGAATGCTACAAGTGAGCCACGATGAATCTGGCAGGGGGGCCACATCACGCGGCTAGAGACCACAATCCAGTTGGACTGCGGAGGCGACCTGTGATGCCCGATGCATTCTAGGGGGATCACACCGGCCCGGTCTAGCGGTCCGGGCTTGGCAGGCGGGCTGGGTCGGCGGACCCCAGGTTGGGTCGAGTTGGGTCGGTCCAACTGGGTCGGACCTAAACTGAACCCAACTAGCCCCTTTCACTAAAATTCCCATAACATTCAAACTCTAAGTCTGTTTGACAAGACATTTGCGGCGTTGAGACCCTCTCAACTAGGAGGTACTTTTGAGATGGTTTAGAGGGGTTTTAGTTTGGACAGTTGGGGCTAGTGGAATTATATTTTTATTTCCCATGAGGGATCGATACAAGATCACAATCCCATCATAGAGGGTGATAATAGAGATTGAGACCATAACCTTAGGATTCTCTATGAAGGTTCAATGCAATATCCTATCCCTGTCATAGAGAATAGAACATGTTATGAAGTGAGTTGGCTCAGCCTGGTTTTCTCAGTGAGTCTGCGTGCTGGAGAATGGATCACACCAAGGGGACCAGTCAGTCCTCAATTCTCTTATTGGTACCTTAGATAGGGTTTGTGGTATGGGTGTGACCAATATTTACACGGTCACCCATCCCCTATCTAGGATGATAATTCTAGTAGGGCCAGGATTTCCCCCAGTGAGCCCTGGGTGCAGGACCCCCTATTTGTGTATCGAGATCTGGTTCTTTGCTTCATGGTTTTACCTGACTAGTGTACTTTGGGTAGTTCTCAATGTGTTATTTTTTTTGTGGGGTCCAAATTATCAGGACCACTTTTCAAGGGTATCCAATAACTTCATAGCTCGATGAGAGAGTTCTCCTGAAAAGATCATGCCTAGAGAAGAATCCTGTGACTACGGATTGGATGTGATATCGAGACTCCTTGTCTTAGAGAGAACAGACGTCTCAGGGAAACTTCAAGATTTATCGATACCATATTTTCTCTCAGATATTTTTTGTAGACTTGTTTTACATGTTTTCTTTCAGATAACTCGAGGAGTGGGATATCCTGGAATTGAGTGTGCTACGAGCAGAACCATATGTTTGGCAGTGGATGAGATGTTGTATCTTGGAATCATTTAAAAGTATACATGGATGTTCTTGTTATATGTGTTGTTGACATATACCTATGTTGAGCTGACTGTATCTTCTTAGTGGTGTTTCCTTTCTAAACTTTTACTTTGTGTTTTGGGGTTCCATACTAAGTATTTTTTTACTTATCCTTACACGGGATTTTCAAAAACATGTCATGTCTTGTACAAATGACCGACTCTTTGGTGAAATATTAGGAATATCAGGACTAGGACCAGGACCAGGACAAGATAGTGTCTTGTGAGACTAGACAATCCGAGGTGATTTCATCAGCTTTCTATAATAGCTTCAGAACCCTTGTTTAAAGGTTATACTTTTTCATTGTCTTTATTTTAGTGGGCTTGTATTCTAGACTGCTTGTACTTTACTACTTTACTTTATTTCGTACTCTATTTTTGGGTTTTAGTGGTATGCATGATTTTTTTACATAGTGTTTTTACTTTCTAGCCTCTGTGTCTTGGAGTCACGTGCGTGTGTACAGGTTCTTAGGCAAATGCCTCCCATTTTTGGGATATGCCTACTTGGTGATAGTTTCCAGTCCCTGGCCTATTGGAGATGGGATTGGGATAGTCACGACATAGGCCCCAGGGGACAGGTCATGATAGAAGTAATAATGAATCAATGAGAATAATCAATATTCAAAGGTAAAAAAAACTGAACACACAATACATTTAATAAATAAACTAATAATTAAAATGAATCCATAGATTTTTTCATAGTGAAAATGCTCCATATAATAACAACTAAAATAAAGGAAATGATTAATTATCAGACAACATGTTTCCTAGGAACATGAAAAATTTACCACCAATACCTTTCACAAGATAGTTTAAAACATACTGAGTACAAACCGATATGGTTTGACCAAACATAAATTTACTTTCAGGACCTTTCATAAGATAGTTTAAAACATACTGGTTACAAACACAGAGGGTTTGTCTGATTGATTTCATCCCATGAGACTACTGAATCATAGATGGTATTGCATTAACTGGTGTCCAACCCAGTTCATACTAGTAAAAATCATTATTCATATATCAAATAATCAATTTAATTCATAAACAATATGACTTATCATCAAATATTTGTATTGAATAAAAGATACAGATTAATCGATATTTCCATAATTAATCAAAAAACTTTCAAAGTAAAAATTTTATGTAAAAATGGAATAAAATTTATAAAATAATCATATCCATAATACACGAATATGTATATTTAATATATTTGTAATGTCCCATTAAAATGATTTCAATAAAGTGATTATTTCAAGAGAAAGTTAACAATAACTTTTACCATTTGGTAATTTTCAAGTCAAAATAACTTGGATGAAATAATTAAAATTAAAACTTAAAATATCATGAATAATGAATGAATCATGATGTTACATTTAAAAGGTCATAATATACACCACATAGAAGTGAATTGGTTCATAATAACAAGTAAGTCTCAATGGAATGTAAATTGAGATGAAATCTCTTACCTTACACTTCCTTTTGATGAAAATCTCTTAAACCTCATGTATAATGGTTTTAATCATGTTATTAAATTATAAAATAACCATAATAATGTTTATAATATTATATATTTTCTTCTTATAATATCTTTTTTACCCTTTTGTTAATAATATTTCATTATTTTCACTATTTTGGGTGTTAATTACCTATTTTTTTGAGTATGTTTTGACTTATTTTTTTGTTCCTATTAATTAGATAATGATTTAATCATCTACATAATTTAAAACATGATCAAAATATTAAATATATTTAATATATATTTATTTATATTAATCCATAAATTTTTGAGATAGAAAATGAAATACACCATTCATTGAGCCGATAGGCCGTACGTACGCATGAACACTATTTCTATTTTATTTTCATATTAACAGATTGAATAGTAAATGATATATATGTATATTATAATTCTAGTATCATATTAATTTCATTTTTATCACATATATTAATTAAACCAATCCTTAATACACTTTATTTAAAGCTTGAATGAATCACATCACATTGAGGAGGCGGTAGTCCACACGTCCAAAATTAATGTTATCGTATTCCCCAAAAATAAAAATCATGAAGGTATGTGTTATATAAAAATTAAAGAATAATAAAGGAATTATTAATATCATATATATTATATAAAAATAATAGGTCCATCATTATTCCAAACCTTGAGAGGTGGAAATAGATGAACAGACGACATCCGTTCTTGAGGCGGTAGTCCGCCGTGCACATGAACGATGATTGCATATCACATTTGATATAAGTTTGTGTGTGTGTAGATAATAAAAATAAAATTAAAACATATCAATATATTTATTATAATGAGGTTATTATATAAGAATGATATAAAAATAATTGAAGGGGTGGTGAAAGAAATGAAACAAAAGTGCTTGTTGAAGAACATTACCTCTTATTCAGGTAAATCCTTTTGAGGTTATGGATTTGGGAATTTTATTTGGGTAGGTTGTGGATGATCCAGATGGATTTATAGGTGTAAATTAGTTAGGGGGTTAGTTCCTTTTTATAGTGTAGGGGGAGTGGAATTCTTGTAAATATAAAAAGGTTTAACACTATTGAGAGGTATTTATTAAATCATGTGCCTCCCAAAATATAAAAATAATGTATTAAAGTTAATTTATGGTCTAAAAAAACCTCCAAAACACAAAAAATAAAAGTATTTTTATCATCTTTTCTCTTAACTTCTAAGTTTCTCTATTTTTACCTTTTGGGGTTTTCACTAGGGTGATTAATTTTCTAATCTAGGTAATTTAAGCCTTAAGAATAAATTAAAGTGAGATTTATTATAAAATATATAAAAGATTAATTATAAATATGATATCTAATTTAAAAAATAAAAATCCCATGTGTTTTGGAAATTAATTTTAACAAAAACACATGTAACGCACAAAAAATAGCTTTAATCCAAACCGTGCTAACAATGTTTGTACTATTTAGGGGTCAATACGTTCATTATAAAAGATCAATTGGACCATAAATAGACTATATTTGATATTTATTAACCTTTAAAAATAAATTGGAAAAGATATGTTTTTTAGTAATTTTAAATATTTTAATAAAATATCATTTATTATAAAATAACATTAATGTCAATTTTGATATTATTTAATTAATTTAAATTAAAAAATATCAATACAGTGATAAAATTTGAACCTATTAAGTTTAAAACTATTTGACATGATATATTACTCTAAAAAATTAATTTAAGATAACAATTCAATCAATTTACTTCACTTATAATAATTTTAGTATCATTTATTTTAGTTAATTGTTAACCAAATAAATACTGTGTTGGAATTTCTTAGGTATTTTAAGTAACTAATTCATCTATAAAAATTATAGATAAACTATTATGATTATAAAAACTAATTCATATTTAAAAATAATATTTATTACCAAACATAGGTAGTTTTTTGTCTATATCCCATAGCTTTATAGATATTAAAGGCAAAGAAGGTTCATTTTTTTTCTTTTTCTTTACTTAACTTATTATATAGGTCAATTTCATGGAATAGTGTCTCAAAAAGTCATAAATTAGATAATAAGGTTACACAGTTCAAAATATTTCCATAAATGGGTATTAGACAAGTCTATAGGTCATTTTTTCACTAAGATTAAAGTTTAACCACTAAGTTAATTCATTTTTACCTTAATCACTATAATTAATTTTAACTAATTTCACTAATTATTATGGTAAAAAATTAATTTGATATTATTAGACTATAAATATTATACTAATTACAACTATTTGTATCTGTTTTTCGAATTTCAATTCATAGAAGTAGAAAAATTAAATTTAAAGCTAATCCCACAGATGTGGCGAGAAAGCAGATTTTTAAAGTGAAAATGTTCAAAAGTTCACTAAGTTTTATATCTAAATTCAATATAAAATTATTAAAATGGAATAAATTGGATTAATATATTTATAATTTATATATTGTGACTTTTAATCCAATTTAAAATATAATTTAACATTAATAATTATTTAAACGAAAAGGTAGTTTTCAACTAAAATGTAGTGTTTTTCACTATTCATCAAAAAATGAAACTTCTCAAAAAATACCAAAAATATACTCCAAGATAATTTTTACATTCCGAATTAAAAAAATAAAATTTATTTTTACAGATAAATTTTTTAAAAGGCTCAAAATTTAGTTTTAAAATAGGTGCACCATTAAAAGGCAGCAAAAATGTTTTTAAAAAAATATAGCTTTTTATGCATAAAAATAGATTTTTTGTTATCATATTTCTATAAAATCTACTGGATAAATGTCAAGAAATTTGATTGAATATATAATATAAAAATAAATATATCATAATTTCTTAGGATGTTATATACACTTCTAATCTTGGTCTTTCACGTCTTATACGCTATGAAATATAATATTTTTCTTTTAAAATCCCAGGGTGTTACAAAATCCATATCCTTTATTCAATATGGATATTTGATAAGGAACATTGTTTATGAATTAAATAAATTATTCAATATATGAGTACTGATTTGGACATTTAAAACATGGGTTGGGGACTGGTTAATGCAAGCCCCCCGATGCATTATTAGTCTCATGGGATGAATCAGTTGGCTAACCTCAGTTAAATGGGTTTTCACCTAGTATGTTTTAAACCGTCTTGTGAAAGGTATTGACCGTAAAGGTTCTATGTTACTAGGAAACATGGAATCTAATATTTAATCAATTACTTCATTTAGTATCCAGTTATTACTATCTAGGATATTCTCACTTTGAAAAAATCTATGGATGCATTTTATTATCAATTTATTGATTAAATGGAATGTATTTTTAGTTATTTACCTTGCCATATTAATTACACCTTATCTTATCATGATAATCAAGTTATTTAGATGACATATATTTTTATTTATTTACCTTTATATATTATTAACACACTTCCTTCTTAGTTTATTGATTACATGGAATGTGTGTTTGATTATTTACCTTTCCATATTGAGTATGCTCATTGATTAATTATTTATTCCATTGTATTTAACCCTTACTGAGTATTTAAGATTAATTTTTTTTATTTCCCCAATATTCTAGAAATTTTACTATGAATGATATGCAGGGATAATCTAGATAAAATAATGTTATTTTCAAAAAAAAAATTATATTTTAATTTGTGTATTCAAATGTAATATGTGAATCATATATGTATCTAATTTACCAAGACTACTAAACTGATCAGTAATTTGGAATTTTTTTCCTTGTATCTTATTCTAATGTAATGTTATCAGACACAAGATCCGAGATACTGGGGTTAGGGTCACTACAATACCCATCTATAAAATACTATGATAGAAAATTAATTGTGTCACTATGTGGAGATGGTATGCTGTATGTACGTACGAGTGATACTTTTACTTCACATTTGATGAGGAATTGGGTGGATAATAGTGGTTTAATAATAATAATAAAATTTTAGTATATTTAGGATAATGGAATTATTATTTTATGATAAACACTACATATTCATATGAGTTAAAAAAAGTAAAAATAAATTGATCTATTAAGGCAATTAACTATTCTTTGAAATAACTCATTTAGATATCCTCTTAATGATCATAGGATTTGTTTTTTTTGGAATAACAACACCTCTATAACATGTCTAGAAAATTTTTAATGGATGTTGGTAGGGTTTTTTTGAGCTATAAGGCACAAAGTGTTGTAAATAAGATAAAGGAGGGGTGTTCTTTTATAAGGGAGGGAGATAACGCACTTGGAATTTCATAAAAAATAAAAATATAATAAATTAATTCTCAATAAAAATTCTTCCAAATAACCATTATTTAAAAAAAAGAGTCTAGGGTCTAAAAAACACTAGCCAATGTAATCTAGATTGGTTTTGGCATCATTATAGACCTTATATTTTTTATTAATCCCTTCATTAACCATTTTTGACCTTAACCACAATAATAATTATTTCAATATTAAAGGCTTAACAATGTTACCATAAATTTTCAAATGACTGATAAATTTACCATGGTTTATATGTTGAACTATATTACATTCTATTGGATAAAGATAATATTTTAATGAATTTTAAATCATTTAATACAATATTATTTTTTATAAAATATCATTAATGCTAATTTTTGAACTATTCATTTAATTTGAATAGAAAGACACCAAGGGAAAAATATAATTCGAATATAATATTTTCATACATCCCTAAAATTTTATATGTATCCAAAAAATTCTTCCAATACACTAATTCACTTAAATTGTACTACATTTAATATTTTTAAAACTATTTATTTTATTTTTTTATTAATTGAATAAATATTGTGTCGGTATTGCATAATAATTTAAGGTAATTACATAACTACTAAAAATTATAATGAGTCATAGTCCCTTCTTTGATGCATCACTATAGATTACAAACCCTTCTCTACTAGAAAATAATATAAGCACAGGTGTGCTGACTAACCTTCACTTTAGTTCCTTGAAATTTTCTTCACATTCACCTATACAAATGAACTTGGATTCCATCCCTGTTAACTTGGTGAGTGGATTAGATAGTCATGAGAAATTATCCTAAAAGAGTCGATAATAACCAAGAAAACTAAGAAAACTATGGATCTCAATCAAAATGGTTGTTCTGGGCTAATGTTCAATAATTTCAGTCTTTGATGGATCCACATATATACCCTATCCTGAGATTATATGACCAAAAAATGAAACTTTTTGAAGAAAAAATTCACACTTTTTAAATTTTACATATATTTTATCCTTCCTTAGGGTCTTTGGTACAATCCTCAATCCTCAAGTGATCTTCATGCACTTTATTTATCTTTGAATATGTAATAATATCATCTATAAGTCTACTACAAACCTATAAAGGAAATCTCTAAAGACTCTATTTATCAAATCCATGAAGATAGAAGGGCATTAGTAAGACCAAATGACATAACAATATATTCATAATTCCCACAACTTGTATGGAATTCTATCTTGGGTATATCCTCTTTCTTGAATTTCAATTGATGATATCTAGAATGAAGATCAATATTGGAAAAGTATTGAGCTCCATGAAGTTAATCAAAGAAGTCATCAATATGAGTAAGAAGACACTTATTATTGATTGTGATCTTGTTAAGTTATTTATAAACAATGAAGAGTCACATTAATCCATATTTATCCTTAAAAAAGGTTCACCCTATAGTGATGCACTTGGATGAATAAATCCATTTTCAATATTCTCCCAGAGTTACTTCTTCAATTTTTGTAACTCAATTGGTGGAATTTGATATTGAGGATTTTAAATTGGTGTAGTACCAGGTATGATTTCCATTTTGAGATAAACTTCATGATTTAGTGGGATACTAGGAAACTCTTCTATAAATACACCAACAAAATCCCATACAATTGGCATATCATCAATGTTTAGTTTCCCCCAACCATCTGAGATAAATAACTTTTTTAATATGAATCAAGACTCATACAATGGATATAATTAATATCATAAGCTCATATTTATCAACACACTAATAGATGATCATAGGTTGGTTCATAATATCAAACATGACTACCCTTCCTTAACAATTGATGGATGATATATGTAAATAAAGCCAATCCATGCCCAAAATAACATTAAATTCAACTAGATAGAGAGTGATGAGATTTTCAGGAACCACATTCCCACAAACTTCAATACAAGAAGAAGCATAGACTTGTGATGTGATAATCAGACCATTAGGGGTTTCAATAGTAATTCAAAATCTTGTCATTAATGTGGTACTCTGACACCCCTATAAAATTCCTCAAATATAAAAGAGTGGGTAGATATATAGTCAATAAGATATTAATAGTTCTAGAGTGAATGGTATGTGTACCATTCACCACTTTATTATCATAATCCACATTTAAAATAGCGATCGCATTGGATTTCCATTTATATCTGGGCTTAAGAGGTTATTGATGTTTATCATCATCATTAACCTTTATGTTTGAGCACCTATTATCATAATTCACATACTTCTTGAATTTGAGACACTGGAGTGTGGGTGCTGTATTCTATGGTGCTTTTTTTTCCATCATTGGATATTTTCTTCCCATCACTTTGACATTTGATTTCCTGATGACCTTCCTTTCCAAACTAAAATTTACCAGTAACCTTAATACAATTTCCTCTATGATTCCTTCCACACTTTGATCATAAAAGAAATATCACCATCTTCTCTCTATTGTCTTTATAATTTCTTTTGAATCCCATATTTCTTTTATTATAAAAACTATGATATGGATAAATAAATCTAATCTTTATTTCTCTCCTGAATAGACTGATGGTCTTCATTTTTTATTCATTTTTATTCATTTTTGATAATCCCTCTTTTAAGGGTTTATGGGGAACCCTTGACATTACATGACCTGAAGGTATTAAAGGAATTCATTCATTATAGACTATGAATACTTGAAACTGCCCCTCCCCAGTGCCTGCATCGTGATCAACTCTCCACATTTGCATGGATGTATGACTAGTTATCCTGTGTAGATGTGGACATGCCTAGTAGTTATGGAAAATTCTATACCCTCTCATTCTTCCAAATTTGTTATCTCTACTCTGGTGAATGTGGCTTTCTCTGAATGATAATACCAAAATTTTACCTCATAATTCTTGTAAAATTTAACTCATAGGTATTAACATATTCATAATCCTTATTCTTTAGCTCAAGGAATTACTTATTTATTTTTATATTAATAATTCAAGTAAATTACTTATTAAAAAATAAACCTTTAAACTCATCCCACTCCATTGATTCAATTTATTCTCATTGCGTCAAGTTCTTTATACTATTCCACCATTGATTTGCTTCACTTTACAAATATAAACAACTAAAATATATTTTTCATTTTTTGAACAATAGATAATGGAAAATATCATTTCAGTGGTACTGATCTATAGCCCAACAACTAATAGATCTGAATACCCACTAAAATAAGATGGTTGTTTCCTTATGAAGGACTCAAAAAACATTATTACCTCATTTTATAATTTATAAGTTTGACATGATTCATATATTTATAATTATTCATAAGTATAACAACAATATTTTTCATTCCATCTCCTATAACATTTGGTTTCTCAGGAGAACAATCATTGTATTGTCTATCACATTCAGTATTAAAATGGTTACTTCAGGTTTCATCCACTAAGTAAAACTAAAAATAATAGTTTTAGAAACAATAATCATAGTGGAACACCATATAATCATAAAAAATTATTTATAGGATGTATAAATTATGAAAATTTCTTTTCAATCCATGACACCTTATGTTTAACCTAAGTCATCCATGATCATTACCAAAACTTTAGGATGTTAACCAATACTTAGACTTATCCCCAGGGTTCTCACTATTGTTTTATCATCCTAGTTTCCAAAGGCATTTAAACCTTTCTCTAATAATAATTATAGCAACTAATACTTTTCATACATAGATATTACATATTATTAGATGAATATTCATTACATAACATATTGATCTAAACCAAAATCATACAGGCCTAGTATATTTGGAAAATGTGATACAAAAAAATTGGTTCATAAGTGCACTACATCATATCCCAATAAGTTATTTATAACTAGAACCCTTCTTAGACATATCATACTCAATACCTTTCTTCATAACCTGGGGAAAGGAAACATAAAAAAGGGTGATCTTAGATGATCAATAAGGGTAAACAAGGTAGATATCAACATAACATGAGTATAAGCGTATGAGAACATGAGAATAAAATTTGAAAAACCATTCCCTATATATCATAGATCATAATATTGAATAATGGAATAAATCATGAAAGTTCATAAGACATGAATCATCAAGGAATAAAATAACATGCACCATGATGGAATAATATTGGTATAATACATAAGTTTATGGCATACACATAAGCATAAAAAATAATTTCTATAGTAGTCAAGGATCATATCCAAGACTATGATAGTGGATTGGGTTCACTCCCCAAACCATCATAGTTGTTAAGGTTCACTCCCAATACTATCATAATTGATAGAGTCCCTTAATAAACTAGGTTCACTCCCAATTCCATTTCTTTTTATATCTTGAGATATCCATCTTTACCCAATACATTGGAGGGACATATAAATCTGGGACTACCTTTCACATAATTAAAATCATACATATTCATTCCATAAGATCATAAAATATTTATCATATAATAACCCAGGAAAAAGTAATGGGCTTTATAAAAATTTCATTATTGCATAACCTATGGGAAAGAAATGAGTTTTATAAACATATCATCATTTCATCAAATCATAACCCACAAAAAAGAAACAAGTTTCATAAACATATTATCATCATAATCATAAACTATATAGATAAATAATAAGGATGGTATCGTTGGATCATATACCCAGTAAATTATTAGTAACATCAAAGGATTTCAACTCAGATGAAAACCCCTTTAAAGATCACTTGGAATATTTATTGAGGAAAATATAATTTTTTAACTTTGAAATAAATTATTTAAAATCTAAAAATTTCAAAAATATTATGAATAATATTTTATTTGAAAATAAGTTTGAAACATTGTAATGTAATATCCAAATCATTGAGTGTTAATAACAATGATAAATTTTGTTCATGGTGTATAATTTAAAAGAAAACATTCCTTTCATATTTTTGTAAAAAACGTAAAAACCAACTCATTCAAAAAATGAAAATAAGATTCATTTTAAAACCTTTTGTAAAAATTATATCATGGGAAAAAATTAATTTTAAAAATCATAGTATAATATTAAAAACACACATGAAATAAATTTTAGAAAACATGGATATGGAAGAGATTTTTTTGACTAAAGATAGAAATAAAATCATTTTTACCTTAAAACCATTATTCCAATCTCTTCAGTACTTAAAGTAAGGAGGATGAATGGAAAAAATGTAAATTAAAAAATTAAACAGAGTATAAGGAAATACATGAGTTTATTAAGAGGTATATCATAAGACTTCAACATTGTAAACTTAATCATAAACAATCTCAATAAGTAGTGAGATTGTACAATAAAACCCTTACCTCGAGTTTGACTTGCATTAAAAGTGATATATACTCCTGTATAATAAATTTAAATTTATTATAAATCTTTAAAAAATCATGCTAATATATATAATAACATATATTATTTACTTATAACCTTTTATCATTAATTTATTAATAATTCTTTTTAAATTACTCTTCTGGGTGATAACTGCTTCATTTTTCATGTATGTTTTGGTTCTGGAGTTTTAGTCCTTATACTTTGTTTATGGTTACATCATCTCAAAATTTTTAATCATGGTGTAAATATAATATATATTAATTATATATATAGATTCATCCATAAAAGTTAGGGATGGAAAAATTAATTACACCGTTCATGGAGACGGTTGGTTGTACATACACATGAACACTATTATCATTTTTAGATGGATGGAATGAAAGAGAGGTAAATAATAATTAAACTTTAAAGATTATTTATTATATCATATACATTATATATATAGATATTCATCAAATCTATCCTTATTACCATCCATGTAAAATATAAATGAAAAATGAATCACATCGCTTCATGGAGGTGGTAGTCCACATGTTTTTTTTGAGAAAGATGAGCAAAGAGGCTCTAAAATTGAAAAATCAAGGAGTTAAACAATTCTAAAGGAGGGTATTTTACATTTATCATGAATCAGAAAATTCATCAATTCATTAGGCACCGTGGTCAGTCACATGAATTTTTCTTCCAAGATACCCTTATTTGCAAGGCCATCCACAAGATAGTTACCTTCCCTGAACGTGTGCGTGACAAAGTAGTTTATATTGGTAAGTTTGTCTAGGAAGTCGACCCATTTACCAGTTAGTTTCCATTAGAGATGATATTGATTTGTCCAAATTTCTTGAACAAGCACTACTGAATCACACTCGAACCAAATGTTGCTCCAATGATTTTGATGGACCATATCAACCACTCTAATTAGCGCCATCATTTCAGCTTCCAATGTAGTGTCCTATCCAGAGAGGCCATAAAAACACTCCACTGCGTCCCCATGAGAGTCCGTGAAAATAATCCCAAAACTTAATGGTCCCATATTTCCCCTGGAGGCCCCATCCGTATTGCATTTGATCCATCCCTTAAATGGAGGGGACCAAGAAACCTCCATTTTTCCCCTAGGTGGTAGTCCAGAGGTACACATGAATGACGTTATCATTTTCCAAAGGATTAGAAGGTAAGAAGGTAGATATGATATTATCAATCCATAAGAATATTTATGCCATAAATATCATATATAAATTTTAAACCCATTATATTACCAATCCATAAAATATGGATATGTAAAATGAATTGTATTGCTATGTAGAGAGGGTAAGATGAAAGTACACACGAGTGATACTTTATCTTCCCATTTGATAGGAAAGAGGGTGGATAATGGTAGTTTCATAATCACAATAAAATCTTAGTATATTTAGGATACTGAATTATTTATTTTTATTATAAATACCACATATTTAGAGTATGTAGAAGAATAATTAAAATGAAAGTGACCGGTTAAGCCAATTACATATTCTTTGAAAGAACTCCATTAGATGTCTTCTAAAGGATCCTAGGATTTGTATTTTGGGAATAAAATAACCTATAGAATGTTTATATGGAATATTATAATGGATTTTTGTAGGATTTTATTATGATAAAATTCTCAAATTGGTGTAAAGAAGATAAAGGAGGGGTGTCCTTTATAAGGGAGGGAGTAGACACACCTAAAATTTCTTAAAAGATGAAAATATAATAAATAAATTCTCAATAAAAATGATTCAAAAAGACCATAAATTCTAATAAAAAGAGTCTAGGATCAACATAACATCATCAAATAAAATTTATACAAATTTTGGTTTCATTATAAATCTTATCATTTTGATTAACCCTCTTGTTAACCATTTTTGACCTTAACCAGGTTAACAAATATTTCAATCTTAAAGGGTTAACAATGTTACAATAAATATAAAAATGACTCATAAATGGAAAATGGTTTATATTTTAAACCATATTACATTAAATTGGATGAATATAATATTTTTATGAATTTTAAGTCATTTAATAAAATATTATTTATTATCAAATACCATTAATGTCAATTTTGAAACTATTCATTTAATTTGGATTAAAAGACACAAAAAATGGAATTAGAATATAATATTTTAATAAATCCCTAAAATTTCATATGTATCCTAAAAATTTACGCAATACATTAATTTAATTAAATTTTATTAAATTTTATTTTTTTAAAATCATTTATTTTATATTTCTATTAATTGAATAAATATTGTGTCGACATTGTGTAATCATTTAAGGTAATTATATAATTACTAAAAATTATAAATAAATTTCCATTATGAAAATAATTTTTTTATTCTAAAAATAATAATTAATATTTATTCAAAAATTTCTTTTGTAACTATTTGAACACATAAGAGATATTTAAAACTAAGAGAGTGACATTTTTTATTTTTCTTTACTTTAAATATTATTCAGGTAATTTTCTTGGAAAAGTATCCCTTAAAAAATTTAATTTTGAGCCTAAGGTGATAGGGTTCAAATTATATTTATCAAATAAAAATTAATATGAAAAACAAGGACCTTAAGATTTAGTTTTAATGTAGGATAACTTGATTTACCCTTTACCGAGGAGATAAATTTTACAACGGTTATTATTCTTAATTCTTAGAAATAAAAGGGATCTATTTACCAAATTTGTACCTCCTGATTAAAAAGATATAATCCATTTTTTAAAATTCAATTTATATAAGTGGTAGTATTTCATTTTAAAATAAGTACATAAAATGCGACAAAAATCATTTTTTAGGAAAATACATTTTAAATATAAAATTGGATTTATTCATATCCCATTCCTAGAAAAAATAGATAAATTTTAAAAAATTTGATTGAATATATAATATATAAATTTCATTAAAATAATTCACTGATATTAATTAATTTAATTTATTATGATAAAAGAAAATTGCATGCATAAAAATAGTTTTTTTTTTGAAAAACTGTTTTTCAGAAAAACATCAATTTTATTTTCAAATGATCTTTATTTTCATTTATAATTAATTGATAAAAAATAATTTATTTTATAAATATATTTTTCATAATTTAGTTATTACTATTCATACCTTCTAATAAAATGAATAGGAGATAACTGTTACATTAAATAATAATATTTTAATAGTATATCACGGTTTATTTAAACTCGATGTTGTGTGTAAATAAATATATCAAAGAAATTAATTTATTTAAAGAGAAATATATTCTAAAATATTAGGTTGTTACATAGTATAATATTCTCTGAAATAAGATCATGTTTTGGAAGAATTATTTGATGTTGAATAGCATTAACATCATTGACCATTTTCACTCTTCTTGTGATAACAACTTCAATAATTTTCTATAGATTCATTTTTATGAAGAAATGAAGACAATCAGGTTTTGAAAAGACCATGAGTAAGAAAATAAAAAAATTATAAAAAATTTAAAATCCCTACTTTTCACATAGAACCTAAGAAATTCACATAGGTGCTATGTGAACCACATACTCCTATAAGAATAATTCCAAGCATGTGATCAGATTAGACGATTTGTGAGAAGATGATCATAAAGGGAAATTAATTTGTAAAGAAGTCCACTTTGGGACATCTATTAAGGTTATATCCTATAAAAATCAAGGAATAATTTGGGATCTACAGATCTATTCAAAAAGTAATCTTAATATTACTGTGATAAATAAAGCGGGCCCATACAATTTACATAGGGGCCCACATTCTCATGGACTACATAGATTTCCCACGGTCTACTTCATCTCCTGAAAATCAGTTTCTTTTCATTCCGATTGAACCCAATCATTAAGGGGAAATTTTTTGGAGCCTTTGAATTTTACAATTCTTGAGAAAAATTGGATATAAGTTAAAAAAATAAAATTTAAGATAAAAAGTCCAATGTAAATTGGTAAGGTAAAATATTCTTGTAGAAAATCAAGTGCTTCATGAAGTAGCTCATGTTCTTTGAGAAGAATCACCTAGTTCATGAAGTGATTATCCATGAAGAATTATATTTTTATCTAAGTACTATGATCAACCATGAACCATTTTTCATTCATTGTGCATTAACATTGATTTGGAGATGACCACATAACTCCTTCTTGAAGGCAATGATGCAGGAAACTCCTATATAGTGATTTTCTATGCATTACCTAATCCCTTCAAGATTCACCATCTCTCATGTTTTCAATATGTTTCCACATAATCCCTATCAAACCTCCCATCTTAGGATGTGTTTATCCATTACTATCTTTTGATATTCCATATCTGCCTCAGAATAGACACACAAAAAGATAAGTAATAGAGAATGACCTAATGAGTGATCTAGAACTTTGGGAACTCCAAGGAGTTTTATATTTCTAGTTTGTAAAAAAATCCATTGTAACTAGGAATTTTAAGGAAATAAACAAGGTAATTACCATGAGACCCCATTGCAAATGAGAGGACCACAAGGTCCCTTTACAAATCTAAGTCTTTTCGTGGATCTCTTTCCATGCATGTGATTCCGTTTAGTTAATGCAGAACCCCTACACAAACATGATACTTTAACGAGACCTTATCAAAGGTGCTTTGATCTGAGCCCCCTAAATCCCCACATATCACAAATCCTATGTGAGATGGAGTCTCTCTAGGGAACTCATCACCCTCCTTTTATTGGAATTAAACCATGAATAATTTTATATTTATTATACACTTCATGAAGCATCATAGATATAAAATTGGACCTCCTTAACATCCTATCTTATATCCAGGTCATCCAACGAAGATGGATAAACCCGAACGAACTTCACATACTCCTTCTTCCAAGTTTGAACCCCAAAAAATGTTAAATCAATAACTTCTCAAAAACCAATGGGTATACATGACCATGCCATCTAGCATGCCAGAGTTCCCTCCTTTGATCATGTATTCTCTTGACAAAAGGATACTCTAAGATTTTCCTCCTAGGTATATATAACCTTTAGGGTGATCATAACCATTTATCCCCTTGATAACGAGGGTATTTATCAAAATTACACCAAAGCATTCTCTCCTAGATCAATATGATCATTCTGGATGTCAAAATGTCAAGCTGGTTGACTTGATTCCTATTAATGAGCTAGGAGGGAATAAACTTCCTCATAAGGTATAAGCCCTGACCATGTTCCCATTAATGATTTCATCACCTCAAATCATCAAATAGACAAGTATATCCATATAAGGGCCTCATATTTGGTTTTATCCTAAAAATACCACCTTCAATTGACTTATATACAAGGTCAAGTATTTTTGGGCAATATCCATGATTGTTGAACCCATGAACTGGCTGGGAAAACCCAATGTGTAATCCCCAACTCATCCTCATAGGGCCATATTCCCTATGATACATCCTTTAAAGATCTATATCCCCTAAGAATCATACATGGTAAATCATTCATATCCCTAATCAATTGTATATCTTAAGCCCATTCAAGACACAAACTTTCTTATCACACTATTCAAAATTGGAGAACAACATCCTTACCACCTAACATTAATATGCATAGTACGGTCCTTTCACATGATTTTAAACTATACAAATCAAACAATATGGGATTTGATTCCTATTATATAGGATAAATAGTATTTATTTTTGGGGTTCAAATATAATATCCTAACCTTAATTCCACTACACCATATTCCTTGAAAAGATATACCTTTTCTGGGTCATATTCCCTATAAAAATTATCCTCACCAAGATATATTACTTACAAGAACCATTCCCAATGGGACATATTCCCTACTAAACCAATACTCACCAGACTATATCCCACATGAGACATATATATCCTTATTGGGAAATATTCCCCATGAGACACATAATCCATCCTTGAAGGTTTATATTCCCCATGATGTAAGAAAAAAAGGGCCTCTTATTCATAAGTCCCACACCAACCATCACTAGGAACCATTCACTTAATATTACATTCATCAGGAATTTAAACTACATAGAAGTGGTTGTGTTTGTATGAGATTAAATGGCATGATGTTAGTCCTTTTCACACAACCTTTAAAGTTATGGTGTGTCCTATTAAGTGGAACTGAACTAAATGGGTTCTGATTCTTTTTATAGGGGTACATAGAAATCCCTTATCAGAGGACTGATCCTAATATCACAACATATAACACCTCTATAGATGATGATAAACAATGGAGTACCCAGCTATACATCTTTAAAAAAAAGTATCACCAACTAAAAAGAAAAATATGAAGAAACTTTGATATATACAAATGGACCCATTGATAGATAACCTATGATACATATAGATTTTCACATTGATACATTTCAACAATTGAATCATTATCAAAATAGTAACCATTTTATCATTAGGACTTGGTAAGTATTCTTGAACATATATTAAACCTATATGATATTTTATAATTAGGAAATAATTCCCTCTAAAGGGTGTGATGATCCTAACCTCCCATCCTCTCAACCAACATGCATTCTATGGTATCACATATAAAGTACCGAGGATCGTAAACCTTTGGAAATAAGTCTTGTGAAGAATCAAAACACAATAAATAGAAACACACATTGAAGTTTCATTAAAAAATGTAATATTAAAAGGTTTTCACAAATTAATCACTTTATAAATGAATCATTTATTTATGATTGAAAGGATCTCCTAGAATTTTATATCTCTCTCTCATTTTTTTTCAAATTTCATGCCAAGTATTTAAAGGAAATGCTCTCTAACCACTTTCTTGATATGTACGGTCACATAGGGAATTCATGATCACTGATAGTTTCATGAAAATGAAGGATTATCTCTAATTAGTCTCAAACAACACTTAACCATGAAACCTTTACTCAAATGTGAGTGAATATCATCACAACTTTGAAAATGATTCCCGGACATAAATAATTTATATAATAATAAAGGAATGTTCACTGTCTGGTTACAAAAAACATCTCATAAAATCATATACATTCTTAAATGGATTTCATGAAATCTTCCTTCATGGTAATTTTACCCTTTCACATTTTCTTTCATGTAATAATGATGTACAACTTAAAACGACCATATTTTTTGACCCATAAGTCTATTTTGGATCCATGAATAGTCAAATCAAAGCTTGTGAAATGAGATATTCCCTTGGATATGGGTTTCAACCAAAAAATATGTTTTAAAAGTCCATTTTTTTCACAAGACCCTAAATTTAGACACCCTTTTTCTTTAGAAACAGATGAAATACATATCCTACTTCTAGTGGGTGGTTCTCAACACCACATCACTGAAATGTAAAATGTTTTTAAAGAATCTATAACCCTCAACACATGATTTTTTTTTTGCACATGTAGACCCCGTTGGTTTATTCTTCATTTATAAATATACTTTTTTACTACACTTAAGTAGGATTATCTAAGAGAGTACTATATCATGACTCCTATAGTAAAGTGAATGAAACACATTTTTTTGGATCCAATAGTGATACATATATATCTCAAACTTGACCCAAACACAGTAGGGATATAGACGCCCACATTGGGAGAAAACATTGTAATAATACTATGTGCCTTCTGTTCATATTTATCTTATATACACAGATGATTTAAATATATAAATAATGAAAGGATCTCAATTTTAACCAGTCATATAGGTTTATTTTAATAAGAAATTTTAAAACGAATGTAATACTAATTCAATCAACCTTATCATTATAATATATCAGAACATCTATAAACTCTAATTAGTATTAAATAAATTTAGGTTTCCTATGAAAGATCCTATATTAGATAATTATTTGATAGATAATCATAATTTTTTCAATAATAGAGGCATACCTATGTTTTATGTGAACAATTATCATAGATGAAAGAATATGATGATTCCCTATCTCTTTTTAGTTTCTTGAAGGTTATTGATACCACCACTATTGGATTTACTATAGTTAACAAATATAGTTCCATAGAACATGTTGATAAAATAAGTATTAAAGTTTATGGAAAGATATGAAATAATATATTTATTTCCTTATTATACAAGGTGTAAATGAAGGTAATATGAATCAACACTACCAAAGAAATATGATATAAAATTGAATTTTTTTTTGAGGGAAATGTTAAAATAAGGAAAGATAAGATACATATTTGGAGAGATATATTCAAATATTTATCGATGGATGAAGATGAATCTATTGATTAATTCATCACAATATTGAATGATATTGTTATATATATTATGGGATTTGGTGAAACATTGGAATATTTAACCATTTTTAAGAAGTTATTGAGAAAATTTATTGATAGATTTGATGTAAAACTTTTATCCTCAGAAGATAGAGACTTAAAAGAGTTATCTCTTAATTATTTACACAACATTATTGTTTCTTATGAATCGATAAGAGATCCCATTTTTTAAAAAAAATACATCAGGGAGTGTAATGATATTTTATTTAAATCCATGAATAATCTTAAAATTAATGAAAGGATGTTAGAATTATCTAATGATTCTAAAGATGATAAAGAACATGTTGAGGAGTATAATAATTTAATTTCCCTTATTTCAAAGAACTTTATAAATGAATAATGAAAAAAAATACCTTTAAAATGATTTAAATGTAGGTGAATTAGATATTTTACAGTTGATTTTCCAAGGGGGAAAAATGGTGATACTGAAGATGATGAGTAAAAATATATTATTTATAAGAATAAATTCAAAAAATATATAAATGTTATTGATGGTAATAAGAATATTTTAAAAATAAAGGGAGTAAATTTAATAATAAAAAAAGATGATGAATTTACTTTTCAGTGTAGTTTATTAGAATATTATGTGACCTATGAAAAACACAAAAATTTCATGTATTATTTTAAAAAACATTAATAATCTTCAATAAATTATGATATGGATGAAGAAATATATACTAATCATATATTGAAATTTAAATATGAGACTTATCTTGAATAAATAATCATGATTAAGAAAGAGATACAATTAATAAATAAGTATATTAATAATAAAATGGAAATTTAAGAAGAGTTACTCAAGAAGAAAAATTATTGGATAGAAGAACTCAAACTTCTCAAGTTGAGAAATGTATATCAGGACAAAATGTTAAAATATTTTGAACAAAAATATATTATAAAGGAAGATAAGATGAATAAGGTCTAATAAAGGTGTATCAATGATAAAAAACCTTAAAGAATATGATATAATACTACACTAAAACTATTGAAGTGCATGCTAAATCATTTCAAGTTTCTGAGGTTATTAGCACAAAGAAAGGGATAAAATATTCCCTTATAAAAAATAAGTTTGATAAATATATTTTAACTAATAGTTCATGTTCTAAATTCAAATTTTGACTTGTTTGAGGTAGTAAAAATCATGAATAATATACTATTACATCAAAGGGAGTTGAGGAAAATTTGAGAAGGAATACTTCCCCAAGTTAGAGGAAAAAATAAATTCAAAATATACCTGAAAAATAAAAAAATTTCCATGGAAAAATTTATATTATCATAGAATATCAGATTTTAAAGTTCAATTCTGGTGATGTAGAACTTATGGGGATAAAGACTATTTCAATTTATTATAAAATCTATTTTCCATATATTTTAATAAGGAAAGAGTTGAGGGGGATATAACCTAAGAATATGAGAAGTAATTTTTAGAAAAGAAAATATGTGATAAAAAATTTACCAAATCTATATAGTCAAAATAGATTTGATTGTTTGGAATAAATTTTTGAAAACATGATAAAACTGTCATTTTAATAAATAATTTATGACTACTATTCTAGGATACACACCTTAAGAATTTGGAGTTGAGAAATTTTAGAGAACAAGGAATATATAAAAGTTACTTATTGTTGAGGTAGAATATAAAGATAAAAAATGAGAAAGATATAGATACTTGATAGTGGATGTTCATACCACATGATATAAGGCAAAATGATCTAAAATACCATATAATTTTAGGATAGATATTCAGTTACTTTTGTAAATGATATATCTTTGAAAATTTGAGGAGTGCGTACAACTGAGAATAAAGATCATATATTGAAGTCCAAGGATGTTTTATTTTTTGATGGGATAAAACTTAATCTATTGAGTGATAACTAATGATGTAATTATAGGAATAAATTTATTTTTATAAGAAACAATTTCCTCCTAAAAAATTTTAAGGATGAAAAGGTTATAAGGGAAGAAGAACTAGTGGTGATCTATTTTATATTGGAAACACAAGTGACTAATATTTGAGTGGATCCTTTCAAATTAGTTTATTTATGTTTTGATAATTTCTTAACTATCACATTTTTTTAAAATTTTTTATTTATAATTATTCCCTTATTTTATGTTGATAGAATTTAGGATTTTCTAATAAAGCTTTCACTTTTTATAAAAGAAAATAATGATGTTTCATTTGATTATTATTATTCTTTAATTATTATTCTTCATTATTCTATTTAATAATATTATGAATTGTAGGAATTTTTATAAGTATAAAAAATTACACAAGATTTATATCTATGAATAATATATTATGTATCTTATAGTTATGGAATTCAGTTAAGTCTAGAATATAACACAAATGAAATATATTACACAGCTTGAAAAATATATTACATAGCATGAAAAATATATTATGAATATTTTTTGAGTCTAGAAACTATATCATGCATCTTTAGTGGATTTTAAAATTTATGTTAACTATTTATTTTAAGTAAAAATTATATTACGTATTTATCATAAATTTCCAGAGTTTAAATTTTACTAAGGAAAACATGTTATGAATTATTTCATATTGGTGGATATTTTACTTAAAATGAAAATTTTAAAAAAAATTGTAAGGAAATAAAATTATGTACTAAGGAAATATGTTATTTATTTATCAAAAGATAGATTTTTAGAAGTTAAGTGAATTAGAAGTTAAGAAGAGTTAAAATATTATGAATTTTCTTATAATTTAACAACTTGACACCAATTTTCAAGTATGAACCTTGGTTTATTTTGTCTTTACTTATTCTCTACTTTAATCTCTCATTAGCTCACTGATTATTGGTTGATTATAGTTTGTTTGAGCCTTTGTAGGGGTTGAGGGTCTATGTTGATCCTTGTTTGAGAGTCTGGAAGATGGATGAGGGGTTTATATTAGAAGTGGGCATGGTACTATAGATGTAAAAGTTGTAGGAGTCCCACTGGCTTGCTAGTGAGGGACACTGACCAACTGGTGAGGACCACCAACCAACTAGTGGGAGGTTTGTAGTGGAGTATTTCTAGTGGAAGTGAACTAGTCAATCAATGGAACACAAGTTAAATAGGGGTTCCTATAGGAACTTCACCAGCTAGCTGATGGAATCACACTAACCAACATGTGGGGTTCCCAGAAAACATGAAATTTGTTTGGCACCACCGAATAGCCAGTGGGATTTTGTAGCTAGACCATACCACTATTTTAACTAAGAAATATTAGGTTAATATCATTATTATGTTTTGTTAAATATCCATTTTATTTACAATCTCTTCCCCCTTAAACCCATTTCGACCCTAACCATTATGGAGACCCTCTTGAGGTGGATTTGTCCCTTCCAAACTTTTTTCTTCATGGATTGAAGTACCAATTTTTGTGATGGATATCTTTTAATAAGTGTAATATCAATTTGATTATTATTCCTTCTTTACTCATCTCTCTCCCTCTTCAATAGTGCTGGGTCCTCATTTTATTGATGGATATAGATATTAACTTGATAAATTCTAGTTCTAGGACCCCTTCTTGATTGTTATATCCTTTTAATCTTCATTAGTGTATCCCATGTTGAGTGATTGTTGATCATTATTGAGGTAGGTGGTTTCATAAAGAAATTCCTACCATATTACATCATTGTTTCTTGCTTAATTTGAAATGGATTTTCAATTGATTTTCCAAATATTGATTTGAGTTTTTTGATAAATGATTTTGAAAGGACATGGTGTATGTGATGATATCCCTTTGACGATGGACTTTGAAATAAAGTATTTCTTCCCAAAAAAATGAAATTTAATCAAAATTAATGATTAAATCATTAATTTGATGATGATTTTTTAAAATATATGAAGTAATTTTTTTTATTATTTTTAATGAAATGAATTGATTTGAGAGGCATAGGTTTTTGATGAAAACCATTTTATGTTGGTTTTTTAAATAAAATGTCATGTTTTGAAACTTGAACTTGGCAATGAATGAAATGATTGATTAAAATTATTTGAGATTATTGAAATTAATGATAGCACCAAGTATGATTGATTACCTTGAAGCACATGGGATCCTAGGTAGTTAGGCAGAGGGATATTCACACTTGGTAAACTGCTATTTAGAAATAGATTGATGATCACAATGAGGCTAAACTATCATGAGGGAAGGTAGTTTATTATTTGGTATTATATCATATACCCCTAGTCTTGATATCTAGGGAGTGTGTGAACACTTGGAGCTGTATTTCACTGATATTGTGAAGAACCTTGTGACTAGAACTAACTTTAGGTGATATTACCATGGTGGTATGATTAAAATTGATTATACATGATAGTTTTTGATTGAAATGAGTATTCATGCCTATTTTAAGAGAAATTATTCTTCATTATTATTCTGAAAAAGATACTTATCTACCTATTTTAAAGGAAATGAAATTTTTTACCTGTTTTATATTATCCATTAATTTTTTTTAAATATTTCTTTGATATGAACTATGGAAATATTTCCATGCCATATTTTATTTACAATTGACCATATTTGATTTACTTGATATGAATTGATTGTAGAATACCTGGTGAGATCCTAATAGGATTTTTTGATCAACACTTACTTTTTCCTCAGGAATTTTATATATTTTTTTATTCCAAGTCTAGATAATGGAATAGAACCTCTTAAAGGAGGTGGATATTCTTGATTATAAAGACATTAGGATCTGGAGGTGACCAATGAAGCATGTGATCAACTTGTTACATAGAGATATTGTGACATTTTCTTTGAAGGTTTGATGTGATGAAATTAGTTGATGTTTCATTTTTGGTACATGTATCTATCTACTTGTAGTACCTTTATCTTGAGAATTTTTTGGAATGCTGAATTTTTATTATTTCTTATCCACTAATTTTTCTTGATGAGTTGTTCTTGTGGAGAAATAATTCCATATTGTTTTTATTTTATGTCCAATCCTTAGTCGTTAGCCTACGGGGATCCAAAATTACCTTTAAGACACATCAGATTTGATTTGGGTACCATTTAGGGAGGTTATCTTGGCCAGTTCATGTCAAATTAGTATCAGAAGGCGGTCAAGTCCTTTCTTGGATTTTGATATGTAGTTTGGGATGTCTTAGTATATAGGAGACAATATTGCTGGGACTTAAGGGGTATATTAAGAGTGAGTTCCTAGAAAAATATCATCAAAATGAGCTTTAAGTTACTATGGGATATTGGAAAAAAGTGTATTTGATGAGTTTTTGATCTATTTCTATAAAGTTTCTAAATCTTTGATTTGAGATTTCTGTTTCCCAGTTGAATTATGATTGATAGAGTTGATGATCTAATGTCTCTTTATTGATGTTTCCCTTATTATATTCTTATTTTTTTAGTATTATGCCACCAATAAGTCATTTGAATAGAACTCAGGAGGGAGATTCCAATGAACCAAAATAATTGAACCCTGTAGTTGATCATAACCTTATAGAGGTTATTGTGCATTCGATCCAAGTTCTGGGCCAAGTATCCAAACTAGTTTCCATTTAGGATGAAAAGTTTATACCCCTTAGGGATGATAGTTGAGATCACTCACATGATTTTATTCATTTGAAACCACTATCTTTCCAGGGTAATAGTGATCCTAAAGAGGAAGAGGCTAGTTTAATAATATTGATCAACTCATTGAGTTTTTTTTGGAGAAATCAGATTTAGTTAAGGTGAAATGTGTTATCTTTAAACTTGAAGGTCCTAGAAGATATTGGTGGGGTGATTTAGTTCTGGTAGATAAGAATGTGGGATTTGAGTGGAAATAATTCAAGGATATTTTTTATAAAGTAATTATATCTCGAATCTATGGTATTGGTTAGGTTGATAGAGTTTTTAACCTTCAGCAAGGTGAATAAAAAGTGACTCAGAATGCCAATCATTTTTCCAAATTTGTTTATTTATCACCTGAGGTATTATTGAATAAGAAAATAAAATCCCTGAGGTTTGATATGGGTCTTTAATAAGATATATAATCTTAGTTTTTCATGTGAAGAACAAATCGTATTTCAATGTTCTGGAGATATCACTAATGTCATAACATGACTTGGATAATCATTCAGGGTTGACAATATTTTCTCCTACTCCTATTGGAAGCTAGAGTGACCCCTTTAAAGGGAAGAGTAATCAGGATAAGTCTCATGGTGGAAACTTTAGTGGGGTATATCAGTAAAATTTTTTTCTAAAACTTTTGTATTATCTGGTAATGGACCACCAACTTGTTTCCAATGTGGAAAAGTTGATAACTAAAAGCATGCTTGCATAGTGGAAAAAAATATTTATAGATCTCATGGATTCTTAGGTCACTTGAAAATGTTTTTACATGTTTTTACCACTCCATGTAGTGGTATGGGTTTGAAAGTACTAGGATGATATTTGAATCAGTTATATAATTCTTAAACAAAGGGATTCTAGACATAGGTATCAAGAATGAAGCTTATTCATATAGTGGAAGAGTCACTAGTGGAAGATTATGTGGGTCTTATGATAGTGCGAGGTAACATTTCTATTTATTTATCTTTAGTTATTTATTTATCTAATATCTATGCCTCTCATTCCTTCATATCTACCTATATTATAGAACTATCGAGTCTTATTATGAAGGTAATGACTTACATAATGGAGATTGTTATGCCTCTCGAGATGAAGAGAGTGAAGGTTCTATGATGGACTTCTTCTGATTTTTTTATTTATCAGAAGTTAATATTATTTAGCATTTTTTGGTTTTTGATATGAAACCTATATATTTCATTCTCTGGATAGATTGGATGATCACTCATAAAGCCTGTATCGACTACTATCTTTGGTGGGTCTTCTTTACTACCCCTAATGGAGAGTTTTTGTCTTTCCTGGAGAATGAGGATTATGATTGAGTCAATATAGACCTCCTATTATATATTTGGTTAGCAATATATCCATATTTTCCTTTTAAATGTATAAGTAATCTTTATGTGGTTCTCTTCCTCCAGTAGATTTTGAGTTTCCTGATGTGTTTTCATCATAATTTTCTAGTTTTCCATTGGAAAGGGAGGTAGATTTTTATATCAAAATGGTATCAGGTAATAAAAATTTTCCGATTCCCTCTTACAAATTTTATCTATCTTAAATAAATGACTCAAATACTTATTTGGATGACTTAATGTATAAAGACATCATCTGATCCAGTGTTCCGCCTTGGGTAGTGCATGTTCCTTTTTCCAAGAAGGACAATTAAACCCTTCACTTATGTGATGATTACCAAAAGCTCAATCATGTTATGATAAAGAATAGGTATCCATTGCCTCATATTGAATATTTATTTGACTAACTTAAATGTGTGAGGTGGTTCTCAAAAATTGATCTTTGGTCCGGTTATCATCATCTTAGGATCAAGAAGTCTCATATCCCTAAGAACACATTTAGGAGAATGTATGTACACTATTAGTACCTTGTTATGCCATTTGGTCTAACCAATGCTCTTTCTATGTTTATGGTCTTGATAAATAAGATTTTCCACAGACACCTCAATTATTTAATTATGGTATTTATGGATGACATCATTGTTTACTTTAAAATTGAGGAGGACCATGTGTGGTATTTGAAATCGGTTCTGAACATTTTGAGAAATCATTGAATTTATGCCAAGCTATCGAAATGAAAATTTTGGATTTAATAGGTAAAGTTCGTAGGGCATGTGGCGTCTGAACAGGGTATCTCAGTTGATCCTGATAAGTTCAAAATTGATATGAAATGAGAGGAACCATGAAACATAATTAAGATCCAGATATTCTTAAGATTAGTAGGGTATTACAGCTGATTTGTGAATTATTTATCAAAGTTTTTTTCTTTTTTGACCACTCTCACCCAAAAATGAATAAAGTTCATTTGGGATTCGAAATTTCAGGATTCCTTTGATGATTTAAAGCTTTTTTTGACTTTGGATCTCATTTTTACTCTTTCATAAGTTGGGCATATTTATGTGGTATTATATGATGCATTAGGTTTGGTTTTGGGCTAGGTTCTCATGTAGGGAAATCACATAGTGGCTTATGGCTCTTGTCAATTTTAGACTCATGAGAAGAACTATCCCACACATGATCTTAAACTCACATCTGTGATGAAAAATCTTAATTATTTATAACTTTAACTTTTTAGATAATATTTTACCATCTACTACGATCATAAAATCTTAATTTATATCTTCTTATAAAAATATCTGAACCTTTGGAAGATGCGATGGGTGGTGTACATGTAGCATTTTGAATTTTACATTGTGTCCACCCCTATAAAGGTGAACATTGTTTCTGATTGTCTTGGTAGAAAAATTCCATCTCAGTCCATGAAATAATATTCTAAGGAATGGAATCTAACATCTCTCTTTACTTTCATGAATTTGGGAGTCCGGGTGGATGAGTCTGATATTTTTTATGAGAGTTTAGTTTACATGCTCTCTTCTCAAGATGATTATCCAGGAACAATATCTTAATAATGAATTATAAGGTATAATGGATTCTTTATACAGTGGGGATACCATCAATGAATGGTATCTATATTTTGAGGATATCATTTTCTTTAGGATTCATTATATTGTTTCATCACCTATAAGGAAGGCTGTGATAGAGGATCATTATCATTACCATTGGGAATTACACCCAAGCGTAATGAATTTTTTTATAATATGGGGAGTTTTTTCTAGTGGGAAGGTATGAAATGAGACATTATTTTATTTTTTTCCTCATCATTATAATTTTCAGTAGATTAATTTAGAGAATAAAAAGCTTTTAGGTTTGATTTAGTCCCTTCCTATGATGACTTGGAAGTGGGATATGATATTGATGGAATTTTTTGTTGGGTTTCCACATACACCTAGAGAAAATAATTTTTGGGTAGTAATTGAATAATTAGATAGATCAGATCACTTTATTCTCATTCATGATACAACCAAAGTTGAGGATGGTAAATCTATATGTGTAGGATATCATAAAATTTTATGGTGTTCTATCTACCATTTTTTATAATAGGGATCCTTGGTTTACTTCTCATTTTGGGAGAGGCCTCCAGGATGAAATGGGATGATCGGTTTACTTCTCATTTTAGGAGAGGCCTCCAAGAGGAAATGGGATCCCAGGTGAAATTGAGCACAACATAGCATCCTTAGATAGATGGGTAGACATAATGAGGTATACAAATTATGGAGGATATTCTTCATGCTTGTGTCTGTGACTTTATAGGACCTTGGTATTTCTATAATGGGATGGTTGAATTTTCTTATAAAAACATTTATCAACCATCTATTTATACAACACCATATGAGAACTTTATGTCTAACCATGTAAATCTATACCTTGTTGGTTAGATATTGGTGAAGATTCCCTTGTGTGACTTAGTTTTCCCCTACATATGAAAACTAAGATTTAGTTGATTCATCAGATAATGGTAATGTAATAGAGCTGGTATAAGTCTTATGCCGATCTTTATTAATTATCTTTAGAGTTCTCAGTTAGTGGACATGTTTTTTTGAGAGTCTCATCTCAGTTGGGTCATTGACATATTGGAATACAAGAGAAGTTGAAACCTCGATACATGAGACCAATTAATATTGTTGAGTGGATTGAAAGGTTGGAATACCATTTGAATTTTACAGCATATATGACATTGATCCATGACATGTTTAACATGTACTAACTTAAGAAGTATCTTTTAGACTAGTATCATGTCTTGAGTTGGGAAGACCTTGATGTGAAACTAGATATGATCATGATTGATTAACTGGTTTGTATTATCAATTCTTAGACAAATTTTTGTCATGGAAATTCCATACCCTTAGTGCAAGTGCTATGGAAACATAGTTATTTTTCTTATGAAACATGAGAGCATGAGGAATTTATGAGAGAGTAGTGGTATCTATAATTTTCTATAGATTATTCTTAATAATATTTCTAGGGGTTGAAAGCATTTATGATGTGGAGAATTATAACATCTCGACACCAACTTTCATGTATGGACCTTGGTTTATTTTGGATTTAATTGTTCTTTACTTTGATCTCTCATTGTATTGTTTATTCTTGGATGATTCTAGCTTATTTTATCCTTTGGAGGGGTTAGGGGTGTGTGTTGATTCATGTTTTAGAAATTGAGAGATAGATAGGGGCTTTAGCTTAGGGGTGGGCACAATCCTGGAGCTGGAAGAGCTATAGGATTCCCACTGGTTAGTCTTTGAGGGCTACTAGCTAGCCGGTGGGAGGTTGGAAGTTGGGTCTTCGTATGGGGATCCCACCATCTAGAAGGTGGTGCCGTTGTGGCTGATAAATGATAGAGTAGTATCATAATTCTATTTTTTAATCTCTATTTTATTTATAATATATTCACCCTCAAACCCATTTCAAACCTAACCATTATAGAGACCCTCTTGAGATATATTTGGACCTTCTAACCTTGTTTCTTCACAGGATTAAGTGTCGGTTGGTGGTTTGGATCTCTTCTAGTATGCATAATCTCAATTTTACTATGATTTCTTCTTTCCTCATCTCCATCCCTCTTTAAGAGGGTGGATCCTCATATAATTGATGGATCTAGATATTGAATTGATGAATTATTATTCTAAGATACCTTATTGATTGTTCTAACCTTTAAATATTCATTGGTGGAACCTTTTTTGAGTGGTTTATGATCATGATTGAGGTAGGTGGTTTCATAAGAAAATTACTATAATTTTTTTTAAAAGTTGAGACTGAAACCTCTTTTTATTAAATAAAGGAAATACCAATTTTATTTTGGGTAGAGGGAGACCCATTATAAAGAATGAAGCATGAGGAGCTTGGATGCATATATTTTATGGATTGAATGCCTAAATTTGGATCAAAGTCCCATTATATTAATAGTGATACTATAGTACCTAGGGTACTACAGTGCCCGCTATAGCACTGCCACCGCTACAATACTTGCTACAGTACCACCACTGCTACAATGTCTCTCTAAGGTCCCAGATTTTTTTAAAGAATTTTTTCATAAGTGTTAGATTGGATCTCTCCTTTTCAGCTAGATAAGTGTTTCCCAAGTTTAGGTGGGGGATCGGGGGTTCCCCAAGGGCTTGGGGTGAGAAGAGAAGAACAATCAATCCAAGCAGTGCAAGGCACACGGTCTGCGCACGGTTAGGGAAAACCATGCGGGTTAACCGTGCGGACCAGCCATCCTCGGACAGTAGCCTTTGCATGGTCTGCACATGATTAGGGAAAACCATGTGGGATCCACAAGAAACCAAGTGGAATGACCTCTCACGGACAGTGGATACCACACGGTTTGTGCACAGTTTGAAAAACCGTGTGGGTAAACCATGCGGCCTATAAAAGTTGAAAAAAATTACAAAAATTCCACCCCGTGATTTTAAGACCCAACTCAGGGGGTTTCCTCCTCCTTCTCCCTTGAAACCCTAGGAATGAACCAAAGCTCCCCAAGAGCTCTCAAGGATGTATCTCATTTTATTCTTGGTCATTTTGAGTTCCATCAAGTGCGGATTGAAGATCTGGGTACGCCTAATCCTTCTCTTGATTCTCTTCTTAGTTTAGGGTTTTTATCTTCCTCTCTTCTCCATATGAAACCCTAAAACCCTCATTTTTGGATGATATATAGGTTGATGCTTCAACGGGTGCTTGAATCCATATCCAACCCCATGATTAATAGTGCGTTCATCAACGGATTCGAGGTGGTCTACAAGTATTATCTCATAATTTTATGTTAGATTTGTGCATTGAATTTGTGTTTTTGTCTTCCCCTATTTTTTTTATTCTTGGTTTCACTGAGGAGTTTGATAAAAATAGTGTCTAAGTGACCTATTGAAACCCTCACGATTCCTATGGGATGTGTGGAGGATGACTTGACCATTTTAGGTCCACCCATGGGGTGCACCGGCAAACCTAGACCTAGAGTATGGTAGGGTTATGTGATGGGTTTATGAATAATAATGTGGAACCCATGTAGAATATGTATTAATGGTGGATTAAGTTACAAATGAAATAGTGATAAATATTCCTAGGGTGATAAAGGCATAAGGTGTTGTTGGAATAACATGAAATGGGTAATTGGGTTGAAAGAGATTATGTTGATTGTTTCATGAATTTTGGTTAGAAATGCCTAAGGGTATTAGGGCATATTAAATGGTGAACTTGAAATTTGGTAATGTAATGGGAAATGGGGGATATGTTAAGAGATATAACAAGGGAATAGATGAATTTTTGGAATGGGTTAATAAATGGGAATTAGGTGGTGCACCTAAATGATTGAATGTAATAAAGGGATTGTGTTATGTGATATGATAATTATGTTTGAAATGAATAAGTGGGTAAATTCTTGTGGAATGATAAATAAGTTAAATGAGTTAAGGAATGGTCAGTGATGAATTTGGATAAGGCATAGGGGTTGTTGAATACACCTAACAGGTTAAGGTATGGGAATGATAATTTGGATAGATGGCTATAAATTGTAATTTGTAAATGTGTTAATGGGTTATGGCATAGTATTAATTCCCATGTTGTTGTTATGAATTGTGATATCCAATGGAATTGAATATTCTTGGTTGTGTTATGGTATGGTTAAAGTGATTTAATAAATAAGCATGTGCACATGGCTTGGTAGAGTGGGGTATTGACTTGAGGTTCTACGCCCACGGGTCAAGTTAGAATGAGGCTCTAAACTCCACCCCAAAATGAAGGGGTTAGGGAAGGTGAAAGAGGATCTATTACCCTAATGGTTTCATTCCACACAGACTTAGGCTTCGAGGTGAGGATAATGTGTTGATGTGATATGTGTATCCCTAGTGAGATAGGGAATTGATTTATATCTGCTATTATTTGTGATTGATTTCCTTAGACCCTTGTGTAGATGATATTTATACCTAACCCATGGAGCATGTGATCAATATGGATTATGTAATTAAGATGGTATAAGAAATGGAATTGGGATAAATTCTAGTCATGAATTAAATGAAAATTGTTAACTAATGGCACCCGAACTTTCCCCTGTTTACTTACCATTTATTTTGTACTTGCATGCATTGTCTATTAGACTGGATATTTTGTAGACACCATTGGTGGTGTCCAACTGAGTTCTGTACTCACACCCTGCTTAGGCTGCTGTTGGGTACCCGAGCAGATCTCTTGGTTGCAGGTCAGGATGAGGGAAATGTCCCTGCACTAATATGTTGAGTTGGGATTAGGATGTATATGGAGAAGTATCCAGACTTAGAGTTGGGACTCGATTGGAGTTGTGACCATTTGTTTTATTTTTGGGTTTTATTCTCTTGCACTACTAGTTTGGCATGACAATGATGTATTTGATTTTTTACCCCATTTGGGAAACATTTGGTTATGCATGTTTATTGGTTGTTTCATATTCCTTCTATTATTTTCATTTTGTTCTGCTGTGACTTACTCTAGTAAAGAGGGTATAGTCTCCCCATGTGACTTATTAAACCCTCATCGCTAGTCGACAACTTATGGCATATAGGGAGGTTTGCTTGAGGTCATGTGACGACGCATATTGAGGCACCGATTTAATGGATACTAGATCGGGGATGTTACAAAGTGGTATAAAAGGAGTTATTTTCTCTTTATTACTGTTTAGGGATGGTAGATAGAATATTAGGATGTTTTGGGCCATGGTAATGAGCTCGTTCTTGGGAGTAGCTAACCCATGTACGTGGGAAAACCCAAGTCACCCAGGTGGAAAATTGTTGTTCATGATGTGTGTTGTTACAGTTGAATGATATTTCACCATTGGGTGATGCACATGTTGTGTGATTTGATTGATTTATGATATTTATATCATTTCCAGAATGACATGGGAAGTGTATTCATGCATCTTTTTAGGCACCTAAGGATATAGGTGGAATGAATCAGTATAGGCACACACACGTGATGGGTGTTTGAGGCATAGAGAGTAGAATTAATTTTACTTCCTTGATAAATTTGAAGAAAATGATTCCTAATAATGGTAATTAAAGTGGATTAATGAAAGGAACACAAATGTATAGTTAAGGAATATCATGTATAAATAAATGTTTCGACCAGGTTAAAATTTTGGGTAATGATAAATTGTAAAGGTTGTTTTGGTGTTTAAATGAAAAGGGGTGCATAATGATGGAAAAATTGTTAACATAGTTTTCCTAATTAAAGGTGTAAATGAGTTAAAATGATTATTTTAACAAGATGTGAAATGGGAAATTTTCCTGAGTGGAAGTGATCATGTTTTAAAAGAAGAATGGGTTAGAAGAGAAGTTGAAAAAAGACTTGTGACTAAGTAATTTTTTTACCCCATGTTGACCATGACCCACAATAGGTATGGTAGAGGGTAGTGCTCAAAGTGTGATGTTGACCATTGGGGTAGAGTATGAAGAATGGTTTGTTTAAGGTTGATAGAGTGATATCTTTTCAATACTTGCTTAAATTCTGTCAGCCATTATTCAAAGTGTTGAGTGAATGATAAGTTTATAATGAGAGTGTTTGGGTTCAAAGGTGGGTATCCTTGGAGTTGTTGGTTTGACCCTTGTATGTGTGGGTTGGGCAGTGAGAGTGCCCTAATTTGAGACCTTGGATTTGGATTGTGAGGCATAACCGGTTGTGTTATGGCCTAGGTGGTGTGTTTAAGAAACCCTTCATAGGGTTGTAGCCTTGGGGTTGCGAGGAATTTTTTGGTAATGTGAGTGAGAGAAATCTCATGGTTCATATCCATACAGAGTATATGCTAGACCCTAAGAATGGTGCCTAGGTCTTGGTGACCTTGTGAGTAGAAACATTGTGAGTTATGTCTTGAATCCTGAAGAGGATGTTTTTCCCGTAGTGTCGATGAAAGTGAACAAATTTGGTGTGGAACCTAGAATATATTGTTGTTTGGTACACTAAGCATAGTGTGCATTAGAATGGGATTTAGAGTTCCATTCACGTGCATTACTTTGTTCATGTCATGATAAGTATGGTTTGGAGAGAGGACCAATGGCTTCTCCTGGTTGTGACTCTAGTCTAGGGATTTGGTATCGTTCAACCTTCAAGGTGAACTATGAGAGAGGTTGGACATAGTCTCTAGTTCCGTTGGGTGTGTCTCGCACATGTAGATGTTTGGAATTGATAGTGGGACTCAGAGTGTTCCATGGTACAAGATTGACCTCGAGGGATGGAGAAGTTGATGGTATGGTTATGCCTGATTTCTTCATAAGGGCACTCGAGTGTTTGTGATAAGAGGTAAGGTTTGGTTCGAAGTGTTTTATCAAATCAATGCCTGAATCACCTATTTGGGTGAGGATTAATTGAGGTATGAAAGTTGTTTTGATCAGAAAAGACAAGGGTGGGTAAAGTGTGGTTATATACTTTCGCTCGATGGTGACACCTTGGTGAGGGTCGTCACGCAACTAAATTGTTAGTAAGAATGGGTCGGTTGTTGGGTGAGATGAAGTGGATACCTCAGGTATGATGAGACCAGCTAACTAATAGATATGGTTAGGAAAGTAAGATGACAATGGGTTAAATGAAATTTAAGGTTGTTTTGTGGGACCCTTCGTTTGATTGATGCGACCGACTATTGTTCTTCGGTTGTTAGCCGCCAAGGACACATCAGAAGAACTCAATCAGTGTGGTGGAAATAGTTCCACTTGAAACGTTGGTTTACAATTGTTTGGTGATTTGGTCATGGATCAATGGATAAAATTGGGTGGAAATCACACCTGAGTGGTGGGGTTAAGTGTTGATGTGATTCATTTGATAGGGAGGCCTGAAATCCTTGGTAGATCATAGTGTCCCATAGTTCGAAAAAAAAAATAAATGGATAAATTTTTGGTGGTGTTCTTTGACAACTTATTAGCATACCTCATCTAGTGACGAGCATTCCCAACATCTTAACATCATCCCAGGTATGTTGAGAGACTATGGATCACGCCAAGAGTCATGAAGGTGTTTGGTTGGATGAGGGAAATCATAGAGTTTACACACATGGAAATGGTATATGTGGAGCTTGATGATGGAATGCGCCCCCTTTATGGTTTCGGGTGAGGTCCTTGGGATGGACCTAATGATGAAAAATGTCATGGGTGCCATCCACGGAAGATGAGAATGGGCACTAGGTGACGTTCTTTTTCTTGTTTTGGGATAAGGTTGGATAGCCATATCTAAGTCTAGGGTTTAGTTTGTGATTTGGTATAAGATGCGGTGGTTGGAATCCCTCATGGAGAGCAATGGTAATGACACTCCTAAGGTGGGGAGTGATACGACAGTCCTGGGTGCAGAGAAAAGAACATTGAGTCGATGTAGTTGCATCAAGATGCCAATGAGGAACATATAAGGTGCTTGTTAGGTCCCTCAGGGAGGGAATGTGGGACTTGGATGTGGTGAATGATGAGCCAAGTGTTGGCTTCGAACTCAGGATGGTTCCATGTGAAGATTGTGATGTCTGTGCTAAAGTCGTAGAAGGGTGTGGTTGGTTATGACAACAAGTTATGGCAAGGGATATTGGCATCTAATAACTACAAAAAAGATATTGAACCTTGGCCATGTGATGTGGTGTGATACTGAGTGTGAATCCTGATGACGGTCTGGAGGGCAGCGATGCTGTGATGATGTAATTCTACCAGAATTCAGGGAGTGACCTCTGTGGGTGCATGGGATGATAATTATCGACTTCAAGTCAGTAAGCACCTTGGGGAGGTGAGAAAGGGGTAGCATACCATCAGTGGAATGTGGGTGTTCTAGGACAAGCCAGTCGGGTGTGGTCCAAACTGATATGGTAAACTTGAATGGGTGTGGTGAGAGTGACCCAACTTTGGGTTCATGTTATGGCGGCAAGTGCCTTTTTGAAATGAATTTGTACCTGAGTGAGGTCATGTTGATCTTAGTCCTTGAATAGATATTGTAGGAATTTCCTTTCGAATGGTTTCGACGGTGCGACTGGATGTCAATGTAGGGTAATGCCCTATGGATTCTTGGGCGTGGTGAGTTGGAACATGTTAGGGGATTATAATGTTGGGTTGAGTTATAATGGTCCTTATTTTATGTAGGAGGTTCCATGTAACTAAAAATGGTGGAGAGAACCATACCAAATACATGGTTGGTTGATGATGTGATCAAAATTTCAGGTTGGAAGGACTCGAGTGGTCACCGTTCGGGTGATTTGGCCCTGGTAGAGAGCTTGGGCGCAGTTTAACAGGTCGAGTAGCTGAGAGTTTTGAGTTTTGTTTGAATGTATATTTGTGGAATGAAATCTTTAGGAAAGGTGTTTGGAAGGATCGTGTGTTTTTCTTTAAGAGATATCGGGTTTGGTCACCGTTAGAGTTGTGGGAATAGGAAAAAGGACACCAAGTGATTTGGGTCATGATTTGTGCAGATGATCTAGACAATGAGGTGTCGATTGGTTCCTCAATGATTATGTGATGTGGTGTGATGATTTTCTATGTGTTTTGAGTTAGTTGTTTTCACCTAAGTTTCACCCATGAAACCCTCATGGTGAGAATGGTTGACGTGGATGCATCCTTGAGAAATTTTTCTAGTTCGTGTTGGGGGTTGTGGTGAGGAAGCCTTGAGCAGCAAGTCTGTGCCCTTGGTCCGTGTTCGGTGGAGCTATGATGTGAAACCAGAAACTTGGGAAGTGGTTATGGATAGGTAGGCCCTGTGGCATGATCCCTCATTTCGAAAGATTGGTGATACTCATAAGAGAGGCTTGGGGATGAGCCGTTATAAGGTAGGGAGGTTGTAAGGTCTTAGATTTTCGTAAAGAATGTTCTCATTTAAGTGTTGTATTTTATCTATACTTTTCATCTAGATAAGTGTTTCCAAAGTTTAGTTTGGGTTTGGGGGTACCCCAAGGGCTCGAGGTGTGAAGAAAAGAGCAATCAGGCCAAGAAGTGCAAGGCGCATGGTCTGTGCACGGTTAGGGGAAACCGTGCGGGTAAACCGTGCAGACCAGTCATCCTCGGACAGTAGCCTTTGCATGGTCTATGCATAGTTAGGGAAAACCGTGTGGGATCCCCAGGAAACCATGCGATCTGGCCTCTCACAAACAGTATCTACCACACATTTTTCGCACGGTTTGGAAAAATGTTCAGTAAACCGTACAACCCAGAAAATTTGGAAAAATTTACAAAAATGACACCCCATGATTTTAAGACCCAACTTGGGGTTTTCCTCCTCATTCTCTCTTAGAACCCTAGGAATGAACCAAATCTCCCAAGATCTCTCAAGGATGGATCTCCTTCTATTCTTGGGAATTTTTAATGCCGTCAAGTGAGGATTGAAGATCTAGGTAAGCCTAATTTTCCTCTTGCTTATCTTCTTAGTTTAGGGTTTATATCTTCCTATATTCTCCATCCAAAATCCTAAAACCCTCATTTTAAAATGAGATCTAGGTTGAGGATTCAAGGGGTGATTTAATCTAGATCCAAGTCCATGATTAAGAGTGTATTCATTAACAAATTTGAGGTAGGTGGTCTACAAGTATTATCCCATAGTTTTATGTTAGATTTTTGCATTGAATTTGTGTTCTTGTCTTCCATGTTTTTTTGTTCTAGGTTATGTTGAGGAATTTAATAAAAATGGTGTCTAAGTATCCAATTGAATCCCTCACAATCCTTGTCGGATTTGTGGAGGATTACTTGACCATTTTAGGGCCACCCATGGGGTGCGTCGACAAACCCAGACCTAGAGTATGGTAGGGTCATGTGATCAGTTTCTGAATAATAATGTGCAACCCATGAAGAATATGTATTAATGGTGGATTAAGTTACAAAATTAATAATGATAAATATTCCTATGGTGATAAAGGCATAATGTGTTGCTGGAATAACATGAAATGGGTAATTGGGTTGAAAGAGATTATATCGATTGTTTCATGAATTTTGGTTAGAAATGCCTAAGGGTATTAGGGAATATTAAATGGTGAAATTGAAATTGGGTAATGGAATTGGAAATGAGGGATATGTTAATGAGATGTAACAAGGTAATAGATGAATTTGTGGAATGGGTTAATACTTGGGAATTATGTGGTGCACCTAAATGATTGAATGTAATGAAGGGATTGTGTTATGTGATATGAGAATTGTGTTTGAAATGCATAAGTATGTAAATGCTTGTGGAATGATAAATAGGCTAAATAAGTTAATGAATGGTCAATGATGAATTTGGATAAGGAATAGGGGTTTTTGAATACACCTAATGTGTTAAGGAATGGGAATGGGAATTTGGTAGATGGATATAAATTGTAATTGGTAAATGTGTTAATGGGTTATGGCATAGTATTAATTCCCATGTTGTTGTTATGAATTGTGATTACCAATGGTATTGAATATGATTGGTTGTGTTTGGTATGGTTGTGGTGATTTGATAAATAAGAATATGCACATGTCTTGGTAGAGTGGGGTATTAAATTAAGGTTCTATGCCCATAGGTTGAGTTAGAATGAGGATCTAAACTCCACCCCAAAATGCACAGGTTAGGGAAGGGGATGCAGGCTCTATTTCCTTAATAGTTTCATTCCACCTTAACTAAGGCTTTGAGGTGAGGATAACGTGTTGATGTTACATGTGTATCCATAGTGAGATAGGGATTGGATTTATATCCCCTATGCTTTGTAATTGATTTCCTTAGACCCTTGTGTAGATGATATTTATGCCTAACCCATGGAACATGTGATCAATATGTCTTATGTAATGAAGATGGTATAAGAAATGGAATTATGATAAATGATAGTCATAAATTAAATGAACATTTTTAACTAATGGAACCCAAACTATCCCTTATTTACTTACCATTTATTTTGTACTTGCCTAAATTTTCTATTAGAATGGATATTTTGTGGACACCATTGGTGGTGGCCTACTGAGTTTTGTACTCACACCCTGCTCGGGCCACCATTGGGTACCTAAGAAGATCTCTTGGTTGCATGTTAGGATGAGGGTAAGGGACCTACAATAAGATGTTGAGTTGGTCTTGTGATGTACATGGAGAAGGATCCAGACTTAGAGTCAAGATCTGATTAGAGTTGTGGATGATTTTTTTATTTTTGGGTTTTATTCACTTGAACTAGAAGTTTGGCATGGCAATGATGTATTTGATTTGTGTTGTACCTCGTTTGGGAAACGTTTGGTTATGCATATTTGTTGGTTGTTTCATATTTCTTCCGTTATTTTCATTGTGTTTTGCTGTGACTTACTTTGTTAAAGAGGGTATAGTCTCCCCACATGACTTATTATACCCTTTCCACTAGTCAAAAACCTCTGGTGTACGGGGAGGCATGCTTGAGGTCATGTGACGACCAGACTCGGAGCACCGATTTAGTGGCTACCGGTCCGGGGATGTTACAGTCTCCCGCCACTAATACAACACTACTATAGGATCCTTGATACAATGACACTAAAATTATACTTCAATACCTATTCTCCATGGTATTTTAACCCCCAAACATGGATGTAGTATTACATGGTTATTTATTTGAGTATTTTTATAAATTATTTTGAAATGGCATGGTGCGTGTGATGAAATCCCTTGAAAATGGATTTTAAAATAATGTGCCAATTATCAAGAAAATGATATTGAATTTAAATGAATGATTTGAATAATGAATCAGATGGTGAATTTTGAAAAGAGATGGAATAAAATGTTTTATTATTTGGAATGAAATGAATTTATCTGAGAGGTGGTTATTTTTTATGAAAACCATTTAATACTGGTATTTGAAATGAAATGAAATGTTTTAAAAATTTATCTTGGGGCCAAATGAAATGATTTAAGATTAACTAAAATTAATGATAGCCCAAATTATTATTGATTACCTAGAATAACATGGGATCCAGGGTATTTAGGTAGAAAAATATGCATTCTAGGTAAAATGATATCCAAAAATGGATTGATAAAGACAATAATACTAAACTATCATGAGTGTAGGGATTTTAATTGTTTAATATTTTTTCTTATTCCCCCTAATATTGGGATCTAGGGAGTGTGTATAAACCTAGAATGGTATTTTACCCAGATTATACTGAACCGTGTGACTGGAACTAACTAACCCAAAGTTTTATTAGCTTGTTGTTATGATTGAAAATGATAATACATGCCAATGTTTGATTGAAATTATTATTCATGTCTGCTTTGATTGAAATGATTATTCATACTTTATTTGAAAAAATATTATCATCATATTTTGAAGGATTTTTACCAGTTTTATATTATCCATTTAAATGTTTTATAAATCTTATTTTTATATGAACTGTGAAAATATTTCCATGCCATATTTTATTTAAAATTAAGAATATTTGGTTGACTTGATATGGATTACTTATATAAAATTTGGTGATATGCTACAAATATGTTTTTCTCACACCCTACTTTTTTCTTTGGGAATTTTTAGATTTTATCATGCTTGTTCTAAGGAAAGTAAATTCATTGCTTGGAGGTGGTGGATGTTCTTGATTAGAAGGGACATGGGAGTTAGTGGTGACTGGTGGAGTATGCGACCCACTAATTTCACGTATATCTTGTGATGTTATATTTGATGGATTGATATAACACCTTTGGTTGATGTACCTTTTATTGTACATGCATCTATTTACCTGTGTTACCTTTCTCTTGAGGAGTGTTTGGAATATTGGATTCTTATTGTTTCTTATCCTCTGAATTGTCTTGATGAGTTTTTCTTGTGGTGAAATTGTTCTATTTTGTTTACTTTTGATGCCTAGATACTAGTTTCTATATCATGGGGATCTGGAACACCCTTTGGGATGTGTTAGAATAGATTCAGGTACCATTTAGGTGGGTTATCTAGGTCGGTTCATAACATGGAATATTTTTTCGACCGATTATATAGATTTTAAGATTCAATTTCAACTCATTTGGAATATTTAAAGTCACTATTATATCATGATTATAAAATTATCCGAATGATTAATTAATAATTATTTATGAATCATTTAATGATAATTTGAATTTTTATTTTCATATAGAATGATAAAATTATTCTTTAGAGTCTTTAATAGAGTTATTTCTGTTAGAATTAATCATAATATCATGTCCATATTATTTATTATTATTATAACCATTATTTTATAGGTCATAGATATTTATAAAATCCCACATGAAAGTTATAATTGGAACTTCATGGATATAGATGTTATTATTCTATCTATTTAAGAGTTAAAGAAATCAAACAAAAGAATGAAAATGAAACACAATACTCACTATCAAATATTAACATGCCATGAGTTTGAGAGCTTCATTTTTCAATATATTTGATTAAGTACTACTGGAATTACCAAACTATATTATTTCATCTTAAAGGGATGAATATCACTTTTCAATGATAGCATTTCATCTACATATTCCAGTCAATTATATTTTTTAGTTTTCATTGTTTGGTGTTGTTTGTAATTAATTGTAATAGTTACATGGGTTATACTATTATTAAAAGGTGACATTGGTTTTGAAAACCTAAAAAAAGGTAATGTTGTACAGATTGTATTTTATCTATTTAAAAGGTAGTAGGTTTAAGTCTACTCATTGAAAATCCTGGATTCTGTTAACACCAATTAAAAGGCGGTGTTAGGTTTGGGGCTTCTCTTTGGATTGTCCCAGGTTAGGTTTGAGCCCATATAAAAGATTAGGTTAGTTCTACTAACTTTTTAAAAGTATAGGTTAGTTCTGAACTCTTTGTAAAAGGATATATCTATAGTAGATATCCAAAATCTTTAGTTGAGAGTATGGAGAGTAGACATTGGATCATTTGGATCTGAATTACTATAAAATCATTGTGCTCTCTTGTTTACTTTACCGCTCACAATCTTCACACTTCCACTACTTCACTTAGTTATTGGTTGAATTTTTTGACATTATATTCCACTGAATTCCACATTAAAATTGAAGTTAATCTGATTGTTAAGATTATAATTCACTCCCTTGTCGTGTCATCACCCCTGTTGGGATCTAATATTTAGTATCAAAGACATACCCTTCAAGAGTTGATCTCTATTATTTACCCTGATACCTATATATTTGGAATCAAAACATTGTCTATTTTTGGATATATTTTTATTTCTTACCTATATCCTAAAATTAATAGTCAAATGGGAAGATATAAATTTAGTTATGATAAGTGAAGAGGTTGAAAATTCAAATTCACTCTGACCACCTCATTTCAATGGTAGTGACTTTAATTATTATAATAACAAAATGAAAGTATTTTTGAGGAATATAGATATTGAATACTAGATATCATGTATAGACATTAAAAAATTATATAATTGTTTATTGATAATTTTATTTGTAATGATACCGATAAATATGTTTTAAAGTACAAAGTTATGAATTTTATTTATTGTTATCTTAGTATAAATGTTTATAGTCACATTTCATCTTATAAGGTAGTGTTATAGTATCCTATAAATATAAACATCTAATTACATGACTTAAATAAAATATTTTATTATAAAACATTCAAATTATCTTTTTAGGTTTAGAGGTTTAGAGAATTATAGAAAAATATTAGCTAATAAAACCCATGTCATTTTCAATCAACGATAAATTTTCTCACTATATAAATAACTATTTAATCTATAATAAGTCTTCAAAATTTCCCACAAATTATCCAAACTAGACACTCTTCTAGAAACATATCATGTATTACATTCCTTAATAACCTAAGGAAATGAAAAAATAAGATAGGGGTGAGCTCAAATTCTTAGTAAGGGTAAACATAAATGATAAGATTCAATGGTCATAAGTGATTATAAAATCAAAAAATGGGTATAGTTAAATTATATAGGGAAATCATACAAAAAAAGAATATATCAATAGTCATGATTCATGGAATAAGGTTCTACCCATTAAAATACATGAATCAAAATAGTGAGAGAAAATATGAAAAAATAATAATTTATGAGAGAGAAACATAGGATTAATAAATAACATAAAAGTATAATATAACATGGAAAACAACTTGAAAATATGGAACAACCATAATCATATGAAAAACTTTGTGAGAAAACTCATTATTCCCATGTATATGTGAATGAAATCATCATGTCCATTTATGAGAATGTGAGAAAACTCATTATGCCCCCTCCTATGTGAAGAAACTCATTATGTGCACACCTAAGTATCTCATAAGAAATAAAATTAAACTAATACATTGGAGTATGATATAGAACCCCACCTATCATCATCCATACATATGCGTTCCACATAAACTCAATCATATCATTAATAACCCATGGACATAAAATTGGTTTCATATCGTTTTTAAAAGAAACCACATAAGGAAAACATTCATAATTACATCAATTATCATAATATGATATAACTATGAAAAATAAATGGGTATCCAAATATATTCAATAACTTTATAGGAAAATAAAATTTAATTAAGATAATAGATAATATGATATTTGCATCATATAGATAAAGGGTATATAGTTAAGTCAATAATTTCCCCAATCAATTGATGTATGACATCTAGATGAACACCATTCAATCAAAGAAATTGAAAATAGGGTATTCACAAAGGGAATCCATTGGAATAAAAGTTATTCCTATCCATAGTGGATGGTTAGGAAAAGAAAAGAAAATGATGACTCATATATTTAAAATAAAATAACATTACACAATCCATCTAGATAAAGAAGGTGGGTGGTAATATTTGAATAATATCCATGAATCAAGTATAATATGTATCAAAGGAGAACAACATAGATGTAAAACATTTTTTATAAATTTTAGAAAAACTAATTTGGAAATAATAAATATCCTTGACTTTTGAAAGAATTTTTAAATAAATATTTTATAAAACTATGAGAAAAATAATTTATTTTATAAATATAGAGGTAAGTTTTCATATAAAATGACAAAGGTGGTGAAAATATTTATTCACAGGGAAGAAAAACTTAAAAGGAGTCTTTAGAGTTTTTTTTAATAATATCAAAAAAACAATTTATGGGTCAATTTAAAAAGTTATTTTCTAAAAGGTGAAGTGAGAACATTGAAAACATTTACCTTTGAAAAATATAGTCCAATAATACATCCTTGAAATGTCATAAATGTTATAAAAAAATATGTAGTGTAAGATAAAACATTTTATTTTTTAAAGGATGTAAAACCATATTAATATCTTGAACTACCTTTTTTGAAAACCCACATCATAAAAGGAGTAATAAAAAATAATTATGAAAATATGAGAAGTTAAATATGAAGGTAACATGAAATATAAGATAATTAGGTTTCTATTTACATATAATAACATTGGTGGGAAGGAAAATATGAAGAAGGAAGAAAATATTCATTGGTAAGAATGAGAGTTATTCTTACCAATGTTATACTTTTATTGGAGATTTTTTTTATCAAAGAAGTGGTTTTTGATGATGATAATTATTTTCCCCAAATAGAAAAAGGAAATACCACATAAAATAGGGTAATTTTAGGATCAAATAATGCTTGAAAATTATTGTCAATTAAGAAATACTATGACTCAAAGAATAAGAAACCGAGTTGATGAAACTATTACAGAATTAGTAATGTAATAATAAAAGTATTTTGAGAGGAAGATCATGAAATATAAATTAAGTCTCATGAAATGGAATATATTTTAATAAATTAAAGCAATTTGGTAGTTAATACACCATATAAAAGAAATTATGGTTCACAATATCAAACATGTCCCATGGAGTTGAAAATGAGACAAAAAAACCCTTCCTTGTTTTCATGATCAGTCAAATGCACTCTAAGATATTGTATAAAAAACATAAATATCATAATCAACTATTTAATAAAATTTTTCATATACATAACCTTTTATAAAATTCATTTATAATTATTCACTTCATGTATATTAGTTATTTATAATATATTTTCAATATTTGGTGCGAGTAATCTTGTTGTTTTGAACTAGTTTTGTAATTTTGGTGTTGTAATTCATTATTATCCCAAATTTATCCATTAAAATATCATAAAAGGTATTGAAATTTATTATTTATAATTTTTTTATCATGTTATAATTCAATTTTATAATTACCTTAGTTATTATTTGTGATTTCGTAGTCAGTGATGATATTGTTTTGGTAATTTATAATAAATAGACGATGTTGTCTTAATTAAAGAGTCAAATGTTTATATTACATTTCTAGAAAAATATAATTATTATTTACCAATTAATATATGATATTAATTTTCCAAATCCACCCTTTATATAAATTTGTAACATTTTTCATTTTACTAGTTAAACCGACCCAACAAGAACATGCTATGATCAATGTGTGAGTATGGATATAGAAGATATCCTTTTGTTATAATATAATTATCAAAAAATTATAATGAAATTATTTATATGTTTTTAAGGAATTTAATTTTAATATTTAATATTTATAAAAAGTAAGGTAAATTAAAAATAAGTTGTCACTTATAAATAAATTACTTTTAAACTTGGCATGTTTGTTTTTGGCTGTTAGTTTTATAATGATTGCTTATTTATAATATTACTTATATAATTACTAATTTATATTTCAAGAATATAAAACATTATATAAATAAAATACCTATTCACTAAAACCATTTCTAGAAATATCATTGAAAGGCGGTGATGGAAAAAAACTTTTCATTCATGGAGGCAGTAGTTTGCACATGCACATGAGCAACATTTTCATTTTTCAATTGAATGGGAAGGGAATGGATAATGATTATACCATCAATTTAATAAAATTTTAGTATATTATTTATTCTAATGCAATTATATAAATATTTTTATAATGTTTTTAATAATAGTGGATGTAAAGGATAAAGAAATAAAGTTAAAAAGGTAAGTAATACTTATGTTGAGAATTTGGATCTTCTCTTGAAGTATCATTTAAAAGTGAAGAAATTGAGACACTTTTTTGAGGATAGGGATTATAAACATTTAAATGGGTTCAATAAGAAATAAACTAGGTATAATTTCTCTAAAACAATATTTTTTCCTTGTAACACTTTGGAATATTTTAAATAACATGTTCATAGTTAGGTGCAGTGTTTGTGTGAGATTCTGAGGCCCGTGGAGCCTCAATATTGATATAATAAAAAATTTAAATATATTATATCACACACAGGTAGTTTTATGGAAATAATTTTATATATTATAAATGATTTATTATATGGGAAAACCTTTACTACCATTAAATTCTGAATTCTATTTTTACCCTAGGCATGTCATAACCTTTGTGTGAGTTGAATGTTTTGTTTAAGAGAAGTCATGAGAAGAACAATAAATAAATAAATAAATAAATAAATTTATTGGATATTAATTTTTTGTGACCTAATACCTATTTTATTTAATCATGATTATATCCAAATCCTTGTGTTATCCACATAACCCTAGATTTTAGGGGACCATAGAGGAGAGACTTGGTGGATGACAACATGATCATGGATTGGCGATCGCTTTGTCAAGGAGTTTCCATCATCAGTGGAGTCCATAGATATCACTAATGAAATAAATGTGGAACATTTATTCATCAGTGATTAATCCAAATTCAAGGTAGTACTTTTATTTTATTGGATTAAACCCCATTTATTATTCTTCACTTCGAACACAAATTAATCCCCATTCCAGATTAATTCACTGATCAATTGTGATTTTATAGTTATGATTTTCTTCCTAGAGTTAGTAATTGGTAAAAAGTTTATTGATCCTTGTTGATTCTTAAAAAATCATTGTTTTCTACTTCAATGGATTGAGGCCAACCTGAAAAATTATTGATGTCTATTTTCTCACTTTTGAGTTGTGTGATTTTCTCCCCCTTTTATTTGAAAGATCATTATCGGTATTTCATTTGACTGATGGTTCAACTATACCTAGAAATTGATAAACACACAATATATCTTTGGTGAAAATTCTTATTTTTATGGGTTCAGATTTAGGATCAAAGGCATGATCATAGTTTGATGATGACAGTTGAATATTTGGTATTGGAGTAGGAGTTTTCATTTCATGGTTTGGTGTTTCAATGATGTAGTGTAATGGTAGGAATTCATGAGTAGATGGATGGTAAAAATATGGTCACAAAAAATGACTCAATCATGGTCAAACCCATATTTGATAAATATAGGAATGATTTATAACAGAATTTAAGGAGAAGATGGTGTGGTTTTGATGAATTGGACACACTTAACTTTTCAGGAAAACATTAAATACATGATGCATAGTTCAGAAGAACACATGTCATGTGGATCCCTTTTTGTGATGTCTAGGGATTACACAAAGAAATAAATATCACATGTAGGGTGAAATTTCACACACTGTGTAACCCATGATAGGTAACCTAGTGTATACTCCAAGGTTACACAGGCATAGACATGGCCAGTGAACATAGATACAACCAGTGGACATGGAAATGACCAGTATACACGGGAAAAACCAGATTACATGGGCATATAATAGAGTACACATGCACATAAATGGTCTCTAGAATGTATAGACTAGCTAGGAAACACTTTGTATTACCTATACATTCCACTTACTCCTTTAGGGTAGGTTAAAGCTCCCATTATCTTCAGTATAGAAAATTAAAAGTATGATACATTCCCTTAGTCCATCCTTATATGGGTACAGTGAGGCATCTCATCCTGTACATAGGAGGAGTGATACCCTCTATGGGTTAATTCTAGATAGAGTAAAGTATCCCATCATGTATTTTGGGGTGTGATCCTCCGTCCTTATTCCCTAGTTTGGGATAGGTATCCCTTTATTGACTCTAAAGGAATGTGATCTTCATCCTAGTGGATTACTCCATGTAGGGTTAGGTATCCTGCATAGGCCTTGGGTTCAATACCTATCTATATATTGAAATATTATAAGTTCACTATGTACCAATTCATATTGAGACCTGAAGAGAATGACATATCAGATGAGCACCATCATTTTTATCAAGTCCCAAGGAGTGAGTTCACTCAGATGAGCATTATATTATATCCTCGAGTGGAATCCTAGGATAGAATTGTGGTCATGAACTTACATTGAGACTTGGGGTCTATCTTTGTGAATATCCAAGTTTTTTTCCTTCCATTAGGGTTTTGAAATATATATGACTCTCCCTCTCTTGATTCTTTATATTTGTGATTTTGAGGTGTCCTTCTGTGAATGTTTATACTCACCCCTACATGGGATATTCCCACACATGTCATGTTTTATATAGATTTATAGACTTTCAATAGAGTCATATGAGGAACAAGAGTAGGTGAATCTTAGTTGTATATTGACAATAGTCACCTTATTACTAGTAGGTTGGACACTTTTATCCATTTTGGTGGGCTTGTATTTTCCATTTCTCTTTCCTAGACTTATGTTATACTCTAATGTGTGATTATTCATATTAATGAAATTTTATTATTAGTTTTTATTTTACTTCCTACCTTATATTAGTGTTTAGATATGTGCTCATGTTTATAGGTACCTTAGGATAAGGCCTACCATGTGTGAGATGTTCCAACTTAGAACTAGTCTCTAACCCCTGGCCTATTTGAGGTAGTATTAGGGTTCCACACTCGAATTGTCATCGGGAAGGTGGGATCCAGTGGGTCAATTCATGATAGAGTGATATCAGAAGGGATTATCTTAGGACCAGAGTCTGGAGGTAGTATACCTATGAGGTTAGGTTTGGGAACTAGGGAAACAATGTTAAAGTGTCTTGAGTTAGGCTCTCAGTCCAAGGAAACCTGTGGTGGTGCAATGGATAACATATCCATTCAACAGGACTTTGAAAACATACTTGTTAACTCGGTACATGTGGGAATCAGTTATAGGGAAAACATCAGTTCATGAATTATATAGGAATGGGTTCTGATTTCTATATTATTCTTGAGTGAGCTCCCCAACTATGATCTTTGACCGTGGTATATCTTGAATTTTGAAGGATGAATTCACAATGACAATTAGCTTGGATTCCACAATAAGTTCACAATGATGATCTACCTAGTGATGATGCTTTAGTTAAAGGAATTATATAGGAGGTGGTACATCTGGGCGGTTTTCTAATATTGCCTCTACCCATTGAGTAGTTGGTTATATTGACAGTACCAACAGATAATATAAACAATCTGAGCACACTTTATGAGTTCCAGAGATAGATACCCCTCGAGTTTTGAGCTGAACCAAAACCATAGGAAGTAGAGGACTAGTTTGAGGTAGTGGGGTGATTTTTTTTTTGTCAGGATCCCTCCTGGTCAGATAGTGGTCCTAGCAGTGAGTCTTTTCCATGAATCCATAGGGTGATGGTCGAGCTTGTTGACGCAGACATGTAATGAGGTGAATCTCACTATTATAGAGTTTGAACATATCTTTAAAAAGGATTTTTACCAAGTGGGATCATGTGATTTATGTATCTAATCACTTCCAGAGCTCCAACGGGGAAATATTTTAATTTCATAGTATACATTGAGGTTCAATAACCACTCTCGGTACTCCATGAACATGATTCATGATGCGTACTTTCAAGAAAAGACCTTTGAGAATGACCTTTGATGAGGTATCTAGGATAATGTGGTATCTATTTTAATTCCTTATTATGCCAGGTTTATATAGTGTTCCTTGGTTGTGAAAAGATTTCTAGCTAAGCAGTCAATAAAGGTTGGTTATGGTAGTGGGAACCCTGTAGATGAGACTTTGGGAGCTTGTAGTTAATGACAGACTCATATATCTAGGCATTCAAGGAATATATAAAGACAATATTAGGATATAGGACCTAACATCTAGTGCTCTCAAGATAGTTCCAGTCACCTTAGGGAGAGACGATGCTACTCCTATTATGGGTGAGGACATATCACAAAGGATTTTCTGATCCACCATGAATCAGATAGGGAGATGGTTGATGGACTTCCTAGGTAGAGGAATCAACTAGATAAATGAGTCCTATAGGGTGGAATATAGGGTATAGGAGTTAGGGGAGTAGCATGATGTGGTCGATGTCTTGATCTATTTCCACCACCACCCCTAGGTGGTCTATACCGGGCTCAGGGAGATGGTGTCCAGGGACATGGGTAGCTACAGGTAGCAAACTATTATGACCTATAGGGCTCGAGGATGATTCAATGTATGATATGTGACTTATATAATTTATATATAGTATTTATATACATAGGTGTGAGTGAATATATTCTTTCTAAATCCATTGTTCGATATCTAGAGATCCTAGTGGATCCTTTTGCTTGACCCTCGTGCTTGGAGACTCATATCGAAGAAGATTTAATTATGAAACACTTTTTTCAATAGTGTGACATGAATCTAGAAGGAGATAGCTTCTTATGGGATATTTTTGTGGCTATGATGATTCCTTATGTTGTCATGCTAGTTATGGGATGTCATTCCGTGGTTCATGATTAGATTGATTATTTTAGGTGAAGGATGTTGTGCATCTGAGTTTATAAAATAAGGTTTTACTTCATTGGTGTGAAGGATGCCCAAAAAGAGTAGGATGGTCTCATACATAGGGTTATGCATTTTATTACTCATCAGTTGGATAGTATTATACTTGGAGAAGTGGACGTTATGAGATTTCAGTTTCCTATAGTAGTGGCAGAGTATGAGGAAGTCTTCCCTAAGCATGTGTCAGGAATACCTTCCCACCAAGAGACCGACTTCTATATAGACCTACACCTAAGTAATATTCCCGATATCTATTATAGAATATCTAATAGAGCCCACATAGCTTCAAAATATAAAGGTAAAATTGGAGGAATTGTAGAGGAAGGGAATTTTCAAACCCAGTGTGTCCCCCTGGGAAACCCTGGTATTGTTTGCCAATAAGGTAAATGGGAGCTTGAGGTTATGTGTGGATTACCATAGCCTAAATTAGGTGGCTATAAATAATAAGTATCCACTTAATAGGATCAATTACCTCTTTAACCAGCTGAAAGTGGTAATATTGTTCTCAAAGATTTACCTCAGGTCAGGCTATCACCAGCTCCTAGTTTAAGAGGAGGATATATTGAAGACGACATTTTGATGTCGCTATGGTCACTATGAGTACTTGGTGATTCCATTTTGTGCGATTAAAACCTCAATAGTGTTCATGGGATCCATAAACTAGATCTTTTATCCCTTTTTGGACTGGTTCATGGTAGTCTTTATCGATTACATCCTTATATACTTGGTGTTAAAGGTAGAGCACATGAGACATTTGAGGATGGTTTTGGACATACTCTAAGAGAACTAGTTTTATACAAATATATCAAAGTGTTAGTTATTTATTCAAGAGGTCCACTTCCTAGGACATGTTATCTTATAAGAGGGAGTAGAAGTGGATCCAAAAAATGTTGAGATAGTGTTAGCTTGGGATCCAACCAAGAGTGTGACTAAGGTGAAAGTATTCCTTAGGTTTGTAAGATATTATCAGAGATTCATACCTAATTTCATTAGGATTTTTGAACCCCTGACCACTTGAACCAAAAGGTATTTCCTTTTATGTGGATGAAGATGTTCTAGAAGGATTTTTCGGAGTTGTGATAGAGGTTTCCAAGCACCCCCCATCTTGAGTCTGCCTAAAGAGGGTGATGAGTATGTAGTTTTATGTGATTCCTCAAGAACTAGGCTTGGATGTGTTCTGATTTAGAGGAAGGTAGTGATTTCTTATGGGTCCCAATATATGAGAACCCATGAGTATAGCTATATGACCTATGATTTATAGCTAGTAGTAGTAATCTTTTCCATTAAGATATAGTAAAACTACCTTATTGGATAGTAATTTATCATTTATTCTGACCACAATAATATCAAGTATATATTTTCATAGAATGTTTTTAACTTGAGACAAAGGTTATGAGTAGATTTACTACAAGATTATGAAATAGAGATACTATATACTCTTGTAAAGGGTAACGTGGTGGTAGATACTCTTATAAGGAGGCATTTTTCATGGTTATTGAGTGAGGCATCATAGTAGTTAGCCTTGTTGTAGTTTTCCTTAGTGGACGAGGATGCTTCATCTTACCTTCAGTTAATGGGTTTTACCCCTCCACTTTTACAACGTGTTAGGGAGACTCAAATTGGGGATATATTTTATGATTCCTTGCATGTATAGATATCCATTAGATATTATCCATATGGATTTTACACTACTAGAAAACTGGGTTTATCTAGATCTAGGGATTTAACAGCGCTAGTTTAAATCATCGTTAATGACCCCTATTGTTAGCACTAAAAAAAGTGAAGTTAAAGGGGGAACTTTATTAGCACTTTTTTTACAAGCATTGATAAAGTCCCAACCTTTATTAGTGCCTTTAAAAAAGTGCTGATAAATGATTTATTTTATCAGTACTTGTAAAAAAGCGATGATGGGGGGGGGGGGGGGGGGTTATTAGTTCTTTTTTAGAAGCACTGATTAAGACCCCCCTTTATCAGCACTTTTTTAGTATCACTAATAAGGGTATACTTAAAAAAAATCATCAAAAAATATTATATTAATATATTAATATATATATATATATTGATATAAATATAATATATATATTTTTTAAATATGTTTTATATAAGGTAAATAGGCATTTACACTTAATATATAATATATTTAGTGAAAATGGTTATAAAATAATATAAAAAATATTTTAATTAATAATTTGTTTATTATTAGTGAGTAATAGTCATTTAATATCAATTTGAATATAAAAAACCAAAAAATCAATAAAAGATCTAAAATAAGTTGAAAACGTAACTCGAACTTCAAACATCCATAACTTTTGATTCGGGTGTCCGTTTGAGCTCTACCACATATAAAATCAAAACCTATGATGATATCTTTTCCCTTAGTGACACAAGTAAACCTATGTCACGTTTTTTGAGGAAAAAAGGACCATAAGGCCTCCAAAACCAAGTTTTTAGTCGGGGTACCCCAATTGTTTAATATTAGATGGATTTTTCAGCCCCATTCAAGGGGGTCTTATTACCTTTTTTTTGTTGGAGACTAAATTTATTCCTAGGTATTACATTCATATTGATATTATGGCTTTGATATTTTATCATTTTTCAAAATGTAATTTTATTTATAATTAAATATATGCATGTTTTCTTATATTTACATATAATATATCACTCATATAAATACATATATCAATATATTTACATAAAAATGTATATTCTAATATATGTGAATCAACACATGTTCTAAAAATGTATTTCAAACAATATATAACCATTTTTTACTTTATAAAAATATATTTATAAGGTGTATATATACATATATGTGTGTATTAATAAATAGATATATATTTATATTATATTATATTATATGTAATTGAATATAATATATAATATATTTATATAAATATAAGTATATATATATCACACACACACATATTGTATAAATATATTTAAAAATAATTATATAAATATATGTAAATATATATATAAATAAAGAGAAATTTCATTAAATAGAGAGAAAAAAACTTGGTGTAGTGGTAAAGGCATTCCATATTTGAAGGAGAGGTGCAGGGTTTGAATCCAGGCATGCACACATGAGGAAAGAAATTCACAAAGTTCTAATAAAAGGGATGGTGGGGTGAAAAGTACAGATAAAGGTGGTGGGAGCATTGCTAAAGGTGTCTTGGAAGCACTGATAAATAGGTTAGGCTCATGGACATCCAAAAAACATTATTTTATCCCCTTTAATAGACCTACCTTTATCAGTGCTAAAAAAGTGCTGTTAAAGGCCCCCTTTAACGACACTAAGAAAAGAACTGCTAAAAGGGACCTTTAATAGAGCTAAAAAATCTCTATTAAAGGACCCTTTTAACACTGATTTTTCTAGAACTGTTAAAGGGGGAATTTAATAGTGTTTTTTAGTGCTGATAAAAGCTTTGTGCTTTTAACCGATCTTTGATTATCAGTGTTTTTTAGCATTAATAAAGGCCTATTCTAGTGCCATTAAAGGATTCTTTTGTTGTAGTGTTATGAAGGTGGGGGAGTATGTAATCCCTTTCTAATAATGGATGATAGAACCATCCATACTAAGAGAGGAAGTATTAATAGAGTTTCATACACCCCATTAGTAACAAATCCAAAAGTTACAAAGCTATACTAGGAATTTCAACATTAGTTTTGGTGGATAGGGATGTAGAGGTGTGTAACTGAGTTTTTATCTTGATGGATAACTTAACAATAGGTGGATTATGAGAACTAGGTTATAGTATATTTGGATAAAACCCTTGAGTTTCCATAGTGGAAGTTGGATGGTATATCCATGGACTTTGTGAGAGGACTTCCATGATCAACTAAAGGTCTCAACACTATCTGGGTGATCCTAGACTGACTCACCATGTCAGCCCACTTTCTAGCCATATGAGAGTAGTGTTTAGTAGAGATATCATGATTCCTTTATGTACATTAGATATTCTAATTTCATTGAGTTCCCTTGATGATCATCCTAGAATTTTATGCTCGCTTCACATCATGATTATGGAGAGGATTACAAGTGGACTTTGGGACTTAGTTGCAGTTCAACACATTATTCCATCTCGATATAGATGACCATAAAGAGTAAACCATTCAGGTTCTGGGAGACATGATTCAGGCTTGCATGTTGGACTTTGGATGTAACTGGGAAGATCATCCATTGTAGAGACCCGAATCTTGAAATACATGGACATTACATTACTTTAGCGGAATACTTAATACATAACAAAAATAGACACACAAGGATCATAATAGTTTAGTGTCTTTGGAAACTCGGAATATAATCTTCTAATCATGGTGAAAGATCTTCAACATCACCCATAAGATCTTCCCCTTTTTTTTTCTTACCTAAAACCTTTCTTTAAATCCTGGGGAAAAGAAAACATATAAAGGGTGAGCTCAAATGATCAGTAAGGGTAAGAATGGATAAAATAAAACAAATTATATACATTTGAACTTCAAAACATGAACATAATATTTAAACATCAGAATCTTGAGAAATGACATAAATCATGGTAGTACGTAAGGCATAGACCATAAAGAAACCTTAATCATGATAAAATAGCATGGGAATTAAACATGTAATTGTGTAAAACCATTAAGAACATGATATTATTTCCATATTAGACAAGGCATTGCTGCCAAGACCATCTTAGTGGACAAAGTCCCTTTCTGAATCGAGTTCACTCCTCGTTCCAGTCCTGTATTACTAAACCAGTTTAACTTGCCATTCCATCCATGTCTATCTCATGAGATATAAATCTTTACCCAATTAATTAGAGGGAGATATAGGTCCCACCCATCTCATATTTAAATCATTCTTTCGTGTGCCACAATATAAACATAAATGATTAATCATAACCCAAGAATAAAATGGGTTTCATAAACATCATTCCATCATAACGTAATCCATACAAAAAAATTGGATATCATTTCATCATTAGAAAAGAGAAACCATGTAAATCATAGATACATGATACTTGAAACATACACATGTGAAATAATGTCATCTTAGATGAAAATGGTTTTGATAAAACACTTGAAATGAATTCTTGAGGAAAATATCCTTTTTTCTTCAAAATCATTTTCTTTTCAAAAAATGTCATGAAATTTTAAAAGAAAAGGATTTTGTTGAAAATAGTTATGAAATATTTTGGATGAAGCTTCATGAAAATAAGGCTTTATAAAACCGTAAAAATCCTTTCATGCCGTATACGTTAAAAAAACATTCTTCTCGTACTTTTGTCGGAAAAGACAAAAAGTACCTTGTAGGGAAAATTAAAGAAAGATTCCTTCCATACCATGGGGTAAAAGTCAAAATGGGTAAAAAGGACTTAAACATACATGAATACACTTTTATAAAACATGGATATGGATGATAGCAATAACCCCAGTAAATACTTATGAATAAGCAATCTCGGATAAAAATGAGATTTGCAAAATTATCCCTTACCTTAGGTCCGATATGCTTCATACGTATCCGAACCTACTGTATGATGATTTAAATAATGTCATTGACTTATTAAAGAATCATATTAATTGTTATGATATCATATATGTTTCACTTATGACTTTATATTACCCGTTCTTTTGTAAATTCCATGTTAAAGCAGTGTTTTGGGTAAAATCATTTAATTTATCGTATGTGTTTCGACTTGTCGTTCTTGATATTATTAATTATATACAGATTTACATAATTTCAGAATGTAAAACATGATTTATATATAATATATATTCATCATATACATATATATATATATATTATAGATCGATAAAAGGAATGAAATACACCGTTCATGGAGACGGTAGGCCGTACGTACGCATGAACGCTGTTTTCATTTCCTTATTGAATTGAATGAAACTAAATAGATGACATACATATATATATATACATAAATCCAGTAGAATTATTATTTCATATATTTCATTATTATTCATTATATAAACTTTATGATCATTCATGTATGGTTAACATGGAGAATGAATCTCATCACGTCGTGGAGACGGTAGTCCGTACGTACGCACGAGTGATGATATCATTCCCATAATTATTGAATAGAATTGTAGTGGATGGTATAATATATCAGAATCATTATGATATTATAATAACCATATATAGTTATTCTTTACACCATTATAACCATCCATGTAAGGTGTTGGTGGAAAAACAGATTTCACCACGGCGCGGAGACGGTATTCCGTACGTACGCACGCGTGGTGATTTCGTTTTCCATAGGATGGATAGATGGTGAAATAGGGTTGTTTCATACTTATAATAACATATCAGTATATTATTTATACATATTTTATTACTTAATAATTAAACAACTAAATAAGAATAAGTGGAAGAAGAAATAAAGTTGAAAGAATCGGTAACAGACATTACCTCTTCTTTGAAGCGCCTCTTTGAGACCTCATATTAGGGCACTAAAGTTGGTCTTTGAAGAAGACCATAACCTCTAGGATGTTTATATGGAAGTGGAGAAGAGAATTTGTCAGGATTTGGCTGAGATTGAAGGCTCAAAGTGGTGTGAGGAAGAGAGGGAGGAGGAGCCCTTTTATAAGGGAGGAGAGGGGCACCTTTGGAAAAACTAAAAATATTATTTTATTATAAAGTCATATTCGGTTTTTAATAGCTCCAAATTGATATATTTCGAAGATAATGTGGGTATGGGTCTAAATCCTCTCATCCAATATAATTTAGACAAGTTTAGGTCATTACATTAACCTTATCTTTTAGTTTTAACTCTTAGTTAATTAGAATGACATTTACCATGTCACTTTGTATTTTTATATTATATAGTTAATAAACTTACCATATACATCCAAGAGACCCCCAAGTGGTACATTAATGATACATCTATCATTATATAAGTATCTTGGCCGAATCTTAGATTTTTAGGAATATAATAACAATTAATAATATAATATTGTTTTTAAAAACTATTTTATGTCAATTTTGACACTATTTGGTAATTGATTTTTGTGAAAATTATAACAGAATTATTAGTTCTAAAAACATTAATTAAATCAATACTGACATGTCATATTAACATATAAAATTATTTTAATTCATAAAAAGTCTCAAATTACATTTATTTGGGTATTTATAACATCAATTATTTCAATATTTCATTAATAAGATAATTACTGCATCATCATTGTGTCATAAATAAATTAAATTATTTTAAGTATAAAAATTACAAATAAAATACCATTATGTAGGAAATATTTTTATATTTCTAATGAATATTTATAGTCGAATTTATCTTATGTATAACCCTATATTAAATATGATTTAGTTATTAAACTTTGATTTTAACTATTTTAACCCTTCTTTAAATAAATTAATGTCCTAATCTAATCCAAGTGGGCCTAAATGGTCATATTTTATTACTAAGGTTGTTTTTGGCCGAATTAAACTTATCCAATAGAATTAGGACATATTTTAGGGTAATAATAATATCATTTTTACCCTTAATTAACCTATTTACTTTTAACCGTGGTAAAAAAAGTAAAAAGTTACTATTTTCCAAAAATTATTTTCATCTCATTGAACCACATTTTAGTCCTTGATATTAACCGTGTCTCTATGATTTTTGAAATTCCACTTACAGAAGTGGTAAAATTAAGTTTTATGAAAATTTTAGTTTTTTAACTACCACTTAGTGGTTTCACTATTTATCAAAAAATGAAAGTTTCCAAAAAAATACCAAAAATTAGGCCTAAGCTATATTTGATATTATGAATTCAAAAATGATTTCTATTTTACCAAATTCAAAACATATCAATTGCATTAATTAATTAAAAAATTAATTCCCATCGTCAAAACAAATAGCGTGTTCTTAAGAGATAATAACTATCAAAAGATTGACACTTGTTTATGTCTGGTTTAAATGTGAAATTATATCCAATGACCAACATTGTATTAAATGGTAAAAATATATTCTAAATATACTTTAAAACCTCTCAAATTAATAATTTATCACTATTAATTATTTCTATTAAAAAAGTTGTTTTTAATTAAAATTTAGTAATTTTCACTATTCATCAGAATATGAAAGTTATCCGAAAAGTACCAAAATTTCACCCTAAGCTAATTTTGATATTTCGAATCCAAAAAATAAAGTCCATTTTGAAAAATAAAATTTAAAAAATTTCAAAAAGTGGGTATTACTATTCATAACGGCTAGTTTTAATAATATTTCAATAGCATATCATTGTTTAGTAAAACCCGGTATTGCGTACAACACACTCTATCGAGGAAGGTCATGATCGCGTGTAATGCAAGCCAAGTCAGGGTTGCGTGTAGTGCACGACTCCTTTGTCTTTGCGTATATCAAAATACATTGAATATATATATATATATACTCAAGGTTTCGTAGAATAACTACTATAAAAAAACATGAAATTGTGTGTAACACGATCCAAGATTAGTGTTGCGTATACTGCAAGCTAATACGGTGTTGCGTATAGTGAAAGATAATCTTGGTTTAGCGTACAACAGAAGATATGAAAGAAATTAAAACGAATATATCTTATAAAATCTCGGGTTTTTACATTCTACCCCCCTTAAAATGAATTTCTCTCTCGAAATTCGTCGGGGTTATAAATCATTTACTATTCATAAAAACCCACATCTTAAAAAGGAATACTAAGACTTAATTTTAAAAACTAAAGTATGAAATGTAACGATTACCCAAAGAAACTCATCACTTGGTTTCCATATAGGAGAACATAGGTGGAAATATGGATATGGAAGAAAAATCTAACCATCAAGTTCTGATGGAGAGTGGTAGAGAACATGGCTATGAAAAAGCCATCAATCACAAAGCCATAGATTTTTGATGATCTAAGGTACCATATGATTCATCCGATATAAGGGAACTCAGACAACATTTTTGGTTTTCAAGATCATTTCCCTAAAGTTGATGAAATTGGAATTAGAATAAATACTTTCGTGATTTTGGTACAGTTTCACCGTTGGTCATTCTTTGGACAATTTCCACTTCATCTCTTACAGAAATGAAGTTGAATTTTTCATTCGTGAAATGTTAGCAGATCATGTGATAGAATGATGGGTCATTCCATCTGTCTCAAACAAAAGGTTATAAAAGTTATCAAAAATACATAAGTCCATCTATAGTGAGGTTAATCATATACGATTCCAAAAATGAACTTATACTCTATATATCATACCGCTTAATAAAATAAAACTAGTTTCTACTAAATAGGGACTTTCTGTAGGCCAGTGGTAGGCGATAAAGGCCAGTCACACTTCGGTTGTGGGTTCAATTCCCACAGCCTTGTCCGACGCGATGGGTTGTCGCCCGTCCTATAGGTTGTTATTTTTCTAAAACTACATTACTATAACATCCCCTCAATAATATCGAAAAAACTTTTATCCTTAAACAATACTAACTTATGTCCAACATAATCCATTCCAATCTTTAGGCTTATCCATAATACTGCAGTCCACTCTCATGTTATAGTGAATATGATTACCAAAGATTTTATATAACAAGCATGTTAATACCATCATTGATCCCTATATATCATAAGATATGTCTTGTTGGTCACATTCCAAACATTAGAAGGCCTTAATCATGTATTTTCTTGAAAAAATAAAAAATAAAAACCCATTTAACCTTAGTGAAAACATGAATGCTGTCAAAAGTTAACTCTTTTCCACATACCAAAATCCCAAAAATTCTATATACTCAAACCATGATATCACTTAGTCCTTATATCAGTCATGAGCTCATGAATACTGTCAAACATTTCATTTTCTCCTTATCCCTTCATTATGCGCATATCATCTTCTTTCAAAAAACATCTCAATCACTTTCCATGGTTACCAGTACCATAGAATTATTGAAAACCACAATAGACCAATACATAAATATTCCAATATTCCACGATACTATATACAACATTATTTTTGAATCCCATTACATAGACACTTAATCATTCCACCACATCGTTGTCATATTCAACATCTCCAGTAGTGATCACATGTGACTTTCCTTTGTCCTTTTCCTTAAGTGGTTTCTCATGTCGATCATCACTATCCCTTGGATTAGGGCATTTATTAGCATAATTCCCCATTTCCTTGCAATTAAAGCATTGAAGTGTTGTTGGTGCGTTCTCTGCAGTCTTTTCTTTATTCACATCATTAGCAACCCTTTTTTCATTACTTCGACACTCAGCTGCTCGATGACCTTCTTTTCCACATTTAAAACATTTTCTAGTCCCTTTAAGACAATCTCCACCATTCTTCTTTCCACACTTTGAGCATAAGGAAACATTCATCTTCTTTTCACCATTATTCTGAGATTTCTCCTTGAACTCCATCTTTTGTTTCTTGTCAAAACCATGAGATGGATAAGTAACACCAACTTCCATTTATACCTTGATAGCACAATGCACAATTTCTTCATAGCTACTGAAGTCTCTTATAGCTAATTCCCTTTGAAGATTTGGTTTTAAGCCACTGAAGAATCGATCAACTTTACTTTCAGGTTGGATGATAAAGCCAGATGCATACCTTTCAAGCCTTGTAAAATTCGCTTCGTATACACCAACAGATTCATCATCCTTTTGCTTTAGTTCAAGAAACCCTTTATCCATCTTTGTTAGAATAATACGAGGGAAGTACTTATTGAAAAATAATTTCTTGAACTCGTCCCATTCCATGGACTCAATTTCATCTCTTGGCCTCGTATTCTTGATAAGATTACACCATTGATCAGCTTCACCTTCCAAACAATATACTGATAAGATGATTTTATCATGTTCAGAACATTGAAGAACTGAAAATATCTTTTCAGTGGTACTAATCCATTGTTCAGCAACAAGTGGATCAGAAGACCCACTGAAAGAAGGTGGATGTTGCCTCATGAAGGACTCAATGGATTATTTTTCCCTTCTCTGCTCATTTGGAAGTCCAGAATGATTCATATCTTGTGTAAGTATAGCAATAAGATTTTTCACTCCATCTCCCATAACATTTGTTTGTTTAGGAGGAAAATCATTGCATTGTCCATTGCATTGATCAACACGGTTCCTTCGGGTTCCAGCCATCGTCTAAAACCCAAAAAGAATAGTGTGAGAGGTAAAAATCAAGCTAGGGAAAACAACATAATAAAGGGGGAGTACCTTCAATATATAACATCTTAGGTTTAATTCTAAGATTGTTACCGTAATTTTAAGACTATAACCTATACTTATACTTAACCTTAGGGACATCCCAAGACATACCTTCAAAATATCTCTAGGGATCTCACTAAAGTTTTCACATCCTAGTTTCCAAAGGTTGACTAAACCTTTCCTCTGATACCAACTGTAGAGACCCGAAGCCTGACGTACATGGACATTACATTACTTTAGCGGAATACTTAATACATAAAAAAAACAGACACACAAGTATCGTAATAGTTTAGTGTCTTTGGAAACTCGGAATATAATCTTCTAATCGTGGTGAAAGATCTTCAACATCACCCATAAGATCTTCCCCCTTTTGTTTTCTTACCTAAAAACTTTCCTTAAATCCTGGGGAAACGAAAACATATAAAGGGTGAGCTCAAATGCTCAGTAAGGGTAATCATGGATAAAATAAAACAAATCATATAAATTTTAACTTCAAAACATGAACATAATATTTAAACATCATAATCTTGATCAATGACATAAATCATGGAAGTACATAAGGCATAGACCATAAAGAAACCTTAATCATGATAAAATAGCATGGGAATTAAACATGTAATTGTGGAAAACCATTAATCACATGATATGATTTCCATAGTAGCCAAGGCATTGCTGGAAAGACCATATTAGTGGACAAAGTCCATTTCTTAATCGAGTTCACTCCTTGTTCCAGTCCTGTATTACTGAACTGGTTTAACTTGCCATTCCGGCCATGTCTATCTCATGAGATATAAATCTTTACCCAATACATTGGAGGGAGATATAGGTCCCACCCATCTCATATTGAAATCATTCTTTCGTGTGCCACAATATAAACATAAATCATTAATCATAACCCAAGAATAAAATGGGTTTCATAAACATCATTCCATCATAACGTAATCCATACAAAAAAATTGGATATCATTTCATCATTAGAAAAGTGTAACCATGTAAATCATAGATACATGATACTTGAAACATACACATGTGAAATAATGTCATCTTAGATGAAAATGGTTTTGATAAAACACTTGAAATGAATTCTTGAGGAAAATATCCCTTTTTCTTCAAAATCATTTTCTTTTCACAAAAGGTCATGCAATTTTAAAAGAAAAGGATTTTGTTAAAAATAGTCATGAAATCTTTTGGATTAAGCTTCATGAAAATAAGGCTTTATAAAACTGTAAAAATCCTTTCATGCCGTATACGTTAAAAAAACATTCTTCTCGTACTTTTGTTGGAAAAGTCAAAAAGTACCTTGTAGGGTAAATAAAAGAAAGATTCATTCCATACCATGGGGTAAAAGTCAAAATGGTTAAATAGGACGTTAAACATACATGAATATACTTTTATAAAACATGGACATGGATGATATTAATAACCCCAATAAATACTTATGAATAAGCAATCTCGGATAAAAATGAGATTTGCAAAATTATCCCTTACCTTAGGTCCGATATGCTTCGTACGTATCCGAACCTCCTATATAATGATTTAAATAATTTCATTTACTTATTACATAATCATATTCATTGTTATGATATCATATATGTTTCACTTATGAATTTATATTACACGTTCTTTTGTAAATTCCATGTTAAAGAAGCGTTTTGGGTAAAATAATTTCATTTATCGTATGTGTTTTGACTTGTCGTTCTTGATATTATTACTTATATCCTGATTTACATAATTACAGAATGTAAAACATGATTTATATATAATATATATTCATCATATACATATATATATTATAGATCGATAAAAGGAATGAAATACACCGTTCATGGAGACGGTAGGCCATACGTACGCATGAACGCTGTATTCGTTTCCTTATTGAATTGAATGAAACTAAATAGATGACATACATATATATATACATAAATACAGTAGAATTATTATTTCATATATTTCATTATTATTCATTATATAAACTTTATGATCATTCATGTATGGTTAACATGGAGAATGAATCTCACCGTGTCGTGGAGATGGTAGTCCGTACACACGCACGCGTGATGATATCGTTACCATAATTATTGAATATAATTGGGGTGGATGGTATAATATATCAGAATCATTATTATTTTATAATAACCATATATAGTTATTCTTTACACCATTATACCCATCCATGTAAGGTGTTGGTGGAAAAACATATTTCACCACGGCGTGGAGACGGTATTCCGTATGTACGCACGCGTGGTGATTTCGTTTTCCGTAGGATTGATAGATGGTGAAATAGGGTTGTTTTATACTTATAATAACATATCAGTATATGAGTTATACTTATGTTATTACTTCATAATGAAACAACTAAATAAGAAGAAGTGGAAGAAGAAATAATGTTGAAATAATCGGTAACGGACATTACCTCTTCTTTGAAGCTCCTCTTTGAGACCTCCTCTCAGGGCACTAAAATTGGTCTTTGAAGAAGACTAGAACCTCTAGGATGTTTCTATGGAAGTGAATAAGAGAATTTGGCAGGGTTTGGCCGAGCTTTAATGCTCAAAGTGGTGTGAGGAAGAGAGGGAGGAGGTGCCTTTTTATAAGGGAGGAGAGGGGCACCTTTGGAAAAACTAAAAATATTATTTTATTATAAAGTCATATTCAGTTTTTAATAGCTCAAAATTGATATTTTTCTAAGATAAGGTGGGTATGGGTCGAAATCCTCTCATCCAATATAATTTAGACAAGTTTAGGTCATTATATTAACCTTATTGTTTAGTTTTAACTCTTAGTTAATTAGATTGACATTTACCATGTCACTTTGTATTTTTATATTATATAGTTAATAAACTTACCATATAAATCCAAGAGACCCCCAAGTGGTCCATTAATGATAAAAATATCATGATATAAGTATCTGGGCCGAACCTTATATTTTTAAGAATATAATAACAATTAATAATATAATATTTGTTTTAAAAACTATTTTATGTGAATTTTGACACTATTTGGTAATTGATTTTTGTGAAAATCATAACATAATTATTAGTTCGAAAAAAGTTAATTAAATAAATAATAGCATGTCATATTAACATATAAAATTATTTTAATTCATAAAAAGTCTCAAATTACATTTATTTGGGTATTTATAACATCAATTATGTCAATATTTCATTAATAAGATAATTACTGCATCATCATTGTTTCATAAATAAATTAAATTATTTTAAGTATAAAAATTACAAATAAAATACCATTATGTATGAAATCTCTTTAGATTTCTAATTAATATTTATAGTCGAATTTATCTTATGTATAACCCTATATTAAAAATTATTTAGTTATTAAACTTGGATTTTAACTATTTTAACCCATCTTTAAATAAATTAATAATAAATGTTCTAATCTAATCCAAGTGGGCCTAAATGGTCATATTTTATTCCTAAGGTTGTTTTTGGCCGAATTACACTTATCCAATAGAATTAGGACATGTGTTAGGGTAATAATAATATCATTTTTACCCTTAATTACCCTATTTACTTTTAACCGTGGTAAAAAAAGTAAAAAGTTACTATTCACCAAAAATTATTTTCATCTCATTGAACCAAATTTTAGTCCTTGATATTAACCGTGACTCTCGGATTTTTGAAATTTCACTTAGAGAAGCGGTAAAATTAAGTTTTATGAAAAATTCAGTTTTTTAACTACCACTTAGTGGTTTCACTATTCATCAAAAAATGAAAGTTTACAAAAAAATACCAAAAATTAGGCCTAAGCTATATTTGATATTATGAATTCAAAAATGATGTCTATTTTACCAAATTTAAAACATATCAGTTGCATTAATTAATTTAAAAATTAATTCCCGTCGTCAAAACAAATAGCGTGTTCTTAAGAGATAATAACTATCAAAAGATTGACACTTGTTTATGTCTGGTTTAAATGTGAAATTACATCCAATGACCAACATTGTATTAAATGGTAAAAATATATTCTAAATATACTTTAAAACCACTCAAATTAATAATTTATCACTATTAATTATTTCTATTAAAAAAGTTGTTTTTAATTAAAATTTAGTAATTTTCACTATTCATCAGAATATGAAAGTTATCCGAAAAGTACCAAAATTTCACCCTAAGATAATTTTGATATTCCGAATCGAAAAAATGAAGTCCATTTTGAAAAATAAAATTTACAAAATTTCAAAAAGTGGGTATTACTATTCATAACGGCTAGTTTTAATAATATTTTAATAGCATATCGTTGTTTAGTAAAATCCAGTATTACGTACAACACACGCTATCGTGGAAGGTCGCGATTGTGTGTAATGAAAGCCAAGTCAGGGTTGTGTGTAGTGCATGACTCCTTTTTATTTGCATATATCAAAATACATTGAATATATATATATATATATATATACTCAATGTTTCGTAGAATAACTACTATCAAACAAACATGAAATTGTGTGTAACACGATCCAAGATTAGTGTTGCGTATACTGCAAGCTAATACGGTGTTGCGTATAGTGCAAGATAATCTTGGTGTAGCATACAATAGAAGATATGAAAGAAATTAAAACAAATATATCTTATAAAATCTCAGGTTGTTACATCCACCTTTGGTGTATTTTTCATACAATAATAGTTACCACTCCACTATCATTATGGAACCATTCAAGGCCTTTTATGGGATACCTTGTAGGACACCACTATGCTAGACTGAACTAGGGGAGTCAACACTTATGGGACCGGAATTATTGTGAGTGACAATAGAGAAGGTCAAGATCATATAGGAGTGGATAAGGTATTCTCAAAATTTTATGAATCCATATGAGGACTGATGATGAAGACCTTCATAGACTGATGAGGGAGACCATGCATTCATAATGGTCTCACCTTTGTGATAATTGTGAAGGTTTGGACGGGGTGGTGAAATATCTCCAAGATTCATTGGCCCTTTTCAGATACTACATAGGGTTTTTGAGGTGGCTTAACAATTATCCCTACCAATAAAGTTATATCAGGAGAATGATATATTTTATATATTGCAACTGGGGAGGTATGTGCATGACTCATTGCATGTTATCGACTGGGTAGAGCTAGAAATCAAGGATGGAGCTACCTTCACAGAGTACTTGATAGATATTGAGTATTGGAAGTAGAAAATACTTCATGGGCAGGTGATTCTTTTGGTTCATGTTTAGTGGACGCATGAGAGTCTTTAGGAGAGAACTTGGGAGTAGGAGAATAAAAGGAGATCTTAGTAAAATCATATTTTTGAGTAGGTCCTCTGATTTTAGGCATGAAAATCCCTGAGGTGGGGAGAATGTGATGTCTCTATTTTTTATTTTTAACACTTTTTAATATTTTAAAGAATATTTTTGGAGTTAGTAGTGGAGTCAATATAGGATTCTGAGGTGTGTGGAGCCTTGGTGTTGATATGATAAAAATATTAAATATATTATATCATGAACACATAGTTTTATAGGAATAATAAAATATCTCCTGAATGGTGTCTCATATGAGAAAATAATACCCCTATTAAATATGGAATACAGGGTTTACCCTAGGGAAAAAACCTTTTAGGTGAATTGAGTGTTTTTTAAGATTAGTCACGGGAAGAATAATAGAAAAACAAATAAATAACTTAATTTATTGGTTATTAATTGGTTATAAACTAACCCCACTACTATTTAATCATAGTTATTGCCAAATACTAGGGTTATCCATATAAACATAGAGATATGAGAGGGCCATAGAGAAGAGACTTTTTGAATGACAATGAGATCAAGGATTAATGATCGTTTTTCCATGGATTTTCCATCATTAGCAGTGTATATGGATCTTTCCAACAACATAGACATGGAACCATTATTCATCAATGATTAATTTTAATTTGAGGTAGTATTTTTTATTTTATTAACCCACATTTATGATTCTTCATATCAAACATGAATTAATTACCTTACCAAATTAATTCATATATTGATTGTGATTTTACATTTGATGGTTTTCTTCCTAGAGTTAGGAATTAATAAATGGTTTATTGAACCTTGTTTATTATTTAACATTCATTTTTTTATCATAAATGAATTGAGGATAACCCAAATAATGTATGAAGTCTATCTCCTCACTTTTTGTGTGTGTGTTTTTATACCATTTTTCTTCGAATGATCATCATTGGTATTTCGTTTTCTTGGACGTTCAACTACACCTAGAAATCGATTATCGTTTACTTGATCTTTGGCATGATGGATCATTTCCATAGGTTTAGATTTTGGATTTAAGGTCTGATCAGGGTGTTGTGGCGATAACAGAAGATTGAGTATTGGATAGTAATGTTTAATTTCACAATTTGGAATTTCAAAAATGCTATGAAACAATAGGTATTATCAAGTGGATAGATGTCTGGAATCCAGTCACTCAAGACAGATCTGGTGTGGTCAAACCCAGATCCAAGATCTATAGGAATAATCTATGGTAAAATCAAAGGTAGTGGTGGCATGGTCAAGACACATTGGACATTCATAACTTTCTATGAAAACCTGACATACATGGGGTGTAATTTGGAAGAAAACACACCTTGCAGATCCATTTACATAGTGGCTAGGGTTTATATGTAGAAATAAATATCACATGTCATTTTAAATTTAACATGTCTTTTAAACCCAAACCCGAAACCAGATGTGTACCCTAGGGGTATATAAGCATGGACATAATTAGTCAGAATATACATAAATAGTGAGCATGAACATGTCCAGTGGAAACAAGAATGACTAGTGTACACGAGCACATCTAGAGTACATGAGAACATGCCAGAGGAAGTGGTCATGGTCATGGAATCAGGAATGTCCGTACTAGCCATGAAACATCTTTTATTACCTATGTACATCATTTACTCTTTATAATCTTGGTTGAATCCCCTATTATCTTCACTCTAGATAAGTAGAAGTAGGGTACATTCCCTTAGTCCATCCCTATGTGGGTACAACGAGGAATCCTATCTTGATCATAGGATGAGTAATCCCCTTTACGGGTCAGTTTTGGATAGATTCCAGAATCTCTCTATGTGTCTTGAGGTGTGGTCCTCTATCATTATTCCCTAAGATAGGCTAGGAATCCCATTGCCTACTTTTTAGGGTGTGTAATCCCCATCATAGTAGATTACTCTAAGTAGGGTTAGGTATCCAGCATAGGCCCTGGGTGTGATCCCCTATATTTGTATCGACATATTATGTGTTCAACATGTACTAATTCATGGAGAGACCTAATAGGAATGACTTCCTAGATGATCGCCATTAGTGTTATCAAGATATGATGAGTGAGTTCTCTTAGATGGGTGTTATCTTGAAGACTTGAGTGGAATCCTAGGATGAAAGTGAGAGTGTGACCTTAATTTGATACTTAGTATATATATTTGAGCATATTTGGGTTATCTTGTTTATTCCCTTGGTTTTATGAAATAAAATTGACTCTCCTTATCTCGATGCTTTTTGTTTGGTGATTTATGGGTTTCATACTGGGTATGTTTATAATTACCTCGGCAAGGGCTCTATCTACACTTTTAATTTATTATTCAGATGAAAGGTCTTTCAATGGAGTCCTAGGAAGACTCAAAGTAGGTGGATCTTAGTTTCATCTTGATAGAAGTGCCCTTCTTACTAGAAGGATGGAGAATTTTATCAGTTTTTGTGGGCTTGTATTTGGATATTTTTATTTCCTTTACTTATGTCATATTCTGATGTGGGATTAGTCATATTCATCCATTTTTATTATCATTTGTTACTTTCCATTCTGTATTATATTGTTGTTTTGATATGTGTGTGTGTGTGTAGGCTAAGGCCACCCATGTGTGATATATTCCCACTCAGTGCTAGTTTCTAGCTCTTGTCTTCTTGGAGGTGGGATTGAGGTGAACACTCAGCTTGTTAGCAATTAGGAGGGCCACAGTGGGTCTAGTCATGATAGTTTCAAGGAAATTTTATACTAGGTTTTTGTCTTATAAAGGGTGTTAGTGAGCACCATTTATATTTGAAAAAGAGGGACAAATATTTGGAAAAGAATGTTATATAAGGGGTAAGAATGGAATTGCATGAGAGTTAGGTGAGAAAATTTTGGCGAGACATGTATGTGTGAATTTAAAACCTAAAAAAGGTATTATACAAGGTATAAGTTTCAAATTAATTATTCTTAATTCAAGTCACAATAGATTACCCATTTTAACACACATTAATCTTGATTAAAAATTAAACCATGGTAATTATTTTATCATTAAAAATATAAGATGAACCCTCTTAAAAAATTTTAAATTATGAATCTTAATTTTGACTCCATTTAATCTATCTTAATTTATAAATATAAGAATGTTATGTTTTAAATTAAACCATCTAATGTGTTGAAAATATTTTTTTTGTAGAAAAATGTTGTTTTAATCATTAAGTGTTATTATTATTATTTAACGTTGATTATTTATAATTAAATGAATATTAATCTATTTTTATATACATCTAAAAATAATATTAGAGTCTTAATTTAGAATAAATTATTTTAATTTTTAAAATTATACAATACTTAGAAAATTATCATTCTTGTAAAAATAACCATTTCACCGTGGAAACTTGTATTTATCTTGGTAACATAATTATATGACTAAATAATAAAATTTACAGTACTACATAATATTAAAATGTTTATATAAAATATAAAAATTCGTTTTATAAAATAAATTTTCTAAAGGTTAGAAAAGTTAATTTTAATATTAACGCATAATGTCAATTTTAAAAAATAGTGTGTCTTTAAGTTTAAAATTTATGCATAATAAAAATTTATCAATGTAATTTAATTTCATGATATAAATTATATTATTATAAAAAATAGGATTTATATTTATTTAAAATCAATCCAAAATTGAATATTACCTTTAAAATTTTTAATTAGAATAAATTACTAAAAATAGTTTTTAAATTAGAAAAAATGATACTTATGTTCTAAAATATCGAACATAGGTTTTCTAAGTTCAAAATTATATTTTAAAATACATATTTTTTCTACTTAAATAAATATTTAATCAATTAAATAGTTTTATAAACATATAGTTCTTTCTCATATATTGATTAATTCAAAAAATATATAATTTTGGTAAACCTGTAATTTTAACTATTCACTTAATAAATCAATTATTTCAGAAAAAACAAAAAAATTAATCTAAGGATATATTTGATATGATAAATTGAAAAATGAAATTCATTTTACAAATTTAAAATTATAAAATTATAAAATTTATATTATACATGGAAATACAATATAAAAAACTACTTTTATTGAAAAATCCCCATTGAAAACTTCAGGTGTTCTTAAAATTATTTTATATGAATTTATAATTGATAAGAGTTTTTTTTATTTTCTTGAGATTTTATTATTATTAAATTTTCTTAATAATATCAATCTAATATGTTGTGGATTGTTTTAATTCATTGTTGTGGATGAATAAAGATATAAAATAAAATATTTATTTAAGTACAATACATAGTTAAATATCAGGTCATTACATTCTCTCCCCTAAATAAATTTTGTCCTCACAATTTTAATTTTCAGTCATTAATAAAATTAGTTAAGGGCATCTAAAACATTGGAATAACTCAAGTAATATTTTCAAATGAGGCATCAACCTTAATATATTTGGTATGAATAGGTGATATTATATATTAATTCACGATTTTAAATTAATCCAATCATTTAGTTGTCACTTAAAAATGATTAATTTCCAATCAATGTTCTTATTTTGATCATAAACGCATAACAAGAGCATTGTACGAGTTCATTTAATTAAACTAAAATTTAATATTTTGATTATATCCTTAATTATACGAATCCAAATTATTTTATTCTTTTTTAGTTTTCTTGATGAAAATTCTCACATATAATTAGAGGGGAGATTTATCAAATTTTTCCATTTGAAGGACCATATGGACCACACAATAAGGCCCAAAAAAGTTGTTGATAAAACTGGACCAGCCATGATGATACAATTTATGGGCTCAATCAATAATCCAAAATTTGTTAAAACTCATAAATATACTCTTAAATATAAAAAATAACCATGTATAAAAATTTTAAGGCCCAAATCCACCATAAAGGGGCCCAACTGATGTTTTGAAGTCAATCCCACCATTATGTCTAGGAATTAAAAGAAGCACACAATCCTTGAATTTTCTCTTGACATAGACATCCAATTGTTTTGATATTTTACGGTGTGAAAGACAAGATATAGGTGGAAGACTTTTTAGGATAAATGGTTTGGATTTTATGTCATCTTCCTATCCAAAAACACATTCACATTGTGGAATTTGAAAAGGTGTGGATACAAATGGACAACAACACATTATTTAAAAAAATCCATAACTTTGGCTCCAAAAGTATAATGGACCCCAAATTTTGAGGGTTGAAATTATACATAAATATATAAAAATTTTAAGAAGAAGAAATCTATATATTAGGATTTCTGAATGGACCAATTGGCGAACCAAGTGGAGGGGCATATTTAGAATGAAAACAGACCACCACCTTGGGCTATATATATACACACCTATTCTTTTTGAAAGGGGTTGTAATTTCAAAGAATAATAGGATAAATTTTCTTGACCATATCATTTACAAATTTCTATTAGTACCTTCAAAAATTATGTTTCTACTTTAGATAACATTCCTTGCTCGTTGTTTTCATGTTCTTTTCCATTTGTTTTCATTAGTAATCTTGTAAGTGTTTTCTTTTAATTTTGTTTAAATATTAATGAAAGTTTATTCATAATATCTTATTATCATGTAACTTATGTAGTTTAAAAAAATTACTTCTTTCTCTTTCTCATTGAATCGAAAGTGCATTTTAATTCTGTTCACCATTTGTGTGTGTGTTCGGTGAACAACTCTTTTCTTATCATATTATTTTTATTATATTTTTAATTCATCACCATAAACACATATTACTAGATTATTAACCACCCAAATGTATGAGTAAATATAAAATTGGGTTGATTCATAATTTGAGGATGTTAAATGATTGCGAGCTTTTTCTCGATGAATATTCTTTAGGTTAACATTATGTATGTTAAACTTAAAATGTCCTAGATTAATGACATTTTTTTTAACATGTGTATTCCATGGATTATTGTAAACATAAATAAACTACCATAAAAAATATTTTATTGATATTAGAAACCTTGTTAATTTAAGTATTGGATTAAAGCCTCAACACTTGGGAATTCCGATCAAAATCATCTTGTGAAGCGGGTGTTATTTTAATGAAATATAAGCAAAGATGAAGGATATCATAAAATAAAATACCCAATAATTAACTCACCCTAATATTTATCAAGTTTTTAAATAAAACACCATCCACCAGTATATTTAATTAATCTCGGCAAACAGAACACAATTAAAAGGACAAACAAAATAGAAACAATCAACTCTAAAATTTGGTCTATTACTGAGGATTCGGCCTAAGTACTGCTATACACATTAGAAGAGCATCATACCTTTGAATGGTTGATAGGTGACAGTCATATATGCTTCAAATGACACCGTTGCTGGGGATGGTCCAATCATTAGTCATATTTTTTTATTTTTTTTAAAATCCAAAAAATAAAATAAACCAAAAAAATATGAAAAAACACAAAGAAAAACCCATCTTATCATAAAAATCATAAATATAAAAAACCATAGAGAAAAAATAACCTTCCTCATCCTTTCCAAAATTCTCTGAAATCCTCGTAACTTCCAAAACAATCCATCATATTTTTTTGACCTAGAAATCGAGAAAAATCTTTACTGACTTAGGATGAACATTATAGATAATCAAATCACTCAAGAATCAATAATTTCCCATCCAATTGAACTAGATATGGAAAATCCTGGGGAAAAAATCTTAAAAGAACTTTCTTCCCCTAATATGAATTAATAATGCCTTGGTATTCAATATCCAAATATTGAGGTTGTTTTAAAACTCAAATCGAGTTTGATTCATCTTATACCTCATTTTCATAGGCTAGCCAATGAGGATCCACATCTTCATCTCAAAGAGTTCCAAGTGGTGTGCTCTAACATGAAGCCTCAAGGGGTTTCTAAAGAACAGATCAAACTTCAAGAATTCAATTTATCCCTATATGACTCCTCCAAGTCATGTATCTACTACCTATTTCTTGGTTCCATAACCACATGGAATGACATGAAGGGACTATTCTTAGAGGAATTATTTCATGCTTCTCATACTACTTCTATCTGAAATAAAATAATTGGTATATGTCAATTCCCTAATGAATCACTACATGAGTACTGGGAGAGGTTCAAAAATATTATGGAAAACTTCCCACATCACCAAATCTTTGACCTAATCTTGATAAAATACTTTTATGAAGGGTTATTACCTATGGAGATAACTCTCATTGATGTCGCAAGTGGTGGTTCTCTTGTAGATAAAACTCTTTCATCTTTACAAGATCTCATAATAAATATGGATGAAAACACGCAATAATTTTATACTTGAGCACATTATCAAGTTGAGCAAGTACAAAATAATTAGTCCATAGAGACCAACAAGATGACTGAGTGGATGAGTGAACTTACAAGTCTTGTGAGACAAGTAGCAGTGGCTACCAAAGCCTCAACCTCATCTTCTCAACAATATCTATTCCCTAGACCTATCAAGAATTGTGGAATCTATAGCTCACCAGATCATCCAATTCCATATGTCCAAAACTTCAAGATAAACCATCTAATTATTCTAGTCCAATAGATATCAATGTATCATATACTTAGATGAACACAAACCCTCAACAATCAAGTTAGTTCATTAGAAATTTCAACCAAACCCACTCTAAGCCCTTCTCTTCTACCTATGACCATATATTGAGTTATGGTAATCCCATTTATCATCCTATTCAGTTCCCACATCAAAAACCAATACAATCTCAATATGGTCAAGGTGGTGGTAACATTCAACAAAATTATCCCTTTGTTCCTCAACCTGAATATGGAAATCCTCCTCCTACCCCTTCTAGTTTCCACTATCAATGTGAGACTTCTCAGTTCCCAACCCAATATAATCACTTTACTAAGAACCAAAATCAAGGAAATCCCAATGCGAGACATAAAACTTTTTCCAAGAAACTATGGGAATGTTCTGTGGTAGATCTTACCTCTTTTACCCTTTCTAGGATCAAAAACATTGAGGCAAAAATTGTTCAACTTACATCCCACCTCAGCCATCAGCAATAATCCAATTCCTCCCAACTCCCAACTCAACCATTTCCCAATCTCAAGGGCAATGTAAGTGAAATTTTACTACAATCTAGGAAGAAATTTTCTTTGCCTCATAGTGAATCCTCTAAACCCCATTTAAATGCGGATTCATAAAAAGAAAAGACCAAAAACCTAGAAAAATAAATTGAGGCCACTCCATAACCTCTTTCTATTACTCTAAAAAACCCAGTTCATTTTCCTCAAGTCGTATCTAATCTAAATAAGCACTTTGAACCTGATTCTGAAAAGATTGACATGTTTATACATGTTGAAGTGAACATTCCACTCTTAGATGCCATAAAAAATCCTAATAATGACAAGTTTCTTAAGGAATTGTGCACACATAAGATAAAACTTAGGACCATTGAAAATGTTTCAACACAATAATCCATTCCCATGAAGTGAAAAGATCCATGTACCTTTACAGTTCCATTCCAAATAGGTAGTTAAAACATAAATGATGAACTCATAGACCTAGGTTCCTTAATAAATGTCATGATCAAATCCATCTTCTCCAACCTTGGTCTAGGTCCCTTACACCTAATGAGTATTTTCATCCAGTTATCCAATCAAAGCACTGCAAGTCCTCATAGAATAATTGAGGATGTCCTTGTTTGGGTTAGTGATCTTATCTTCCTAGTCAAATTCTATTTACTTAACATGGAAGGTGATAAAAATTACTTTCAATCTCCTCTGATTCTAGTAAGAACTCTCCTCATGACATCTAGAACCAAAATTGATGTCCATACTGGCATCTTATCCATGGAATTTGGTGACCAATTGGTCAAGTTCAATATTTTTCAATCCATGCAATAACCATCAGAGAATCACTATGTATTCTCTATCCATTAATCTTAAAGTTTTTGTGAGAATGTTCTAAACCATGATCCATCATGTTCTTTTTATTCTAATGATAGATGAGTTTTTGAATTTTTCATCCTCATTAACCAATTCATAAATGGAGAAGTTGATGTTGACATTTCACATGTAAACTCCATCGATCTAAAGGATCTCGAAAAATCTTTGGAATCTCATAAAACCTCTGACATCCACTGCTCCAACTTGTATAGTAATGATTAAAATAAAAAATCTTGTTCATTTGTTGAATCAATTCAGATTATCCAACAATAATCATTTCCTATCCATAATTATAAAAATTATCTTACAAGTCAAGTGAACCGTGATCCAATGTGATTATCTTGTACTGATGGTAGTAATGTTTATGATATTTATTCCCTAATTAATAAAGTGATCACTGGTGAAGTTTAAATTGACAATTATTTGAAAAAAACATTAACATTAATGATATTAAAAAATCTATTCAATCTTATGAATTTACTAATCCTTATTACTGCACATTGGTAAGTGATTAAATAAATGATTTAAAAACAATTGGGATCTCATAATCTGGTTTCATGTTATCTGAACCTTAAATAAATGCACCATCATAATTGAAACATCTTATTAAATTTCAAATCATAGAAATCCATCAATTTATGGATAACATCATTCCTAGAGTTTAAGATCAAATGTAAGATGACAACATTCTCTTTCCACCCCCATTAAATTGAAAACACAACATTAATAATGGGAAGAAATTATCCAATTAACAATCAGGCCTCCCAAAGAAGAACAATTTATAGAAGCACGCTAAGTTGAGAAAATATGGTGGCCACCATCGGAATATGGGTAGTTAACTGCAACTATCCAAATATAGAAAAAATAAATGTAGTGATTCTTGGGAGGCAAACCAAGTTTTCTTTTACTTCTATGAAATTTTAATTTCTTTTAAGTTTTTCATTAAATTAATAACAAATTTTGTTTTTTATTCTCTTTTAGGAAATATAAATTTTCAAAAAACATCAATAGAGAGGAAAAATTCCCCAAGAACCACATCAAATTCCACCAAACCACCTCTGAATGGAGATGACGACCCACCAAATCTAATCTAGGGGCACCTCTTTCCCTTAACTTCCTCTTTCTCTCTTCTTCCCCTTCTATCTCTATCTCTCCCCTCTTTATTCTTCTTTCTCTCTCATTTTTTACCACTTTCCTCATCATTTTTTTTATCTTTCTCTTTTTTGTGAGTGTGTATTTAAAAAAAACTAAAAAAAACACTAAGAAACCTAAAAAAAACAAACAAAAAAAGAGTCATAATTACTCACCATTAACTTTTGAAAATTTGTCTAACCATTTTGGGGAGTCAAAAGACATTTTGTCTATCTATTTTTTTTTGAATTTTCATCATAAATTTGGATAAAGAATATTGTGTAAAAAATAACCTATTTTTAATGCTCAATTTTTGATTTGGAAAATGATCCTTCCCCAACCATGAGGAAAAACATTAACTTTCATGCTAAGGACACCCATAACCATATTTTCATATTGTGTGTTTTCACCCTCGATTATGAGTCTTGTGTTTGCGGACCTTCGAGTTGAATTTACTACTTTAGCATACATTAATATGATATAGGCATTTTATGAGCCACATGAGAATCACAATATCCAAATAGCCTCCCATTACCCTTAAATTGATCCTCCTTTTGAAATCCCTTTCAAGCTTATGAATTTTTTTTTGATAGCCAGATTACAAGACCAAAAGCTTGTCCCACCCAACATCTAAATGGATTTTCATTACATTATTTATTGAAATTTAAGTGTGGGGGGAATGTATTTAATTTTTGGTACATTTTATTTTATTTTCAATGTGTCATCATATTATTGATGGCAAGAATATATTTAAGTGTGGGGGAGATGCTTTCATTTGATGAGTGTCACGAACCAGCCTAGGTACCATGGTAACCCAATAATGAAGACAACCATAACATAGACTAAAGGGAATTCCCAATCCCCATGGGTCAAAGAATAGCACCTTTCATCACATAACATGCAAGTGGGAACAATTTTTCCACCAACAATACAGAAGAAAAATAAACAAGACAGTATGCATAACAAAAGAAACACCACTGGGAGTAATGTACCAGAACACAAAGAGGTATAAAATCCAAAGTACTAAAATGGGAAAATAGCCCCAAGATCCCTAAGGACACAAATCACCAAGACCATAGCCCGAACAGTGTTCCCGATCCCCACGGGTCGACGACTAGCACCTGACATCACATAACATGCAAGTGGGAATTATTTTTCCACCAACAGTGTAGAAGAAAAAGAAACCAGACAATATGCATAATAAAAGAAACTCCACTGGGAGTAATGTACCAGAATACAAAGAGGCATAAAATCTAAAGTACTAAAATAGGAAAATATCCCCAATGTCTCTAAGGACATAACTCACCATGACCAAAGCTCAACAAATGGATCCACCTCCAAGAGATCTCTTCCCTTTGCTCGAACTTGGAATAAGAAAGTCTATAAGAATGCAAAGGAAAAAGTAGGGTGTGAGTCTAAGCCTAGTAGGATACCACCAAAAATTCCATAAGAGATTCCAAATATATATTATCCAAAGAAAAGCTTCCAATTTTTAAATAAACAGTTTTGGAAATTCAAAATCATATTTAAACAAAACATGCTATACATTTTCAAATTATGGAAATAAATATTTTAAGCAATGATTTTACAAATGATGGAATATTTCTAAAACAATGTCTTATGTAAAACACTTATATAAAACAGTTTATATAAATTCAGCAGGCAAGTAATCAGTTCAAACAAACATTGGCATATATTTATATCTCAAATATAAATAAAAAAGTGAGCTACATGGTCATATTCCAAAAGTTAGAATAATATTAACTAGCTATAGGATACCACACTCTCTATTTGAACTCAACAAAATGTGTATACACACATCCCTATGACACTGGAAAAAGGAAACTCATCACCAACCCATCAGGGATGTGACCCTCTGTAAGTATGTTTTAGAACGTTGTCTTAGCATAGAGTGTATCCAAATAACTCATTAACTACCTAAGGTTTGCATTATCTCTTACATTATTGGTGAAATATTTTAAGACTTCTTAAAATACGATGAATCCCATTCTTCCCTTTCAAAAGTGAAATTTCATTCTATTTAAAACCAAACAGGTTTTATTAAAAAACATGTCTTTTTCACAAGATAAAACCACTGGGTTTCTATCAAATACTTCTAATCCATTTTCACTAGTTTGAAATCCATTAAAAAAAATTCTATCATTACAAAATTTATTTCTAAAATTAAATTGAATAATTAAATTGAAATAATTTCCATAAAATCCATAATTTAAATTAAACAATTTAAAACAACTAATTTCCATAAACACATTCAATTTAATGGAATTGGGGTTTTCCAAATTTACATTCCAAAAACCATTTCAAATATCTCGATTCACTGGAATCGAGTTTTTAACAATTTAATTGAAAGAAAATTTGAGAAATTGAATTTAAATAAAAAATTTAAATAAAACAAGCCATACAAGGATAATCAATTTGGATAATCGGAATAGAACCACCTACCTCAAGGTCATTGATGTCAGCGGAAACGATAATACACCCAGTGTGGTTCAATACACCTTATCACAAAATTATTATCATAAGAGTCAAAACACCAAAGCTCAATGTTTTTCAAGGGTTCCTAGAACCAAAAAATCTATTTTATTTCATAGGGAAGTAAAAATATTACACGTGATTAAATTTTCTTTCTCCTGGACAATCTTTGGATTATCTTTTTATGTCAACGCATTCAATTGCAATAAATATCCATAAGAATAATTATAAATCTCATTATATAATTATATCGCTCTATTTTATTTGATAAGGAAAAAATATTGCATGCGATTACAATTTCTCTCTCCCAAATAATCTATGGATTATCTTTTTATGTTAATGCATCCAATCATAGTATTTTCCTCCGAATAATTATAAACGACATTAGATATTATAATATCTTTAGATAAAAATCATAACACATGTGATAACCCTTTATAATTATTCATTGATACTTTAAATAATTATCCTTCGATAAATTATTTTAATAATTATCAGTTGAAAACTCATGATTATCACTTGATTATTCATTGTAATTATCTTTTGATAATTATTTATAATTACCCTTTAATAATATTGAAATCATTGTTTGATAATTATATTAATTATCCTTTGATAAGTTAGTGAAATTATCCTTTAATAAAACAAGTAATTATCCCATGATAATTTCAATAATCCATGTCACATGATAATTACCTTATAATTATCCATTAATAATTTTTTCATAATTATTTACAATAAGACACGTAATTGTCCTTTAATAATTCAAAACAATTATTGTATGAAAATTTTATAAATTATCACTAGATAAAACCATGTGATTATATTTTACAATTTATCCATGTATAATTATTTTATGATAATTTTTCACAAATTATCCATTTATAATTTAGAAATTATCCTTTAATAATTTATTTTCAAAGATCCATTAAAATAAAAAAAAATAATTGAGGAATACCTTTCTTACTTTGAAACAAAAAACATTATTTGATTCTGCACGTCGAGAGGAATTCAACAGTACCGACAACGCGCAATTCCGATAAATAACGAAAAAGTTATTGAATTTAGAAGATTAGGAGAATAATAAATAAATAAATTATTTAAAATAAATAAAATGGAACACTCACGGTTCTTCTTCAACATCCCACTGTGAAAGGGTAATAAAATCCAGGAAAACCACCACCAAGCTTCAAAGTGTTGAACAGTTGTGAAAGAGGGTGTTTTGAGATCATTGGAGGATAAAAAGATCAACCATCAAGAGGAATGAAGACCTACGGTGATTTCAGAACCCTAAAAATACAGCACCGTCAACGCACTTTTAAAACACCCGATTCCAAATGTTAATCAACCCAAAAATTAATAAATAGTCATTAATTTCACCTAATCAATGATTTGCAACAGAAAAGGGTTGAAATGGTGGTGAAATGGAAGTTTTTGAAATAAAAGGTGACCATTAATTTCCTTTCATGTGTAGTGAAGAAGGTGAGATAGTTTTGTTTTATTAAATTTTGTTTAATTATTTAATTAATAAAATTAGTTATTTAACTTAGAAATTAAATAATTCCAAACAAAAAATGCGAAAAAATTCGATTATTTAATAAACCTTAAAACTGTATCAATTAAAACCAGAAATTTAAACACTCATTTTAAACTTCTGTTTCACCAAAAATTCATTGCAGACTCATTTATTTCACCTATTTAAGGCATTTTAACTAAAAACGTTAAAAAAAGTTGAAAAATTAAGGTTTTAGAAATTTAATCGGTCATCAATGGTGGAAATGTCGTTTTGGGGAGAGGATGAACAGTAACATCCATTTTTAATTAAATTATTAAATTTAATTATTTAGCCCAAATATTAAAAGTTACCAAACGTCCATTGCACATAAAAATTATACTCTTTATAAGGTAAACACTCCATTACGGAACCAATTGTGGTCTCATATTTATCAAAAGATGAACTGTTTGAGAGATATTAATGATTTATTTTTCAAAACTCAGATTAAATAATTAATTAAAATAAAAAATGTTATTTTTGCGAGTGAGACATCCAAACGCCCAACACTTACCAAAATTATATCCCTTCCAGGATAAATCCCTTATTCTGGACCCATAAATGGCCTCATATTTCTCAAATTATGAATGATTTGAGAGATATTAATGATTTATTAATGAAAAATTGGAATAATTAATTAATTAAAATAAAAAAGTGTTATTTTTGCGAGAGAGGCATCCAAACACCCAACGCTTACAAATGTTATACCCTGTCTAGGATAAAACCCTCATTCCGGACCCATCAGTGGTCTCAGATATCCCATACGGCACACTGTTTGAGAGATATTTAATTATTTTTAATAAATAATATATTAAATATTATTTAATAACTTTATCTCATAAGAGAGACATCCAAATGTCCTGTGACTTCAAATGTTATACCCCTCCTAGGGTGAACGACATATTTTGGATCTAAAATAGGTCTCAAATTTCTCAAACAATGCATCATTTCAGAGTTATTTAAATATTTTCAATAAAAAGTGCACACTTAATATATTCTATTTAATAATTTCATTCCATCTTTGCCGAGATTTTGCGGGCCTAAAAAACTCATAATTAATCATTGTTTAACTCAGAAAATATTTAATTGAATATTATTAAGTGTTAATTGGGTGTTTTACCATTTTGCGACTTGTTTAACAAAAAAATAGCTTTTCACTGATAAATTATTTTTTTTCCATTTAACCTAATAATAAATTAACCCAAGAAGGTTTAGGAATACCTGAAACAGTAATAAGATGTTAAATCCTCCCCACCATAACAAAATTTTGTCCCTAGAAAGCCTACGAATAAGCCTCCAAAACATATAGACCAGAGGTATCATCCTACCACAAAATACCTTGCTCTCAGAATCAACAACCATGACTGGTCGTACAGTCACTAATAAAACTGGTTTCACTTCAAGATCATGCCAACTCAAAACATGAGCTAAGTCATATAAAAGCTTTCGAAGCTGAGATACATGAAACACATTATCTATCGATGTTAGTTGTGGTGGTAGTGATAAATGGTAAACAAGTTTCCCCACCTAATTAACAACCTCAAAAGATCCCACAAAACTATAAGAAATCATCCCTTGACTCCCAAGCCACTGATGACCCAACCGGGGTGAATCCTTTAAGAATACATGGTCACTAAAACAATTTCTCCAAGTTGAAAAATGTCTTAGTGTTTTTTGGGTGCACAACCTATTATAAATTATGGCAATCCCTCATTATATCCTTCTCTTTCACTAACGGTACTACATAATGGTTTTGATAACACATAACACCCTCTTTGGAGAACAAGCACTAGGTATCAGTCTCCCCACCATAAAGAGAGTCTATAATTCTTACAGAATTCTTCAACAAGTTTATATTTTTGATGAATCATCTCTATAAGAGAAGATGTCAAAGAACCATCAGCTTTCATGGAGGATAGAACCGACACAGCCCAAGGTGACACACTTGAGTGAATAAAGGATTTATTAAGAAAATATTCCAAATGGGACATTAGTTATTTCAGTTCAGTTGGAGCTATTTGGTAAGAGGGAAAATAAACTGGTTGAGTACCGGGAATCAATTCAATGGAAAACTCAACCTCTCTTACCAGTGGTAAACTAGAAAAAATCATGAAGAAACATGATTGGAAACTCGATGAAAACGTGTAACAACAAGAGATTTTATGAGAATTATTATTTCTAATTTCATTGATGTCTTGTGTTGTACGCTACACCAAATTTAGCTTGTGCTATACGCAACACTGTATTAGCTTGCAGTATACGCAACACTATTGTCGGCTCGTGTTACACACAATTTCAAGTTTGTTTTGTAGAAATTATTCTATGAAACATTAATTATAGATTTTGTTTAATGTATAAATGAAATAAGTTTTAATTATGTTATACGCAACAAAAAAGTGAGCTTTTACTACACACAAACTTGACTTGGATTGCGTTACACGCAATCACGACCTTCCTCGATAGCCTGTGTAGTACGCAATATCGAGTTTCACTAAACAACAATATATTGTTATAATATTATTATGGACTAACCGTTATGAATATTATTAACTAAAATTTGAATTTTATTAAATTATTATTCATCTTACACATTTTATAGAACATCTTATGAGAACAAAATAATTTTTTCGAGTAAAATATGTATTTTTAAAAAAATGCAGTTTTGCCGCCTTTTGATGGCGCATACACATTAAATCTAGTTTTTGACATGTTTATAAGTTAAATTTGAAAAAATAAAATTCTTCTTTGGAATAATGATATAAAAATTTACTTTGGATACATTTTTCATATTATTCTGATAACTTTCATATTTTAATATATAGTAAAAAAACGCTATATTTTAATTAAAAACAACTTTTTTCATCGTAATAATTTATATGGTTAAATTATAATATTTAATGGTTTTAAAGTATAAATAGAATAAATTTTTACCATTTAATATAATGTATGTCATTATCATTGATTTTACATTGAATTCATAGGTAAAATCATTTCAATCTTTTGCAATGTTTTAACTTTTAAAACTCTTTTTCTTAACAACAGGATTAATTTTAAATTAATTTCTGCAAATTTAGTGATTTGAATTTGGAAAAATTTATTTCATATTTGGAATCATTAGGTCCAAATTATGTTAATAAGTTACTTTTTATTTTTAGTCATTATGAATAGTAACTACGGTAAATTTTATTTACCATAGTTAAAGGTAAATCGGGTAATTAAGGGTAAATATAATATTAGAAAATTACCCTAACACTTGTCCTAATATAATTTGATGATTATATTTTACCCTAAATCATACTTGGGTCGAAATAGAATCTAATGTAACCCACTTGTATTTGATTAAGACCTTTTATTTATTTTATTTAAAGGAAAGTGAAATGTCTCACTCAAACTTTAATAATTAGATTATTTTTAATATAAGGTTATACATAATATAAGTTCGATTATAAATACTCATTTTAAATCTAAAAAGTTTTTATTTATCATGGTAATTTATTTGTAATTTTTAAGAAATATTCAATTACCTAAATAGCTTATACATTAATGATGAAGAAATTATTTATTTAGTGAAAAATCAATAATATAGTTTTTATTAAAATAACAATACCTATCAAAAGGACCAGAAACTTGACCAAACATTATTGGTCAAGTATATCTATACCCTAAGAATACAAGGGTCTATTTGTGGACCATTTGGATCCTTATAAAACCAATTAGGACATTTATATTATTTTATTTTAAATGATGTCAAAGATGTCACCTTCAAAATTTAATAAATATAACAATTTAAATGTTGCTATTTTAAGATGATAAATTCGAGTAAAAGTATTATTATAAAATCTATGTGATTTATCTTCATCATAGGATTTTATTTTTAATTTTATTCAACAAATAAGTATATTAAATAATTATACAAAAATATTGTACAAATTATTTTATTAAGAGATATACCAAATAAATGGTTTTAAAAATATTAAAATAAATATTATATGAACTATTTAATGTTCTCCACGAATTTTCTTGAAAAATTTGACATGTTAGGAATCTATTAAATATTTTTTTTAGAATATATCCTATGTGTGGATTTTATTTAAATTAAAATAAATGAATAATGTAAAAATTGACACTATTGTTATTTTATAAAAATAACATATTATAAAATTGTTTAAAAATCATAAAAATATTTAAAAATTATAAATTAAAATTTATATGGTCTAAAATTTCATAAATTATCTAATTATAGACAATTAAAATCACATAAGTAATTATTTATAACAATTTAAAAATTAGAATCTTATTACCACAAATAAAATTAAATAGATTAAATAAGGATAAATCATGTTGATAATATTTAAAATAAATTACAAACTGGTCTAAATTTTAATTTTTGATGATATTACAACCCTATCTCATCTAATATTTGTATTTGAGTCATTTTCGGAGGTTTTCAAGTGAGGTTGAATTTATTATAAATTAATATTTCTTATGTTACCAAAGGTGACCCTCTCCTCCCTTATAAAAAGGGAACCCCTTCCCTCTTCTCTTCACACCCTTTTGAGATTTGAAGCTCGGCCAAACCCTACCATTTCCTATTCTAAACCTCTCTAGTTATATCATATTGGTTCTGGACTTCTCAAAAGACCAACTCTAGTGCCCTAAGAAGAAGTTTAAAGGAGGTGCGTCGAGGAAGAGGAGGTTTGAATATTTATGAAGCATATAAGACCTAAGTTAAGGGATAAATTTTCCAATATCATTTTTATATGAGATTGTTTATTCATAAGTATTTACTAGGGTTATTGTTATCATCCATTTCCATGTTTTCTAAAAGTGTTTTTATGTATGTTTAAAGTCCTTTTTACCCATTTTTTACTTTTACCACATGTTATGAAAGGAATATTTCTTTTGTTTACCATATGAGGAATTTTTGACTTTTCTGAAAAAAGTGTGACAAGAATGTTTTTTTAACTTATACAACATGAACAGATTTTTACGGTTTAATAAAGCCTTATTTTCATGAAGATTACTCAACAAGATTTCATGATTATTTTCAACAAAATCCTTTTCTTTTAAAATTTCAAGGCATTTTGTGAAAAGAAAATGATTTTGAAAAAGAAAGAATATTTTCCTCAAGAATTAATTTCATGTGTTTTATCAAAACCATTTTCCATATAAGGTGACATTATTTCAATGTGTATGTTTCAAGTATAATGTCTCTATGATTTACATTGTTTCACTTTTATTATGATGAAATGATATCCATTTTTTTGTATGGATTATGTTATGATGGGATGATGTTTATGTTGGGTTCTCACTTTCCCTTTAAAAGTGTTTGAAAGTAAAAAATAATGTTGGTGTGGGATGATGTTTATGAAACCCATTTTATACTTTGGGTAATGATGAATGATTTATGTTCATGTTGTGGCACAAGTAAGAATGATTTCATTATTAGATTGGTGGGACCTATATCTCCCGCCAATGCATTGGGTAAAAATTTATATCTCATGAGATAGACATGGCTGGAACGGTAAGTTAATCCGGTTCAGTGTTACAGGACTGGAACGAGGAGTGAACTCGATTCAGAAATGGACTTTGTCTACAAAGATGGTCTTGGAAACAATTCCTTGGATACTATGGAAATAATATCATGTGCTTAATGGTTTTCCACAATTACATGATTTATTCCCATGCTATTTTATGATTATTTATGTTCCATTACGATCTATGCCTTATGTACTGCCATGTTTTATGTCATTGCTCAAGATTTTGATGTTTAAACATTATGTTCATGTTTTTAAGTTCAAATGTATATGGTTTATTTTATTTTCTCCATGATTACCCTTACTGAGAATTTGAGATCATCCTTTATATGTTTTCTTTTCCCCAGGATACAAAGAAAGGTTTTAGGTAAGAAAACAAAAGGGAAAGATCTTTATGGAAGATGTTGAAGTTCTTTCACCATGATTAGAAGATTATGTTCTGAGTTTCCAAAGACACTAAACTATTATGGTCCTTGAGTGTTGGTTTTTTTTATATATTAAGTATTCTGAAAAAGTAATGTAATGTTTATGTACGTCAAGTTTGGGGTCTCTACAGTTGGTATCCGAGGAAATGTTTAGTCAACCTTTGGAAACTAGGATGCGAAAACTTTAGTGAGATCCCTAGAGATATTTCTAAGGTATGTCTAGGGATGTCCCTAAGGTTAATTATAACTATAGTTTATAGTCCTAGGATTACAGTAACGATCATAGAATTAAACCTAAGATGTTAGATATTGAAGGTACTCCCCCTTTATTATGTTGTTTTCCTAGCATGATTTTCCCTCTCACACTATTCTTTTTGGGTTTTAGACAATGGTTGGAACCCTAAGGAACCATGTTGATCAATGTAATAGACAATGCAATGATTGCCCTCCTGAACAAACCAATGTTATGGGAGATGGAGTACAAAATCTTTTTGCTATAATTACACATGCTATGAATCATTCTGGACTTCCAAATTAGTAGAGAAGGGAACAATATTCTATTAAGTCCTTCATGAGGAAACGTCCACATTCTTTCAGTGGGTCTTCTAATCCACTTGTTAATGAACAATGGATTAGTACCATTGAAAAGATATTTTCCATACTTCTCTGTTCAGAGCATGAAAAATTCATTTTGGCTATTTTCCATTTAGAAGGTGAAGCAGACCAGTGGTGGAATCTAATTAAGAATACAAGGCCCCAAGATGAAATTGAATCCATGGAATGGGACGAGTTCAAGAACTTGTTTTTCAATAAGTACTTCCCTCATATTATTCAAAAAAATATGGAAAATGAGTTCCTCGAGATTAAGCAAAAGGATGATGAATCTGTTGGCATATATGAGTAGCATTTTACACGGCTTGCAAGGTATGCATCTGGATTTATCATCCAACATGAAAGAAAAGGTGATCGATTATTTAGTGGCTTAAAACCAAGTCTTTGAAGGGAAATAACGATAAGAGACTTCAGTAGATATGAAGAAATTGTGCGTTGTGCTATCAAGGTAGAACTGGAAGTTGGTGTTACATATACAGCTCGCGGTTTTGACAAGAAACGAAAGATGGAGTTCAAGAAGAAATCTCAGAATAATGGTGAAAAGAAGATGAATGTTTCTTTATGATCAAAGTGTGGAAAGAATCATGGTGGAGATTGACTAAAAGGTACTAGAAAATGTTTTAAGTGTGAAAAATAAGGTCATAGAGTAGTTTAGTATTGAAGTAATGGGGAAAAGGTAGCTAATGATGTGAATAGATAAAAGAATACAGAGAACTCTCCACCAAAACTTCAATGCTTCAAGTGCAAGGAAAAGGGGAATTATGCTAATCAATGCCCTAATCCAAGGGTTAATGATGATCGAAGTGAGAAACCTCTTAAGGCAATGGATAAAGGGAAGTCACATGCGATCACTATTTGTGATGTTGAGTATGAAAACGATGTGGTGGAATGAATAAGTGTTTATGTAACGGGATTCCGAGATAATGTTGTGGAACCTCATTTAAAGTATCATGGAATATTGAAATATCAATGTGTTGGATCATTGTGGTTTTTAGTAATTTTATGGTACCAGTAACCATGAAAATTGATTGAAATATTTTTGGAAAGAAGTTGAAATATGCATAATGAAGGGATATGGAGAAAATAATATGTATGATAGTATTCATGAGCTCATGACTGATATAAGGAAAAAGTTATATCATGGTTTGAGTATATAGAAATTTTGGGATTTTGGTATGTGGAAAGAGTTACCTTTTGACAACATTAATGTTTTCAATATGGTTCTATGGTAGTTTATGTTTCAAGATAATATATGATTAAGGTATTCACATGTTTGGAATGCGATCAACAAAATATATCTGGGATAAATGATGGTATTCACATGCTTAGTAGATGACATTTCTAGTAATTTTTTTCTTTATACCATGAGCTTAGATAGAAGTATTTTGGATAAGCCTAAATATTGGAATGGATTATGTTGTACATAAGTTATTATTGTATAAGGATAGAACTTTTTTTGACATTATTGATGGGATGTTATAATAATGTAGTTTTAGAAAAAAAAGACAACCTGCAGGATGGGCGACAACCCATCTCGTCGGACAAGGCTATGGGAATCAAACCCACAATCAAAGTGCGGCAGGCCTTTATTGCCTAACACTGGCCTACAGGAAGTCCCTTGTTAGAAGAAACTAGTTTTATTTTATTAATCGGTATGATAGATGAAGTATAAGTCCATTTTTGGAATCTTATACGATTAACCTCACCATAGATGGACTTATGTATATGTGATAACTTTTTCTACCCTTCTGTTTGAGACAGATGGAATGAACCATCATTCCATCACATGATCTGCTAACACTTCAAGAATGAAAAATTCAACTTCATTTATTTAAGAGATGAAGTGGAAATTTTTCAAGGCACGAACAACGGTGAGATTGTACCGAAATAAAGTAAGTATTTCTTCTTATTCAAATTCTTCAACTTTAGGGAAATGATCTTGAAAACCAAAAATGTTTTCATAGTGTCCTCATATATGATGAATCATATGGTACCTTAAATCATCAAAAATTTATGGCTTTGTGATTGTTGGATTTTTCATATCCATGTCCTCTACCACTCTCCATCAGAACTTGATGGTTAAATTTTTCTTCCATATCCATACTTCCACCTATGTTCTCATATATGGAAACCTAGTGATGAGTTAATTTGGGTAACCATTATGTTTCATACTTCACCTTTTAAAATTAATTTTTAGTATTCCTTTTTATGATGTGGGTTTTATGAAAGAAAATTGAAGTAGCATACCATTTATAACCCCGACGAATTTCGAGGGTGAAATTCATTTTAAGGGGGGTAGAATGTAACAAACCGAGATTTTATGAGAATTATTAATTTTAATTTCATTGATGTCTTGTGTTGTACACTACACCAAATTTAGTTTGTGCTATATGCAATACTGTATTATCTTGCAGTATACACAACACTATTCTTGGCTCGTGTTACACACAATTTCGTGTTTGTTTGGTAGAAATTATTCTACGCAACATTAAGTATAGATTTTTTAATGTATAAATGAAATAAGTTTTAATTATTTTATAATAAACAACAACGGGAGCTTGCACTACACACAACCTTGACTTGGCTTGCGTTACACGCAATCACGACCTTCCTCGATAGTGTGTGTAGTACGCAATATTGGGTTTCACTAAACAATGATATATTGTTATAGTATTATTATGGAATAGCCGTTATGAATAATATTAACTAAATTTTGAATGTTATAACATTATTATTCATCTTAAACACTTTCTAGAATATCGTATGAAAACAAAATAATTTTTTTGAGTAAAATACGTATTTTTCAAAAAATGCAGTTTTGCCTCCTTTTGATGGTACATTCACTTTAAATCTATTTTCTGACATGTTTATAAGTTCAATTTTAAAAAATAAAATTCTTATTTGGAATCATTATATAAAAATTTACTTTGGATAATTTTTTCATATTATTCTGATAACTTTCATATTTTAATGAATAATAAAAACATGCTATATTTTAATTAAAAACAACTTTTTTCATCGTAATAATTTATATGGTTAAATTATAATATTTAATGGTTTTAAAGTATAAATATAATAAATTTTTACCATTTAATATAATTTATGTCATTATCATGGATTTTACATTGAATTCATAGGTAAAATCATTTCAATCTTTTGCAATGTTTTTACTTTTAAAACTCGTTTTCTTAACAATGAGATTGATTTTAAATTAATTTCTGAAAATTATGTGATTTGAATTTTGAAATATTTATTTCATATTTGGAATCATTATGTCTAAATTATGTTAATAAGTTACTTTTTATTTCTAGTCATTATTAATAGTAACTACGGTAAATTTTATTTACCATAGTTAAATGTAAATCGGGTAATTAAGGGTAAATATAATATTATAAAATTACCCTAACACTTGTCCTAATATAATTAGATGATTATATTTTACCCTAAATCATACTTGGGTCAAAATGAAATCTAATGTAACCCACTTGTATTTGATTAAGACCTTTTATTTATTTTATTTAAAGGAAATTGAAATGTCTCACTCAAACTTTAATAATTAGATTATTTTTAATATAAGATTATATAGAATATAAATTCGATTATAAATACTCATTTGAAATCTAAAAAGTTTTTATTTATCATGGTAATTTATTTGTAATTTTTAAGAAATATTTAATTACCTTAATAGCTTATACATTAATGATGAAGAAATTATTTATTTAGTGAAAAATCAATAAAATAGTTTTTATTAAAATAACAATACCTATAAAAAGGACCAGAAACTTGAAAAAACATTATTGGTCGAGTATATCTATACCCTAATCATCCAAGGGTCAATTTGTGGACCATTTTGATCCTTATAAAACCGATTAAGATATTTATATTATATTATTTTAAATGATATCAAAGTTGACACCTTCATAATTTAATAAATATAACAATTTAAATTTTTAGATTTTAAGATGATAAATTCGAGTAAAAGTATTATTATAAAATATATGAGATTTATATTCATCATAGGATTTTATTTTTAATTTTTATGCAACAAATAAGTATATTAAATAATTATACATAAATGTTGTACTAATTATTTTATTAAGAGGTATACAAAATAAATGGTTTTAAAAATATTAAAATAAATATTATATGAACTATTTAATGTGCTCCACGAATTTTATAGTAAACTTTGACATGTTATGAATCTATTAAATATTTTTGTTATAATATATCCTCTGTGTGGTTTTTTTTTAAATTAAAATAAATAAATAATGTCAAAATTGACACTATTGTTATTTTATAAAAATAACATATTATAAAATTGTTTAAAAATCACAAAAATAATTAAAAATTTAAAATTAAAAATTATAAGGTCTAAAATGTCATAAATTATCCAATTATGGACAATTCACAACACATAAGTAATTATTTATAACAATTCAAAAATTAGAATCTTATTACCACAAATAAAATTAAATAGATTAAATAAGGATAAATCAAGTGGATAATGTTTAAAATAAATTTCCAACATGTCTAAATTTTTTTGGTTTATGATATTACAACCCTATCTCATATAATCTTCGTATTTGAGTCATTTTTGGAGGTTTTTAATTGAGGTTGAATTTATTATAAATTAATATTTCTTATGTTACCAAAGGTGCCCCTCTCCTCCCTTATAAAAAGGGAACCCCTTCCCTCTTCTCTTCACACCCTTTTGAGCCTTGAATCTCGGACAACCCCTACCATTTACTCTTCTCAACCTCTCTATTTATATCATATTGGTTCTGGTCTTCTCAAAAGACCAACTCTAGTGCCCTAAGAAGAAGTTTAAAGGAGGTGCGTCGAGGAAGAGGAGGTTCAGATACGTACAAAGCATATCAGACCTAAGGTAATAGATAACTTTTCCAATATCATTTTTATCTAATATTGTTTATTCATAAGTATTTACTAGGGTTAATGTTATCATCCATTTCCATGTTTTCTAAAAGTGTTTTTATGTATGTTTAAAGTCCTTTTTACCCATTTTTGACTTTTACCACATGTTATGGATGGAATATTTATTTTGTTTACCATATGAGGAACCTTTTGAATTTTCTGACCAAAGTATGAGGAGAATGTTTTTTTAACATATATAGAATGAAATAATTTTTATGGTTTCATAACGCCTTATTTTCATGAAGCTTACTCAACAAGATTTCATGATTATTTTCAACAAAATCCTTTTCTTTTAAAATTTCATGGCATTTTGTGAAAAGAAAATGATTTTGAAGAAGAAAGGTTATTTTCCTCAAGAATTAATTTCAAGTGTTTTATCAAAACCATTTTCCATATAAGATGGAATTATTTCATATGTGTATGTTTCTAGTATAATGTCTCTATGATTTACATGGTTTCACTTTTCTTATGATGAAATGATATCGATTTTTTGTATGGATTATGTTATGGTGGGATGATGTTTATGAAACCCATTTTTTACTTTGGGTAATGATGAATGATTATGTTCATGTTGTGCCACAAGTAAGAATGATTTAATCATGAGATGGGTGAGACCTATATCTCCCTCCAATGCATTGGGTAAAGATTTATATCTCATGAGATAGACATGGCTGGAATGGTAAGTTAATCCAGTTCAGTGTTACCGGACTGGAACGAGGAGTGAACTCGATTCAAAAATGAACTTTGTCCACTAAGATGGTCTTGTCAGCAATTCCTTGTATACTATGGAAATCATATCATGTTCTTAATGGTTTTCACCAATTACATGATTTATTCCCATGATATTTTATGATGATTTATGTTCCATTATGATCTATGCCTTATGTACTTCCATGTTTTATGTCATTGCTCAAGATTTTTATGTTTAAACATTATGTTCATGTTTTTAAGTTCAAATGTATATGTTTTGTTTGATTTTCTCCATGATTACCCTTACTGAGCATTTGAGCTCACCATTTATATGTTTTCTTTTCCCCAGGGTATAAAGAAAGGTTTTAGGTAAGAAAAAAAGGGGAAGATCTTTATGGGAGATGTTGAAGATCTTTCCCCATGATTAGAAGATTATGTTCCGAGTTTCCAAAGACACTAAACTATTATGGTCCTTGAGTATTGGTTTTTGTTATGTATTAAGTATTCCTCAAAAGTAATGTAATGTCCATGTAAGTTAAGTTTGGGGTCTCTACACAATGGGAGGGAGACCAGTGCTCCAAATCAAAAATAAAACACTAATATTACAATCCCCAACTCGTGATAAGAAGGTCTGGCCCTGCTCGAACTCGGGTCCATTATTCTTGAAAGGAAAGTGACACACTACTTGATGTGGTAAGGAAGACCCAACAAAGATAATAATATACTCGAGATTTATTGGCAAAAATCCAATCCGTCCCGAATATGACGTCAAGAGATTTCATGTCGAGTACCAGAAAACTCCAAGCAAGTTTGACATCTGATAGAGGGAATACCCAAGCAAGACTATGGAGAACCTTCTCTCTCATCATGCCAAGTGGTGTATTAATATCCATTTCATAGGATAAAATCTCCATAGGAAGATTAATAAGATTAATGATATGGGTTAAAAAAAAACGAGTGAGATGCACTAGTATCAAATAGAGCAGTAACTAAAGACGAAGCTATAGTAATAATACCTATCACGGTCGTTGGACCTCTATCATCTTCCTCTAGAGACTCTTTCACTGTGTGAAGAATCTTCGTTCTAGATTCTTGTGGATGGAAACTTTTTGTACGTGAAGAATTTGATTGACCCATAGTTTTTGAAGGTTCTAATGATCTCACCTCAACTAGATTTAGATCCATAACATGATTCACTCGCTGAGGTTCATCAGAAGCCTCCTCCTAGATCTGATTCACAAGTCTTCTCTAGAAAATTTAGTTACACAACATCAGCCTTTAATAGGAAGAATTTAGATTAACACTTAGACTGAGTAACGAGAGAAATAATTCTCAATAGAAGGAACAAACATGATTTGGATTTCACTCTAACCAAATCACAATAGGGAAAAGATTGGAACTACTCCCCAAGATGTCTTTCCCTAACCACCCCTGGTGACTTAAGGTTCATTGCGGTGAGAGTTGGCTAGACACTCAATCACAACTACCTCCTAAGTCCCGACAAGATTTCACAAATGTATACTAAATTCAAGACAAAGGGTCAATCTTCCTTTGATACCATTTTGTCACGAACCATCCCGGGTACCCTGGTAACCCGATAACCAAGCCAGTCCTGACATACCCCAAAGGGCATCCCCGATCCCCACAGGTTGGCAACTAGCACTTGACATCACATAACATGCAAGTGGGAACAATTTGTCCACCAACAATGTAGAAGAAAAAGAAACAAGATAGTATGCATAAAAAAAACTCCACTGGGAGTAATGTACTAGAATACAAAAAGGCATAAAAGCTAAAGTACTAAAATGGGAAAATATCCCCAAGGTCCCTAAGGAAATAACTCACCAATACCAAAGATCAACAGCTTGATCCACCTCCAAGAGATCCCTTCCCTTTGCTCGAACCTGGAAGAAGAAAGTCTACAAACACTCGAAGGCAAAAGTAGGGTGTGAGCCTAATATTAGTAGGATACCACCAAAGATTCCATAACAGATGATAAATATAGATTATCCAAACAAAAGCTTCCAATTTTCAAATAAACGGGTTTGGTAATTCAAAATCATATTTAAACAAAACATGATATACATTTTCAAATGATAGAAATAAATATTTTAAGAAATGATTTTACAAATGATGGAATATTTCTAAAAATATGGCTTATGTAAAACACTTATATAAAACAGTTTATATAAATTCAGCAAGCATGTAAGCAGTTCAAACAAGCATTGGCATACATTTATATCTCAAATATAAATAAACAAGCGAGAAACATGGTCATCTTCCAAAAGGTATGATAGTATTGACCAATTATAGGATTCCAAACTCTCTATTTGAACTAAAAAAATGTGTATACACACGTCCCTATGACACCGGCCAAAGGAGACTCGTCACCACCCTATCGAGGATATGACCCACCACAAACATGTTTTAGAATGTTGTCATAGTGTAGAGTGTATCCAAATAACTCACTAACTACCCAAGGCTTTCATGAGCTCTTACATTATGGGAGAACTATTTTAAGAATTCTTAAAATACGATCAATCTCATTATTCCATTTCAAAATTTCAATTTCTTTCCATTTAAAACCAAACAGGTTTTATTAAAAAACATGCCTTTTTTACAAGATAAAACCACTAGGTTTCTATCAAATAATTTTAAGCCATTTCACCAGTTTGAAATCCATTCAAAACCAATTCCATCATTACAAAATTTATTTCCACAATTAAATTAAACAATTTAATCAAAATCATTTCCATCAAATCTATAATTTAAATTCAACAATTTAAATCATCCTATTTTCATAAACACACTCAATTCAATGAAATTTGGTTTTTCTAAATTTCAATTCCAAAACCATTTCAAATATCTCGATTCACTAGAATTGAGTTTTTATCAATTTAATTGAAATAAAATTTGAGAAATTGAATTTAAATCCACAATTGAAATAAATCAATCAATACAAGGATAATTAATTTGGATAATCGGAATGGAACCACCTACCTCAAGGTCATCGATGTTAGTGGAAAAGATAATCCATCCAGTGTGGTTCAATACACCTTCTCAAGAAATTATTATCATAAGCGTCGACACACCAAAGATCAATGTTCACCAAAGGTTCCTAGAACCAAAACATCTATTTTATTTCACAAGTAAAAATATTACACATGATTACATTTTCTCTCTCCTGGATAATCTTTGGATTATCGTTTTATGTTAATGCATTCAATAGTAAGAAATATCCATAAGAATAATTATAATATTCTTATATAATTATATCCCTCTATTTTATTTGACAAGGGAAAAAAATATTACATGTGATTAAAATTTATCTCTCTAGGATAATCTCTAGATTATCGTTTTATGTTAACGCATGAAATCGTAGTATTTTTCTCGGAATAATTATAAACCACATTCGATATTATAATATATTTAGATTAAAGCGATAAAACATGTGGTAACCCTTTATAGTTATTCTTTGATAATTTAAATAATTATCATTTGATAAATTCTTTTAATAATTATCATTTGAAAAACTCATGATTATCACTTGATTATTCATTGTAATTATCTTTTGATAATTATTTATAATTACCCTTTGATAATCTTGAAATCATTGTTTGATAATTATATTAATTATCCTTTGATAATTTAGTGAAATTATCCTTTAATAAAACAAGTAATTATCCCATGATAATTTCAATAATCCATGTCACATGATATTTACCTTATAATTATCCATTAATATTTTTTTAATAATTATTTACAATAAGACGTGTAATTTTCCTTTAATAATTCAAAACAATTATTGTATGAAAATTTTATAAATTATCTCTAGATAAAACCATGTGATTATATTTTATAATTTATCCATGTATCATTATTTTATGATAATTTTTCACAAATTATCCATTTATAATTTAGAAATTATCTTTTAATAATTTATTTTCAAAGATCCATTAAAATGTGAAAAAAAATCTAGGAATACCTTACTACATTCAGAACAAAAAAAAATTATTTAATTTTGCTCATTGAGAAAAATTCAACGGTACCGACGACGCACAATTCCGATCAATAACGAAAAAGTTATTGAATTTAGAAGATTTGGAGAATAATAAATAAATTAAATAAATTAAATAAATAAAATGGAACACTCACGGTTCTTATTCAACCTCCTGCTGCATAAGGGTAAGAAAATCCAGGAAAATCACTGCCAAGCTTCATAGTGTTGAACGGTTGTGCAAGAGGGTGTTTTGAGATCATCAGATGATAAAAAGATCGACCAAAAAGAAGAATCAAGACATACAGTGATTTTAGAACCCTAAAAATGAAGCACCCTCAACACACTTTTAAAAAACCTAATTCTAAATGTTAATGAACCCAAAAATTAATACGGAGTCAGCAATTTCTCCTAATCAATGATTTGCAATAAAAACAGGTTGAAACAGTGGTGAAATAGAAGTTTTGGAAATCAAATGCGACCAATAATGACCATTCGCATGCGGTGAAGAAGGTGAGATAGTTTTGTTTTATTAAATTTGGTTTAATTATTAAATTAATAAAATTAGTTATTTAACTTAAAAATTAAATTATACCAATCAACGAATGTGAACAAATTTGATTATTTAATAAACCCCAAAACTGGATCAATTAAAACCACCAATTTAGCACTTGTTTTAATCTTCCCTTTCACCCAAAATTCATTGCAGACTCATTTATTTCACCCATTTAAGGCATTGCAACTGAAACCATTCAAAACAGTTGAAAAATTAAGATTTTAGAAAGTTAATCGGTCATCAATGGTGGAAACTCTATTTTGAGGAGAGGATAAATAATAACATCCATTCTTAATTAAATTATTAAATTTAATTATTTAACCAAAATATTAAAAGTTACCAAACATCCATTGCACATAAAAATTATACTTTTTCTAAAGTAAAAACTCTATTTAGGACCCAATGGTGGTCTCAGATTTATCAAATGATGAACTGTTTGAGAGATATTAATGATTTATTATTTAAAACTCATATTAAATAATTAATTAAAATAAAAATGGTTATTTTTGCGAGAGAGACATCCAAACACCCGACGCTTATCAATGTTATACCACATCTAGGGTAAACCCCGCATTACAGACCCATATGTGGCCTAATATTTCTCAAACGATGAATTTTTTGAGATATATTAATGATTTGTTAATGAAAAATATGAATAATTAATTAATTAAAATAAAAGGGTTATTTTTGTGAGCAAGGCATACAAACACTCGACACTTACAAATGTTATACCCCATCTCAGGTAAACCCCTCATTTCAGACCCATTGGTGGTCTCAGATTTCCCATACGACGCACCATTTGAAATATATTTAATTATTTTTAATAAATAATATATTAAATATTATTTAATAACTTTATATCACAAGCGAGACATCCTAATGTCCCACCCCTTCAAATTTTATAACCCCCTAGGGTAAATGACATATTTAAGATATATCAGAGGTCTCATATTTCTCAACTGACACATCGTTTTGGAGTTATTTAAATGTTTTGTATAAAAAGTGTACACTTAATATATTCTATTTAATAATTTTATTTCGTCTTCACTGAGCTTTTACGGGCCTAAAAAACTCATACTTACTTATTTTTTAACTCAGAAAATATTTAATTGAATATTATGGAGTGTTAATTGGGAGTTTTACCATTCCGCGACTTGTTTAACAAAAACACAACTTTTCACTGATAAACCATTTTTTTCTATTTAACGTAATAATAAATTAACCCAAGAAGGTTTAGGAATACCTGAAACAGTAACGAGATTTTACAAACTCTCCACCATAGCAACTTTCTGTCCCCAGAAAGCCTATGAAGAAGCCTCCAAAACATATGGACCATAGGTATCATCCTACCATGAATTACCTTGGTCTCAAAATCAACAACCATGATTGTTGGTACAATCAATAATAAAATAGGTTTCACTTCATGATCATGCCAACTTAGAACATGATATGGTTGAGATAAAAGCTTTTGTAGCTAAGATACATGAAACACATTATCTATCGATGTCAGTTGCGGTGGTAGTGATAAATGGTAAACAACATTTCCCACTTAATCAAGAACCTCAAAAGATCCCACAAAATAAGGAGCAAGATTCCCTTGCCTCCCAAGCCATCCATGACCCAACCGGGGTCAATCCATTAAGAATACATGGTTACCAAAACTATTGCTTTAAGTTATGGAACATCTTAGTGCTTCCTGGGTTCACAACCTATTATAAATTATGGCAACCCCCCATTACAACATTCCTTTTCACTAACGGTGAAACATAATGGTTCTAATAACACATAACACCTTCTTGGGAGAATGAACACTAGGTATCAGTCTCCCCACTATAAAGAGAGTCTCTAATGATTACAGAATTCATCAAGAAGTTTCTGTTCTTGATGAATCAACTCTAGAAGAGAAGATGTCAGAGAACCATCAGCTTTCATAGAGGATAGAACTGACGCCGCCCAAGGGGACACACTTGGGTGAATAAAGGCTTTCTTAAGAAAATCTTCCAACTGGGACATTAGTGCTTTCAGTTTAGTTGGAGCCATTTGGTAATAGGTAAAATAAACTGTTTGAGTACTGAGCATCAAGTCAATGGAAAAATCAAACTCTCTTACCAATGGTAAACTAGAAAAAAATCATATAGAAACACAATTGGAAACTCGACGACAATTGGAGGGAGACCACTGCTGAAAATCAGAAGAAAACACTAATATTACAATCCCCAACTCTAGATAAGAAGGTTTGGCCCTACTAGACCTTAGGTACATTCTTCTTGAAAGACAACTGACACAACACTCAGTGTGGTAAGGTAGACCCATCAAAGATAACAATCAATTTGAGATTTATTGGAAATGAGCCAATCTATCCCAAATATGACATTAAGAGATTTCATGTTGAGTACCAGAAAACTCCAGGAAAGTTTGACATCTGATAGGGAGAAGACACAAGAATGACTATGGAGACCCTGTCCTCTCATCACGCCAAGGGGTGTATTAATATCCATTGCACAGGATAAAAGATCCATTTGAATATTAAGAAGATTAATGATATGGGTTGAAAAAAAATGAGTGAGATACACCAGTATCAAATAGAGCAGTAACTAAAGACGAAGTCGTTGGACCTGTATCAACTTCCTCTAGAGACTCTTTCACTGCGTGAAGAAGCTTCATTTTTTATGCCTATGGATAGAACCTTTTTGTACGTGAAGCATTTGATTTCCCAACTGTTTTTGAAGGTTGTAATGATATCACCCAAACTAGATTTAGATCCACAACACGATTCGATCGCTGAGGTTCAACATCATCCTCCTCCTAGATCGTATTCACAAGTCTTTTTGGGGGCATTTAGTTACATAACATCTTCCTTCAATACGAAGACATTAGATGAACACTCAGACTGAGTAACGAGAGAAATTATTCTCAACAGAAGGAACAACCATGATTTGGATTCCACTCTAACCAAATCACAAGAGGGAAAATACTGGAACTACACCAAATTATTTCTTTGCCTAACGACCCCTGGTGACTTAATGTTCATTGCGGTGGGAGCTGGCTAGACACTCAATCGCAACTACCTCCTAAGTCCCGACAAGATTTCAAAAATGCATACTGACTTCAAGACAAAGGCTCAATCTCACTTTGATACCATTTTGTTATGATCCAGCCTGGGTACCTGGGTAACCTGATAACCAAGACATCCCTGACATATCCCGAAGGGTGTTCTCGATCCCCACGAGTTGGCGAATAGAACCTGACATCACATAACATGCAAGTGGAAACAATTTTTCCACCAATAATGCTGAATAAAAAGATACAAGATAGTATGCATAACAAAAGAAACTCCACTGGGAGTATTGTACAGGAATACAAAGAGGCTTAAAAGCCAAAGTACTAAAATAGAAAAATATCCACAAGGTCCCTAAGGACATAACTCACCAATACCAAATCTCAATAATTGGATCCACCTCCAAGAGATCCCTTCCATTTACTCGAACCTGGAAGAAGAAAGTATAAAAAAACCTGAAGGTAAAAGTAGGGTGTGAGCCTAAGCCCAGTATGATACCACTAATGTTTCCATAATAGATGACAAATATAGATTATCTAAAGAAAATCTTCCAATTTTCAAATAAATGGGTTTGGAAATTCAAAATCATATTTAAAAAAACATGTTATACATTTTCAAATGATGGAAATAAATATTTTAAGCAATGATTTTAAAAATGATGGAATATTTATAAAACAACAGCTTATGTAAAACACTTTAATAAAATAGTTTATATAAATTCTATAGGCATGTAGCAGTTCAAACAAACATTGGCATACATTTATATCTCAAATATAAATAAACAAGCAAGAAACATGGTTATCTACTAAAAGGTATGATAATATTAACCAGCTATAGGATTCCACACTCTCTATTTGAACTCCGAAAAAATGTGTATACACACGTCCCTGTGACACTGGCTAAAGGCGACTCATCACCAACCCATCGGGGATGTGACCCACTGCAAGTATGTTTTAAAACGTTGTCACAGTGCAGAGTGTATCCAAATAACTCACTAACTACCTAAGGATTTCATGCGCTCTTTCATAATGGGAATTTTTTTTAAGACTGCTTAAAATATGATCAATCCCATTCTTCCATTTCAAAATTACAATTTCTTTCCATTTAAAACCGAACATGTTTTTTTAAAAAAACATGCCTTTTTCACAAGATAAAACCACTGGATTTTTATGAAATAATTTTAAGGAATTTTCACCAGTTTGAAATCTATTAAAAACCAATTCCATCAATATAAAATTTATTTCCACAATTAAATTCAATAATTTAATTGAAATAATTTCCATCAAATCCGAAATTTAAATTAAATAATTTAAATTAGCCAATTTCCATAAACAAACTCAATTCAATGGAATTGGGGTTCTCTAAATTTGCATTCCAAAACCATTTCAAATATCTCGATTCACTAGAATCGAGTTTTTATCAATTTAATTGAAAGAAAATTTGAGCAATTGAATTTAAATCAACAATTGAATTAAATCAAGCAATATAATGATAATCAATTTGGCTAATCAGAATGGAACCACCTACCTCAAGGTCATCAATGTCAGTAGAAACGATAATCCTCCCAGTGTAGTTCAATATACCTTCTCACAAAATTATTATCATAAGCGTCGATACACCAAAGCTCAACGTTCATCAAGTGTTCCTAGAACCAAAACATCTATTTTATTTCACAAGGAAGTAAAAATATTGCACGCTATTACATTTTCTCTCTCCTGAATAATATCTGGATTATCATTTTATGTTAATGCATTAAATTGTAGGAAATATCCATAAGAATAATTATAAATCTCATTCGATAATTATATCCATCTATTTTATTTGACAAGGGAAAAAAATATTACATGCGAGTACAATTTCTCTCTATAGGATAATCTCTAGATTATCGTTTTATGTTAACGCATGAAATCATATTATTTTCCTTTGAATAATTATAAACCACATTCGATATTATAATATCTTTAGATTAAAATGAAAACACATGTGGAAAACCTTTAAAATTATTCATAGATAATTTAAATAATTATCCTTCGATAAATTCTTTTAATAATTATCATTTGGAAAACTCACGATTATCACTTGATTATTCATTGAAATTATCTTTTGATAATTATTTATAATTACCCTTTGATAATCTTGAAATTATTATTTGATAATTATATTAATTATACTTTGGTAATTTAGTGCAATTATCCTTTAATAAAACAAGTAATTATCCCATGATAACTTCAATAATCCATGTCACATGATAATTACCTTATAATTATCTATTAATTTTTTTTTCATAATTATTTACAATAAGATGTGTAATTGTCCTTTAATATTTCAAAACATTTATTGTATGAAAATTTTATAAATTATCTATAAATAAAACCATGTGATTATCTTTTATAATTTATCCATGTATAATTATTTTATGATAATTGTTCAAAAATTATCCATTTATAATTTAGAAATTATCCTATAATAATTTATTTTCAAAGATCCAATAAAATGTGAAAACCAAAATTGAGGAATACCTTTCTGAATTCGAATAAAAAATATATTATTTGATTCTATTCATCGAGACGAATTCAATGGTACCAAAGATGTGCAATTCCGATCAATAATGAAAAAGTTTTTGAATTTATAAGATTTGGAGAATAATAAATAAAATAAATAAATAAATAAAATAAAATGGAACACTCACAGTTCTTCTTCAACCTCCCACTGTGCAGGGGTAATAAAATCCAGGAAAACCACTACCAAGATTCGGAGTGTTTAACGGTTGTGCAAGAGGGCTTTTTGAGATCATCAGATGATAAAAAGATAAACCAACAAGAAGAATCAAGACCTACGGTAATTTTAGAACCCTAAAAATGCAGCACCCTCAACGCAATTTTAAAACACCCGATTCTAAACGATAATCAACCCAAAAATTAATGTGGAGTAATTAATTTCACCTAATCAATGAGTTTCAATAGAAACAGGTTGAAATGGTGGTGAAACATAAGTTTTTGAAATCAAAGGTGACCATCAATGGCCATTCGCATGCGGTGAAGGAGAGATAGTTTTGTTTTATTAAATTTGGTTTAATTATTAAATTCATAAAATTAGTTATTTAACTTAAAAATTAAATAACGCCAAACAAAAAATGCGAACAAATTCAATTATTTAATAAACCCCAAAACCGGATCAATTAAAACCACAAATTTAAACACTCATTTTAATCTTCCATTTCACCCGAAATTCATTACGAAATCATTTATTTCACCCATTTAAGGTGTTTCAACTAAAATCGTTCAAAATGGTTGAAAAATGAAGGTTTTTGAAAGTTAATCGGTCATCAATGGTGGAAATGCCGTTTTGGGGAGAGGATGAACAGTAACATCTGTTTTTAATTAAATTATTAAATTTAATTATTTAACCCAAATGTTAAATGTTACCAAACGTCCATTGCACATAAAATTTATACTCTTTCTAAGGTAAACACTTCATTTTGGACCCAACAGTGGTCTCAGATTTATCAAATGATGAACCGTTTTATAGATATCAATGATTTATTATTTAAAACTTGGATTAAATAATTAATTAAAATAAAAATGGTTATTTTTTCGAGCGAGACATCCAAACGCCCGACATTTACTAATGTTATAACCCGTTTATGATAAAACCCTCATTCCAGACCCATTAATTGGCTCAGATTTCTCAAAAAATGAATAGTTTGATAGATATTAATGATTTATTAATAAAAAATCATAGGAATTAATTAAGTGAAATAAAAGGGTTATTTTTGCAGGTGAGGCATCCAAACGCCTGACGCTTAAAAATGTTATACCCCTTCTAGGTTAAACCCCTCATTCCAGACCCATCAGTGGTCTCATATTTCTCATATAAATCACTTCTTGAGATATATTTAATTATTTTTAATAAATAATATATTAAATATTAATTAATAACTTTATCTCACAAGAGAGACATCCAAATGACCCACACCTTCAAATGTTATACCCCTACTAGGATAAATGACATATTTTGGATATAATAGAGGTCTTCGATTTCTCAAACAACACATTGTTTTGGAGTTATTTAAATATTTTGAATAAAAAGTGTACACTTAATATATTCTATTTAATAATTTTATTCCATCTTCTCCAAGATTTTAAGGGCCTCAAAACTCACACCTAATCATTGTTTAACTCAGAAAAATTTTAATTGAATATTATGGAGTGTTAATTGGGTGTTTTAACATTCCAGACTTGTTTAATAGAACACAACTTTTCACTAATAAACCATTTTTTTCATTTAACGTAATAATAAATTAACCTAATAAGGTTTTGGAATACCTAGAACAGTAACAGGATGTTACAATGAGTTTTTGGAATGGATTAATTTTTATGTATTTTTGTACATGTTATTGAAAAGTGTTAAAAAAAGAAAAAAAATCAAAAAATAAAACAAAAAAGTATGGTTTGTGTCCTGGGTAGTTTAAAAATTACTCTTCCTCAACCCTTGATCTTATTATAACTATTAAAATTAGTGTAGTGAGGATACCAAATATGGGTTAGTAGATGAGTATGAGATATGTTTCAAGTTTAACTTTTGAAAAAATGCAAAATAAAAAAAAAAGAAAAAAGAAAAAAAGAACACTTGCATCATATTTTTTTGTGTCGTTGGGAATTTTTTTTGTTTTATACAAATTTAGTCTTTTAATATCTCTCTCTTGTCTTTATTGAAACTTAATATCCTAATAAATATTTGTTTTTGTAACCTTCCATGTCTTTTTTCAAAAATTGTGCATTTATTTTTCCATGTTGGTATTTTACCCCTCATTTACTATCTTTTTTCCATTATATTCCTACCATCCCATAGCCACTAAAAACCCCATAAAAACACCTCTAGATTCTTGTGAACATTAGGATAGGGAATGTATGTTGAGAGATTTTTCAAACACTAATATTTTCACTTTTGGTTGGTGAATGAGTGAAACTCTATAAATAAATTATTTTCATCATGAGAGGAGTATGTTATGAGTGCCTATATTTTCCATTTTTAATTATGAGAATGAAAAAATTATTTTTTTGGAATATTGTTTTTGTAACATTATGTGGTGGAATTCATTATGAATGACTGAACTAGTCTAGACCCTCTGATTGGAGAAAACAAAATTTTAATATTTATTGGTGAGTAAAAATTATTTAGTTATGTTTTTATTTGATATACATGAGGAAATTCACAAGCCTAAGTGTGGGGAGTTGATAGTACATATTTATTCATGATTTTACATTACTCCCACCATATATTTGTCACTTAAAGATGACTAATTTCCAATAAATTTTCATGTTTTGATCATAAACACATAATAAGATCATTGATTGAGTCCATTTAATTAAATTACAGTTTAATGTGTTGATAATATATTTCAACATACTAATCCAAATTATGTGATTATTTTTTAGTGTTCCTTATGAAAATTATCACACATAATTATAAGGGATATTTCAAAAATTATGCCATTTGAAGTGCCATATAAATCACACAAGAAGGCCCAAAAAATCTATTGAGAAAACTAGACCAGCCATGACAGTACAATTTATGGGCTCAATCAAGAAGCCAAAATTTTATTAAACTTGGAATATATTATTTAATATAAAAAATCATTTATAAAACTTTTATGGCACAAATCCACTATAAAGGGACCCAACTAATGTTTTAAAGTCGATCCCACCATTCTGTCTGGGAATTAAAAGTAGTAGAAAATCATTGACTTTTATCCTGATATAGACATCCAATTGATCTGACATTTTTTGGTATGAAATCCAATATATATTTGGATTAATTTTTAGAATAAATGGTTCTGATTTTTGGTCATATTCATGTAAAAAAACCATTCACATTGTGGCCTTTGAAAAAGTGTGGATACAAATGGACAACAACACATTATTTACCAAAACAACCAAAAATTTGGATAAAAAAGTCTATAGGTAGCCAAATTTTTAGGGTTGATAGTACAAATCAATATATAAAACTATTAAGAAGAATATATCTCTATATCCAGCTATATAGATGGCCTAATTAGTGAGCCAAGTGGAGGGGAATATTTGGAATGCAAACATTCCACAACATTGGGCTATAAATACACCCCGTATTCTCCTTGCACAGGGTTGGATTTTCAGGGAATAAGATGATAAATTTTCATGACCACAGACTTTAAAAAGGCCTAATAGGAACTTCCAAAATAAATTCTATACTTGAGATACCATTCCTTGCACTTTGTTTTCATGTTCTTTTCTGTTTTTTTTCATTAGTAATCTTGTAAGTGTTTTGTTGTAATTTTGTTTAAATGTTAATGAAAATTTCTTCATCATATATTATTATCATGTACCTTTTTTAGTTTAATATTAATATTTTTAAAATTTCTTAAATCAAGTTAATAAAAAATCCCTTCTTTTACTTTCTCATTTCATCAAAAGTGTATTTTAATTCTCTTTATTGTTTGTGTGTGTGTTGAGCACACAACTCTTTTCTTATCCTTTTTTATTCTATTTTTAATTCATCACCATAAAAACATATTTCCAAATTATTAACCACCCAAATAGACGAGTAAATATATAATTTGGGTGAGTCATAATCTGGGGATGTTAAGTGATTGAGATCTTTTTCTCGATGAATATTCTTTAAGTTAACATTGTGTATGTTAAACATAAAATTTCATAGATCAATGACATGTTTTATTTAAAATGTTAATTCCATGGATTATTGGAAACATAGATACTCTAACATAAAAAATATTTTATTGATATTATAACCCTAGTTAAGTTAAGACTTGGATTAAAGCCTCAACACTTCTGAATTCTGTTCAAAATCATCTTGTTAAGTGGGTGTTAATCTAATGAAATATAAAGCAAAGCTCAAGGATATCATAAAACTAAATCCCCAATAATGAATGCAACCCAATATTTATCACATTTTTAAATCAAAAATCATCCATAAATCAATTTAGTTAATCTCTGCAAGAAAACCCCCATTAAAAAGACAAAAAAGAAACAGAAATAATCGTATCTAAAATTTGTACCATCTCTGAGGATTCAAACTGAGTGCCACTATACAAATTTGCAGAGCACCAGACCTTTGAATAGTTGATAGGAAATAATCATCCATGCCTCACTATGAAACCCATCTTTTTATCCATAATGTTAACTAAACTATTCATTCTTCCTCTATAATTAGTTTTTCTATTTCCACCTTTTCCACACATATAAAATATTCTAGTTCATTAATGACATTTACCTTGGTGATTCCCACATTTTTGACATAGAGTAAATTGAATCTTATTTCCTTTGTCATTATTTTCACCTGAACTCCCATGAGACTCAAATTTTATATTATTTGGCATATTTTTGGATTATACTATATTGCCAATGTTAATCAAAATTTATTATAGATGGGTTTTCATAATATCAATGTTTCTAATTCCCGATACTATATAGGTTTCTTTTTGGGACAATATCTATATTGTACATGACATCCTTTTTAACTTGGTTCCATTAGGCTTCAACCATTATTAAAATAAAAATGAGTTAATCCTGAATTATGAATAATTAAAAGCATAAGGAAATTATTTTAATATAATTACACGAAAGATTCCTCCTTAAAATGTATTACTATTCAAAAATTTTTACATTCACTTTTAGTTCAACCTAAATAATTCATAGTTCAATATATGTTTCTTTTGGTTTGTTTCTCTCCTAATTATTATCCAAATTCCTTAACAAAATAAATACTTTGTAATTTTTTTATAAAGTGAATACGATTAACCAAATAATATCCCCTAGGAGTTTCAAACCAGGTGTGTAGTAATGACCCTTTATCATTAACCAGGAGACAATTGAGTTAATACCCAAAACACTAATTTTAGTGTTATTTCCCTTAGGTAGATCTGTTTCAGATCCCTCATCCACTTGTAGTACCCGTATATGGATTCCATTTATAGGAAACCCACATACTCAAAACCTTCCAAAATTTCAAGATGTTATTTTATACTTAGACTTATCCTTAATGTCTTCACTAATTTTATCTCATTCTAATCCCCAAAATATTCAATATTACCTTAACTAACTTAAAGGATTATCTATACCTTGGAAATTATGATCAAAATTAGCTTATCAACCCTTATATTATCCTAAAATAACACCCTAAGCTATAAAATTATATAAACCTTACTCTAATAACATCTATATAATCCCACATATAAGACCATATAATTACACAACTTAAAGAAAATATTTCATTAAAAAACATTCTCATGATATTTTAGGTTTAAATTTTTAGAGAATTAGGAAAACAATTAACTAAAAAAACCCATGTCTTTCTCAACTAACATATATTTTTCCACTATATAAGCATTCTTTTAATCCATAACAAGTCTTAAACATCTCCCATAAATTATACACACTAGATAATCTTCTAAACACAACATGCATATTACATTTCTTTATAACCAAGGTAAATGGGAACATAAGAAAGTTGTGAGATCAAATGACCAGTAAGGGTAAACATAAATGATAATATTTAATGATTATAAGTGAGAATAAGATGAGAAAATGGGTATAATAAAAGTTCATTTGGAAATAATACCCAATAAAGAATAGATCAATAGCCATGAGTAATGGAATAAGGCCCAACACATTAAAATACAATAATCAAAAGATTGATAAAACATATTCCAACAATCAGAAACCATGAGAGAGTAATATATACATAATAATAAGCATAAAAGTACGGAATATCCTAAAAAAACTTATAAATATGTAACAAACATAAACATAGGAAAACATTTTTGAGAAAACTGATTATGCCCATGCTTGTCTGAACAAACTAATCATGACCTTGGCTGAAAATGTGAGAAAACTCATCTTCACCTTGTATGTATGAGAAAATTCATAATGTCAACATTTTATTATTTCATGAGATATAAACTTAAACTAATGCATAGGAAGAAGGTGATATATGACCTCACCCATTATCATCCATACATATGTGTACCACATAAAATAAACCATATCATAAATAACAAATTAAAATAAAATGAGTTTAATATACTTTTCAAATGGAATCATATACGGGAAAAATTAATAATTCAATCAATTATTATAACATGATTTAACTATGAAAAATAAATGGATATCCAAATATATTCAAACACTTTATATGTAAATACTATTCAATCAAGATAATATAGAATATAGTATTTACACCAAATATATAAAGGGTATATAGCTATGTCAATAAGTTCCCCAATAAATCAATGTATTACATCTAGGTGAACACCCTTTAATAAAAGAAATAGAAAATAAGGTATTCCCAAAGGAAATACAATGGAATAAAATTTATGTCTATTCATAGTGGATGGTTAAGGAAGGTAAAGGTCACGATGGATTATATATTTGATAGAAAAAAATATTATATATACATCCATAAAAAGAAGGTTAAGGGTTATATTTTTAATAATATCCTTGAATTAAGAATAATATGTATCAAAGGACAATGAATTTTGTGAAAAACACTTTTTAGGAGTTTTAGAAAAACCACTTTGGAAATAAGAAATATCCTCGATGTTTTGAAATAATTTATAAAAAAATAATTTATAAAACTAGGAGAAAAATAATTTATTTTAGAAGAATATATAGAAATATTATTATAAAATGAAAAAGGTGGAAAAAATATGTGTTCACATAGAATAAAAACATAAAAATATTCTTTTTTTAATATTATCATAAAAAGAAGAAGTTAAGGGTCACTATAAAAAGTTATTTTTTAAAGTCGAAGCAAAAACATTGAAAAAATTTTCCTTTTAAAAATAAATTCCAATAATATATCCCTGAAAAGACATAAATTTTATCAAAAAAATAATTTAGTGGAAGATAAAACATTTGATTTTTAAACGGATGAAAAAACCTTATTAATATTTTGAAATACCTTTGTTGAAAAACCAAATTGTAATAATAGAAACTAAAATTCATTCTGAAAATAGGGGAAGAGAAATATGAAGGCCACATAAGATAAAACATAATTATGTTTCTAATTACAAAAAATAATATTTGAGGGAGTAAAAATATGGACATGGAAGAAAATATTCATTGGTAAGAATGTGAGTTATTCATACCAATGTTATATTTTTAATCTAATTTTTTTTATCAAATAAGTGGTTGTTTATGATAAGAGATAATTTATCTAGAAAAAATTAAATACTATATAAAATATGGGAATGGTAGGATCAAAGAAATATTGAAAATTATATTCAAGTAAGAAAGACTATGACCTAATGAATCAAAAATTGAGTTGATGAAACTCTTATAGAATTGGTAATATAAGAATCAAATGAGATTGAGAGGAAGATCATGAGATAGAAATTAAAATATAATGAAATAGAAGATATTTTAATATATGAAATAAATTGGGTAGTATTTACACTATATAAAAGAAATTACGGTGTTAAATGTCAAACATGTACCATGAAATTAAAAATGAGACAAAAAACCCTCATCTTGTTCCCCCATTTTGTCAAATTAAATCTAAGATAATATATAACAAATAGAAATATATTAATTTATTATTTAATAACCTTTCTAATATACATAAACTTTTATAAACTTTATTTAAAATCATTCTCTCCATGTATATTAGTTAGTTATTATCAAATTTCAATATCGGGTGTGAGTAATCTTGATCATTTTAAACTAGTTTCATAATTCTAGTATTGTTATTAATTATTATCTAAAATTTCATCATTACCATATTATAAAATTAATTTTAATTATTAATTTTAAATTATTTATAATTTTATAATTTCACTTCATAAGTATTTTAATTATTATTCATGATGAAGAAGTCAATGATGAGATTTTTTTGGTAATTTATAATGATCAGATGGTGTTATGATAATTAATGAGTTAAATATTTATATTACCATTGTAGAAAAAAATATTTAATAATAAATATATAAAATTAAGTTCCAAATACATACTTTATTTATATTTATATTATTTCTCATGTTGGTGGTTAAACAGACCCAAGAAGAACATGCTTTGATCTATGTGTGAGTATGGATATGGAAGGGGATATATTGTTATAATATCAATATAAATAAAGTATAATTAAACTATTTATATGTTATTAAGGTGATTAATAATAATTGTTAATAGTTATAATAATAATTTAAATGAAAAATAAGTTGTCACTTATTAATAAATCGATTTTCCTCTTGTTACGTTTGTTTTAGGAGGTTAGTTTTTTGATGATTTCTTACTACTAATATTACTTATATAATTCATAATTTATATTTATAGAATATAAATCATTAAATAATAAAATAATAGTTCAATAAACCCATTTATATAACCATCCATATAATATGGTTATGAAAAATGAAAAATTTTGTTCATGGAGGTGGTAGTCTGCACACACACATGAGTAATGTGTTGACTTTTTTGATTGAATGAGAGGGGAATAAATAACGGTTATACCATCAATATAGAAAGATTTAAATAAATTATTTATACTTATGTAATTATATAAATATAGTTATAATTTTTTGGAGGAGGGTGGATGGGAAAGATAAAAATGAAAGTAAAAGGTTAAGTAATACTTATATTGAGAATTTGGATCTTCTCTTGAAGTATCCTTTGTAAATGAAGGACTTGAGACAATTTGTTGATGTGAGGGGTTTCCAAAAATTCATAAGGGATATATAATAAGTTACTTTGGAATATTTTCATGGGAATTCATAACTAGGTATGTGGCCTAAAAAGGATGGAGGTGAGATCCTTTTATAGATGAAAAAGAGGTACTAATCTTTGGAAAATAATGTTAGGTAAGGGGTAAGAATGAAATTGCATGAGGGTTAGGTGATTTAGGTGGGTAAATTTTTTAAAGACATGTATTTATGAATTTAAAACCTAAAAAAGTATTATATAAGTTCAAACTTTCAAATTTATTTAGTAATATTCGATCCACATTAGAATACAAATTTTAACATTTATTAATCTTGATTAAAATTTAACCATGACAATTACGTTATCACTAAAAATATAAGATAAAAATTATTACCAAAATTTTATGTTATTTATCTAATTTTTTACTCTATTTAATGTAACTAAATTTATAAATATAATATTATTAACTTTTAAATTAAAATATACAATGTGTTGAAAAACATTTTTTTGTAGAAAAATATTGTTTTAATCATTAAGTGTTATTAATATTATTTAAAACTTATTAATAAATTAAAAAGTGTTAATTTATTTTTATATGTTTCTAAAAATAATACTATAATATTAATTTTAAAAAATAAATTTAATTTTAAAAAATACACAATATTTAGAAAAGTATTACTCATTGAAAAATAATTGTTTTACCATGGTAACTAGTATTAATCTTGGTAACTTAATTTTATGACTGAAAATGAAATTTAACTTATTAAATAATATTAACATATTAATCTAAAATATGAAAATAATTTTATCAAATAAAATTTATAATGTTTAGAATATTTAATTTTAACATTTTCACATAAAAACAATTTTAAAAAAAGTGTGTTTTTAAGTTTAAAATTTTTGTATAGTATAAATTTAATAATGTAATTGAATTTAATGATATAAATTAGTTTACTATAAAACAAATAAAATTTATGTGGGTTTTAAAGAAATCCAAAACTAAATATTACCATTAAAATGTTTAATTAAAAGAAAAGACTAAAAATAGTTTTTAAATTTGAATAAAATGCTACTAATGTTCTAGAATGTCAAAAATAGGTTTTATATGTTCAAAATATATATTTTAAAATATATATTTTTACAATATAAATAAATATTTAATAAATTAAAAGGTTTTACAAACTTCTTGGTATTTATCATATATTGATAAAGTTGCAAAATTTATAATTTTGGAAAAAACTATAATTTTCAATATTCACTTACAAAATTAATTATTTTGGAAAAATTGAAAAAATATATCTTAGGATAATTTTGGTTTGTTAAATTAATTTTTTTTATCAATTTTATAAATTTTAAATTATAAAATTTATAAATTTCACTTTTAAATGAAAATATAATATATAAAGAAAAACTGATTTTATTGAAAAATTCCCTTTTAAAACTTTAGGCATTATTAATCCCATTATTTTATGAATTTATAGTTTATTTAAATATCTTTATTCACAAGTGGTTTTACTATTATTAAATTTTCATAATAATATTCATCTAATATTCCACAACTCATTCTAGTTTAGTGTTGTGTGTGAAGAAAGCTATCGAACAGAATATTTATTTAAGGAAAATATATTGTGAAATCTTGGGTCATTAAATGATTATGGTATTTGGAGGACTTTAAAAGTTACTCATTAAGGACTTAAAATTTTATATAGAACTAATCATGGTATTCACAGTGATATATTTCAAGAATTTTGTATGTTTTATCATGAAAGTTTTAGTGAAATGTATAATAGGTTCACTAATATTTCAAAAAACACATTTAATCGTGGGGAAACCAAGAAGAATGATGTGATGATTGAAATAATTCTGTGAGAAATGCCAAAAAAGTGGAATTACAATAAGGTCATGAATAATTAAATAAAGAAAGTATTTTACTAAATATACCATGAATAAGTTTATTTGATCATTCTTTAAATACGATCTTGAGTTAATGAATATTTATAATGAAGTAAATGAAAAAAGTACATAATCCATTTTAAATAAACTAAAAAAATATCTTTTGATTTTTCTAATGATAGTGTAGGTTCATTTAGCAGTGAAAAAGGTGATTATTTAAGTCAACTCATAAAATGTATACAAGTAATTATGAAGAAAAAATAAATATCCAATAATCATTAGAAGAATAAGTACATGGAGTATTTAAAAGGAAAAGAAATAAAGGTAATCAAAATTATAATATTATATTTTTTTAATATAATAATAAGGGTCATAAAAATATGAATGTATGAGGTTGAAATATGAAAGATAATAAATGAATATGGAAAAGAAAAATAATAAATAATTGATTTCTAGTTGTAATTTCATTGAATAATCTTATTTTAGTGAAGAGTCTAGAAGTGAGAAGGATATTGTAAATATTTTTCTCATGGATATAGATATGAATAAGGTTAGTGATAAAAATTGTGATTTTGATTCTTATTCCACTGATAATTATGGTAGTGAAAAATCCTTTTTTTAAGAGTTAAATGAGATTTGTGATAAGTATGATGAATAAATTGAAAAGCTTTAAAAGATTTATAAAAAGTTAAGTAAATATCACAAGAAAGTTATAATGTAAAGGAAGAATATAATTATATAAAATTAAAAGTTTACCATTTATATTTATGATAATGAGCAAGAGAAATTAAAGTTTATGAATGGTGATTTTTCTAAATTGGAAAAGGATAATGATAGTTTGAAAAATAATTCTTCAAGTGAAAATGATAAAATATATGATGCTTTTGAAGCTGTATAAAAGGAATATTGGGTGCTTAAGGCTGAAGGATAATGTTTAAAGGAAAAATTTTCTAAGTTTAATATTGGAATCCAAACTCTAGATGAGTTTACGTGGTTATAAAAAATCTTCAGAACAAATAAAAATAGGAAGTGCATTTTTTTTACGGGAGATTAACAAAGTTTTATAGGAACCACTTTGTTAAAGGTAAAAATAAAGTTATTTCTTATGATACTTGTTTTAGGATTGGTTTATTTGGTCATTATAAAAGTTACTTCCCTTTACAATTTGTTAAATCACTTGGTCATAAGAAAAAATTTATTTTTAAATATGATTTCAAAGTTAAACATTCCAACCCTTCCATAGCATAGGTTCCTAAAGGTTCTTTCTTGAATTTGATTAGAACTAAGATGATCTAGATTCCTAGTTAAGTATATTTCATATGTAAAACATGCATAGCATTTTTTTATCATATTACATTTTTTCATGAATTTATTTATGAGTTATTTTTATTTATGGCCTATGAGTATGTATTCTTTGTTTTATTATTTGGTTTAATAACATGCTCACTAACCATTTTTTGTTTTAATTCATTTAACATATAATATAATTATTTTAATATAATTAAAATAGAGTGTTTGAGTATTCAAATTCTCTTCTATATTTATCAAGGAGATATAATCTTTGATTAAGGGGGAGATTTTTCTATTGTCATTATTTAATTTAATATTTGGATATCATTTTATTACACATGTGTTGAGGGGTTTTAATCTTTTAACTTATTGATATTTCATTATATGATCAATATTTTAAATTTTTGTTCTATTTATTAATAATCATGTTATATATTCTATTCTTAAATATTTTAGTATGTTTAATTATTAAACTTTGGGGGATTTTTTTTTACAATTTATTCTCCTATTTCATTTTTAGTTTTTTAGAGGTGAGTTCTTTGGTGGGAAATTATGTTTTAATTTTTATTAAAAATTTAACATGTATTATTTTATGTCACAACTATTAAAATTATGAGGAAAGAGATTCTTTTTATTTATTTTTTACATATTTTTTGTTTATATAAGGTGTGGATATTTTTTTTATTGGACCTTAACTTAATTTTATTATCTTTTTGATCTTTATAAAAATGGGAGAGTTTTATAGTCATTCTACAAAGAACTGGTTGGGGTTTCCATCTAAACCAGCACTTGACCTAGCCCAAAGGGAATTCCTGATCCCCAAGGGCTGGAAACTAGTGATTGGGTATTATAGGGAAAACCTTTGGAATGATTTAACCCTAATAAAAAGATATACATAAGTATAAAAAAATAGAAAACCAACCAAACATGAAACAACAAATAAAATTACATGCCATATGTAAAATTGGATCCATAAATTAAGAAACAATTAAAGTAGTTGTAGAAGTCTATAGAAATAAATACAATAGTCCAAATTGGAAAATAAAAAACATCTCCAAAATAAACTGAAAGTTAGGCCGAACACACAAAACCAAATCCATGTGGATCCTATCCAAAAACAATCTATCACAACCCCTTCCCCTAGATACACCTCTAATAGGATGACAATGAGAGATGGTAGATGGAGACCGCCTAAATCACACATCCAATAGGCCACAGGTTAGCAAAAAGCACCGAGGGTGTATCATACATAAAAATGGGGGACATTGCCCTATAAGAGAATATGTGGATGATTGTGGAAATAATAGTGCACAAATTAAATCCCACTCATAAATATAATAGAAAAGGAAGTATATACATGTAATTTCATAAGATACTAAAATAATTGGAAATGAACTAAAAGTACCAAAAGATAAACTTGGTAGTGACCAAGAAGAGAAAATAGATCCTAAACGACATGATCTAGTAATTTCCAGCCCGATATCCAAACTTCTTATTTTGAATTGAATATATATATATATAGGGTGAGAATAATAGGTATGCTTAGTAGGATCCTCCCTAGAGCCTCTCGTGAAAACGATAAAGAAATCATACTAAATCCTAATGAACAACAAGTGTAGCTAACTCTTCACCTAAATATGTATACTAAGTTCCCAACCTCACCATAGATATATATCACTAGACAACACATACAATAGTTCATATAATATAATATCAAATGAAGGCACCCTGCTACCACTTCCCCAATGGTTTTCCGCTTTTCCTCAACATTGTAATTCCAGATTTATCTCTCTCTAAAATAAATCGGCCTAAAAACTATGGGGCTAAAGTGTCACAACATGCATCTCATGCATTATATCATATCATCATCCCACCTACATATTCAAATAGTAAATGAGTAGTTTATGGGATCCATCACAAACCATATGTTATATATCATACATCAGGTATTATACCTCAACCCATCATATCCCACATGCTAAATAATGTACCTCAAGCCATTACAACCTATACATTTCATACCTATCATAATCCTTAGGAAACTATATTTGGAGATACATGTGTGTGAAATAACCACAAGTCATCATAGATCTCTACAAACATATATGGATAAGATAACCACTATTCTACCCAACATATAATAATACATGGAGAATAGAGTAGGGCCAGAGGGGGAATCATCCATTTGTACCTTTCCAACCTAGATATTGGGGAATACACCCTCCCATATTCCATTGGGTGTTAGTCACCCTACTGACATGGGTGAGGTAGAATACGAAATCATAAAACATATAGAATATAATATATATCACAAGAACATTATAGGAATTAACCTAGTTATTTTCTTGACTATAACTATCATCACTCAAACACTCAACTTCCACTACTAAGGACTATATATCCTATAATCACACAATAAACCAGTGAGACTTAAATTAAATTAATTCATTCGTTTTTAGAAATTAACCTTACATTAATTAATTAATTATCCATAAATTAACATTATTCTAATTAAATTACATTTAAAACCAATTGAAGTTCATTCCCTCCAGGCATAATCTAACAGAGTCCATGGTTTCTTAGTATTAACATCTTTAGAATTCCAAAAATCCACAAACCCATGGGTTAAGTCATTTATTAATCATTATCATTCAATAATTATTGGAAATCTAAGAAATATCCTAAGCTACCATAAGATATATGCATAACCAAGAACATATTTATACCTTAAGAAGTGTGGAAAGGAATGAAGATAATAAGAATATCATCCATCTGACCTTTAAACATATTTATTAAGAAAGAATCCAAATTTAAGAATAATAATAGTTAAGACGATTTTCAACCCATTCCATCAACTTTTCTCTCATCCCCAATACCTTCATGAATATCACCATTCATCTCAACACCATAGGCATCAACTACTTCCACAACCATTGGGACTCCCCACCCATATCTCATCATCCATCCTAAACACACATCACATCACATAAAAATGACCAAATTGTTGAGTCAATAAGGTTTTCCTTATGAATTTTCCATTCCTTCTTGTTTTGAAAATCACAAACACCTTATCTTAAGGAAAGTTGCTTTTATAAGAAAAATTGCTTTCTTAAGGAAAATTGCTTTTATAAGGAAAATCACTTTTATAAGAAAAATTATCCTTATCATATTTTCATCCATATTTTTTTCTTAAGTATGAGATTCGGATTCATTTTCACGGAATCGTTGAAACTTTGATATGAAGCATTATGTTTTAGGATCCGATTTCTGGATAAGAACTATAAGGAAGTTTCATTCCGAATTACGGATATGAACTCTGATTAAGTTCTATTCCAGATTCAGGATACGAACTCTTATGAAATTTGATAACGAATTTTCAATATGAATTCTAATGATCAATTCTCATTACGAATTCTGATGACAAATTATCATTCCTAATTCTAATGAGGAATTCACATTACGAATACTGAAGATGTAACACCCCAGGATTTCAGAGTGTGTTATTTCTTAAAAATAATTCAATAACTTGCACTACACGCAACACCGAGTTCAATCACACCATTAAAAGAGGTCATGAATAGTATTAACTACATTTTGAACTTTATATAATCCTTATAATTTTAGAATCCCTATTATGAGTTTCTTAGTCATAATGCAAGAACAGATTCATTTTCAGTATTTCACTTTTATCAACTTCTAATAGTGAAACCTTTTTAAATACAATATTTTAAAATTTTTGACTAAATGGGGACATCAAAAATTTAAAATGAAATACCCCAAGCTTCCACGGTACATTTCCCTTTGAATAATGTGATAGCGTGTGTTGTACGCAACACCGAGTTCTAACACACCATAACCAATCAAACTAGCCGTTATAAATAGTAATACCTACTTTTTGAAAATATATATATTTTATATTTCAAAATGGACTTCATTTTTGGATTCGGAATATCGAATTTAGCCTAAGGTGAAATTTTGGTACTTTTCGGATAACTTTCATATTTTGATGAATAGTGAAAATTACTAAATTTTAATTAAAAACAACTTTTTTAATCAAAATAATTAATAGTGATAAATTATGAATTTCAGTGGTTTTAAAGTATATTTAGAATATATTTTTACAATTTAATATAATGTTGGTCATTAGACATAATTTTACAATTAAACAGAACATAAACAAGTGTCAATCTTTTGGTAGTTATTATCTCTTAAAAACACGCTTTTTGTTTTGACAGCGGGAATTAATTTTAAATTAATTTCTGCCACTTCTGTGTTTTGAATTTAGAAAAATGGATTCCATATTTGGAATCAGGATGTTCAAATTGTGTAAATAGATAACTTTTATTTTTAGACATTTTGAATAATTACTGCGGTAAATATTTTATTTACCATGGTTAAGGGTAAATCCGGTAAATAAGGGTTAAAAAATAATATTATAATAATACTAAATTACCCTAAAACGTGTCTTAACCCTATTGGTTGATACATGGTCGACCATGGGCATCTTTGGGTCTATTTTGGGACCCCATGGATCCACTTGTAAGTGATAATGACACATTATATTAATAAAGCTAAAATAAAAATAAAAATGGCATAAGCTTACATCTTTTAGAAGAACAATTTTTACATAGGGTTATACATGTTTGCTTTTCGATTATAAATATTCATTAGAAAGCTAAAAAGATTTCCTACATAATGATATTTTATTTATAATTTTTAGACATTAAATAATTTATTTTATTTATGACACAATGATGATGCAGTAATTACTATAATAGTGAAAAATTAAAATAATTGATATTATAAATACCCAAATAAATATAATATGAAACTTTTAATGAATTAAACTAATTTTCTAGGATAATATGATATATTAGGATTGATGTAATTGACTTTGTTCGAAGTAATCAATCTGTTATGAGTTTCACAAAAATCAACTATTGAATAGTGTCAAAATTGACATAAAAGAGTTCTTAAAACAAATATTATATTATTAATTGATATTAAATTCCTAAAAATCTAAGGTTCGGCCAAGAGACTTATATTATGATAGGTTAAGCATTAATGGACCACTTGGGGGTCGCTTGGATGTATATAGTAAGTTTATTAACCATATTATATAAAAATACAAAGAGACATTGTAAAAGTGAAACTAATTAACTTAGAGTTAATACTTAAAGATAAGGTTAATATAAGTACCCAAACCTGTCTAAATTCTATTGGATGAGTTGTTTTCGACCTATCCCCACCTCATCCTTTGAATAGTCAACTTTGGAGCCTTTTGAAACCGAATATGAATTTATTATAAATTAATATTTCTAGCTTTTCCAAATGTGCCCCTCACCCCTCTTATAAAAGGGCACTCCTCCTTCTCTTTTCCTCACACCTCTCAAGCCACTTGGCTCGTCCAAACTCTGCCCAACTAAGCTCCCCACATACCTCTCCTCCTCCTTGAAGCTTCCCCTTAGGCAGAAAGCATTTCAAGAAGTCCTTTGGTTCCAACCAAATTGAGTTACCTAAATTAAAGGTAACAATTTCTCTTAAAGTATTTTCATTTATTTTGCTTCTCCAACCCCCAAAATCTTTTTATTTCCTTTCTTTTGTAACAACACCAGTATCCTCAATATAATAGGATGTTGTTATAAGAAGGATTAAAACTACACATACACACAACTCCATCTAATGGATGATGAACATAATGTTTCTGTTGATGGCAAACTAACGCCTCACGAAACGATGATTGTTCAAATACATCTTACCACCTCTCATGGTGGCCATTATGATGGCACTGTAATTAAATATGATATTAATGATATATATTTTATATATAAGCTTCTGTAATTCCATTTTATTTCATTCCATTATTTGTTTCATGTTGTATATACATACGATAATTTCATTTGAGGAAGTGCGGACTACCGCCCCCTTAAAATGATATGACTCGTTCATACCACACATGGAACGTATAAAGGATGGTGTTAATGAACTTAAGTAACATAAATAAAATATTATATTATACTAGAATAGTAATATACCTATGTATCATTTGGATTTGATTCTTTTAAAATAAAAATTAAATGGAAGTAGCGTTCGTGCGTACGTACGGACTACCGTCTCCACGAACGCGATGAGATTCATTCTCCATCGTATCCATTCAAGTATAATAACCATTTAATGATTTAAAAATGATGTTTAAGGACTTGATATCATTTTGGATATGAATAAGATACAACAAACATGACTTATATAACAAAACATATAAAAGAAAATGAGTAAGTTAACACCCGAAACGACGATAATACTAAGATATTATTATCAAATCAATATTAAAAGATCATATATGATATCATATTAATATATATGATTCTTGTATAATTTAATAACAATTATTTCACAATTATACATGGAGTTAACCTACCCCAACCAAGGAAAAGTACAAGGTAAGGGTTATTTCACAATCTCTTCATTATCCGAGGTTGTTTATATGTAATAATCTACTGGGATCTCTTTATCATCCACATCCATGTTTCTTAAAAAATGTATTTCAAAACATTTTTACTATTTACAAGAATATGGGTTAAAGTCATTTATACCCTTTTTTTGACTTTTTATAAGAGGTTTATAAAGGAATCTTTCCGTCGTTTTCAAAACAAGGTCCTTTTTAACCTTTTCGACAGAATTGAGGTAAGAATGTTTTTTTTAACTTATACGGTGGGTGCGGTTATTTTACGCCGTTATAAAATCATAAAAGCTTTCCTTACAAGCTTACAAGAATATTTTCAAGAAAATGTTTTATTTTATATGGCTCTTAAATGATTTCAAAAATAGAAAGAGATATTTCTCTAAAAAGTGTTTTGATTTCATCTATGTCAACATCCTTTAAGGGATTTTACGCTTATTTGAAGTTGATTTATTATAATACAAAACTTCTATATTGTATTGAAGGTTTTGTGATACGTTTGACTGTGGATGTGCTATTTTATACCATTCATAGTTTATGGTGAAACTATTGACATTTCGTATGCTAGTTTTAATCCGAATGTTTATGTTATATTTCAAACTTTTCTTCAGATGAATGTGCTAAACAAGTATGTTCCGGGTTGGGGACCGGTAAAAGTAAGCCCTCCAGGTTGGGGACTGGTAAAAGTAAGCCCTCCAGGTTGGGGACTGGTAAAAGTAAGCCCTCCAGGTTGGGGACTGGTTAAAGTAAGCCCTCCAGGTTAGGGACTGGTAAAAGTATGCCCTCCGGGTTGGTGTCCGGTTATTAGAGGCACTCCGGGTTGGTGTCCGGTTATTAGAGGCACTCCGGGTTGGTGTCCGGTTATTAGAGGCACTCCGGGTTGGGTTCCGGTTAGAAGTAACCCCTAGGTCTTGGGATGAGGCCTAGACAAAGAAATTAACGTTTGACATTATGCATTCCAACATTATGAAAGTGGTTATTGATTTTTGCATGTGATTATTCGATTAGTTGAATATCCATGTGAATAAGTAAATGGAATTATTTCATTTTATTTATGCCATACCATGTTGAAAGTTCATGTTTGAAAGGATTTTGTTTTAGTTATACATTGCCTTAAAAGTTTATTCTTATTTATGAAAGTTTCCGTTATATTGTTATCCTTACTGGGAATTTGAGCTCACCCCTTTTCTATGTTTTATTTTTCCCAGGAAGTGAAGAAGTAAGTTATGAATGACCTGCAAGGATATTATGTGGGGATATGAGTGTGGATTATGGAGACAATATGTTGTTGTAGTAGTTTTTCGTTTAATGATGTAATGTAAACCTTATGAATATATCTAGTGTTTCCAAGGCTACTAAACCAATCGGTCTTTCGAGATTTGATCTTTCTTGTGATCATGCCAATGTTACGAAGTAATGCACCGACTCTGGGTAGCTGGGATCAGGGCGTTACAGTTGGTATCAGAGGAAGTTTAGTACAAACCTTGGAAGCTAGATTTAGATAAACTCTGATTAGAGCACGTAGACCTAAGATGAACTTTGAGGATTAGTATAGAAGAACTTCCTAGAATTTTGGTATTGTAGAGATTTTGTGAGTTTTCCGAGCAATACATCCCTGTCTGGATACGAGCAGGTAGAGGCGGCTCTGGCACAGATGTACCTAGGGGTAAAACCTGAAAACACCGCTTTGAGCTAGACTCGAACGGGAACTGGTGCACGACAACGGGCCTTGCTGCACTCTTGGTTACGACACTCCCGGGGGATATGCTTAGGATAACTCTCATTTTCTTTACAAATCATTTTGAAGGGATTATGAGTATATACTTCCTCAAAGAAAACATTCTTATGATTATGGATTATATCCATAAATAGTTAAATTTATGTTAGGTGTTTTATAAGTATGGGATTATGTATTTTGATTCATAAACTGATCTAGTTTATGCCATTGTTTAAAAATGGCGCCCAGTAGAAGGAATGAGAACTCCAGAAATGAACATGATCCAAAGAGAAGGAAGGATCATATCTTTCATGGTCTTAAGCTAGAATTTTATAAGAGAAATAGTCTCCCATGTATTATCATCATATGAAGAAATAATATCATGTGTTGATAAGATAAGTAAAGAGTTTACTGAGTCCTATGGCTTTGAAGGGAAGTAAGAGAAGAAAAGGATGGAAGAGAGAAAGATGGATAAAGGGAAGAGGGAAAAGAATAATTTTCCCATATGTGGTAACTGTGGAAAGAAACACCCTGGAACTTGCCTGAAAGGAATGGGAGTTTGTTATAAGTGTGGAGGAAAAGGGCACAAAGTACGTGACTCCAAGGGTAAGAAAATGGTTTCAAATGTACAGTGCTTCATTTGCAAGGAGTTTGGACACTACGCGAACCTATCATCAGACTATGACGCAAATGATGCTATTGGATAATAATCAAGTTATTATACTACCACAGATGAAGAGGAATGATTAGAGTTCTTATGTTGATTATGTCAATTGAGTGTTGTATCAACAATGTACTTGTTATAATAATTATGGAGTATATAAGGATTGTACTGCAGTACTATTTCATTAAGGACTTGAGATTGTGTGGAACAAAGAAAAGTGACTCAATAGCAGGATAAATTTTTGGAAAATATATGGTTGAGAGAATGATAAATCATAATGTAGTATTGATACTGAGGTAGTGATTTTGGAATAATATGTGATTGTTTTGGATAAATTATATTGGATATTCTTGACTACCCTGGAACTGATTAATGATTTGTATATTCCATCATTGTTGGGGTTTGAAACATTTTTGGATTAATGAAGTATATCCAGCTTTCTATATGGAATAAGGGAGCATGAATGTAATCAATAAGGAATATGGTAATTAAGGATGTTTCGGTGTATTAAAAGAATACATGATGAAGGTATTCATATGCTATTACGGGGTAAAAAGGTTCTACATTATGTTTACCTTACTTATAAATGTTGGACTGTGAGTTTGGATAGAAGTATTTTGGATAGTTCTAGTTTGGATTATTTTGGATTGCCATAAAAGGACAACCCGGAGGTCGGGCGGCAACCCGTCGCGTCCGGCAAGGCTACGAGACTTGAACCCGCAACCGAAGGGCGACAAGGGTGTATCACCTACCACTGGCCCACGAGATGTCCTGGATTAAATAATGTAGTTTTTATTAAAAGATCTTGTAGATGAATTATAAATTCGTTTATTTTGGAACCCTATACGAATAGTGTAAATAGAATTTTTTTTACATTCTATTATCTTTTAGAGTGAAAGATGAGTTTGAGGTTGAAATTTATTAATGGATAAAACTCTAATTATAATGTAAGTATATCTCCTTATGATCTTAGCCAATCTCATAAATAAATTCCTCAATATTAAGAAAAGCAACTTAGAACAAAAATGTTTTCCTAGATGGTACCTTAAATCATCACTAATTTATGGCTTTGGGATTGTTGGCCTTTTCATAGCCATGTTCTCTACCACTCTCCATCAGATAATTGATGGTTATATTTTTCTTCCATACCCATATTTTCTTACATGGAACCCTAGTATGTGTTATTTTTGGTAATCTTCATACTTTCGACTCTTTATTTTAAATAGAGGCCTCATTAATTCATTTTTCGATGTGGGATTTCAACTAAGATATTTTGAAACGTAAAAAAATGTGTTATCCTAATACCCTATGTTTTGTTGAACCGATGGTATTTCAAATCATCATAGATTGATGAATTTAAGGACCTCAATTATACACTTGTTTGTGATTGATGACCTCAATCACTACCTATAAATATTTACGTTTTTCCTCCGATTATATGTCTCTAATTTCCACCAATGTTCTCCTAATCGAGATCATAATTTGGTGGTGACCCTTTGATTTCTCTTTTCCTCATATTAAGACTAAATTTTAGTAACCCAATTTCCAATGTGGGTTTTCCCACAAATATATTTTCTACTTTCAACCTTTTATTTTCGAAGAACAATTTCAAATTGCGAGGACGCAATTTATTAAAGGAGGGGAGAATGTAACACCCCAGGATTTCAGAGTGTGTTATTTCTTAAAAATAATTCAATAACTTGCACTACACGCAACACCGAGTTCAATCACACCATTAAAAGAGGTCATGAATAGTATTAACTACATTTTGAACTTTATATAATCCTTATAATTTTAGAATCCCTATTATGAGTTTCTTAGTCATAATGCAAGAACAGATTCATTTTCAGTATTTCACTTTTATCAACTTCTAATAGTGAAACCTTTTTAAATACAATATTTTAAATTTTTTGACTAAATGGGGACATCAAAAATTTAAAATGAAATACCCCAAGCTTCCACGGTACATTTCCCTTTGAATAATGTGATAGCGTGTGTTGTACGCAACACCGAGTTCTAACACACCATAACCAATCAAACTAGCCGTTATAAATAGTAATACCTACTTTTTGAAAATATATATATTTTATATTTCAAAATGGACTTCATTTTTGGATTCGGAATATCGAATTTAGCCTAAGGTGAAATTTTGGTACTTTTCGGATAACTTTCATATTTTGATGAATAGTGAAAATTACTAAATTTTAATTAAAAACAACTTTTTTAATCAAAATAATTAATAGTGATAAATTATGAATTTCAGTGGTTTTAAAGTATATTTAGAATATATTTTTACAATTTAATATAATGTTGGTCATTAGACATAATTTTACAATTAAACAGAACATAAACAAGTGTCAATCTTTTGGTAGTTATTATCTCTTAAAAACACGCTTTTTGTTTTGACAGCGGGAATTAATTTTAAATTAATTTCTGCCACTTCTGTGTTTTGAATTTAAAAAAATGGATTCCATATTTGGAATCAGGATGTTCAAATTGTGTAAATAGATAACTTTTATTTTTAGACATTTTGAATAATTACTGCGGTAAATATTTTATTTACCATGGTTAAGGGTAAATCCGGTAAATAAGGGTTAAAAAATAATATTATAATAATACTAAATTACCCTAAAACGTGTCTTAACCCTATTGGTTGATACATGGTCGACCATGGGCATCTTTGGGTCTATTTTGGGACCCCATGGATCCACTTGTAAGTGATAATGACACATTATATTAATAAAGCTAAAATAAAAATAAAAATGGCATAAGCTTACATCTTTTAGAAGAACAATTTTTACATAGGGTTATACATGTTTGATTTTCGATTATAAATATTCATTAGAAAGCTAAAAAGATTTCCTACATAATGATATTTTATTTATAATTTTTAGACATTAAATAATTTATTTTATTTATGACACAATGATGATGCAGTAATTACTATAATAGTGAAAAATTAAAATAATTGATATTATAAATACCCAAATAAATATAATATGAAACTTTTAATGAATTAAACTAATTTTCTAGGATAATATGATATATTAGGATTGATTTAATTGACTTTGTTCGAAGTAATCAATCTGTTATGAGTTTCACAAAAATCAACTATTGAATAGTGTCAAAATTGACATAAAAGAGTTCTTAAAACAAATATTATATTATTAATTGATATTAAATTCCTAAAAATCTAAGGTTCGGCCAAGAGACTTATATTATGATAGGTTAAGCATTAATGGACCACTTGGGGGTCGCTTGGATGTATATAGTAAGTTTATTAACCATATTATATAAAAATACAAAGAGACATTGTAAAAGTGAAACTAATTAACTTAGAGTTAATACTTAAAGATAAGGTTAATATAAGTACCCAAACCTGTCTAAATTCTATTGGATGAGTTGTTTTCGACCTATCCCCACCTCATCCTTTGAATAGTCAACTTTGGAGCCTTTTGAAACCGAATATGAATTTATTATAAATTAATATTTCTAGCTTTTCCAAATGTGCCCCTCACCCCTCTTATAAAAGGGCACTCCTCCTTCTCTTTTCCTCACACCTCTCAAGCCACTTGGCTCGTCCAAAATCTGCCCAACTAAGCTCCCCACATCCCTCTCCTCCTCCTTGAAGCTTCCCCTTAGGCAGAAAGCATTTCATGAAGTCCTTTGGTTCCAACCAAATTGAGTTACCTAAATTAAAGGTAACAATTTCTCTTAAAGTATTTTCATTTATTTTGCTTCTCCAACCCCCAAAATCTTTTTATTTCCTTTCTTTTGTAACAACACCAGTATCCTCAATATACTAGGATGTTGTTATAAGAAGTATTAAAACTACACATACACACAACTCCATCTAATGGATGATGAACATAATGTTTCTGTTGATGGCAAACTAACGCCTCACGAAACGATGATTGTTCAAATACATCTTACCACCTCTCATGGTGGCCATTATGATGGCACTATAATTAAATATGATATTAATGATATATATTTTATATATAAGCTTCTGTAATTCCATTTTATTTCATTCCATTATTCGTTTCATGTTGTATATACATACGATAATTTCATTTGAGGAAGTGCGGACTACCGCCCCCTTAAAATGATATGACTCGTTCATACCACACATGGAACGTATAAAGGATGGTGTTAATGAACTTAAGTAACATAAATAAAATATTATATTATACTGGAATAGTAATATACCTATGTATCATTTGGATTTGATTCTTTTAAAATAAAAATTAAATGGAAGTAGCGTTCGTGCGTACGTACGGACTACCGTCTCCACGAACGCGATGAGATTCATTCTCCATCGTATCCATTCAAGTATAATTACCATTTAATGATTTAAAAATGATGTTTAAGGACTTGATATCATTTTGGATATGAATAAGATACAACAAACATGACTTATGTAACAAAACATATAAAAGAAAATGAGTAAGTTAACACCCGAAACGACGATAATACTAAGATATTATTATCAAATCAATATTAAAAGATCATATATGATATCATATTAATATATATGATTCTTGTATAATTTAATAACAATTATTTCACAATTATACAGGGAGTTAACCTACCCCAACCAAGGAAAAGTACAAGGTAAGGGTTATTTCACAATCTCTTCATTATCCGAGGTTGTTTATATGTAATAATCTACTGGGATCTCTTTATCATCCACATCCATGTTTCTTAAAAAATGTATTTCAAAACATTTTTACTATTTACAAGAATATGGGTTAAAGTCATTTATACCCTTTTTTTGACTTTTTATAAGAGGTTTATAAAGGAATCTTTCCGTCGTTTTCAAAACAAGGTCCTTTTTAACCTTTTCGACAGAATTGAGGTAAGAATGTTTTTTTTAACTTATACGGTGGGTGCGGTTATTTTACGCCGTTATAAAATCATAAAAGCTTTCCTTACAAGCTTACAAGAATATTTTCAAGAAAATGTTTTATTTTATATGGCTCTTAAATGATTTCAAAAATAGAAAGAGATATTTCTCTAAAAAGTGTTTTGATTTCATCTATGTTAACATCCTTTAATGGATTTTACGCTTATTTGAAGTTGATTTATTATAATACAAAACTTCTATATTGTATTGAAGGTTTTGTGATACGTTTGACTGTGGATGTGCTATTTTATACCATTCATAGTTTATGGTGAAACTATTGACATTTCGTATGCTAGTTTTAAACCGAATGTTTATGTTATATTTCAAACTTTTCTTCAGATGAATGTGCTAAACAAGTATGTTCCGGGTTGGGGACCGGTAAAAGTAAGCCCTCCAGGTTGGGGACTGGTAAAAGTAAGCCCTCCAGGTTGGGGACTGGTAAAAGTAAGCCCTCCAGGTTGGGGACTGGTTAAAGTAAGCCCTCCAGGTTAGGGACTGGTAAAAGTATGCCCTCCGGGTTGGTGTCCGGTTATTAGAGGCACTCCGGGTTGGTGTCCGGTTATTAGAGGCACTCCGGGTTGGTGTCCGGTTATTAGAGGCACTCCAGGTTGGGTTCCGGTTAGAAGTAACCCCTAGGTCTTGGGATGAGGCCTAGACAAAGAAATTAACGTTTGACATTATGCATTCCAACATTATGAAAGTGGTTATTGATTTTTGCATGTGATTATTCGATTAGTTGAATATCCATGTGAATAAGTAAATGGCATTATTTCATTTTATTTATGCCATACCATGTTGAAAGTTCATGTTTGAAAGGATTTTGTTTTAGTTATACATTGCCTTAAAAGTTTATTCTTATTTATGAAAGTTTCCGTTATATTGTTATCCTTACTGGGCATTTGAGCTCACCCCTTTTCTATGTTTTATTTTTCCCAGGAAGTGAAGAAGTAAGTTATGAATGACCTGCAAGGATATTATGTGGGGATATGAGTGTGGATTATGGAGACAATATGTTGTTGTAGTAGTTTTTCGTTTAATGATGTAATGTAAACCTTATGAATATATCTAGTGTTTCCAAGGCTACTAAACCAATCGGTCTTTCGAGATTTGATCTTTCTTGTGATCATGCCAATGTTACGAAGTAATGCACCGACTCTGGGTAGCTGGGATCGGGGCGTTACAGAAGAAGAATTCTCATTAGGAATTCTGACAAAGAATTCTCATTACAAATTCTGATGATGAATTATCATTCCGAATTCCCATTCCGAATTCACCTATTAAACAGAATCTGATCATCTTTGTTTTATACACTCTGAATTAATTCAGACTCTGAAAGATTATTTTTGGTTAGACTCCGAACTTTCATTTTGCCTATGCCTTTATATTTTGACTACTCTTTATTATTGTTCCTTACACTCCGAACCTTCACTCCGAAGTTTTCATTCCGAACTTTTATGTTAGAGTTTAAAACGATGTCGGAAATTCTGTTACACTTGTTTTGTTATAAAATGATGTCGTCTATTTTGTTATAAATTAACCGTTGTCTAAGTGACACGTGTCCAGGTCCCTCCGATCTTTAAGGAAAATATGACCGTTGGAGAAGGAGCCAACCTTACCTATAAATAGGAGCTCATTTGAAAGAGCTCGGTGCTGAAAGGATGACAGATCTTCTACTCATGTGATTACATGCTTGAAGTGATTTCTAGAGAGAGAGGCTCTTATTAACTCTCAAAGCTCCGTGCGAATCCGAATGTTGGTGATTACATTCGAGGGCTTCCTGGGATAGGAAGACAGAGGTGCCGACTACCTTGAAGTTCGAGGGCTTCCTTGCTGAGGAAGACAGAGGTTGCCAACTACCTTGAAGTTGAGGGCTTGCGGGGATAGCAAGACAGAGACTCCAATCATCGTATCGAGGGCTTACCCTGGTGTGGGTAAGACAGACTTGCTTGAAAGTATAAAACAAGGGACCCTTTATCTAAGGCTGTTGGATACCCTTCTCTTTGGGTTAAAAGACTTATATCTTGTTACTTATAGTTTAACTACTTGTTTTATTTCCGCTGTATTTTGTATTATAAGGAAAGTATAACTTTCTTATACTTCCTTACTTGTACTCTGTTTCATTTAGATTCTATATGCTTTAAGGTAGAATCTCATATTGTAATCTTTTGTTAAGTTTCAATTTCCGGAACCATATTTCCGGAACCTACGTTCGGAATCTCTTTCCAAGTTTGCATTTGGAGTTAGAGGTGTTGTGAATTTTCTTAGTTTAACTTTGTTAAACTTAGAACTTTCCTCCTCTTAAGGAAAACATAGATATTCATAACTAACTTTAAAAGTTCCAAAGGAATTTTTAAAATATACAATTCACCCCCCCTCTTGTATATTGATCATCTCATCACTATTTCGATCCTACAATTGGTATCAGAGCTTGGAAACCTCATACTCTATACCAATCTTACATTTGGTATCAGAGGAGGTCTCTGAAATACTTATACTCACGAATAAGTTTTTTTTTGCTCAATTTCTCATTTCGAACTTTACCATTCCGTTTTCCATTCCGAACTTTGTAATTACGAACTTTTGCTACTAACAAGTTTGTGTGCAAAGATATTTTAAGTATGGCAAGAGTCAATGTTGGATCAATTGATAATCTGAATCCTACAGGACCACCTATATTTGATGGTAATGATTATGAATACTGGAGAGATCGTATGAAGACTTTTGTTATTAATACTGGAGTAGATAACTTTGTTATGCTTACTGGTGATTATAAAATTCCTGACAAGGAAGTCAGAACTTTTACTAACCAGGAAAAGCAAGAATATCAACTCAATTATAAGGTACGCAATACTCTACTTTGTTCAATGACCAGGAATATATATAGCCAAATTTATTCTTGTGAAGCAGCTAACTGTATTTGGAAGAAGTTAGAGGTTACACACTTTGGGACTTCTAAGGTGATTGAGACTAGAAGAGCTATGCTTATAGCTGAATATCATGGCTTCAATTTTCCTTACGGAGAACATATCTGTAAAGTTTAACAAAGATTTATAACTATTGTCAACAGTCTACAAACTATGGGAGAAATAGGTTTAGATGATGAAGCTCTTGTGGACAAGATAATTGATATTATTCCCAATGAGTGGGAATCCAAGAGAACAGCTATAGATGAGAACAGGAAGGTCACTCAAATTACTCTTGATGAATTATTTGGAACTCTTCTACAACATGAGACTAGAATGAAGAGAGATGATGACAACATCAAGAAGAAGAATAGAAATGGTACTGTTTCTTTTACAACAACTTCAAATCAGATGAAATCTAAGACTCCTGAGAGAGTAACAAGATCCAAGTCTAAGAAAGTTATTTTCCAATCCAAATCTAGTGAGAGTGAAGTCTTAGAAAATGAACTAGCAAATCTTGCTCGAAGGATGAACAAGATAGCTGGTCAGAGAAATTTTCAATCTAAGTATAAGAAAAAGGAAAGGAAAGATAAGAAAGATGGAGAAATTACTTGTTATGAATGCAAGAGAGCTGGACATATCAGACCAGGTTGCCCTTTGCTCAAAAAGAAAGGAAGGAAGGAAAGACATTCAGACAGAAACAAAAATAAGTATTATAAAGCCAAATTTAAGAAAGTTCTGAAAGCTAATGACACCTGGAGTGCCAGTGGTGGTGATTCTTCAGATGAATCTTCTGATTATGAATCTTCAGGACAGAAGAATATTGGTCTCATAGCCAGATTACCTATCGATAATCATTGTTTTATGGCTAAGGTACGAAATGCTGAATCATTGACCTATGTTTCTTTAAATTCCAATGATATTAAGTATTTTAACTCTTCAGATGAAGAATCTTCTTCTGATGAAGAAAATACTTTACCTACTTATGAATAAGTCTTTAGGTTTGCTGAACTTCTTGAGATTGAGAATTCCAAACTCAATAAGAAACTTGATAAGGCAAACTCTAGGAATTCTATTCTTACAAAAGAGATATCAGATCTTTCTAAAGATCTTGATAAGTAAAATACTGATTTTGAAAGTATTTCAAAAAATCTTGAGGAAGTAAGTTCTGAGAAGAACAAACTTTCTAAAGAGTTAGAAAAAGTAATTTCTAAGAAAAATGTTTTCGAGCCTAACTCTAGTTCAAAAACTAATGATTTTGAGGATAAAAACTTGGTTGTAAAACTCAAGTCCAAAATTTTTTCCTTAAAGAAGTGTTTATCAAACTTTACCCATGGTAAAGAAAATTTTGATAAAATGTATTCTCAAATACGCCCTTTAAGAAATAAATCTGGATTTGGTTATACCCATGCAAAACCTATTTTCAGTAACAATTATTTTGTTCCTCAAAGTGCCCCATTTTGTACCAAGTGTCAATGTGGTGGTCACTGGGCAAAGAATTGTTCCTTAAACAAAACCCAATCTCTAGGATTTCACAAATCTTACTTTTCTAAAAAAAATGTGGATACCTAAAATTTTATTGTCTGGAAATCTCGGATCCAAACAAGTTTGGATTCCGAAAGTCTAATTTTCTTCATGATTTCAGGAAAATAAAGAGAGTACCAGCAACAATACATGGTACATGGATAGTGGATGTTCCCGACACATGACTGGTAACAAAAGCTATTTTGAAAAGATTATCAAAATGAAATGAGGAAAGGTAACTTTCAGAGATAATTCTAAGGGAGAGATTGTTGGTATTGGTAATATTGTTTTTCTTGGTAAAACCTTGATTTAAAATGTTCTTTTTGTTAATGGTCTTAAGAACAACCTCATTAGCATAAGTCAGTTATGTGATGAGGGTTACCTTGTGAACTTTAGGAATGATAAGTGTTTAGTTCACAATTCCAAGGAAGAATTTATTCTCTCATCCAATAGGCAAAAGAATGTCTACACTTTGAACCTAGAAGACCTCAGGAGTCAAGATTTACCTTGCTTAAGTGCAATGGAAGATCCTTCCTGGTTATGGAATTGAAGATTAGGACACTGTAACCTTAGAAACCTATGTAAAATCTCTAAGAAGAAACTAGTTAAGGATCTACCAGAGCTTAGATTTGATTCTTCTAAAGTTTGTGATCCTTGTCAATATGGTAAGAAACATAAATCTAGTTTTAAGTCAATCGGTGAAGTCTCAACAACCGATGCATTACAGTTAGTACACATGGATCTTTTTGGTCCAACACAAACTGGAAGTATTGGAGGCAAATACTATGTGTTTGTTCTAGTTGATGATTACACTAGATTTACTTGGGTATATTATCTAGCAAAGAAATATGAAGCTTTTTATTATTTCAAAAGTTTTAGAGCTCAATTTAAAAATGAGAAAAACCTTCCATTGAAAACTATTCATAGTGATCATGGAGGAAAATTTCAAAATTCTGATTTTGAAACTTTTTGTAGTAAGAAAGGTCTTACTCACAATTTTTCAGCACCTAGAACTCCTCAACAGAATGGTGTAGTTGAAAGAAGAAATAGAATTCTTCAAGAGATAACTAGAACCATGTTGAGTGAATATTCTATTGCTAGACATTTCTGGGCTGAAGCTGTAAGTACTGCTTGCTATACTATAAATCGAGTTTTGATTAGACCTTTTCTTAATAAAACTCCTTATGAGTTATGGAATGGTAGAAAACCTAGACTATCCTACTTCAAGGTTTTTGGTTGCAAAGTATTCATTTTGAATACTAAAGATAACCTACATAAATTCGCACCAAAATCTGATGAAGGAATCTTCTTAGGTTATTCCACAACATCTAAGTCTTATAGAGTTTTTAACAAAAATACTTGTACTGTTGAAGAAACAGTACATGTAAAATTTGATGAGTCAGATCCTTTTGTTTTTAAATCATCCCTACCTTCTTCCTCGGATGTGTTTTCAAAAACTGATTGTCAACCTTTGATAGAAAAACCTTCTGATAAGGATGATGTTCTAGAAGATACTTCTGAAACATTTACCCCAGAAGACTTTCTACCCTATGTTGATGAACATGTTTTACAAAACCCAAATCAGGTGTTTCTTAAGAATCATCCCAGTGACAGTATCATTGGTGATGTAAATCAACCTGTAAGGACTAGAAGTTCCTTAAGAAATGAAGTATAACATCTAGCATTTCCTTCCTAATTAGAACCTAAAAGCACTGATGAAGCTTTAGGTGATGATGATTGGATCAAAGTAATGCAAGATGAACTAAATGAATTCGAAAGGAATAAAGTCTGGACATTGGTTGAAAGACCTAAAGAAACTTCTGTTATTGGAGTAAAATGGGTTTTCAGAAATAAATGTGATGAAAATGGAATCATAGTAAGAAATAAAGCTAGACTTGTTGCTAAAGGCTATAACCAGCAAGAGGGAATAGACTATGAAGAAACATATGCTCCAGTAGCTAGACTTGAATCTATCCATATTCTACTTGCCTTTGCAGCATTCTTTAATTTAAAACTTTTCCAAATGGATGTGAAATGTGCTTTTCCTAACGATTATGTTCAAGAGGAAGTTTTTGTTGAACAACCTCCTGGCTTTGAAGATACAAAACATCCTGATCATGTTTTTAGACTTACCAAAGCTTTGTATGGTCTTAAACAAGCCCCACGAGCATGGTATGATAGACTCACTGGATTTTTGCTTCAAAATAACTATGTTAAGGGAAATGCAGATCCAACTCTTTTTATAAAGAAAGACAAGAAAAATGTTTTGATTGTTCAAATTTTTGTTGATGACATTATATTTGGTTCAACTCAGCAATCTTTGACTGACTCTTTTGCTAGTCTAATGAAATCTGAGTTTGAAATGAGTATGATGGGTGAGTTAACATTTTTCCTTGGTTTTCAAATTTCTCAAAAACCAGAAGGAACCTACATATCTCAACATAAGTATATTAAAGATCTTCTTAAAAAGTATGGTTATGACAACACTAAGAGTATAATTACTCCCATTGGTACCTCAAACTCTTTAGATCTTGATGAAGCTGGGAAACCAGTAGATCAAACATCTTTTAGAGGTATGATAGGAAATCTACTTTACCTAACAGCTAGTCGACCAGACTTAATGTTTTCAGTATGCTTATGTGCAAGATATTAATCCAATCCTAAGGAATCTCACTTAAAGGCAGTAAAAAGAATTTTTCGCTACCTTAAGGGAATCATGGATCTAGGATTATTTTATACTTCTGGAAATGATTTTGTTCTAAAAATATTTTCTGATGTTGACTTTGGTGGATGTATAATGGATAGAAAAAGTACATCCGAAACTTGTCATTTCTTAGGAGATTATTTAGTTTCTTGGTCCTGCAAGAAGCAACATTCTGTAGCACTTTCCACTGCTGAAGCTGAATATATAGCAGCTGGAAGTTGTTGTGCTCAAGTGTTATGGATGCAACACACACTCACAGACTATGGCTTGAGTTTTACTAAAAATCAAATTTTGTGTGATAACACAAGTGCCATTGCCCTAAGTAAGAACCCTGAACATCATTCCCGTGCAAAACACATAGATATTAGGCATCACTTTCTTAGGGATCACACACTTAAAGGAGATATTATCCTTCAGTTTATCGGAACGCAAGATCAACTTGCTGATATTTTCACAAAATCTTTTCCTTCTGATATATTTGAATATATTAAACAGAAGTTAGGAATGATATCCGTAAGGTAATCCTCCTTAATTAACTTTCTGTTGAAAAAGTCTCCTTACAGTAATAAACTCCTTTTCATAGGGGGAGTACATTTGATTATTAGTTTAACAAAGTTTTTCAAAATTTGTTTTCAAACTTTTCGGAACGAAGATTTCCGGAATGAAATTTCCGGAATTACAATTTTCCAAAATGGACATTTTTGTACAGAATACTACTGGAATGGAAGTATTCATATTAAAAACATCCGGAATGGAAAATTTCGTACTGGCAGTTTCATAACCATATTTTTGTACCGATTTTTCGTAATATGTTTTTCGTACTAAATTTTTCGTACTGAGTTTTTCGTACTGAGATTGTTTTCCGTAGTAAAATTTTTGAGAACTTTGTCTTTTCATAATAAAGGTTTTTTTTTCGTAATCATTTTTATATTATCCATTATGAATAATCCTCCTCAGCCAATCCGAAAGGTATGATTTCCTTACTCAAGTTTTCATAGTCATACTTTACTTGCTGGCATTTTCGTGAATTATGTTTTCGGATTATAGTTTTCTTAATTCTTTGCTTTAATAAAAACCTCAAAAAGATAGGATTCAAGTTTTCAACCGTCAGATCTGATCTCAGTTTATTCCAGCCATTAGATCAACCGTAGAAGTTGAACTGTCATCTCATAGCCTATATAAAGGGGACCCAAATTCTTGTCCCACATCAATTTCAAGCTCTCGCGTCCCGAATCTCTACCTCTCTTTTTTAAAGCCGTTCTGAACCTCAGATTTCTCCGTTCCGAGCTTCTTAGAGGACTTCAGATCTGAATGTCTACGGAGTTAGTGTCTCAAGAGATGTCTTCCACCAAACCTATTTCACAATGGTTAGTTTACAGAGAAAGGTTAGTCCATATGGATTTCTTCAATAACTATGATTCTCTTATTTCGAAGAACATCAAGTTGAATGGCTGGGAAGATGTTGTTGTATCCAAACCGGGGACTCAAGATGATGTTTTTACGGAGTTACTTATTGAGTTCTATGAAACAGTTTCCTTCTTTCAAGAAGATTATATGGAGAAGTCTTCTTTTAAGTCTTATGGAAAGACCTATAAGCTCTCTTATACCAAGGCAACAATCTTGGTAGGGCTGTCCTATGAAGGAGAAGCCGAATTTATTTCTCATGTATAACCGGACTCTAAGGGTAGATTCGACAAGGAAAAAGACTTGAAGACTCTCGGACTCTCTGATGACAAGGCTCCGGAGATTGCTAGTTTGCCTAAAAATTTCCGGATTCTAGAATTGTGAGTACAAGGGCTTATCGTACTGAGGAAAGGTGATAAAGACAGCTTGAAGAAGAGTGAGATCTATATCTTAGATTTCCTGATAAATCTAAGGAAGTTTAACTTCATGAGGCACATTCTTATAACCATTGAGAATCTTAAGAAAGGAAATCTCAGAGCCCAGATGTTAATGTACCCAGTAATATTATCAAAGTTGATAGTTCGGTGCCTTGAGTCTTTCAAAGAAGCTTGCAGATCTAAGCCAAGGGTTTGTAAAATTTTGTTGGTCAGTGATGACACCCTTAAGAGGATGGATGTGGCTTTCAATAAGGAGATTGGTGAGTTCGTTGATTTGCCTAATCAAGAAGAAGCGGCTCCGAAGGCTGCTGAACCGGAATCATCTAAGCCAGTAAAGAAAAGAAAGTTGAAAGAAGTTGAAGCTGAAGTTGAAGATCCTAAGTCTAAGGAAGTTCAAACCGCACCTCCCAAACCAAAGAAGAAGAAGGCCTATCCTGATGAGGTTGTTGCGAAGTGGAGACCAGATAAAGAGAAAAGGAAAGAAGGGGATCCGCAGTTCGGATTGGACCCTGTGAAAGCTAAGGCCCTGAAAGAGAAAACTGCTGATGAGCTTCAAAAACAAGTAAAGGAAAAGAAGCTTAAGAAGAAGATGTCAGAAGCTGAGGCAGTCCAAGATTTGTTGAAATTTAATGAAATAGTATCCAAAAGAATTACAGTTCCGATATATTTCTCCTTGGAATCTCTACCTGAGACTCCAGGAAGAAACCTTGATTTTCCGGAAGAGACTACAGCTGAGCATGTTGAGAAAATTGAGCAGATTCAGCAAGTGGGAGAGGAAGAAGTAGTTGCTGAAGGAAGTGGTGAAATAAGAGATCTTTTGAAACAAGTAGATGATTATAAAGGATCACCTTTGGAACATCTATCACTCCGAACTTCAGAGGCTGAATCCTCTAAGTTAGTAACTCCAGAGAAGGATAAGAATGAGGAAGATGTTGTTCAAAAAATTGTTGATGATATTATTCAAGTGTCTACTGGCGAGCAGAAAACTCCTGATCAAGAATCGATTCCAAAAAAAGACAAGGGAAAGCAACTCCTAGTTGAGACTCCGAAATCAGTGGCAAGCAAGAATAGAGAATTTGGTGATTCATCTAAAAGGAAGTTGGAGCTTATTGAGGAAGAAAACTCTCCAAGAAAAGTTTCAGATTCGGAGTCATCCTCGGTGGGGTATGACTTTGTTGTTTAGTCCTTAAAGAAGTTGGTGGGAACCATTTCGACCTTCTCAAGTATTGACTCAAGGTTCCAGATGCTCCAAAATGCTCTAAATCAGAAAATAGACTCTGTATCTATAGTTATGGATATGTGTGTTGAAATAGAGGCTCAGTTCAAAACGTTTTTTGTTGGCTACAAAGCTCATAGAAGATCTTGCAAGAGGATGACGAGCTGGTCGAGGAAGACTGTGGAAGAGATGAGGCTATTCGATGAGTTTCAAGACAATGTTAAAGATGCCTTTGAGACTGAGGACAAGAAGATAAATGAGTTAACTTCATCCTTTGAAGAAAAGATGACAGAAGAAAAGAACTTCCGGATTTAAGAAGTGAGAGATCTGAATGGGAAGCTGAATTCCGTTTCTCAAAACTGGAAGTTTGAAAGGGATCATCGGATTGATTTTGAAGAAATGATGAAGGCTCAGGAAGAAAATATCAAAGCTCAGGAAGAAAAGATGAAAGCCCAGGAAGAAAAAATTGAAGCTCAATCTATAAGAATAGTTGTCTTAGAGAAGCAAGCTGAAGAAGATCATAAAGACCTGAAAATGATCAAGACTATTCTAAAGGGGCTCTTGTCGAAGGAAAAGGATCCGAAATAACCAAATCCGATCTTTTTGTTGTATTTTTATGTTGCTGAGATTTCAAACTTAATGAAATTTGTACTTGTCGTTTCTATTGTTGTCATTACTAATTTTTCAGTTACTTTTTTTTTCCATTCCCTCCAATTCTTTTTGAAAATCACAAAGGGGGAGAAGGAAAAGATCCTTAAGAAAAAGAAGAACTCTAATAAGAGTTTATCAAAGGGGGAGAAGGAAAAGATCCTTAAGAAAAAGAAGAACTCTAATAAGAGTTTGTTTAAGGGGGGTTTTTCATTAAAGAAGACTTTCTTATTTATCACTCCAGAAATCTGAATATGATCCTTAGAGTTTCAAAGCCTAAGGTGGAGTTAGTCGTATTCATTAATATCCTTAAAGTAAAGGGAGATAAGCCTTAATGTTTTTCTTTCTTCTTAGAATTTTTTTTCGTAAGGATGTTTGTGCTTTCCAAAAAGGGGGAGATTGTTGAGTCAATAAGGTTTTCCTTATGACTTTTCCATTCCTTCTTGTTTTGAAAATCACAAAAACCTTATCTTAAGGAAAGTTGCTTTTATAAGAAAAATTGCTTTCTTAAGGAAAATCACTTTTATAAGGAAAATCGCTTTTATAAGAAAAATTATCCTTATCATATTTTCATCCATATTTTTTTTCTTAAGTATGAGATTCAGATTCATTTTCATAGAATCGTTGAAACTTTGATATGAAGCATTCTGTTTTAGGATCCGATTTCTGGATAAGAACTATAAGGAAGTTTCATTCCAAATTATAGATATGAACTCTGACTAAGTTCTATTCCAGATTCAGGATACGAATTCTTATGAAATTCGATAACGAATTCTCAATACGAATTCTAATGATCAATTTTCATTACGAATTCTGATGACGAATTCTCATTCCGAATTCTAATGAGGAATTCACATTATGAATACTGAAGAAGAATTCTCGTTACGAATTCTGACAAAGAATTCTCATTACGAATTCTGATGACAAATTCTCATTCCGAATTCCCATTCCGAATTCACCTATTAAACAGAATCTGATCATCTTTGTTTTATACACTCTGAATTAATTCAGACTCTGAAAGATTATTTTTGGTTAGAATCCGAACTTTCATTTTGCCTATGCCTTTATATTTTGACTACTCTTTATTATTGTTCCTTACACTCCGAACCTTCACTCCGAAGTTTTCATTCCGAACTTTTATGTTAGAGTTTAAAACGATGTCGTACATTCTGTTACACTTGTTTTGTTATAAAACGATGTAGTCTATTTTGTTATAAATTAATCGTTGTCTAAGTGACACGTGTACAGGTCACTCTGATCTTTAAGGAAAATATGATCGTTGGAGAAGGAGCCGGCCTTACCTATAAATAGGAGCTCATTTGAAAGAGCTCGGTGCTGAAAGGCTGACAGATCTTCTACTCATGTGATTACATGCTTGAAGTGATTTCTAGAGAGAGAGGCTCTTATTAACTCTCAAAGATCCGTGCGACTCCGAATGTTGGTGATTACATTCGAGGGCTTCCGGGGATAGGAAGACAGAGGTGCCGACTACCTTGAAGTTCGAGGGCTTCCTTGCTGAGCAAGACAGAGGTTTCCAACTACCTTGAAGTTGAGGTCTTGCGGGGATAGCAAGACAGAGACTCCGATCTTCGTATCGAGGGCTTACCCTGGTGTGGGTAAGACAGACTTTCTTGAAAGTATAAAACAAGGGACCCTTTATCCAAGGTTGTTGGATACCCTTCTCTTTGGGTTAAAAGACTTATATCTTGTTACTTGTAGTTTAACTACTTGTTTTATTTCCGCTGTATTTTGTATTATTAGGAAAGTATAACTTTCTTATACTTCCTTACTTGTACTCTGTTTCATTTAGATTCTATACGCTTTAAGGTAGAATCTCATATTGTAATCTTTTGTTAAGTTTCAATTTCCGGAACCATATTTCCAGAACCTACGTTCGGAATCTCTTTCCAAGTTTGCATTTGGAGTTAGAGGTGTTGTGAATTTGCTTAGTTTAACTTCGTTAAACTTAGCCCTTTCCTCCTCTTAAGGAAAACATAGTTATTCATAACTAACTTTAAAAGTTCCAAAGGAATTTTTAAAATATACAATTCACCCCCCTCTTGTATATTGAGCATCTCATCACTATTTCGATCCTACACAAATCCAGAGCAACTTGGAAGGAAACAAATAACCAACAAGTTCAATAGGGAAAATTGTACCTAAAAACAAGGAATTCAACCTTTACATGAAAAAGGTATCTCTCGATCCCAAACACATGGAATCCATCTTTTACCAAAAAATGGGCTCACTCATCCACAAAACACAAGGCACCCATCATTCACAAGAAAAGAGAATCACTCAGCCCCCAAAAGTTTATCTTTATCAAACAACTAATTTTATTCCATCTTGAATTAATCAATTCATTATTATAGGTTCCAACTATGGGTAACATAATACATCATCTATCACAAGTTATTATTTATTAAAACATTATTACTATAATATCTTCTAGTTTCATAAGACTTTAATGAAGAAAAAATATTATCATGCCTTTATTTATCATTAATAACAAGCATTGCCAGATTCATGTTCTTCAGTCATTTACATTAACACATGGAATAACATACTTTAATTATAACATCTATTAACATCAAATTTATTACAATTATATTACAAGAATAATGGTTTCATTAAACATGATTGTTTACATTATTTGTCCAACCAAGAAATTTACCAGATTTACATTCTTTACCAATTCAATAAAAATAACACATGCTAACCAAAGAATAATAAACTATATAAAAAACATAATACAGAGATAAATATATCTATTAAATCAAGTGTAAAACTGTTATCATATTAGAATAACACAAGTGATCTCTAACTATAAATCATTAATTCATTAATCTAATTTATCCTCTATTAGGGTTAATTACAACACCACCCAAAAGCTAATGTATGGTATCTTTATGATTACATTTAATATAAAAGGTGAAGCAATTAATCCCTTACCAAAAAGATTTAACATTGTTTACATGAGAAAAAAATAAGAAAGAAGATATCCGATCACCTCCCCCATAAGGAAACAACACCCCTCTAAGGATTCCATTCCACAACTATTCCAAAAACAATAATAGAAACTCTATTAGAATGGTGGTGATCAATTTTCATAGTATGGTAAGAATAATGGGATGAATACTTGGTTGAATAGATAAGAAACCAAAATAAAAGAGGTATAACTCACCTAGGATCACTAAAAATCACTCTCATGAAGCCGAGAATTAAGCCATGTCGAAAGGGGATTCAAATCCTTTGAAAAGCACTCTAGGGTTCCTAGGTTTGGGAGAGAATGATGGGAGAAAAGTGGATTGCGAGGGGGTTTGGGTATTTATAGGCCATCAAAAATTATAAGACCACGCTATAGAACTCTAGACCATGGTGTATACCACTCAGACCACAGAGTAACCCCCCTAGACCATGATGCAACCTACTTAGTCAGACTACATCCTAAAAACATAATATTAACCATGATGTAGATCCTATTTACATAGGGAAGGACTATGGTTCATCCTAAACCACCACTCTACATAACCCATTCACCAAGAAGTGAGGATACAATGTATCCCACCACCATGATGCAACTACCGTCAAATTATCTTAACTATCTCAAAGCCCTATTCCATAGACAAACTTCTTTATGACACAACACTAGAACTCTAAGGAAGGGATTATGCCACAGCCCTGATCCATGACACAACCATGTCAGAATTATAAGTGGCTCCAAAATCTCCCCTTGATCCTCTTTACATCGTAATGAGACACCCTACGACATAACCCGAGGATCCATTCCATAGAAACCTACTATATGATATTTTATATTAACTTTGATTCTTCCTCCTCGAGACTCCTTTGGGAACCTCCAACACCCAAAAATCACAAAGGAATTCCCACCATGATTCAGGACCTTACATCAAATACCTCTCAAACATTCTTATTTCCAAGAATCTAAAACTAAACCCAGAGAGGGTAAGAAGGGAAAAGGGTTGTCCAAATAACCACCCTACGAGATAATTCTCAAGAATATAACTATCATATGAGATCAAAAATATAAATTATGGAAACTAAGTGAAAACCATGAAAACACAAAAAATATTTATTGAACACTCTCCCATGGGAGATACCTTTCAAATGAGAGAAAGGTCACCAAAAAAACATTCAATAGTAGGCCATTTCATAAAATTAAAAAGGGTCTACAATCATAATGAGAATCACTAAAATAAAATAGCTAAAAAAACAACTTAGGATATTTAGATATATCTACAAATCCTATTCCTAGGTACTTTCCTCTATTACATCATTCTACCATAATATATGAACCAAGGTAATAACACATTAATGAAACACCTTCTCCTGGTGGTCCTGGATCTCCACAGGCTGGTCCTTAAAGGTTGAATCATCATCAATACCAATATCTCCCTAATCAATGATGTGGGAATTTTCATGAAGAAAAAAGAGAATATATGAAACACATATGACATCATGTACCCGAATCATTTGTGGGGGATGTACTATATGATACACTATAACTCCAATGCAAGACAACACCATAAAAGGCCCAAAAAACTGGGGAGAGAACTTACTCCCATGACCAAACCTTCACTATCCATAATGTAGAGTCACCTTAAAAAATACATGATCTATAACAAAAAACCTCAGATGTATCCTCTTATAATTAACATAGGATTTTTGATGATCCCACACTACTTTCATCCTCTCTTGAATTACCTAAACTATCTTTTTCATATTCTCCTATAGTTGTGGCCCAAGAATTGCTGACTCTCTAACCATAATATAGCATAATAGAGAATGTAAAGGTTGTAATTATAAATCTTTAAACTGTGCTATACCAATGGTGGAGTGAAAAATATAATTGGAAGAAAACTTAACCAAAGTTTGTTACCTCATCCATGAACCTCAAAAAACCAATATAGAAGAATAAAACATGTATTAAAGATTCTAGATTATCTACTCTATCTAACTGACCATCTGTAGATGAAAAGTAGTGCTAAGGAATGGATGAGATCCAATAGCATGCTGGATACCTTTAGACACCCTATAAGTAAAAAAAGGATCAAAATTAAAGATGATCATCTTTAGGACTCTATAGATTCTCACCAACTCGTCCAGATACTATCTTGAGAAAATATCCACCAATCTCGACTCCATTACCACTATAATGTGGGATGATTTCATCAAACGAACCACTATAACCCATATATAATCAAATACTCCCCAAGATCAAGATAAACTAGTAATGAATTCCATCATGATATCCTCTCACTTACATTGAGGAACATAAAATATATAGAGAAAACCATTAGGAACATGGTGCTCGACCTTCTCCTTATAGAAGACCAAACCTCAAGAAACAAATTGCACAACTGAATGCCTCAACCCAGGCCACCAAAATCACCCTCTTAGATCTTGGTGAATATTTTTAATGATGATATGTAATAGTAAGGGCGAGATTTGGAAATCATGTGGAACCATCTAATTCATCTCCAAAGGGATGAAAATTCTATCCTGAAACAACACTCGATGCTAATCATCCTCAAAACAACCATCAGGGGAATTACTAAAGACAACTCGGTCTCTCTAAAACTCCACATCAAAACTCCCAAGTTGGGACTCCTCCACTTACTGCACTAAATATGACTTTAATCTCATCTAAAAAAGAAAAATTCTTCCACCAACCTCTCCTATATCTAGATACATCACTGGGAGTTATACCATTACTCTCTAGGAATATTTATTTTTACACATAGAATCACAGAGTGACATCCTGCTCAGCACATCAATGATAACATTACCCTTTCTCAGTGTATATGAATTATAAAAGTTTTAATATTGAAATAATTCCACCCACCATAACTATTTCAAGTTCAAGTAATGATCATATATGACATATCTTAGGCTAATATGAATGTTAAAAACCACAAAACACTCACCAATGAGGTAATATCTCCACAAATTCGAGGAAAACACGACTAATTCCAACTCAATATCATAGGTGGGATAATTATCATAGTGGGGATTTAACTTCTAACACCTATAAGAAATGAAAAATATCTAATACATTAGAACACATACCAACCTAATACAATAATCATCACAAAAAAATAGAACTAAACTCTTTCTTCTTGAAAACAAAGGATTCGAGAGATGAATAATTTTTATTTCAGGTACTTGAAAGTTACCTGAAACTGGTCAATCCATAATAATTAATAATAATTTCTAGTCAAGGATACTAGAGGATTAAAAGCCCAATATAATTCAACTAGAAACCTCCTATAATATACTATAAGACCAATGAAACTTTGTACCTCTATAACAATCTTAGGGGCTTCCCAAGAAATGTTTTCTTTTATCTTTCAAGGATCTATAGATACAAACTATTGGGGAATGAAATTCCCCAAGAAATAAAATTCATTATAATATAAATATTACTTTGAAAAATTATCTAATAAATACTAATGATTAAGAACTCCCAAAATGGAATGCAGATGCTCTACATGATCTTCTTCAGATGCAGAGTATATAAGGATTTCGTTGATGAAAACCACCAAAAACCAATCCAAGAAATCTATAAAAACTATGTTCATAAAAACCATGAACACATATAGAAAATTTATCATATATAAAGGAATCACAACAAACTTCTAATTCCCATGATGATATTGAAAAGTAGTCTTTCAAATATCCTCACCTTTCACCCGCATCTGATGATACCTTGATCGTAGATTGATCTTTGAAAACCAACTAGCTCCTTTCATTGGATCGAATAAATCATCAATATGAAAAATACAATAATAGTTATTTATTGTCAGCTGATTTAAGTGACAATAATCATTAAAAAGATGAAAACTGCCACATGCCTTCTTCACAGACAAATCCGGTTCACCCCAAGGTGACAAAATCTTCTAGACAAAACCTCACTACAACAGATCATCGATCTGTACTCACAAATCTCACAACTCGGAAGGATCCATAATATATAGAGACATTAATATTGGAGATTCTTCAAGTTGTGGATTTATCTAAAAATTTATTTCTCAATGAGGGGGTAACACCCAACCTTCTTAGGAAATACATCAAGGTAATATTCTACAACCTTGGAAAACACCAATTGCTAATCCTTTGATGAACTCAGGATCAACTCGATAGACCCGTAAGGGGTAAAAATTCATCTAGGGTTCCCCCCCCCATCCTCTCCTCGAATCAGGTGCTCTGCGGCCCTCCCACCCTTATGTTTCCTCTCTGCGAGCTCGTCGTGCAGTCTTTGGTGGCTTCGAGGGTTCAGATCTTCCCGATGCATCCTTTCCTCACATTCCAGTTGAGGTTTCCCTCCTTTCCTACCCTTCCATTATTTTGAGTTCCATATGACTTCGTTTTTCTGTCTATTTCCTAGCTCATTGGCAAGACCATGGTGGCAGATTTCGTGTCGGGTCATTTCAGGGGTCATCCACGGAGGTTTTCTCAGGGTTTGATGGTGGTGCTTCCAGTCCTAAGTGGCGCTGCTATGCTCTTCGTGCTCTATGGAGTCTAGGTGCTTGAGGGAGTTCTGTAGTGGAGGGTGTGGGTGTGTTATCACTACGATGTCGAGGTTGTGATTCAATGTGGTTTCGTGTGATCGGGCCCCTTGGAAACACGGTGAAGGTCTAGCGGTTAAAGCCTACTATGAGGAATGAGAGGGAATGCAGGTTCTCCTTGGGCAGAATTGATGGAGGCTCCAGGTGTTGTGTTTGTGGTTTGGATCAATGAATCTCAATTGGGAGTAGTTGAAAATGGTTGAAGGTTTTTTTGGGATGATTTTTATCTATTGTGATCTCTTGGACTTGGGTTTTCACTACTTTGGAGATGCTGGAAAGGGGTCAGCAGAGTGGTGTTTGGTCCGAGGTTGCATTGTAGTTGACTATGGAGTAGGGTGCAGTGTCTGGATGGCATGGTCTTCCTCACTCTGGTATCTTTGTCTACCTTTTTGATTTTCCCTTTTCAGGGCCCATCTCACTTCACTGGAGGGTTGGGAGGATTTTGACTAGAGTCTTTTGGTGGGTTTGTGGATTTGGGCTGGTGTCGATGGTCGCATTGGTGGGTGTTTGAGGAGACCAGTTCTGAGGTTTTTCCAGCTTTTTTGATGTTCATTTTCCTTGGTTTGTGGTACCTCGACCCTTTATTGGTGACTTCAGCTCCAACTGTGATGGTTTTTTAGTTTTAATGCTTGAATGGATTTCAACCATTTTGCTTGTATGTTTTTTGTGGTGAAGTGGTGAATTGGTGATGTGGTGTGGTCATATATGGTTTCTCACTTTTTCCTTAAATGTGTTTTCATAATAATAAAAAACAATTTTCAGTCAGGATCAGCTCGACTATCAATTAATATAAGGAAAAAACACACCTTTAACCCATACAAGGGTCACTCTCACTAAGGAATATTATAAGATCACCGTTGGTATCATAGAACAAAACCTATCTCCTAAAGAAGTAAAAAATATCCGATACAAAATATATCTAGTCCATACTAAGGATGATGCCATAGGGATATATCTGTAACCATAGGAAGTCTCCCAAAGAGTGATGCTACCTCAAAACTAGCTCATAGTCTCTATATAATTCATACAGATTATCATAACTTTCAACTGGTGTGGTAAATTATAAGGGAACTAGAGGTATCTCCCCCTCAAGTCCCAAAGCCTGGACTAGGGAAGGTGATATAAAAGAGTGTGTAGCTCCTGAATCAAAAAAAGAATGCACCCATGTAAAAAAATAACAAAAGGTTACCTCAAAAAATTTCTAGATCGCCCAATGCCAGAAATGATAGAGAATAAGTTGACCATGATCTTATCTATGAAATTTATGACCCTGATGAATACCAACTCCATAGTTTTACTTTTTTATATAAGGATAAGGAATATCTTAGGGCTGTCCTCTACCTGCCTCATCTCCTCTATTCTAATCTCAAGTTGGAGCATGCTGCTAATATTGCCTCAGATGAAAATACCTCAATGGAGGATCCTAAAGAGGAAAATCTAGTTCATGTTACATAATTATAATGTTCAGGAACTCTCAGTTCTTATGAACTCAACCGCAACACGAAACCATGCATCTAATCACTTAGAAAATCCCTGAGATTTGCCTCCCCCAAAGAAATTAGATGATGAGAGTTGGGACCTACTCTCAGCTATCTGAAATCTATTTTTCCTAGAAAGCTGGGAACCCCAGACCATATCTTTGCTATGTGTAGAATCCTAATGAATCCCCTCTCATGACAACCCAGTTCTTTCTAATGACTTCTCAATAACCTATGCTCTCACCAATACCCAGAGATACATATGTATCATAAAAAGCGTGACCTATCACTGGATATCTGGATACAAAGCCTCCTTGAAATTAATCACCATAGTCTCCTCATATAAAAATTGGTCTGAAGAATATAGGATAAAGGTCTTGAAATCTATCCCAATCTCTTACATGTCGGAACTCCCCTATTAAAGGGTAAACATGTCCTATAGAGTGGATGCCTTCAAGGTTAAATAAAAAAACTATGCTTGGAATTAGTCCATGACTTCTCTCATGATACCTCCAACTCTTCATGATCCCTAATGAATAAGATCCACCACTACCTTGCTACTCTATGAAGCATCATCACAACCAATGAAACCTAGTGCTCCTTCTGAGCATGAATCAAAATGAAAGATATATCAACCTCCTCTAACCAGTATTCTATCATTGATTCTAAAATGGAGACCTCATATTTCTATAGAATATGGTGATGAAACTATCAGGGTGTCCTATTCTAAGTTTCATCATCATTGAACTCTAATCTATGATGATTTTCTAGCTTATCCATCTGAACATCCTTTGTGTGAACCTGATGGGGACGTCGACCTAGAGTATTACCTATAAATGAATAAATGGTTAGAGGCTCCTAAAACTGGAATATAAAATATTTAATACTAATTAATTAATCATTTAATTTTTATTTAATTTTTAACCTAATCCCAAGGTCTACCCATTTCAAACACAGGGGAAAAGAATAATGATGTAAGATCCCTTCCTAGATCTTTACCATGTAACTAGTATCACTTCGATTAGTAGGATCGATAAACTTAAGGGTCTGTGTATCTGGTCATTGGGGGCCCTAAATACCAATTTCTTAGTTGGTCTCCCCTATTTATATCACTTACTAAACTTATTTGAAACCATTTCCCTACCAACCCATGGAGTCTCACCTGTTACTAACTCTAACTCTATCCTATCCCTCAACCTAAACCTTTGATACCACTCTGTCACAACCCCTCCCCTGGAGGTACCCCTCCTAGGCTGACAATGAGAGAAGATAGATAGTTACTACCTGAAGCCTACCTATAATAGTCCATGAGTTGGAAATAATCACTGAGGGTGATCATATATACAAATGGGAGGCACTACCCTCTAAGAGAACATGTAAAAGAGAGAGATAAGACAAGTAAACTAATCAAATAATATATATATTGATAAAATAAATCCATTTACATGGGGTGATCACAATAGGTATAATCAGTAGGATCCTCCCAACATCTTGTAAAAAAGATAAAGAAGTCATACTCAAGACTAGTGAATAGTAAGTGAAGATAACTTGTCACCTAAACAAGCATATTAAGTTCCAAAACTCACCATGGATATCTCTCACCAAGTAACACATACAAGAGGTCATATAATATAATATAAAATAAAGGTATCCCACTACCACTTCCCCACTATTTTGTTGCAATTCCCTAACATTATATGCCCATATCTCTCTCTCTCTAAAAGAAGCTAGCCTAAAAACACCTATGATAAATTAATAAAATATAAATATCTCACATCATATCATCCCATCATCCCATCCACATATCCATAGAGTCACCGAGTCATTTCTAGGAACCACCATAGACCATATGCTGTGTATTGTACTTCATGTACTATACCTCAATATATAACATCCCATACACTAAGTAATGTAACTCCATCCATTACATCCTATTCAAGTCATATCTATAATAATCCATATGATATTGTATCTAGAGATTCATGTGTGTAAAATAATCGCAATACATCAAAATCCTCTATAAAAATATATGGGAAATATAACCACTATGAATACCAACACATAATACTACTAGGATAAGAGAGTAGGACCAGAGGGAGTAGTTATCCATCCATACCTTACCAACCTGGATGTTGGGGAATACACCCTCCCAAAGTCTACTGTGTTTCTTCTACCCTACCGATGTGGGTTGGGTAGTGTGTGAAATAATAAAACATACAAGACATAATATAGATCACAACCACACTATCAGCATTAACTTAGTCCTAGGATCAACTTTAGCTATCATCACTCATACACTTGACTGCCACTGTTAAGGACTATATATCCTATAGGAACACAAGAAACCAAGGAGACTTAAATTTAGTTACTTTTCTACTTTTTAGAAATTAACATTATGTTAATTAATTCATTAACGATAAATTAAAATTATTCTGATTACATTAAATTAACCACCAAGTGAAGTCCATTCCCTCTAGGTATAATCCACTCGAGTCCACAGTTTCTCAATATTAAAGTATTTAGAATTCCAACATGCCACAACCCCATGAGTTAATTCATTTATTAATCATTATCATTCCATAATTCCAGGTACTCTAGGAAACATCCTAATCTAAATAAGAGATACGAATAACCATGAAATTCTAGTTGCCTCATGCAGTGGGGAAAGGAAATTAAATAACAAGAAACTCATCCATTTGGACTTTAAAGAGATTTATAAAGCAAGAATCCAAATTTAAGTGTAACAATTGGTAATACCAACTTAAAATAATTCCATAAACTTTAGTTCCATCCTTGAAACCCTCATTATATCACTATGCATCTCACTATTATAGGAATCAACTGCTACCACAACATCTGAGCCTCCCTAACCATATCTCATCAGCCATCCAAAACACACATCACAACACACATAAAGGATCACATTCAGAGAAAAAATAAAGGTAGAAAATAACCAACAAGTTAAATAGAGAAATTTCCCCCTACAAATAAGTTATTCAACCTTTAAATGAAAATGGGATCATTCAACCCCAAATATAAGGCATCCAACCTTCATTAGAAAACTGGATCACTCATCTCAAAAAACAAGGCATTCAAACTTCACAAGAAAATGGGTTCACTTAGCCCCAAAACATTTATCTTTATTAAAAAACTAGTTTTATTCCATTTGGAATTAAACAATTCATTTTTACAGTTTAAAACTACGGTTTAACTAAGGAATTAGCTATCACAGGCTATAATTTATCTAAACATGCTCCCTAGATTAATTTACAGTTTCATCAAACTTTAAGGAAGAAAAAACCATATAATTACTTCATTTATCGTTAACAACAGGAATTAATAGCTTCATGTTCTTTAGACAATTCCATTAATACATGGAAAAACATTATTTAATTAAAACATGCATTAATCATCAAATTGATTACCATCAAATTACAAGAATAATGGTTTCATTAAATATACTTCTTTATATTCTTTACCCAACCAAAAAATTTATTATCTTTAAATTATTTACTAATTACATCAAACAAATACATGATAACCAAGGCATAAAAAATACACTAAAAAACATAATATAGATATCACACTATCTAGTAAATCAAGAGGAAAAATATTATCACAATGTAAGAACACATGTGATATCTAACCATAAACCATTAATTCATTAATATGTTATATCATTTATTAGTGTTAATTCCACTATCAACAAAAAAAATAACACATGATAAATTTAAGATTATATAAAATATAAAAAGGAGAAGTAATGAATCCTATACTTCAAAGATTGAATGTTCATCACATGGGAATAAAATAAGAACAAGGATCTCTAATCACCTCTTCTATAAGGAAATGCATCCATCCAAAGACACCACACCACAAACTCACCAACAAAAACAAGAGAAAATCCATTAGAATGATGGAGATCAACCAAAATAGAATGGAAAGAATAATGAGATGAACAATAGACTGAATGAGGAATAAATCACAAGAAAAGAGGTAGAAAACACCTTAGATCACCACTGATTTATATTAGGAATCCATGGATTAATCTCTATCAAAAGTTTTTTCAAAACTAGGGAGCCTTGGTTTTTATAGAGAAGGATGGGAGAAAATTGGGTTCATATGGGATTCAGGTATTTATAGGAAAACTAAAAATTTGAAGACCATGAAATATCCCTCCAAACCATAACAGAGACAGACCTAGGCCATGAAACAATCCCCTTAGACCATGATATAGCCTACCTAATCAAACCATGTCTAAAGAACATAGTGCTAACCATGATGAAGATCTTATTTACCTGGGGTGAGACTTTGATGTAGCCTAAACCACTATGCTGTATACCCCATTCACCAAGAAGGAAGGATATTGAGAAACCCACCTCCATAGAATAACTACCCCAAAATTGGCAGAACCATCTCAAATACATATTACATACTCGGACTTCTCCTCACTACAATGATCAACCATTGGTGAAGGGCCTATGCCACATCCCTACTTCACACTGTATCCATTCCATAATTTAAAGTGACTTTGAAATCCTCTATTGAGACTCCTTATGCTACAAATGAGATCTCATTGATACATCTGACTACCCTTTAATGCAACCCAATTCTCTACACTATAGAAATCTTCTGGTTGAGATTTTATCTCAACTCCGCTACTTCCTCCTAGATCCTCATTAGAGAACCTCTAACACCCAAAAATCATAAATAAAGGGATAAAAAGATCCAAAAACTTACACCATCTACCTATCCCCACTCTTAAGGAACAACTAGATAGAAATAATAAAGGACAAGACCTAAATCTTACTAATACCTAGAACCCAAAAAATATAGGTATGAGCAATACAACCCAGTAGATCTACACTAACTAAATCTATGTGATCAATTTTATATAACACATTAAAAATGATAGTTTTAAATAAATTATAAAAGTAAATGGTTTTATTAAGTCTTTAATTATATAAATAAATATATATCAGTTGTGTTAAAAATCATTATTTATTTCCATTAAATGGAAACAATCACTTGGAATAACCATTTCCCCCAGTCAAAGTCTCCATTACTAAATCATAAATTTAGATTCCATTTTGAAAACAATATTCTAAACACCCATTTAAGCACACTATTAAACCCCTAAATAAGTTTTCCACTTTCAAACTAGTTTCCAAAACATCTTTGAAAACTAATTTATAAGTAAACCAAGAAAATTTTCCTAAAATTAGGCTTTAAAACCCACATTCTAGTTTAAATAATTCCCTTTAATTCCCTTTTAAAAAAATAAAGATTCCATGTTTAAAAAAACTTTACTTTTCATTTGTTATCAAAACCCTCCAAAATATCTTTAGAAAAAATATTTTCACATTAATAAAACACACTTTTCATGCCCATGATAAATTAATTTAAAATCTAACTAAAAAAAAACTTTTAATTTTTTTATTTCAAAACCTTTCAAAAAATAACAATTAAAAAATATTTAAAAAATAAGTCACAATTCAAGGAATAAGGAATATACACAAAAATGCACTATGATATCACTATAACATGATAATGAGAAACAAACAACCAACACATAGGTGATAATCATTCACACAAGAAGCAGATGATACAACCAAGGTAAAGAGGGAAATCCCTTAAGTGATATTGAATGGGATTCTATCATCATAGGCAACTCACTAGGATTATAGTAATAAATACCTAAACTAGAGATGAGGAACCTAGGCCGAAACAACTGAATCTGTCATGTATCAATAGTCCTACAAGACCACATGAACTCTATCATGATAAGGGGATCAAAAGAAACCCCGGACGCTTCTAAATGTTCTGATACCATGGAAAACATCTTGTTAGCTCACTCGATCTAACCAGGTTCTTACCATAGGCAAAACACTCTACACTAGGTATTAAACTCATATAGGTCACCCATAATATTTCTAGGACTCTCGTGACATAAAATAAAGTAAGTGAGTAGTAAATAAACCACATGATGTAGCTACAAATCAATTAAAAGAATTATAAATAAACCTTACCTCACCTACAACATCCTCACATGAAATAGACCATTATATCTATCACCTAGTCTCCACATACATTAATCACCACCCATTAAAGGGAATAATAACATGGGGTACAAATAAGACCTCACTAATTTCATAAAAACTAAATTTTCATGGGGTTACAAATGGTCCTCCTTGAAATAATCTTGGGATGAAAAGGCAACTCACACCATTTCAAATCCAGTTTCAAATAACTCTTGAAAATAAATTAATATACATTTCTTAGAAATCTATTTATAAATCGAAAAATTATTTTAAATTTACTTTTGAATTAACCAAATCCATTAACATGCTTTAAAATACAACTTACTTGGGTAAACATGCCCATTTTCAAACAAAGAAGCCCATTTAAAAACTAGAAATGATTTAATTAAATTCCCTTAGGTCTGACACACCCATTTAAAACCCAAACTGATTTCCACCACCCCTTTAAAACATTTAAATACCATTTAGAATCCACTTGGGAATGTTCAAAAATAGTTTTCATGTAACCCATTCCATGAAAAGGGTTAAAACCATTTAGAAAACAATATTTTTCCCTCAAGGGATACATACATAGGCATACGTTGGATAAATAACCATTTTTAAGCAATAAAGAATCCCATGGCATAGAATATTAAATTAAGACCTAAAAACACCTACATTAACCCAAATGTGACAAGAAGAAATGAGTTGTAAGTTTTTACCTTCAATGGATAACACCCAACTAAGCCACAAGAATTCCTTATTAATCCCTAAAAACCAAAACATCCAATATTAAAGTTACTCTAAACCTAAATTTAGGCCCCAAGAATTCTAGGGTTGTTGGGAGAAACTAATACAAGTAAAAAAAGGAGGAATAGAGAAGGGAAGGAGAAGAATATAGGGAGAATACCTCAAAACCCACTTAAATTGAAGGAAAAAACCATCAAAAGTGAGTGTGGTAGGTGGAATATCCCTTGTTGTTCACCCCATCATCCATTGAATGAGGTGGAGTAAATGAGGAGGATGAGGGGTTAAAATCAGGGGAGGGAAAAGTTGTAATTCACTCTTTTAATGAATCAGGGAAGATTGTATGATTTTCCAAACCATATGGGTTCCATGGCCTAGGACAACCCACCTTTCATGGTGTAGGATTGAAATAGATGAAGATGATCAATAATAAGAGGGGGGGGGGATTTAGTTTTAAAAAATTTTGTTTTTAACATTAAGGAAATCTATTTTTAAAAAATTCAAAAAAGGTAAATTTACAAACCCTCTTTGGTTCTTATTTAGAAGGATAATTGGAAGGGCCAAGGTATAATGATAAGAAACCTAAAATTAAAAAAGATAAACTTAATAAAACCTAATAAGGATTTACTTAGAGAAATATTATACCTTAAAGAGCATAGAATCTTATTTATATTAGAGTTAAACAAGTACAATAAAGTATAAGAAAGTTATAATTTCTTTATTTAACAAAATACAGCAGAAATAAAACTTGTAAAAAAGAAAGTAAACTAGTAGGAAATATTTTTCCCCAAAGAGAAGGGTATCCAAAAACCTTGAAAAAAGGTCCCTTGATTTATACATTGAAGAAAGTATGTCTTATCCACACCAGGGTAAGTCTTCAATAAGAATATTAGAGTTTGTCTTACTATTCCTACAAGCCCTCAAACTTTAAGGTAGTCGGAACCTCTGTCTTCCTATCCTTGGAAATACTCAAACATTAAGGTAGTAGTCACCTCTATCTTCATATACCTGGAAGCCCTCGATTGTACAAAAAAACAATTGGATTCACACAAACCTGAAAAATTTGTTCACAGTTGAACAAGATGTTCACATATCACACAAAGCATGAGATTATTTCCCTCTCTAAAAATCAATTCATAGCATTTAATCTCTAGGATCATCAATCAATGTGTATTTTGAGATCGATAAAATGAGATCCTATTTATAGGCATGAATTCAAATAGTTGGCTCCCTCCTCCAATTTTCATATTTTTCCGTAAATCTCGGAGGGACCTATACATGTTCCACTCAACCAATAGTTAGTTAGAAACAAATTGTATGCCATTGTTTTATATAGGAAAAACTTGGGAAACATTATCATACTTAAGAATCAATAATATGTAAGGAGAATAATATCATGTTTAAGAAACTAGGATCCGATAAAATTAAAAAAATATGTTAGGAAAATAAAGTAGCTCAAAAAAATGTGAATAATCAGAATTTAGGAAATATAGAATTTAGAGTAAATATATGAACAATCAGATTCTAGAAAAATGGATATTTGAAGTTTGAATTATGAGGAATTAAGAGTCTAAATTTTAGATAATTTGGAGTCTGAATTTTAGATAATTCAGAGTCTGAATTTCAGAGAATTTGGAGTTTGAATTTTAGAGAATTCAGAGTCTGAATTTCAGAGAATTCAGAGTCTGGATTTCAGAGAATTCGAAGTCTGAATTTCATAGAATTCAGAGTCTAAAAACAAAAAGACTCGATATCTAAGGAACTATAAGATTCTGAATTTTTAGATAAGGATCCAAATTTTTGGCTTAATAAAAAAATGGTCATACTTGGTTTTGAGAAGACATTAAATAATACATTGAAAACCAAGGTAAAGATATAACTTTTCTTAGAGAAAGAAAATTTTCCTTTAGAAAATAATTCTTAGATAAAGAAAATTTTCCTTAAGAAAATGTGTTTTTTATTTTCAAAATAAAAAATTCATAAGGAAACCTTATTGACCCAAAAATCTCCCCCTTTTGGAAACCACAAACAAACTTTTGAAAAAGAATATAAGGAATAAGGATTTTTCTTTTATAAAGTTAAAATAAAAACTTATCTCTATTTACTTATGACTTATGATGAATGAAACTAACTCCAACTTAGGTTTTTAAATCCCTAAGGATCATATTATTGTATTTATTATAGAAGTTACTTTTTATTTCTTAAGAAAATCTTCTTTAAGTAGACTCCCCCTTACTTAATCTCCCCCTTTATTATGGAATTCTCTTCTTTTTACTTAATATTATTTTGATCATTATTTTCTCCCCCTTTATGATTTTTAAAAATGAATGGAAGTAATGAAAAAAAATTGTACCTGAAAGGTTATAAATATACAAGAGAAAATAATGGAATGATAACAAAATTTCATTATGATAGGAAAAATTGTTACAAAAAGAATACAATAGAAGATCAGAGTTGCATTAAAATCATCCATCCTTATTTTCCTTCAACATGAGCTTTCTCAAGGTTGAATTTAATTTCTTCAGCTCTTTATGATCATCCTAAAACCTATTGAGAAACTGATCCTGATCCCAATTCTTCTTTTTGAGAGCCTTGATACTTTATTCTTGAGACTTTAGAATTTATACCTGAGACTTTAATACATCCTTTTGCTGTTTGAACTTTTCTTCCAACTCTTCCTTGAGTTTTATTTCTATCTTTAAATTTAAATCAATTGAATTGATCTTTCTATTTAGGTATTTTTTAATCTTGAATCCGGGCTGCTTTCTCTTAATTCAACTAGTTTGAAAGATTTGATATAAGGTTTTTCATGGTGTCATTTGACTGATCAAAGGCATATTTTACTGAGTTACAGAAATCATCTATAATTTTCAGATAAAAAATTACTGACTTAGACCATTTGGTTATTTCCTTACATGATCTCTTATGAGAATCATAACCAATATGAAAAGTCTTGAAATCCACTTCAATATTGATAAAATTTTCCATGAACAGACTTATAGAATCTGACTTTTGATTAATAGAATTATAGAGAAACTGAAATCTCGAATTGATACTTGGAAATAAGGGTATTGTGTTCACTAAATTCTTCAAAGATTTAACAATGAAATCTTATCCCTTGGTAGATGAAGATTTATAATATGATTCCTTTACCAACGAGGAAACATTATCTAGCTCTTCATCTTTCCTCTGGGATGTTCCACCAACACCTTTCTTAACATTCATAACCATATCATTTCTAGGTGAGTCAACAACCACCTATTTTCATTTATCATATCTATAGATTGCCTTCCCAAATTTCAGAGTCTCATGTTCACTATCTAAGACTTGGATTATCTTATCTTCATCGACACCTTCTTTCTCAGCATCTCCCTTAATATCTTTTGGATGAATGAAATCATGGTTGCTGCTCTCATCATCAGAGGGTTTATCAACCTCATCCTATCCATCATCATCTTTCCCTTGATAGATTATTTTTGTTGATTCAACCTGGGAAGTTATGATCGATAGATTTTCTGAAGGACTTTCCTTCTCATGATATTATTCCACTTGTTTGATCATGTCTTCACTCTCTTCCTCTTATTCTTGTTCTTCTTCATCTTTTTGAACTATATCTTATTCCACAATAGGTCCCAAAATTGAAATTTTCTTTCCCAGAGTATCTACTTGAACTGAATATTGAAGGAAGGATTCTGGTACCTAGATCTGTTCAGATGCTTTCTCAGTATCTTTGAGAAAATTCTGGACATGTTCAGCTTCTGATAACTTCTTTTTCATTTTCTTTTCTATAGCTTTTTTCTAAAGCTATTCTACTTCCTGAATATTCAAATCCTTTTCCTCAGTAGGTTCTAAACCAAAACTTTCATCCCCATCTTTATTCTTATTCTTCTTCTCTCTCCAATTTTCTACTACTTCATCAGATTTTTTTTTTATTTTTCAGCTTCGGTGTAGATAATTGGGCTTCCAGAATGGGTGATTTTTCATTTGATTCCAGTTCTTTCTCTTTTATATTCTTCTGAGTTTTCTTGAAAGTTTCTCCTACTCCGCCTTTATTGATTAAAGATTGAACCTCACTTTTAGAAACATCATAAAACTCTCCTAACTTGATACTGAAACCAAATTTCATCCTTCTAAGAGTGTCTCCACTCAACAACATAATCTTGAAAGTTCTGGGTTTTGAACTGTAAAGAATTTTAAAGGATTCTAAACAGATAATGATGATATTCAACAAGATCACTAGATACCTGATTATCTAAGACTTTAGGGTTCCATTATTTATGTTACTGATGTTCAGAAGGATTTACTTGATCATGTTTAAATTTATAAGATTAACCAAGAACTCTATCATAATAATATCACTCTTCTCAATAGATTCCTTGTCTCCCTTTCTCAGAATAAGAAATACCTGCATCCATAATTCTAACAAATGATAGTTGTTTGTAAGATGATTTATTTTTAGAGACTTGACTCCTTTGAGTCCAAGGCACTCTATTTCCTTTTCCTTCTCAAAACTTCCTTCCTTTTCTAGAATCTTGTGAGAGAAAAATATTGCTTCCCCTTCATAAGGAATACCAAGAATGTTTGTAGCCATGTTGAAGGATAATAAATTGGTCTTCCCATAGCTAATAAAGGAAAAATTTTCCCTTCATCCTTCACAAAAATTTACCGAATCAAAAAATTCAATGAGAAGGTCAGGATAAACCGGATCCTGATTATTTGTGTTGTCTATATAAATAATTTCCCAATCATTTTTCTTTATAAATTTTAAAATTAAGTAATTATACTTCAGAAAGAAATTTGGTTCAACCAACCTTTCTCTATAGATTTGTCAATCTTAGATTTACTTGTTTGACTTCATCTTATTTTGAGAGGAAATTTCAACTGATATCCAGAATGTAAGTAAACAAAGAAATATGAATGAATGATTTTCAGGGTATCATAGCTTCGGTGCAAAAACTGTCAAAAAATTGATGTGGGACTTGAATATGTTGGGCCTTTATATAGGCTTTATGACAACGGTTCGAATTCCCAAATCAATCCAACGATTAATATTAGATTGATATGATCTGATAGTTGAAATAAATGTTGAAGATGGATTTGGTAGGTTCCAATCTTTTGAGGTTTTAAGGAAAAATAGGATTTAAGGAAAGTGAATCCTATAGAGTTTTATTAAATCAAGATAGAAATACCAACTTGTAAAAAAATACAATTATGAAGATTTAAGTAAGGAAACATACCTTTCGGATTACTTGTAAAGAATTTTCAGTATTAAAAAAGTTCTTCTTGAAGAGCTTATATTCCAAAAAATTTTATTAAGGAATGAAAATTTTAGGTTTTAAAAAAAATGGGTTCTGAAAAATAAATTTAATGGAAAAAAAATTTAGGTTCCAAAAATTTTGATGAAAGAATAAAAAAATGTACTCCCCCTATGAAAAGGAGTAACTTAATGTTATGATATATGTTTTAAAAAAAATTAATATGGAAGATTACCTTATGGTTTTCATTCATAACTTTTTTTAATGTATTAAAATCTATTGGAGGGTAAAGATTTTGTAAAAATTTCAGCAAATTGATCTTTCATTTTTGATAAATTGTAAAATAATATCTCTTTTAAGTGTGTGATCCCTAAGAAAGTGATGCCTAATATCTATGTGTTTTTCACAAGAGTGACGTGCATGTATTTTTATTAGGTAAATTACACTTGTATTATTACACAATATCTGTGTCTTGGTAAAACTCATGCCAAAGTCTGTAGTGTGTGTTACATCCATAACACTTGATCACAACAACTTCCAGCTGCTACATATTTAGCTTCAGTAGTGGAAAGTGCTACGGAGTGTTTCTTCTTGCATAAACAAGAAACTAATGAATCTCTTAAGAAATGACAAGTTTCAGATGTACTCTTTATATCTATTCTACATCCACCAAAATCAGCATCCGAAAAACTTTTTAAAATAAAATCATTTCCAGAATAATAAAGAAGTCCTAAGTCCATAGTTCCCTTTAAGTAGAAAAAAATTATTTTCACTATTTTTAAATGGAATACATTTATATTAGATTGATATCTTGCACATAAGCATACTGAAAACATTAATTTTGGACGAGTAGCCATTAAGGATAATAAACTTCCTATAATACCTCTAAAATATGTTTGATCTACTGGTTTCCCAACTTCATCAAGATCAAAGGAAATTGAGGTATCGATTGGAGTAATTATACTTTTAGTGTTATTATATCCATACATATTAAGAAGATATTTAATATAATTATGTTGAGATATATAAGTTCCTTCTAGTTTTTGAGAGATTTGAAAACCTAAGAAGAATGTTAACTCACACATCATACTCATTTCAAAGTCAGATTTCATAAGATTTGTAAATGAATCAGTTAAAGATTTCTGAGTTTATCCGAATATAATTTCATCAACATATATTTGAACAATCAAAAATTTTCTCTTATCTTTATTTATAAAAAGAGTTGGATCAGCAGTTCCCTTAACATAATTGTTTTGTAACAAAAATCTTTTATGTCTATCATACAAGGCTCTAGGGTATTTTTTAAGTCTAATTAAAGCTTTGGTAAGTTAAAAAACATATTCAAGATGTTTTGTGTCTTCAAATACAGGAGGTTTCTCAACCAAAACTTCCTCTTGAACATATCCGTTAAGAAAATCACATTTCACATCCATTTGAAAAAGTTTGAAATTAAAGAATTCTATAAAGGAAAGAAGAATACAAATAGATTCAAGTATAACTATTGGAGCGTAGGTTTCTTCATAATATATTCCTTATTTTGGATTATATCCTTTAGTAACTAATCTAGATTTATTTCTTACTATGATTCCATTTTCATCACATTTATTTATGAAGACCCATTTTACTCCAATTACAGAAGTTTCTTTAGGTATTTCATCCAAGTTCCAAATTTTATGCCTTTTGAATTCAATTAGTTCAAATTTCATATATGTAATCCAATCATTATCACCTAAAGATTCATCACTTCTTTTTGGTTCTAATTGGGAAAAAATTTATGATGTTCTACTTTATTTATAAAATAACTTCTAGTCCTTATAGGTTGATTTAAATCACCAATGATACTATCACTGGGATGATTATTAAGAAACAACTGATTTGGGTTTTGTAAAACCTATTCATCAAGATAATGTAGAAAATCTTCTGGGTTAAATACTTCAGGAATAGTTTCTTGATTAATTTCCTTATTATAATAATCTTCCATCAAAGGTTGATAATCAGTTTTTGAAAACACATCTGAGGATGTTGGTTGGGGTTGTTTAAAAATTAAAGGATCACTTTCATCAAATTTAACATGAACTATTTCTTCAATATTACAAGAATTTTTTTTAAAAACTCTATAAACCATAGAAGTAGTGGTGTAGCATAAGAAAATTCCTTCAACGGATTTGGGTGTGAATTTATGTAAGTTTTCTTTAGTATTCAACATGAATACTTTGAATCCAAATAATTTGAAGTAATAAAGGCTAGGTTTTGACCAATCCATAATTCATAAGGTGTTTTATTAAGAAAAATACTAATTAAAACTCGATTTATAGTATAAAAAGCAGTACTAACAGCTTCAACCCAAAAGTTTTTAGCAATAGAATATTCACTCAACATGGTTCTAGTTATCTCTTGAAGAATTCAATTTCTTATTTCAACAGCACCATTTTGTTGAGGAGTTCTTGGGGATGAGAAGTTATGACTAATGCCTTTTTTACTACAAAAAGTTTCAAAATCTAAATTTTGAAATTCTCCCCCATGATTACTATGAATAGTTATCAATGGAAGGTTTTTCTCATTTTTAAATTGGGATCTAAAAGTTTTAAAATAAGAAAAGACTTCAGATTCCTTTCCTAGAAAATATACCTATATAAATCTGATGTAATCATCAACTAAAAAACATAGTATTTTCCTCCAATACTTCCAGTTTGTGTTAGAACAAAAAGATCCATATGAACTAGCTATAATGAATCAGAAGTTAATACTTCATTAATTGATTTAAATCTTAATTTATGTTTCTTTCCATATTGATAAGGATTACAAACTTTTGAAGAATAAAATCTAATATCTGGTAGATCTTTAATAAGTAATTTATTTGAGAGTTTTCATAGGTTCCTAGGGTTATAGTGTCCTAGTCTTCTATTCCATAACCAAGACTGATCTTCCATTGCACTAAGGAAATGAAGATATTGGTTCTTAAGGAATTCTAAGTTAAGTGTTTAAACATTATCATGCCTATGAGCAGAGAGAATAAACTCTTCCTTGAAATTGTGTACTAAGATTTTATCATTCCTAAAATTCATAAGGTAACCTTAATCACATAATTTACTTATGATTATAAGTTTGTGATTAAGACCTTTAACAAATAGAACATTTTAAATTAATGCTTTTCCAAGAAGAAAAATGTTAGATATACTAACAATTTATCCCTGAGCATTATCTCTGAAAGTTACTTTTCCTCCTTTTTTCTTGATAATATTTTCAAAGAAGTTTTTGATACCAGTCAAGTTCTAGGAACATCCACTATACATGTACCGTATATTGTTGTTGTCACTTCCTTTATTTTCCTGAAAATAAAAGAGTTATACTTTTGGAATACAAAATTTCTTGGAAACAAAAATTTCAGAAAGTAAAATCTTAGAAATACACATTTTCTTTAAAAAATAAGATTTAAGAAAATCTAAGGATTGGGTTTTATTTAAAGAAAAATATTTCTCCCAATGTCCACCACATTGACACTTAGGGCAAAAGGGAGCACTTTGGGGAACAAAATAATTATTACTAAAAACAGGTTTTGAATGAGTATAATCAATTATAGAACTATTCCTTAGAGGAAGGATTTGTGAATACATTCTATCAAATTATTTCCTTCCTGAAGTGAAATTTGACAAAAGTTTCTTCAAGGAAAAAATTTCAGATTTTAGTCTGATGACCAAGTTTTTATCCTCAAAGTCATCAGTTTTAGTACTTGAGTTATTCTATAAAACATTTTTCTTAGAAATAACATTTTCAAGATCCTTAAAAAGTTTATCCTCTTTAGAATTAACTTCCTTAAGGTTTTTAGAAACACTTAAAGATATGATACTTCTTTTTTTAAAATGTAAATTCTAGAATTTTCTTTCTCTAACTTCTTTTTTATCTTAAAATTTTCATTCTCAAGTAATTTGGAAAATATAGAAACTTCTTCAAATGAAGGTAAAGTATTGTCTTATAATGAGGAAGATTATTCATTTGAATATTCATAATATTCTTCATTTGGAAAATTATAATTTAAAGAAATATTGGTTAAGGATTCAACATTGTGTACCTTATCCATAAGAAAATGATTTTCAATAGGTAATCTGGCTATAAGACCAATATTTTTCTGAATATAAGATTCATATTCTAAAGATTCATTTGAAGAGTCACCACCACGGGTACTCCAGGTGTCATTTTCTTTCAATACATTATTATCCTTATATTTGTAGTACTTCTTTCTGTTCCTTTCAGAATACTTATGCTTTATGTATTTTCTCTTAAGCATAGAACAATCAGGTCTTATATGTCTTGCCATTTAACATTCACAAAAAGTTACTTCAATATATTTATTATATTTTTTGCATTTCTTCATATATTTTTACTGAAAATATTTCTTTCCCACAATCTTGTTCATCCTTTGGGAAAGATTGGATAATTCATTCTCAGACTGTTCACTGTCACTTGATTCAGATATAACAACAACTTTATTAGCTTTAAATCTAGTTACTCTTTCTGGAGTCTTGGATTTAGATGTAGTACTGAAAACTACACTTCCACCACCTTTCTTATTTTTTTTGAAATCAACATCTCTCTTTTCTTGTTTCATGCTGTAGAAGAGTTCCAAATAACTCATCAAGAGTAATGTTTGATACTTTCTTATTTTCAACAATAACTATACTTTTAGATTCCCATTCATTGGGCATGATATCAATTATCTTGTCCATACTAACTTCATCATCAAGACCTTTATCTCCCATAGATTTAAGACTTTTTACAATAGTCATAAATCTTTGTTTCACTTTTCAAACATGTTCTCTATAATGAAATAAAAATCCCTGATATTCAGCTCTCAACATAGCTCTTCTAGTTTCTATCACTTTAGAAGTTTCAAAATGTGTAACTTCATGTTTCTTCTAAATATAGTTGGAAGCTTCACAATAATATATTTGAAATTATATATTCCTAGTCATGGAACATAAAATAGTATTGTGTACCTTTTATTTAAATTGATATTATTGTTTTTATTGGTTGATTAAAGTTCTAAATTCTTTGTTTGGAATTTTGTATTCTCCCATAAGCGTGAAATTGTTTTCCACTCCAGTGTTAACAAAAAAAAGTCTTCATAATATATCTCCAGTGCTCATAATCATTACCATAAAATATTGGTGGTCTGGTATGATTTATATTGTCAATAGAACCGACATTAATACCTTCCATTCTATAAAGAATATCTTTTCCACAATACTTTTTAATAGTAAAAGTTTATAAACAAAGATAAAAATCTATAAGAAAAACTTGATCAAGAAAATTTAAGCAAGAAAATTTAATGCAAGGAAAACTTATGTAAGTATAATTATTTTAATGACATCCATTAATACCAATTATAGGATTGAAATTGATGAAGATGTTTAATTATAAGAGGGGGGGGGGGGGGTGAATTGTAGGTTTAAATTTTTTTGGTTTTAACCTTAAGTAAATCTATGTTTAACAAATTTAAACAAGGTCAATTCACAAACCCTCTTTGGTTCTTACTTAAAAGGATAATTATAAGGGCCTAGGTCCAATTATAATAAACCTAAACTTAAACTAGTTAAACTTAAGAAAACTTAAGAAGGTTTTACTTAGAGAAATATTCTACCTTAAATAGTTTGTAATCTTATTTATATCAGAGTTAAACAAGTACAAGAAATTATAAGAAAGTTATAATTTCTTTATTTAACAAAATACAATGAAAATAAAACTTGTAACAAAGAAAGTAAACAAGTAGGAAATATTTTAACCCAAAGAGAAGGGTATCCAACAACCTTGGATAATGGTCCCTTGATTTATACTTTCAAGAAAGTCTATATTACCCACACCAGTGTAAGTCCTTGATAAGAATATCATAGTATGTCTTGGTACCCCCGAAATCCCTCAATATTTAAGGTAGTTGAAACATTTGTCTTCCTATCCCCAGAAGTCCTATAACTTTAACATAGTCAACACCTCTATCTTTATATCCCTATAATCCCTTGATTGTACACAACAACAATCAGATTTGCACAACTTTGAACAAGTTGTTCACAATTAAACAATATGTTCATAGATTTCACAAAGCATGAGAGTATTTATCTCTCTAGAAATCAATTCATAACATATAATCTCTAGGACCAGCAATTGATTTGTATTTTGAGCTCGATCAAATGTGCTTCTATTTATAGGTAAAGATTCCAATGGTCGGATCCCTCCTACAATGGTTATATTTTTCCTTGAATCATGAAGGGACCTATACACTTGTAACTCAACCAAAAGATAGTTAGAAACAAATTATACAACATCATTTTATGTAGAAAAAAACTTGGGAAACATTATCATGATTAAGAATTAATAATACATAAGGAGAATAATATCATGTTTATGCAACTAGGATTTGATAAAATTGAAACAATATGTTAAGAAAATAAATTAACTTAAAAAATTTGAATAATAATAATCTAGGAAATATATAATTTGGAGTCTAAATATATGAACAATAAGATTCTAGAAAAATGGATATTTGAAGTATGAATTATAAGGAATTTAGGGTCCGAATTGTAGAGAATTCAGAGTATGAATTTCAGAGAATTCAGAGTCTGAATTTCATAGAATTCAGATTCTGAATTTAAAATAATTCAGATTTTTAATTTTATAGAATTTAGAGTCTTAATTAAAAGGAAATCAGATTCTAAATTTTAGAGAATTTGGAGTGTGAATTTCAGAGAATTCAGAGTCTAAATTTCAGAGAATTCAGAGTCTGAATTTCAGATAGTTTAGAGTTTGGATTTCAAAGAATTTAGAGTCTGAAAACAGAAAGGCTTGATATCTAAGTAACTATATGATTCTGTGGTTTTAGATAAGGATCCAAATTTTTGGCTTAATAAAAAAATGGTTAGACTTGGTTTTGACAAGACATTAAATAATACATTGAAAACCATGGTAAGGATAAAACTTTTCTTAGAGAAAGAAAATTTTCCTTAAGAAAATAATTCTTAGAGGAAGATAATTTTCCTTAAGAAAATGTATTTGTGATTTTCAAAACATTGAAGAATGGAAAATTCATAAGGAAACCTTATTGACACAACACATGGTTACTCATGGAGACTCCATTCAGTTTGATAAATCATACACCAACCATGAAAAAATCAATAAAAAACTGTATACCTATTCATATGCTTGTTTTACAGTTTTCACTAACTGTATAAAAGCCATGCGCTAGTAATCATACACACGAATAATACCACAAGGTTTCTCCTAGTATCTACATAGTTTGGAATCAATCATGGTCTATCCATGTGTAATAAACTATAAAAAAATAAAAGCAATTGAGAATCCCATCATGTATGGTTTATAGTATGGTTTCCCCTAAACAACATGTGAAAACTAAGTATAAAAGGAAAAACTATATATTCTCCATGTTTCAAGAAAAAACTTTACAGGAAATTGAATTACCCCACATAAAGATAAAATAATATAAAATAAACACTACAGTGACATGGAAGGTTTCAAAATTCTCTCCACCCTTCTAATTTATGCCCTACAAAAGTCTCAAGTTAAAGGAAATCAAATTTATAAGGGTGTATAAGATAAAATTACAAATAAAAAATGAAATGAGATATTATGGACACTCTCAAATAAAGTTCATTTTGTTGTTATTTAGGTGAATCAGAGTGGATAAAAAGGTCACATCTTAAAAGAGGAAGTAATTAAAACAACTTATTAAAAGTTTTTTTAAAATAAAATAAAAATATTATAAATATACTACTTCAAAGGATGGGGGTGATTAATGTTTCAAGATCTGTAAGATGAATTTTGGAAGAATATTGTATTTTTCTTTTTTTTGAAATGAGATTAAGAAAACACAATGAGAAGATGTTTTTTAGAAAAAAATTAGGAAGAGTAATCGATATAACTCTACCTCTTCCCTTACTTATTAAAAATTATCATTTATATTAATATACACTTACTTATGATACTATAATTTTTTAACCCCAAAACCCTATGATAATTAACTTAACCACCAAGATGAAATTAATTAAACCCTAGGCTAGCTTTGGAACATGCAATAATAGCACCCTGATTTGATTGATGTTCTAAGTCTAGATTATTTTAAGTGGTAAACTAGGCCACATATCCACTCTATAAATTATGATTAATTTAGTTTAGATATTATATTTGAACTCTAAAAACTAATCCTATGTGGTTTTTTTATTACCGATTAGGTCTTAACTCTCACAACTCACACAATTTTGACCTCGCGTGTTTTGTGTTAATTGTGAAATTTATCAATTAGTTTCATTTAAATTAAAAACTTAATTCATATATCATATTAAGTGAATTATATTATATCATTGATTCTAAAAAAATTAATGAATAAGGCAATAGGTATATTGCTTACTAAAAATAACTACTCTTCTATGGGTGGTGTAGTCATCGTAGAAACATTTTGCATGTACAAAGGTCATAAAAAGGGTATAAATCAATAAAATTTATACTCTTGATTTAAAGACCAAAGAATATTAATATATAATAATAAAATATAATTAATAAGAATAAAATATAATAAATAAAAGAGGAACTAAGAGATTTATTGCAAGAACAAAAACATTTCAAAGTGAAGAAAAAGAAGAAGGATTCGATGAAGGGATCCTAGCTTCAAGAGATCTCCCTATTGAAGTTCCTAGAGACATGTATTGGAACTAATTATACTCTTCCTTCAATATACTAATGCACTTACAACCCCCTCCAAATGAGAAAAACACCAATTTATAGAGTTGAGGGGAGTCTAGGTTTTTAGAGGATTTAAGTGTGAATGGATAAATTCATCCAAATAATTTAATCCATATTTTAATTCCTATTTTACCTCCAAAACACATGATAAAACTATAATTAAAGAATTATTAGTTGTTATAAATTGGTTTATAAAGCTTATATAAAAATTGTAACCCAATACAAGCACGAAAAAAGATGTTATGATCCAAATACTAAAGTGGTATCCAATTTGGAATGTCCATCCCATCTTTGAATTCATAGACCATTTAATCCAATAAAATGCATGAGTTAGATCTAATGTAATGAATAAAATTTCTATTACATTAATTCAAGAGCAAAATTACAAAATTTTAAGTTTAAAAAATACACATAAAAATATTTATGGCAGAAATACTATAGTTCACTTCAAAAGAAAAAACTAGAATTTTCATCAAATTTTTAAATGAATGATCTAATCACAAATATTTTATAAATAAACATATTTAACATAATATGAGGAAATTATTTCATTTAATATCAATAAAATATTCAATAAAATCTTATTATATCAACTACACCAAACTTACCCATTTTCACTCCTGGGAATAACCTCATATCATGTATTCCAAAAAAATTGTGACAAGACATGCATGTTCATTTTCCTCAATCCACAGTGAAAATATAAAAAGTAATAATTTCATCAAGAGTCAATGTCAATAAAATTTAAAGTCATTTTCTCATAAATTTTATCAAAATAAAATTTAGTGAGATTAATGACAATAATCTGAGTGAAACAAGTTATGGGTCCACCATGCCATTAATTCCCCACGTGTGTGTGCCAACCATTTCAAGCTCATATCTCTGCCCTTTATTTAGTATATTCAGGTCAAGAAAAACATTTCTTCTTACCTATTTTAATTCACTAAACTTGTTTTACATTCCTTTTTAATCAAATTTCAAGATCCACTCACTTAACCATTTCTTAAATTCAAACATTAATCTCTTGGACCTAGATATCTCTATGTGTTGTACTTTTCACCACTACCCTCTTTATTAATATTTTTTGATTTTTGATTTTTTATGGCGTACAACCATCAGATATTAGGTACACATGCATAGGTCATTTTGGTGTGGTAATGAAATTGACCGGAAGAGAAACAAATATATGAAGCAACCATTGTTATGAGAAGATTTTTTTACCTAACTTGACTATACTTTCAATCGAGCCAGAAAAATTTCACAAGTCATGTTTCTGTGAAACGTTTTACAGATAAATCAATGAAAAAATTTACCATGAATGAATATAAAAAAGAATGGTTTCAAAATCTAAAAGGTTTTATATTGAAAAAACCAATCATATCAATAATGTATTACATTTTTATAAAAATAAACCCTTGATGATGAAATATTGATCATCCTTATCATACTACCAATGAATTTTAAAACATGATTTTATATATGTTCTACATGTAAATGAGGCTGTTACATGATATGTTATTTAATTATTTTTTTTATTTTTTTATTTTTTTGTTTGTTTTTGAAAATTTAATAGAAAACCTAACATATAACAAAAAAAACACACAAATGAAAATACTAAATAGCTACCCAAAAATGTTTTCCCCTCCATCACACTTAAAATATTAAATTGTACTCAATGTGAACCTATGAGATGATATGTACATATTAAATGTATAATTTAAAATATGACAACTAATATAAAAGTGAAAGGGTTTGGAACATCCAAATATTATCAAGTGGTGATGAGGTCATGAAGTGTAATGAAATTAACTGAATTGGTAGGAAGTACCTCAATGTATTGCCTCAAACATTGACCATTGACTGTAAAAATTCTTTTAGTGTTATCTAGTGTGATCTCCACTACACCATTAGAAAAAACATTAGACACAACATAAGGACCTAACCATTCAGAACAAAACTTACCGAGCATCAGATTCAGTCAAGAACTGTATAACAGGACTTTATATACAACATGAAAATCTCTTTTTTAGATCATTCTATCATGATATTCTTTTTATATTTCCTTATAGAGCATGGAGTTCCCATATGATGACAACTGAATCTCCTTAATATCTTGAATTTTCAGCTTCTGTTAAATAATGGCTTTGGGCCAAATCCATATTGCATTTCTTTATAAGCCAATATAACTGATTCTTAACCTCCATGGGGAGATTATAAGATTTCCAAAAAACAATCAAAATGGGTATATGACGATGGGATTATTGTATGTAGTCCTATAATCCCACAATGCATTATCCAACTGCTTTCTTTAATCCTTTTTATTTGACTGGATGATTTTATTTAAACTTTTTTTCAACTCTTGATTTGAAACCTCAGCTTGGAATTTTTTTTGGGGGTGGTATGGTGTTGATGTTTTGTGTTTCAACCCATAATTTTAAAGGATTGAAGCCAAATTTTTATTGAAAATGTTTTTCACTTGAACATTCACGATGGCCTTTGGTACTCCAAACATGTAGAAAATTTGTGCTTTGACAAAATAAACTACAACATGAGAGTCATTAGTACTAGTGGCCTTGGACTCCACCCATTTTCTAAAAAAATCAGCAGAAACCAAAATATACAAAAAAAAACAAATGAACTTGTGAAAGGAACCATAAAATCAATGTCCCATACATCAAAATTCTCATAGAATAAAATGGGTTGTTGTGGAATATCATGTCACCTCGAAATGTTTCTAGTGTGTTGGTAATGTGATAATGACTTACAAAACACATGGGCATTATGAAATAATCTAGAAAAATATAATTTAAAGTCTAAGACTTTCCTCACTATCTTTTGGGGTCCAAAGTTTTCTCTGCATGAAAGTGTATGGAAGAAATGCAAAACAAACTCAAACTCATGATCAGGAATACACCTCCTAATAACTTGATCACTAAAAATGTGCCATAGGTAGGGATAATACCAAAAATAAAACCTAGACTCACTCATTAATTTTTGGCCTTGATGTTTCTTTAATTATGAAAGAATTTCATAGGCAACAAGGTAGTAAAATAAATCTACATACCAAGGATGTGTACCTAAGATGACATAGAGAAGTTCATTAGGGAAAATTTCCTGAAGTGGTACCTAGTCCATGGTTCCAACCTCTAGTGTGTGAGTAATCCTACTCATGTGGTCTGTCACTAAGTTTTATGACCCCTTCTTGTCCTTTATCTCAATATATAATTATGGAATAAGAAGTACCCATCAGATAAGTCTGGGATTTGCATCCAGATTCTTCAAGAGGCACCTTATAGCTTCATGGATAGAAAAAAAAATTTAGAGACCAATAAATATGAAGAGAATTTATCTAAAGAAAATATGATGGAAATAAACTTCTTTTCTGTGGTTTTTTTTTGTTTTATTGGGATGAATCCAATTTCCTTGAAGCATAGAAAATCACATGTGAATGTACCACAACTCTTTTTGATAATAAAAATCCAACATTGAATTTTGAAGTGCCACACATATGCTCAAGTGGAATGTCCCATCGTGGGGAATGTATGATCAGTGGAGTGGCCAGACACTTATTTAGCTCATCAAATGATACACTTCATGAATCATAAAAAATAAATTCAATATCTTTTTGATGAAGTCAAGATATGGTTAGAGTGATCTTACTGAAATCTCGGATGAATCATCCATAAAATCCTATATGACCTATGAATGATCTGAAATCATGCACACATTAATGATATGGAAATGATGAAATAATATCTACCTTATATCTATCAACCTCTATCCCATGTTTTGACACTGCATTACCTCAAAAAATTCCATGATCTACCATGAAATAAAACTTTTCAAAGTTCAAAACTAGATTCTTATTAAAACAAAGATTCAACACCTTTCCCAAACTAAATATACATTCATCAAATGAAGATCCATAAACTATAAAATCATCCATAAATACCTCCATGCAGGTCCCAATGAAATATGAAGAAATACTCACCATGTATCTTTGGAAGGTACATGGGTTATTGAAAATTTCCAATGGAATCATTCAGTTTGAAAATATAACAAATGGAAAAGTTAATGTTGTATTCTCATGATCCTAAATAACTATAGAAATATGAAAATATCTATAAAATCAATCAATAAACAATAGTGTGTCTTCCTAGCTAGTCTCTAATGAATTTGGTTTATAAATGGGAGGGGTAAATGGTCCTTACGGGTGGAATGATTTAGTTTCCTATAATAAATACACACACAATGAATATTTTTCACCCTTGGAACTAACTCCGGTCTCTCATTTATAACAACAGTAACACCAATTTTCTTAGGAATAACCTGAATAGGACTCACCCACTGGGAATCTAAAATGGGATAAATTATACCTACCTCAATCAATTTTTCAACTTCTTTTCTAACGAATTTTAGAAAAGTTAGATTCAGTCTCCTTTTTGGATTCTTAATTGATTTATCCCCATCCTCCAAAATAATCCTATGCAAGAAAATAGAGGGGATAATGGAAGATATGTCAGCTAAGGTCCACATTATTTCCCTTATTTTCTCTCTAAAAAGATTCAATAGTTTTTCTTCTTGTTAAAAAGGGATATTCTTAGTAATTATAATAGGTAATCTCTCACTACTCAACAAGTATGAGTATTTGAGATTTGGTGGCAGTTTCATGAGTTCCAATGAAGGGGGTACAATATGGATGAAGACATTGAAGGAACTGAAATATCTGCATAATGAAAATCATTATCAGAATATAAATCATCAAAATCAGAAAATAATTCATCAAATCCATCAAAATACTCAACAACCATGTCATAATTAGGGTGACCATGATCAAAATAAAAATATTAATCCACATAAAAATCAAATCGAAGAGATGTTTGTGCATTAGAAATAGGTATGGAAGTGATCTTAGACATTAAACTAGAACCAATTCTTATAATCAAACTAAGAATAGGACAATAAAAATCTATGGGGTTTTTACTTGGTGGTTCAAAAATGGGAGATAAAAAAGTATAATTTTTCTCTAAGGGGTACTTCATGGAGTCTATAACATTAAATATCACAACTTCATCTCCAAAATCCAAGGAAAGCGTACCCTGATGAATATTTTTGATTGTTTTTATATATTTTAGGAAGGGAAAACCTAAGATAATGGGATAATGAGAATTTACCTGATCATCATCGATGTTAAGGATGTCAAAATCTACTAGAAAGATCATGTCTCTTAACTGAACAAGTACAACCTCAAGGAATCCTGCTAGATATGTTGTAGCTCTATTCTCCAACTACACCACTACTCTCATCGACTTCAACTCACCAACTTGTAAATAAGATAATATAGTGTGATGAATCACATTTATGGAATCTCCCAAATCACATAAATAATTAGAAAAGTGTAACTCTCCTATGGTGCATGGGATGGTGAATGTTCCTAGATCCTTGAACGTTGTTGGTGTTGCATGAGTTAGTGTAATGAGTGCTATCAGATTGCTTCCAAGATTGATAATATCATTTTCCTTAAGTCATCTTCAATTGGTATAAAGTTATTTTAAGAATTTGGCATACCTTGGGATTTTATTAATGGCTTCAAGTAGAGGGATATTGATCTCAACACTCTTGAATGCATCTGAAATCTCTTTTTTCATTACATCTTCATCCATATTCATGGTTTTTACTACTTTTTTTTGGAAATGGAGGGGGTTTAAAAGAAACATCATCAATAGTTTTCTTACCTTTGTCTTTCTCCTTAGGTTTCTCATTAGTTGTTCTTTAATGGGGCTTCTCCATAGTTGAGGTGAATCCCGGTGGAATGGTAAGTGAAAAACTATTAGTCATTTTCTTCCCACTTCTCAATGTGATGGAACTGCAAATCCCCTTAGGATTTAGAGTTGGTTGGGAAGGAATATTTACAAAGTTATTACTTAACTGTTCCTAGAGGGTGGTGGAAATCTGTCTCATTTGTGTCTTCAATTCCCTCAACTACAAACCTTGAATATTCAGCCCATTCTATTGATTAGGAACAATTTGTTTTAAAATTTAATTAGTGATTGAATATACCTTTGGTTGAGAAATACCTTGTTATTTAATTTTTGATGCTTGAGCTTCAAATATCCATTGGGGTTGTTGGAAACCCTGTTGGTAAGGTAGAGGCTGCTGAATTTTTTTTTGAGAAGGGAACTTTTCTGTTGTTCAGAGCCATAACTCATGTCCATTTGATCCTTCTACCCTTGTTTATATATTTTAGAAAAGGAATAATACTTATTCTATGGATGTGGTTATTATTTCTACTGATATGGTATCTCGGGTAATAGTGCTACACAATCGTCTGTTTTTTATTGTTGGGGGAAACAATCAGTTGGATGTTATATTTCAGTGAAAATTCCATAAGGCCTAATAGGAGTGGGTTGGGATATATTTTAATCCAAAGTAATTTACCTCACCATACATATCAATTATTCCAACTTGGTATCAATTAAATAATTTTCGAGAGAAGATGGACTTACCTAATGTACTCCTCTAATATTTGGTGTAACTCGATCACCAAATTATTAGGAGTTTTGTGAAATATTTTCAATCAACCCATGTTCATATACTAGTGTTTTGTTGACCAATACCTCTCCAACTAAAAAATATACTATAATCCTCTCTATAGGTGTGAGTCCGTTGTAGAATTATTGGATGAGCAGTTTCTCACTAATTTTGTGATGCGGGTATCCTGCACACAAATTCTTGAATCACTCCCAGTACTCATACATTGAATCCCCTTAGAATTTCTTGATTCATAAGGTCTCATTTTTAATGGTAGTTTTCCTTAATGATAAAAAAAATATCTTTAAGAAAATATGTTTTAAATCATTCTAACAAGTTGCATCTTCAGGTTGTAAATAATACTTCCAATATTTTGTAGTTCCATCAAGTGAGAATGGGAATGATCTTTGTTTTATTTTATATTTAGAGATATTTCTTGATTTTATGGTTGATAAAACCAAATTAAATTCTTTAAATTTTTTTTGGATCCTAAACAGAGAGGCCATAAATTTTTTTAAGTAGGTGTATCAATCTAGATTTTAATTCAAAGTATGATTCAAGGTTTGGATATTCAATACAACTTGGATGATAGTTATTTTCAGGTGAAACCAATTCTAATATGGTTCTATTAAGTTCATTATTATTATTATTATTATTATTATAATTTTCATCCATCAGTTTTGGTTTTATGTTTGAATTATATTTTTTTTTTCAATTTCAATGTTCCCATAATTGAGGAATTCACAAAATGGGTGAATTTTGAAACTTCTTGTAGACTGAGACTGTTTTATTTGATACCTAAGCTTGAATTAAATATAAAGGTCAATATATAAGAGATCCTTGAGATTATTTCATTTCATAAATCAAATAGAAATGAAATGAATAAAATTAAACCATAATAAAAAGATAAGAAGTTTGAGTTGATGGTCCAAAAAAAGAAGAAAATAGTAGATGAAAAAAAATCAGATTGGGTAAAGAACAAAGAAATGAGAGAATAAGAGAACAAAAAATACCTCTAAATGGTTTAAATAATTACTTTCCTCCCCATAAAATGTTTCAAATTTGAAAGGCATTATCCTGGGTGCTCTCAAATGAAGTCCAGTTTTTTGTTATTTAGGTGCACCAGAGTGGCTGACTAAGGTCTTCTCTCAAAGGAGGAAGTAATTAAAACAAAAAATTAAAGTTATTTTGAAAATAAATAAAATAAAATAATAAGACTACTTAAAATCATGGGGGTGATTAATTTTTAAATAACTTAAAGATTAAAAATGGAAGATTATTTTATTTTCATTTTTTTTGAAATGAGATTGATAAAACACAACGATAAGATATTTCTTAGAAATTTTTTTGAATAATTAATTGATATAACTATACCTCTATAATTAATTATTAATAATTATAATTTTTATTAATATAAAATTAATTATATCCCATAATTTTTTATCCACCTAACCCTACGATAATTAACTTAACCACCCAGATGAAATTAATTAAACCCTAAGCTAGCTTTGGAACATGAAATCATAGTACCATAATTTGATTTATGTTTTAAGAAAATATTATAGTCATTGGTAAATTAGGGAACATATTAAATATAGAAATGAGGATGAATTTATTTCAAGGATTATATTTGAAATCTAAAAACTCATCCCGTGTGGTTTTTTATTACCGATTAAGATCACACTCTCACAATTCAAACAATTATCGACCTCGTGTGTTTTGTGTCAATTCTTAAATTGATTTTTTTTATTTAAATTAGAAAGTTAATTCATAGATCATATTAAGTGAATTATATTATCTCATTTATTTAAAATAAATGAATAAATACGGTAATATTTATACCAATTACTTAAAATAACTACTCTTATGTGGGTGGCGTAGTCGTCCTAGAAATGTTTTACATGTGAAAAGGTCATGGAAAGGTTATAAACCAATAATTTTCTACTCTTGATTTCCATCCCAAATATTATTATTATAGAATAATAAAATAGAATAAATAGAAGAGTAACTAAGAGTTTTATTGCAAGAACAGAAACATTAAAAAGTGAAGAAGAAGAATAAGGCTTCGATGAATGGATCATAACTTCAAGAGATATCCCGATTGAAATTCCTAGATAAATAGAGTGAAACCAATTATCCTATTACTTAAATATTATAATGAATTTACAAAACCCTCAAAATTAGAAAATCACCAATTTATAGGGAGGAGGGGAGGCTAGGTTTTAAGAGGTTCCAAGTGTGTATGGGGAAATTTGGACAAATAATTTAATCCAAATTTCACCGCCTATTTGACCACCAAAACACATGAAACAACTATCCTTACAACAGGATTATTTTTTCTAAATTGTGTTCTAGAGATTATCTCCAATGTTGAGCCCAATAAAAGAAAGGATAAAGATGTTATTACCCAAATACTAAAGTGGTATCCAATTTCGAGAGTCCAGTCCATCTTTGACTTCATGGCTTATTTACTACAATCAAATACACTAGTTAACTATGATGTCTTGAATAAAAGTTGTATCCCATTAAGTTAAAAACATAGTTACAAAATTTTAAGTTCAAATAATACACATAAAAATATTTATGTCTGAAATAATACAGTTCACTTTAAAGGAAAAAACTAGAATTTTCAGCAAATTTTCAAATGAATCATCTAATCCAAAATATTTTACAAATAAACATATTTAACACAATTTGAGGAAATTATGTCATTTATTATTAGTGAAATATTCAATAATTTTTTTATCACAGAAAATACCCTAAAAAGTATATAAAAATAGTCTAAGAACAAGATAAATCCTTAAAAACATCAATAAATTACAAGCAGAAATGAACTACAACCAATCAAAGAGAATATCTAGGGATACGATGATTTAGAATAGGTCTCCCCACCATTTAGAACGAATATAAAACAATTTAATTAAAATAAACCTATTTAATATGAATATATCCCATAAAAAAGTGATGACTAACTCAAAATATCCTAAAGGAGTCACTAAGATCCACTTTTTATAGCCAACCACAAACAACTGACTCAAATTCACTAACGAGGCACTAAACTGATATACACCCAGAATTATCACAATGCCAGATTAATAAATCCAAGGCACCCCAAAACCAAGGAGCACAAAAATATAGATACTAATCATCTAGAAACAACATGGATATCACCCTAGCATCATATGATTAATAAGATTTTACTATGTCCAAACCCGCAGAACATTGACCCATGGTGATCCTGATAAGTTAACTCAACTCAACAATACACACAGTCTAACTAGAAAGAAAAAAACACACCTAGTCACCCATTAATGTTCCCTATGTGTCCCCCATGTCCAAAAAAACAAACCCAAATCTAACCCATGAGTAATGAGGTATGAGCATCCCTAAAACCAACCACTGCTCAAACCGAGAAACCAGAATGCACAAAAGAAAACCCCATGAAAGGATTTCCTCAAGCCACATATACTTCAAACTCACTGATAATAATTCCCAAAATATATTTTCATCCAAAAGGGACAAAAACAGGCATTTAAAGGATACACCAATAGATTATCAACTTATTAAACTCAAACATCTCCATGTAAACTAATCCTTATTGATTTAGTTATTCAACTAAGGCTCACTGGTCAAAACCACTCAACCCAAATTATTTCCATGAAATCCCACTAATGATCATTAAATTGAATAATTTCCAGACAAAACACTAAAGGGTAGAAAAAACCTAGTTCCAAAATCAGATTCCGAGTAGTGTTAGAATATGAAAGGAGGAAATAACCCCAAAGACAAGAACCCTACCTTTACACTAGACCTTTATGGGAGGCTTACACAAAAAAAATGTGAGACATGAGATCAACCTAATCATGACTCCTGAAAAAATCATTCAACAAAATAAGATAAAAACATTTAAAATTTCTTATTTTAAATCTAGAAAACCCTTTTTCAAAGAGTCCAAATTAAAAAAAGTCAAAAATTCTAAGCATGAAACCAATAAGAAGGAGACACTTTTCGAAACCAATTCCAAAAAAGCACCTTTCAAATACTCACTAATGGTCAAAACCCAAATAATTTCCTAAAATATAGTTTTTAGAAAACATTTCCCCCATTAAAATAAGAATCAAACCTTTTTAAAATCATTATTACCTTTTTAAAACCAAGAAAAACCATTCCACTACTCTTTAAAAAGTTAATATTTTAGAACCACCGACTTCTCTAAAAACCCAAGCCCACTTAAATTTTTTAATGCATTTCAAACTTGTTTAAAACCAATATTTATTCAGGATTTTATGAAAAAAACACTCTTAAAATTACATAATAAAATTTACCACTTTGTAAAATGTTTCATGAAACTAAATCTCATTTTAAAAACAACCCCCGAGGTTTTATTTCACACTGAAAAAGCTTTTATCATGAAATAAAATTTTGACACAAACAAATTCAATTTCACGTTAGACACCAAGTCACACGAATAAAGGAATAATGTTATCCTTATAAAAAATACATCCCACTCACATCAACACATAAAAAGACACACCTCATCCCTTTTCCCATTGCCTTAACCACACGAGGCAATCCAAGCACCAATGGGTATAAATAACTAAACAAAATGGAATGCAGAACTGTTATTTTCTAGGCCAAACAATTGATATCCACATGAAAATCACGAAATGGTTTATATAATATATCATAAATTAAATGATTAGTTTCCACATGGTTTATCAGGCCATGCAATTCAACTTCACACATATATTCCCTTTTTATATTTGTCCCAAAACAACCAATATAAGAACAAGGAAACTCAAGACATACCAATGAAGATAAAAACACTAATACCATAAATATAAAATCACAAACCAATGTAAATACCTGAAAAATTAAATGGAATTTTTTTCTAAATTTTCTTTGGGATTTTACAAGAACTTAGTTTCTGACGGCGCCTGATTCCGAGGCCCGATGTGCCCGGAATCAATTTCTGAAGATTAGCTTGGGTATGTTCAGTGAACGAACGAGAGAATTTTTCTATCTTTTGAACCAGTGAACGGAATCGAAATCCAAGGGCACCGATGGAACCACATCACCGGTAATTTCTTAAGAAGACCCTTTCTGGAGTTGTGTTTTCTCGGGAGGAGTTGTTTTAAAACAATGTGAGGGATAAAATATAATTGTTACAATTATATTTTCTTTTCTTCTTAAGAGGATTAAGTGTTATGTTACAACACTTTGACGCTCTCTTAAGTGGTTATAACCTAAGTAATGGAGTTAGGGGTGGGACCCACTTGAAGTTAACCACCCAGGAGAGGATTAAAGGTGAGGTGGGGGCCACACGAACCCCACCCCTCCACATTCCTCTTAAACTCCCTAACTCCCTCTTTAATTTTTTTTGTAAACTTATCTTTAATGAGTAACCTTCCATTTCCTCACACTCTCCCTCATTAACTCTAGCCAACACACACATTAAATTAAGTGAATTTATCTTTTGAATTTATTTTGGAAAATCTTGGATTGGGTTGATTAAATAATGTGAAACCATTATTTTTTGTGAAGGGTTGACATTTGTGGTGTTGAGGGTAAGGGAATAGAGCTTGGGAGTTTTTAAAGAGTTTCTTCTTCTTCTCCTTCTTCTTCTTCTTCTTCTTCTTCTTCTTCGTCAAGGAACATCGTTTCGGCGACCCGGATTCTTCCGTCTTCTTCTTCCTCGACAAAGGAGGAGGCACCGACGTGGGAACTCGCCAACGACATTCCGCCTTTCAATTTTCTCTCAGTATGAAAGTAAGGGAGATGCTGCTTCCTCCTCGGACGTTATCCGTCGGCATATACGGAACCTCACCCTGTGATGCCATTTTCCGCGACACCGTCGTTCGACAAAATTTGTCAAGGTAGGGGTTTTATGCGTTTCTTTTCGTGAATTACTTCCGTCATCTATCCATGTTCAATTAGACCGCTTGCTATCGTTTAACGAGAGGGGGCTGGACCGCACAAACACGACCGACCCTCCTCCCTTATTATTTTGTGTTGTTGCTGTTCAAAGGAAAGTGACGCGGTTCCGTCGCACCGTGCGGGAATGAGCGGCAAGGATGTGCGGCGCCGTCGCGCAGCGCATTTGAAAATCGAACCAATCTGCGGCGCCGTCGCGCCGCGCCAGAAGAAAAACACGAAGACACCGCGGCTGGAGCGGGGCTGCGGCAGAGGGGCGCGGCGCTGGTGCACCGCGCCAGACAGAATAAACCGCGGCTTAGGCCACGACGAAGCAGGGGGACCGGCGGCGGGTTCCAGGCCGCCGGCGTCGGAGCAGGGGGACCGGCCCTCGCCGGTCCCATGGCGGCAAAAGCCGGCCGGCCGGAGCGGGCCGACCGGTCAGGGGGAGAGCTGGGGGTTACGACCCCCGGCTGGCCAGCAAAGAGCGGACCCCATTATGGGGGGCCACGGTTACAAACGGCGGGGGGCAGCGTGCCCCCCCGCACTCCCGAACGGCTCGACCGTTTGGCCGAGCCACCTGGCCAGCGCACCGGGCTGCCAGCGCGCCAGGCCACCGAGTCGGGCCGCGCCCTCGCCGGGCCGGGCCGCTCCCAAGCGGGCCGACCCCGACCCGGGTCGGGTCAATTCGGTTCGGGCCCACCCAGGGGGTCTCGGGCCTGGTCGGTCCGAGCCCGAAACCCCCACTTTCGGACCTTTCACAGTCTTTTACCCATAAATTGGGGTGAAGATCTCCGATCGACACACCGTCAGCTGCGATGAGATCTTTGGATCGAGACGGTCGTTTTGGTATATTACACTCAAGTTTTTGGAGTTCTTTGGGTTCGGCCGGGTTGGTTCGTACACGAAACCAACCGGGCCCTCGGAGCGGAAACACTTATATCTTGAGCTCCGGACGTCCGATTGACGTTCCATCGACTTTGTTGGTTTCGTCTTGAGGAGAAGGAACTTTTGGAATACTTCTCCTGAGGTTTGGACGCAGTTGGAGTATGACCGGGTTGGATTGTACCCGAAATCCAATGGGGCCCCTGGAACAGAAAAGCTGATATCTTTCAGACCGGACGTCCATTTAACGAACCGTCAGCGGTGTTAGTGATCACGTTGAGAAATGGTCCCTTTGAGTATACCCTATGAGAGTTCAAGGTACATTTGAGATACGGTCGGGTTGGTTCACACATGAAACCAACCAGGCCCCTGGGACGAAAAGGCTAATAACTCACAGACCGGGCGTCCGTTTGATGCGTCGTCTATTGCGTTGAGACCCCTATGACGAGGCGGTCCTTTGAGATAATTCTTCGTGGGAATTGTTATATTTGGAGTATCGACCTGTATCTCGTGGAGTGGACCCTCTCGGAGACGAGCATACCGAGTACAAAGACCGTGTAGCTGGCTGTGACCGATGACTGCTTGTCCGATTCAATTCGGAGTGACTAGCAGAGCCCAGTGGGGAGCAATACTTCGTGAGGTGGCAGAACCATGGCAGAGGAGCACTACTTTGTGAGGTGGCAGAACCGCGGTACTTGAAAGGAGAAGTACCTCTGTAGGCTATGGGGGGGAGCACTACTGTTTGAGGTGGAAGACCCATGGTGGAGGAGCACTACTGTGTGAGGTGGCAGACCCACGGTACTCGACAAGAGGAGTACCTCATCAGTCTTACATTAGTGAGCAGTACCTCGGAGTTGTGACAGGATCACTATACACTCGACAGACGGGCTCATCAGCAGTTACGGTTTTGATAATGAAAATCCTGGTTTGAGCTGAGTCTATGAACTTTGAGATTACCTCTTGATTGGGATGGGTCACTTGATAACTTAGGTATATGTATGGGCATATACCTGGGTAGTGGTTATCCATTGATTTCATGACCTTTGTGTTTCTTCATGATTGAGATGGGTTACTTGATAACTTAGGTATAAGTATGGGCTTATACCTAAGTAATGGTTATCTGTTGAGATCCTTCTTTGTGGTTATCCTTGTTGGATTTAGTGATACCTTGAGGGTCTCGGGGACCCTACGGAGTATCGTTATACTCACCCCTGCATGGGCTATGCCTGTACCTCGTTGTGTTGGTTGCAGACGACGGGTAGTGCTGACGGAGGCCGAGTGTTCTAGGACTGGACGATACCCGGAGGTGGACCACACGATGAGCCAGTACCCGGAGGTGGACCACACGAAAAGTCAGTATCCGGAGGTGGACTTCACGACGAGACGACAAACGGAGGAGGATGACGGGTGAGAGCGTTGTGAAGGCTATTTGTACCTACCCTTCAGGTAGGATCTGAGGAGGAAGACCCAGGAGCCGCTTCCGTTCTTCCAGCTGTTTTCTTTTTCTGTTGTTCTTTTGTTCAGTTGTAGCTGTACTTTCAGTTAGGTTTGTATTCTGGCCCATTTACTTTTCATCAATCTCTTTTGTACTTAGTGTTTACTTCTGCTTGTACTCAGTGGTGTTTTTTTCTTTATAAAGGCAATGCCTTCCTAGTTATCGGGATTTTCGCCTTTGGTGCTAGTCACCAGCCCCTGGCCTATGGAAGGCGGGCTTGGTGTAGTCAGGGCACGTGCCCCGAGGACGGGTCGTGACAAATTGGTATCAAAGGGGTCGGTTCTACTGCATAACTAATAACTATGATATTTTCTTTATGTCAAGCGATAGTGTTAAGAGTACCGAGTGTGGTTTTTAGTTCAGGGAGTCCAGTGTTGGTGCGGGCGGCCGACGTATCCATACACCAAGACCCTGACAACTGATTTCCAACTTTGTGCACGAAAAAAATGATTGCGTGTGTGTTTCCATAAGTTTATAAAAAGTCATCTCAAACCAGGTCAGCTCACCAGGTATAAATTGTTTGACCGTGTCATTTTTGTTTCTTTTAGGATGCCTCCCCGTGGACGAAAAGCTAGAGCCCCGAGAGTTGTTCGTACTGACAGCCCGCTGAGTGACGTGGCCTCAGTACAGGGCCCTATCCCAGTTGAGGCACTAGCAGAGGCACCATCGGTACTACTACCCGTTGGGCCACTGATGCCACCATCCTCAGAAGTAGAGGGTGCATGTCGCTTGAGCGCACTGCACGAGTTCCAGCGCTAGAGGCCACCCAGGTTTAGGGGAGAGATGGACCTGCAGGCGGCTGAGGATTGGCTGGAGGCTGTGGTGAGAGTCTTCAGGCTAGTGGGGACACCAGCAGACTTCATGGTGATCCTTGATGCCATCCTTCTTCAGGCAGCAACAGGCATATGGTGGATCCTGATGCTCCAAATACATGACGAGGCGATACTTATATGGGAAGACTTCGAGAGCCTGTTTCGGGCAGAGTTTGTACCATCTACCCTTTGAGCGGTGCGTATACAGGAGCTACTTCAGCTGCGGCAGGGCAGCATGATAGTGGCACAATATTTAGCGAGGTTTACAGACCTCTCGCGCTACTCCACAGATTTGGTTCAGGAACCGTTCTTCAGGGCCTGAACCTTCGAGCAGGGGCTCAGGCGAGATATTAGAGATTCTGTTGTTTCTCACAGCATTCTGACACTGACAGGGGTGTTGGAGCGAGCCCTCTTAGTGGAGAGTTTCCTTGCTGAGCAGTCTACAACAGCAGGACCCACCACTAGCCGGCATGCGGCAGAGTCTTCTATAGCAGGCAGTAGACAGATGACACAGAGGTCCAAGAGGACCAGACCTACTGGTGGTCGACCGCATGACTTAGGGTCGGTAGTGCCAGGAACCAAGGGGAATGACAGAGCCAGACCTGCCATGCAGTGTTACTCCTTCAGCGGGATTGGTCACATGGCACGTGACTGTCCGAACCGCCATGCAGATGACCAGAAGTTAAATGAATAACCTCCCAGGCCGAGGCAGAGGTTTGATCAAGGCAGACCGCTAGGAGCCGAAGGCCAAGGGAGGGGAGCTGGCCATGCAGCTGGAGGTGGACGACGCTTTGAGGTGTTTCCACCACCACCACCAGGAGGTCCACCCTGACCGCAGGGAACATGTGGACATGGGGGAGCTCATCTTCCGGAAGAAGAAGCATATGACTACGGAGCTTCGGAAGCGAGTGGACAGGAGCAGAACTAGTGGTTTCCTTTTATTCTTTGTATATCTAGTTCCATGTTGTTGTTGTTACATTTGTGTCTTTGTACCATGAGATGCAATAATATAAAGACACTTACCTTTGTGACATTTTCTTCCTTCCTTTTTGAGTACTAAGATGTTCCGGTTTAAACTATTGACTTGACCCTCACCTTCAAGATTCCTACTGGAAGAGACCCAGTGACCTCACGCTGATGCCGATAGTGTGACTCGACCCTTAGAGGCGAGAGTGACGGTTGGATATCTTGGTAGTAACGTCGAGGCCTTACAACGTCGTCCATGGCATGAATACATCATTCATGTCCGGATTGACTGTATTTGTAAAAGAACGTGGTTCATCCGCGGGATGAGACCAGATTTCTCTTATCCAAAAAGAAGAAATCATAGCAGCTCTTGTGGGACCAGAGAAGGTCGAGGTCATCTAAGAGCGGATGAGGATAGCTCAGAGCCGACATAATCCTTATGCTGATAGGAGGCAGAGACCACTAGAGTTCGAGGATGGAGACCACGTTTTCTTATGGGGCTCACCTCGATGTGGAATTAGAGAGACGTGGCCGAGGCGAAAAGTTATCTCCGAGGTTCAACAGACCATTCTAGGTCCTCAGAAGATTAGCCGAGGTGGTTTACCGCTTGACCCATCCACCTCAGTTGCACCAGGTGCACGACGACTTCCATGTATCTCAACTGAGGAGATAAGTGCTCGACCCTTCGCATATCATCGACCATGAGGAGCTGGAATTGGGCGATGGGGTGACTTTCTCGGAGGTTCCAGTGGGGACCAAGGATCGACAGGAGCGGATCCTACGAGGACGGTCGATTCCTCGGGTGCACTTTCTTTGTCATTACGGGAATCTCCAGGTAAGAACATGGGAGCGGAAGGCTCAGATGCGTTCCCAATACCGCTTTTGTATCCCTAGTCTGTGTTTAATCTTTACGAGGACGTAAAACCTTGAGGTGGGAGTAATTTAATGACCCGTAAAATTCAAAGGAAACTTTTTCTAAATTTTCTTTGGGATTTTACAAGAACGCAGTTTCTGACGGCGCCTGATTCCGAGGCCCGGTGTGCCGGAAATAAATTTCGAAGTTTAGCTCGGGTACGTTCAGTGAACGAACGAGCTGGTTTTTCTATCTTTTGAACCAGTGCTCAGAATCAAAATCCGAGGGCACCGATGGAACCGCAACACTGGTAATTGCTTAAGAAGACCCTTTCCGGAGTTTCATTTCCTTGGGAAGAGTTGTTTTAAAAAAATGTGAGGGATAAAATATAATTGTTACAATTATATTTTCTTTTCTTGTTAAGAAGATTAAGTGTTGTGTTACAACACTTTGACCCTCTCTTAAGTGGTTATATCCTAAGTAAGGGAGTTAGGGGTGGGACCCACTTGAAGTTAACCACCCATGAGAGGATTAAAGGTGATGTGGGTCCCACACGAACCCCACCCCTTCACATTCCTCTTAAACTCCCTTACTCCCTCTTTAATTTTTTTGTAAACTTATCTTTAATGAGTAACCTTCCATTTCCTCACTCTCTCCCTCATTAACTCTAGCCAACACACACATTAAATTAAGTGAATTCAACTTTTGAATTTATTTTGGAAAAGCTTGTCTTGGGTTGATTAAATAATGTGGAACCATTATTTTTTGTGAAGGGTTGGCATTTGTGGTGTTGAGGGTAAGGGAATAGAGCTTGGGAGTTTTTAAAGAACTTCTTCTTCTTCTTCTTATTCTTCTTCTTCTTCTTCGTCAAGGAACGTCGATTCGGCGACCCGGATTCTTCCGTCTTCTTCTTCCTCGACAAAGGAGGAGGAACCGACGTGGGAACTCACCAACGACATTTCGCCTTTCAATTTTCTCTCCGCATGAAAGGAAGGGAGACACTGCTTCCTCCTAGGACGTTCTCCATCAGCATATACGGAACCTCACCCTACGACGCCGTTTTTCGCGACACCGTCGTTCGACAACATTTTTCAAGGTAGGGGTTTTATGCGTTTCTTTTCGTGAATTACTTCTGTCATCTATCCACGTTCAATTGGACCGCTTGCTATCGTTTAACGGGAGGGGGCCGGACCGCACAAACACGGCCGACCCTCCTCCCTTATTATTTTGTGTTGTTGTAGTTCAAAGGAAAGTGACGTGGTGCCGTCGCACCACGCGGGAATGAGCGTCAAGGATGCGCGACGCCGTCGCACCGTGCATTTTAAAATCGAACTAATCTGCGTCGTCGTCGTGCCACACCGGAAGAAAAACCCAAAGACACCGCGGATGGAGTGGGGCCGCGACAGAGGGGTGCGGTGCCGTCATGCCGCGCCGGACAGAATATGCCGCGGCTTAGGCCACGACGAAGCAGGGGGACCGGTGGCCGGTTCCGAGCCGCCGGGGTCGGAGCAGGGGGAACGGCCCTTGCCGGTCCTGTGGCGGCAGAAGCTGGCCGGCCGAAGCGGGCCAACCAGTCAGGGGGAGAGACGGGGGTTATGACCCCTGGCTGGCCAGCAAAGAGTGGCCCCCATTATGGGGGGCCGCGGTTACAAACGGCGGGGGGCAGCGCGCCCCCCCGCACTCCCGAACGGCTCGGCCGTTTGGCCGAGCCACCTGGCCAGCGCGCCGAACCGCCAGCGCGTCGGGCAGCCGAGCCAGGCCGCGCCGGCTGGGCCAGGACACGGCCAAGAGGGCCGACTCGGACCCAGGTCGGGTCGACCCAGTTCGGGTCGCCCCGGTTTGGGCCGACCCAGGGGGTCTCGGGCCGGGTCGGTCCGAGCCCGAAACCCCCACTTTCGTACCTTTCACGGTCTTTTTCCCATAACATTGGCTGCGGACCTCCAATCGATGCTCTGTCAGCTGTGATGCGATCTTTGGATCGAGACGGTCATTTCAGTATATTACACTCAAGGTTTCGGAGTACTTTGGGTTCTTCCGGGTTGGTTCGTACACGAAACCAACCAGGCCCTCGGAGCAGAAACACTTATATCTTGAGCTCTGGACGTCCGATTGATGTGTCGTCGACTTTGTTGGATTCCTCTTGAGGAGAAAAAACTTTTGGCATACTTTGCCCAAGGATTGGACGCAGTTGGAGTATGGCCGGGTTGGATTGTACACGAAATCCAACCGGGCCCCTAGAACGGAAAAGCTGATATCTTTCAGACCAGACATCCGTTTGATGATTAATCAGCGGTGTTGGTGATAACGTTGAGAAACGGTCCCTTTGAGTATACCCTATGAGAGTTCGAGGTATAATTGAGATACAGCCGGGTTGGTTCACACATGAAACCAACCGGGCCCCTAGGACGAAAAGTCTAATAACTCACAGACCGGGCGTCCGTTTGACGCGCCGTCTGTTGCGTTGAGACCCCTATGACGAGGTGGTCCTTTGAGATACTTCTTCTTGGGAATTGTGATACTAGGAGTATCGACCTGTAACTCGTGGAGCGGACCCTCCCGGAGACGAGCATACAGAGTACGGAGACCGTGTAGCTGGCTGTGACCGATGAATGTTTGTCCGATTCGATTCGGAGTGACTAGTATAGCCCAGTGGGGAGAACTACTTTGTGAGGTGGCAGACCCATGGCAGAGGAGCACTACTTTGTGAGGTGGCAGACCCGCGATACTCGATAGGAGGAGTACCTCTGTAGGCTATGAGGGGGAGCACTGCTGTGTGAGGTGGCAGACCCGCGGTACTCGATAGGAGGAGTACCTCAACAGTCTTAGGTTAGTGGGCAGTACCTCAGAGTTGTGACAAGATCACTGTACACTCCAGAGACGGGCTCATCAGCAGTTACAGTTTCGATAATGAAAATACTGGTTTGATCTGAGTCTATGAACTTTGAGTTTACCTCTTGATTGAGATGGGTCACTTGATAACTTAGGTATATGTATGGGAATATACCTGGGTAGTGGTTATCCGTTGATTTCATAACCTTTGTGTTTAATCATGATTGAGATGGGTTACTTGATAACTTAGGTATAAGTATGGTCTTATACCTAAGTAAGGGTTATCTATTGAGATCCTTCTTTGTGGTTATCCTTGTTGGATTTAGTGAGACCTTGAGGGTCTCGGGGACCCTACTGAGTATCATTATACTCACCCCTTCACGGGCTATGCCCGCACCTCGTTGTGTTGGTTGCAGATGATGGGCAGTGCTGACGAAGGCCGAGTGTTCGAGGACTGGATGGTACCCGGAGGTGGACCACACGACGAGTCAGTACCTGGAGGTGAACCACACGACGAGTCAGTATCCGGAGGTGGACTTGACGACGAGATGACACACGGAGGAGGATGACGGGCGAGAGCATTGTGAAGGCTATCTGTACCTACCCTTCAGGTAGGATCCGAGGAGGACGACCCAGGAGCCACTTTCGTTCTTCCAACTGTTGTCTTTTTCTGTTTTACTTTTGTTCAGTTGTAGCTGTACTTTCAGTTGGGTTTGTATTCTGGCCCATTTACTTTTCAGCACTCTCTTTTGTACTTAGTGTTTACTTCCTCTTGTACTCTATGGTGTTTTGTTTTCTTTATAAAGGCAATTCCTTCCCAGTTATTGAGATTTTCACCTTTGGTGCTAGTCGCCAGCCCCTGGCCTATGGAAGGCGGGCTTGGGGTAGTCACGACACGGGCCCCGAGGACGGTTTGTGACAAATTGGTATCAAAGGAGTCTGTTCTACCGCAGAACTAATAACTCTGATATTTTCTTTATGTGAAGCGACAATGTTAAAAGTGCCGAGTGTGGTTTTTAGTTCAGGGAGTCCAGTGTTGGTGCGGGTGGCCGACGTATCCATACACCAGGACCTTGAAAACTGATTTACAAATTTATGCATGAAAACACTGATTGCGTGTGTGTTTCCAAAAGTTTTTAAAAAGTCAGCTCAAACCAGGTCAGATCACTAGGTATAAATCGTTTGACCGTGTCATATTTGTTTCTTTCAGGATGCCTCCCTGCGAACGACTAGCTAGAGCCCTGAGAGTTGTTCGTACTGACAGCCCGTCGAGCGATGTGGACTCAGTATAGGGCCCTATCCCAGTTGAGGCACCAGCAGAGGCAGCAGCGGTACTACTACCCGTTGGGCCACCGATGCCACCAGCCCTAGCAGCAGAGGGTGCACGTCGCTTGAGCGCACTGTACGAGTTCCAGCGCCAGAGGCCACCCAAGTTCAGGGGAGAGACGGAACCACAGGCCGCTGAGGATTGGCTGGAGGCTGTGGTGAGAGTCTTCAGGATAGTGGGGACGCCAGCAGACTTCATGGTGATCCTTGATGCCATCCTTCTTCAGGCAGCAGCAGGCAGATGGTGGAGCCTGATGCTCTAGATACATGACGAGGTGACACTTCTATGGGCAGACTTCGAGATCCTGTTCCGGGAAGAGTTTGTACCATCCACCCTTCGAGCGATGCGTATACAGGAGATACTTCAGCTGCGATAGGGCAGCATGACAATGGAACAGTATTCAGTGAGGTTCACAGACCTCTGACGCTACTCCACAGATATGGTACGGGACCTGTTATTCAGGGCCCGAACCTTCGAGCAGGGGCTCAGGAAAGAGATTAGAGCTTCTGTTGTTTCTCATAGCATTCCGATGCAGACAGGGGTGTTGGAGTGATCCCTATTAGTGGAGAGTTTCCTTGCTGAGCAGTCTCCAGCAACAAGACCCACCACTAGCCAGCATGCGGCAGAGTCTTCTGTAGTAGGCAGTAGACAGATGACACAGATGTCCAAGAGGACCAGACCTACTGGTGGTCGACAGCATGACTCAGGGTCGGTAGTGCGAGGCACCAGGGGGAATGACAGAGCCAGACTTGCCATTCAGTGTTACTCCTGCGGTAGGATTGGTCACATGGCATGTGACTGTCCAACCCGCCATGCAGATGACCAATAGTTAAATGAATAAACTCCCAGGCAGAGGCAGAGGTTCGATCAAGGAAGACCGCTAGGAGCTGAAGGCTGAGGGAGGGCAGCTGGCCGTGCAGCTGGAGGTGGATGACGCTTCGAGGTGTTTCCACCACCACCACCAGGAGGTCCACCCCGACCACAGGGAAGAGGTGGACATGGGAGAGATCAACTTCAGGCAGTAGAAGCATACGAATATGGAGCTCCGGAAGCAAGTGGACATGAGCGAAACTATTGGTTTCCTTTTATTCTTTGTATATCTAGTTCCATGTTGTTGTTGTTACATTTGTGTCTTTGTACCATGAGCTGCAATAATATAAATATACTTACCTTTGTGACATTTTCTTCCTTCCTTTTTGAGTACTAAGAGGTTCCAGTTTAAACTGTTGACTTGACCCTCACTTTCGAGATTCATACTGGAAGAGACCCAATGACCACACGCTGATGCCGACAGTGTTACTTGACCCTTAAAGGCGAGAGTGAAGGTTGGATCTCTTGGTAGTAACGTCGAGGCCTTACGACGTCATCCATGGCATGAATACATCATTCATGTCCGAATTGACTGTATTAGGCAAAGAACGTGGTTCATCCAGGGGATGAGACCAGATTTCTCTTATCGGAAAAGAAGAAATCATAGAAACTCTTGTGGGACCAGAGAAGGTCTAGGTCATCCAAGAGAGAATGAGGACAACTCAGAGCCAACAAAAGCCTTATGCTGACAGGAGGCAGAGACCACTAGAGTTCGAGGATGGCAACCACGTTTTCTTATGGGTCTCACCTCGACGTGGAATTACGGAGATGTGGCCGAGGCGAAAAGTTATCTCCAAGGTTCACGGACCTTTCTAGGTCCTCAGTTGGGTAGGCGAGGTGTTTTACCACTTGACCCATCCACCTCAGTTGCACCAGGTGCACGACGACTTCCATGTATCTCAACTGAGGAGATACGTGCTCGACCCTTCGCATATCATCGATCATGGGGAGCTGGACTTGGGCGATGGGGTGACATTCTCGGAGGTTGCAGTGGGGACCGAGGATCGACAGGAGCAGATCCTATGAGGACGGTCGATTCCTCATGTGCACTTTCTTTGGTAGTATGGGATTCTCCAGGTAAACACATGGGAGCGAAAGGCTCAGATGCATGCTCAATATCGCTTTTGTATCTCTAGTATGTGTCTAAGCTTTACAAGGACGTAAATCCATGAGTTGGGAGTAATGTAAAGACCCATAAAATTCAAGGGAAATTTTTCTAAATTTTCTTTGAGATTTTACAAGAATGCAGTTTCTGACGGCGCCTGATTCCGAGGCCCGGTGTGCCCGAAATCAATTTCCGAAGTTTAGCTCAGGTATGTTCAGTGAACGAACGAGCAAGTTTTTCTATCTTTTTAAGCGGTGCACAGAATTGAAATCCGAGGGAACTGATGGAACCGTAACGCCAGTAATTGCTTAAGAAGACCCTTTCTAGAGTTGCGTTTTCTCAGGAGGATTTGTTTTAAAAAAATGTGAGGGATAAAATATAACTGTTACAATTATATTTTCTTTTCTTGTTAAGAGGATTAAGTGTTTTGTTACAACACTTTGACCCTCTCTTAAGTGGTTATAACCTAAGTAAGGGAGTTAGGGGTGGGACCCACTTGAAGTTAACCACCCATGAGAGGATTAAAGGTGAGGTTGGGCCCACACGAACCCCACCCCTTCACATTCCTCTTAAACTCCCTAACACCCTCTTTAATTTTTTTTGTAAACTTATCTTTAATGAGTAACCTTCCATTTCCTCACTCTCTCCCTCATTAACTCTAGCCAACACACACATTAAATTAAGTGAATTCAACTTTTGAATTTATTTTTTGAAAATCATGGCTTGGGTTGATTAAATAATGTGGAACCATTATTTTTTGTGAAGGGTTGGCATTTTTGGTGTTGAGGGTAAGGGAAGAGAGCTTGGGAGTTTTTAAAGAACTTCTTCTTCTTCTTCTTCTTCTTCTTCTTCGTCATGGAACGTCAATTCGACGACCTGGATTGTTCCATCTTCTTCTTCCTCGACAAAGGAGGAGGCACTGACGTGGGAACTCGCCAACGACATTACTCCTTTCAATTTTATCTCTGCGTGAAAGGAAGGGAGATGCTGCTTCCTCCTCGGACATTTTCTGTCGGCATATACGGAACCTCTCCCCGCGACACCGTTTTCCGCGACACCGTCATTCGACAACATTTGTCAAGGTAGGGGTTTTATGCGTTTCTTTTCGTGAATTACTTCCATCATCTATCCACGTTCAATTGGATCACTTGCTATCGTTTAACGGGAGGGGGCCAGACAGCACAAACATGGCCGACCATCCTCCCTTATTATTTTGTGTTGTTGCGGTTCAAAGCAAAGTGAAGCAGTGCCGTCGCACCACATGGGAACGAGCGGCAAGGATGCGCGGCGCCGTCGCGCCACACATTTAAAAATCGAACCAATTCGCGGCGCCGTCACACCGCGCTGGAAGAAAAACCCGAAGACACCGCGGCCAGAGCGGGGCCACGGTAGAGGGGCGTGGCGCCGTCGCACCACGACAGACAGAATAAGCCGCGGCTTAGGCCGCGGCGAAGCAGGGGGACCGATGGCCGGTTCCAGGCCGCCAGCGTTGGAGCAGGGGGACCGGCCCTCGTCGGTCCCGTGGCGGCTGAAGCCGGCCGGCCGGTCAGGGGGAGAGCTGGGGGTTACGAACCCCGGCTGGCCAGCAGAGATCGGCCCCCATTATGGGGAGCCGCGATTATAAACGGCGGGGGGAAGCGCGCCCCCCCGCACTCCCGAACGGCTGGGCCGTTCAGCCGAGCCACCTGGCCAGCGCGCCGGGCCGCGCCCAAGCGGGCCGACACAGGGGGTCTCGGGCCGGGTCGGTCTGAGCCTGAAACCCCCACTTTCGGACCTTTCCACGGTCTTTTGGACATAACATGGGATGATGACCTCCGATCGACACACCGTCTGCTGGGATGTGATCTTTGGATCAAGACGGTCATTTTGGTATATTACACTCAAGGTTTTGGAGTACTTTGGGTTCGGCCGGGTTGGTTCGTACACGAAACCAACCGGGACCTCGGAGCGGAAACACTTATATCTTGAGCTCCGGGAATCTGATTGATGTGCCATTGATTTTGTTGGATTCCTCTTGAGGAGACGGAACTTTTGGCATACTTCTCCCGAGGTTTGGATGCAGTTGGAGTATGTCTGGGTTGAATTATACCCGAAATCCAACCAGGCCCCTCGAACGGAAAAGCTGATATCTTTCAGACCGGACGTCCATTTGACGAACCATCAGCGGCGTTGGTGATCACGTTGAGAAATGGTCCCTTTGAGTATACCCCATGAGAGTTCAGGGTACTGTTGAGATACAACCTGGTTGGTTCACACATGAAACCAACCGGGCCCCTAGGACGAAAAGGCTAATAACTCACAGACCGGGTGTCCGTTTGACGCGCCGTCTGTTGCGTTGAGACCCCTATGACAAGGCGGTACTTTGAGATACTTCTTCGTGGGACTTGTGATACTTGGATTATCGACCTGTAGCTCGTGGAGTGGACCCTCCCGGAGATGAGCATACAGAGTACAAAGATCGTGTAGCTGGCTGTGACCGATGACTGTTTGTCCGATTCGATTCGGAGTGACTAGCATAGCCTAGTGGGGAGCACTACTTTGTGAGGTGGCAGACCCATGGCAGGGGAGCAGTACTTTGTGAGGTGGCAGACCCTCGATACTCGACAGGAGGAGTACCTCTGTAGGCTATGAGGGGGAGCGCTACTGTGTGAGGTGGCAGACCCATGGCGGAGGAGCACTACTGTGTTAGGTGGAAGACCCGCGGTACTCGACAGTAGGAGTACCTTAGAATTCTTAAGTTAGTGAGAAGTACCTCAGAGTTGTAACAGGATCACTGTACACTCCAGAGACGAGCTCATAAGCATTTACGGTTTCGATAATGAAAATCCTAGTTTGAGCTGAGTCTATGACCTTTGAGTTTACCTCTTGATTGAGATGGGTCCCTTGATAACTTAGGTATATATATGGGCATATAACTAGGTAGTGGTTATCCGTTGATTTTATAACCTTTGTGTTTCCTCATGATTGAGATGGGTTACTTGATAACTTAGGTATAAGTGTGGGATTATACCTAAGTAAGGGTTATCTGTTGAGATCCTTCTTTGTGGTTATCCTTGTTGGATTTAGTGAGACCTTGAGGGTCTCGGGGACCCTACTGAGTATCGTTATACTCACCCCTGCACAGGCTATGCCCGCACCTCGTTGTGTTGGTTGCAGACGATGTGCAGTGCGGACGGAGGCCGAGTGTTCGAGGACTGGACGGTACCCGGAGGTGGACCACACAACGAGTCAGTACCCAGAGGTGGACCACACGACGAGTCAGTATCCGGGGGTGGAATTCATGATGAGACGACACATAGAGGAGGATGACGGGCGAGAGCATTGTGAAGGATATCTGTACCTACCCTTCAGGTAGGATCCGAGGAGGACGACCCAGGAGCCGCTTTCATTCTTCCAGCTGTTGTCTTTTTCTGTTGTACTTTTGTTCAGTTGTAGCTGTACTTTCAGTTGGGTTTTTATTCTGGCCCATTTACTTTTCATCACCCTATTTTGTACTTAGTGTTTACTTCCGCTTGTACTCTATGGTGTTTTTTTCTTTATAAAGGCAATGCCTTCCCAGTTATCAGAATTTTCGCCTTTGGTGCTAGTCGCCATCCCCTGGCCTATGTAAGGCGGAATTGGGGTAGTCACGACACGGGCCCCGAGGATGGGTCGTGACATCCAATAAATCCATCAAATAGAAAACTTGAATCAGAGATAAAATCTTGACTACCCATGGAAACTCAAGGTTCAGGGTGAGAAAGATCTCACAATACTCTCCCCGAACCTACCTCATGAGTCTCGACATTCTTATATCCAAACTACCAACTCCAAAAATAATAAAAGAGAACATAGAAAACCTAAGCCCCATAAAGAACCTAGGATATGATACCATTTTTTATGAACTGGACTAAACTTCAATCTGAATCAACACCTGACCTAGTCTACAACTGGCCAAAAGGGCGTACCTGATCCCCACAGGTTGACAAATAGTGCATTGGAATCACATAACACACTTTGGGAATTATTTATCCCTTATAAGAAGATATAAATTAGTAGTATAAAAAATAGACAAATAACCAAAAATGATAAAATAAATAAACATAGATTCCATCGATACAAATTAATCTATATATGACAAAACAAAGGAGGAAGTTATACAATTCTATTTAAATAAATAAAATAGTCCAAAGTGCCCGACATTAAACCTCTCCAAAATAAACTGAATATAAGATCTAATCTAAAAAACCAACTCCATGTGGCTCATAGACACCCACCATCTCCCCATTCCCCATCCCATGAAATAACTCGCTATAATTAATAAGGGAAAATATCTCAATCTTTCTAATACCCAGAACCTACAAAACACAGGCACGATCTATGAAACCAATAGGTCTCCACCCACATAATCTATATAATAAATTTATATTACACCATAAAAATTATAGTTTGAAATAAATTATAAAATTATATTCCATTTATAATTATTTATATAAACAAATAAACACATCATAGTTATACTAAAAGTCATTATTTATTTCCATTAATCTCTTGGATGTTTTCCCTAGTCGAAGCATCCATTGCTAAATCATCCATTTACGATTCCACTTTTAAAACAATCTTATAAAAAACCATTTTAAAGAAAAATATTTAACCCTAAAATAAATATTTTAATTTTAAATGGTTTATAAAACATATTTTAAAACCACTTAGTAAACTAGGAATGCTAGCAAAAAATCATGCTTTCAAATCCAAAATTTGGTTTAAATCATTTCTTTTTTATATTCCTTTTAAAACAAAATAAAGGGACCATGTTTTCATAAAAGAATCATACTTTCTATTTCTTAATAAAAAACTCTAAAATATATTTAGAAAACTTATTTTTTACATTCATAGACCACACCTTTCAAACCCATGATAAAGTAGTTTGAAAGATAACTAAAACTAAACTTTTAAAATTCCAACTATCAAAACCTTTCAAAAAATACCATTTCAAAACGTTTTAAAAGTAAGTAACAATATAAAGAATAAGTAATACACAAAAATATGCACCACAAATCAATTTCATATGATAAGGAGAAACAAAAAAACAAAACTTAGGCGTTAAAAAATCATACAAGAAGTAAGGGATATAACCATGGTAGAAAATGAAATCCCCTAAGCGATCCTAAATATGATACTAGAATCATGGGAAACACCTTAGGACTCTTGTAATAAATACATGAACTAGCAATGAGGAACCAAGGATGAAACTACTGAACCGGTCATGTCCCTTTACTCTTATATGTTTACTTAGGATCTATCATGATTATGGGATTAAAATCAACCATGTTATTTTTTAAAAAATTATGGGACCATAAAAAACATCACGTTATCTTAATTAGTCTCACTAGGTCCTTAACCTAGGTAGCATACTCTACAATAGGTATTTAACTCATAAAATTCACCCACTATATTCCTAATAATCCAGTAACATCTAATAAATAAGGTGAGAAATAAAAAACCACATGATGTACAAAAGAATCAATTAAAATCATTATAAGTAGACCTCACCCCACCTCAATAGTTATGGTGGAACCTGAGTGTTAAACCCCATAATCCTGCATCCAAATGACCAGGGTTTAAATCCTAGAGTCCCCCTTGTGGGATTTATGATTCATGCGATGACATTGGGGGTGGTTATACAAGAATAACATGGGAAGGATGTGATGAAGGAATGACACAGCTAGGTAGTGGCATAGTCATGATGCATGAAACATTTCCTTGGTCCTACAGGTTATGTAATGGGTCTACCTATACCCAGATAAAAAGCGGTCTTTATTTTCATAATTAAAATAGCCTTCATCCCCATATTTTAAAAAACCTCACCTCACTTCAAACACCCTCACATGAAACATACCCTTTGATCCATCACCCAATATCCACATACACGAATCCATAAAAATTAAAAGGAATAATAAAATAGGGAACAAAGAGGGTCTCACCACTTTCATAGAAACTCATTTTTCATAAGGTTCCAAATGATCCCTCTTGAAGTAATCTTGGGATGCTTAACCAAATCACACCATTTTAAATCCCATTTCAATCACTATTGAAACTAAATTAATAAATGTTTTATGAAAATAACTATGGAAATAAATAAATCCTATTAAAATAACTTTAAAATTAACCAAACCTATTATCATGCTTTATAATACAACTTAATTGGGTCAACATACCTATTATACAATTAAGAAACCCATTTCAAAAACTATAAATGATTTAATTAGAAACCCTTAGGTGTGAAAAAAACCTTTAAAATCAAAACTGATAACTACCTCCCATTTAGAACATTTAAATACCTTTTAAAATCCACTCAATAATTTTTACTAACACTTGGCATCGAAATTATTGAATGCAAAGGTTTAAAACCATTTATAAATGAAAATGGGCTTTTTATGGGACACATACATAAGAATAAATTGGATGAAGTGAAATTTTTAAACAATCAAGTATCTAATGGAATGGAATATAAAGTGAGTTAATATAAAAACCTACCTTAACCTAATAGATACAAGTAGAAATGAGTGTGACATTATTTCCTTGGATAGAGAACACACAACTAAGTCACAAGTGGTCCTTCTCAAGGCATAACATCCTAAGAACCAAATATTAAAGCCACTATAACCCTAATTTTATGTCTCATGGATTCTTAGATTCATACGAGATACTAAAATAAGGAATAAACGAGGAAGGAAGAATGGAAGGATAAGAACATAGTGGTAATACATTAAAGCCTACTTGAATCGAAATAAAAATACCATCAAAATATAGGAAGTAAGGGAGAAATATACATTGGCATGTTCCATATCCCCAATATAACAAGGGGGAGGAAATTATGAGGATTAGGGGTTAACATTAAGGGAGTAAAAGTAGGATTTCCTACTTTTAATGAATCTAGGTAGGCTGCATGGTTGGATACACAATTTTCTAAACTATACACAAACTGTGTAGGGGCCACTTCCTGGGCCAACCCTCCTTACATGGTTACACCTATTGACTCTTTATGGTTTGATAAACCATTCACTAATGATTCCATTTTTAATGATAAAAACTGCATACCTTCCTACATGTTTTTCTCATAGTTTTCACCAACCATGCACAATCTATACACCCATATGAACCAAATGTCTTACAAAATTTCTTCTAAGTTACACATGATTTAGACTTAACCATGTACTACCCATGTAGAGTAAATCATGAAAGAATAAAAACAAATGAGGAGTACACTGTATAAGGGTAACCAAATATTTTTCCCTAAATAGTGTGTGGAAAGCATTCATAGAAGAAAAAAATATAGATTCTTGAAGTTTCAAGAAAAAACTTATTGGGAACTTGAATTAACCCACATCAGGATAAAATAATTTAAAATAAACTCCATAGTGACATGAAGGGTGTCACACATTCTAAAGATTGTGTTTTATTTTTGTAATTATCAAAATGGGGAATAATGTTCAAGTTACTCCTTGCTACTTATTTTATTTATGTTTTGATAATTACATATCCTCTAAATTTATTTATTTTTTATTATTTTAATATTTTATATTGATGTAATTTGGTATTTTCTTTTGAATCTTTCACTACTTCTAGAATAAAAGAGTGATTCTTTATTTTATTATTATTATTATTTATTTATTTTTATTTATTATTCTGTTTAATCATATTTTGTGTTGCATGAAATTTATAATTATAAAAAATTGCATATTATTTATAGTTTAGAAGAATATAACATGTATCTTATAATTCTAGAATTTGTATAGGTATAAAATATTACATAGAAGAAATATATTAAGTATCTTGAGAAATATATTACACAATGTCAAAAATATTGTATACACTTTTGTTGAGTCTAGAAATTATATTTAAAATCATCATTGGATTCAAAAATTTATCTTTTTTATTTTTTCAAAGTAAAAATTATATGATGTATTGATCAAAAGTTGCAATATTTGAAATTATACCAAAGGAAATACAATAAAAATTATTTCCACTTAGTTAATATCTTACATATGTTGAATATTTTTTAAATTTGGATAATGCAATTATATTACATACTAATTAAATATGTTAAGTATTTTTTAAAATATAATTTTTTTGGAATTTAAGTGACTCAAAAGTTAAGCCATGCTGAAATATTTTTCATCTATTTGGAATATTATCTTTGAATGATTATATGTATTTAGATATTTAAATTCCAATAATTTTGAATATTTAAATCTATTGTTATCTCATGATTATGGGATTATCTATAATGTCATGTGTTCTTATGGGTGTGGAAATTCATGAGGAAATGTGAATTTTTGTGATTGGTGGATGGGTAGTTTTGAGAATTGGGATTCAAAATAAAATTTTGGGAGTTTAGGCACACCAAAATAATGTTTTTGGATGAGGAATAAGGCTCAAGAGTTGTCTTGTGGGATTATAAGTTTCCCAAAATGGGTTTAGGTGACTAATACAACCTTGTTGGATGATGTCACCATTGTCTAGACTATGGCCTTGTACTGACTAGCTAGTGGGCTGACTAGAGCTACCTATATTCTATAAGTGGAAACTAGCTTGGTGGTCGATATGTACCTTCTAGACAGTGGCTTTAAAAAGTAGTTAAATTGTGATCCTCCTCTCCAATTTTATTAGGGGGAAGCCCCCTCATCTCTTTCACTAGTGAACATGATAAGGGTGTACGAACCCCTTTATCCACCTCTTGGTTCCCCCATGATTGGGGGTGTGATTATTGTACGTTTTCTTTGATATATAATGTTATGAGGATATACTCTTTCAACCTCATTTATTATATCTTCTTCCTCATATATTTATTGATGTTTTGGTGTATGTTTTTTAGTGATTTAATAGAATCACGGTGAAATCAACCAAATTTGATGGGGATTTTGTTCTTCCTAGTAAAGGGGTGTCTTGAGATAACTTCCATCTATTGTTAATTGTCATTTCAATGAAGGTACATTGAAACACCAAATTTATTGAGGATTTTAAATTAAATTGATTTTAATTGGTAATTTATATGACATCATGTGTTAGGGACTTAGTCCGAGATAGTTCTAGAGGTGCGCTGTAGACCTGCTGTGTGTCGTTGAATGCGATTCCGATGCGGTAGGAGTGCCCGATGAGTTTTTGAAAATTATTCTATTATTGAATAAATGTTTTATTTAATTATAAAATGTTGTAAATTCTTAATGTAATTCCTTGGTGTGAGATAGAGTCCATGGGGTATGGGCAGTGATTGTTGGAGGCGAGATGGGCTTGGGTGAGCCTAAGTAATGAGTTGTCATGATATGAAAAAGTGGTAAAGCTACGAAAATAAGGCAGGTGTTCTATGTACTATACGTGTGGATTTATTCATTTAGTTTTATGAATGTGGATTCATGGGTTCATGATTGATGTAATAGAAACCCTTTAATTTATTAATTTTTTTAATTTAATTTAAATAGGTTAATTTAAATTAAATTATTAATATTTCATAACCACCTATGGGTAAAAGGAGAAAGGTTCCTAGAACACTATAAGAATAGTGCATGTGATTGATATCTTAACCATTGATGGTCATGGATTATACTAATAGTAAGACCATGGTACTTGAAACCCGTGAGCGTTGAGTAGACCAACCTAGTGACCATGGGTATTGAGATGGGATATGATTAATATACCATGATTGGTATCAGTTTGTCTTGTTACTTGAGTAAGGTATGTGATAGCCCATAGTGTTGGGACTTATCCCTCATCTAAGTTTATTTTAAAGGGTCCCTAAGAGGGTTCACATTGAAACTATTATAGATGGTAGTGGGTATAAGCTTATAATCCATGCTAAACTTGTAATCTCAAGGGGATATGGACACTGGTGATGGGTTGGGTATTCAAACTACTCTTTTTATTTATTTATTTTATAACGGGACTTGGTATACTCCTTTGAGAATTTTTTATATGAAATTAAAAATGCTCGTAGGGGTGGTTTTTTATTTACGTTTTGGAAATTTTCCATAGGGTTGGTGTTATCTACCTAGATGAGAAAACTCCCACAAGGGAGGTCCATGATACTTTTGGTCTAAATACTATGGATAAGAAAACTCTTGTAAGGGATTTCTATGTTACTAATGGATGAGAAAATTATAGTAGGGATTTATGTGACACTATTAGTGGGGATTCCATTAATTTAGAGCCCATGGTTCATCTGGTATACTAGGATGAACCTTTTTAAGAGCATTCCCTAGATATGTGATAATTATAGGTATATTCCCTTAGTTGAGAAAAAACCTATAGTGAAGGTATATGATACAAATATATACACAGAAGAGATCCAAGTTTTTTATATTGGGAGGTGTGGTCATTAAAATATGATTAGAGACACTGTGATACTAGATGATGTAAGTATGGTTTATCGAGGTCATAGACCTAAGGATCGAAAATTTTTATTACCTAGTACTTGGGTTGGAATGATCTACATGATGTGTTAAGATAAATTCCCAAATAAAGATGAAGTACGTATTGGTGGTAGTATTTTTTTTAGTAGTTTATTTGTTGTTATGAGAAATTCACATTCAAATATAACTTCATTTTCGGTAGATTATAGACCACATTGGTGGTTCCCTACTGAGTTTTGTACTCACACCCTGCTCAGTCCTCCATTTCACTTGAGATCTTGAGCATCCATCACTTGTTTCAGGTATCGTTTGGGTTGAGGCCCATGATTTCATTATCAAGATGGGTAGCTCAGATGGGTTATCGAGATTAGGATGAAGTGAGGCTCGAGGATTATAGGATACCCTCATATAATTTTATAAGTACCTTTACCATTTTCTTCTATTTCACTTTGTATATGTGATCGACCCAGTGGAGGATTGATCCTATATTTATGCCTTTCATCATTATTGTTATTTTATAGGATGTTTATTATTCATGCATACTCTATTTATTACTAATTTGGATGATGATTCATTATTTATTTTTATTTTTTACTCTGATATAGGGGTATATTCTCCTCATGACACCATCTTAGACCCCTGCTATTAGTCAACAACCTCTGTAATTCTAGGAGGTACAGATGAGGTAAGTAAATAATGTTGTTCTAAATGCTAATTATTGTTTTGGGGTGACGAGATATTACATTATCTGAGTATTCAATAAAGTTATCATGAAGAACCTAATTACATGATTATTATCAAGAGCTTTCAAGATAGTTATTGTTATGATAATTAATAGTCACATTTCCTCCAAATTATTTATAATAATAAGACCCCCCTAGAGTAAACTCTAGGTCCTAAAAATATTATAAAAAATTATAGGAAGTAGTTTTAAAAATATCTAGGAACAAAATATTCTCAACTGAATATAGTAGAGCCCAAGGCGAGCAACTAATCCCTTACACAACCACCATGTTGGATAAGTGGTCAACAATTCCATTACCTTCCCTACAAATAAGAGAAAAAAAATTAGTATGCTTACAATATTCCGTTTTTTTAGTTATTATTATTATAAACATTATCTTACATGATATAGAGATTTATGAAATATGACATGAATATTATCATTAGAACTTAATAGAGATAACCTTTTCTATTCTCTTTTCATAAGGGTTAAATCAATCAAATTGAAACATGCATATGATACATGATACTCACTGTTGGATACTAAGGTTCCATGAGTTTGAGAGCTTCATTATTCTACTGATTTTGTTGAATCACTATTGGAATCCATATACTATATTGTTTCACATTGAAAGGTTAAGGATCAATTTTCAACACCAAAATTTCATTTAAAAATTCAATTCAGTTCTATTTATATAGTTTTTATTGTCTAGAGTTGTCTATACTTCATTTTAGCACTTAAATGGGTTAAAATACCGTTAAAAGATATAATTTTTTCTACCCACCTAACTAAAAGGAAGTGTTTCACTACTTAAGGCAGATCTAGTTTAAATAAACTAGGTTTAAGTCTTCTCGTTAGAAATATTAGGTTATATATGAACTCATGAAAAGGGTGTATTATTTTTGGGTCTTCTCCTTAAAAAGTTCTAGGTTAGGTCTGAGCCCATATAAACTATTGGGCCAGAGATGATCCCATTATAAAAGTATGGGTTTGGTCTTCAACCTTTGTAAAAGATATATCTATAGTAGATATCTATACTATTTGATTAAGATTTTAAAGAGTAAAAATATAATATTTTGGATCTGAATTGCAATAAAATCCTTTTTCTCACTTGTTTATTTTACTACTTACACTCTTCACACTTCCACTGCTTCACTTATTTTATGGTTTAATTGTTAAATATTATATTACACTAAATTCCATATTATAATGGAAGTTACTCTGATTATTAATATTATAATTCACCCCTCTTGTATCCTCATTACCCTGGTTGGTACCTAACATTTGGTATCAAATTAATACACATTAAAATTTGAGATCTATTATTTACCTTAATACCTCTATAATTGGTATTAGTAAATTGTCTCATTTTGAATATATTTTTATTTATAACCTATATCCTATAATTGATAGTCTAAGGGAATGATCTATTTTTAGTTATTCCATGTTAGGAGGTCGAAAATTTTAATCCTATCATACCACCTCATTTTAATGGTAGTGAATATAATATTGGAAGAAAAAATAGATTTTTTTGAAGATTATAGATCCAAATCCATTTTTTTGGTATTTTTAAAATCCAATTTATGGTTGAGTGGAAAACACACATTCAACCAGTTCAACCCATCACACCCACACATCCCAAATTTTGAATTCAAAAGAGAAATCCACAAAAACTACATTTGAAATTCAAAAAATACATGCCTCAGACCAATCACCACCAAACTGCCTTGAGTCACGAAATATCAAGAGAGGGTTTTCCTTGAGTCACACCCTTGATAGAAAAAACACCTTCATCAATAAAGTAAAAAAAATAACTACTGATGGAAAAGACCGATAGGTAATCTTCCTACCAAAGCATCAATCCACAATCACCGAAGACACTAACAACTTTGCCATCATCAAATCACCTTTGGATCAAACCTAAATCCATACCCAGATTCATCCTTTATAATCAACACCATTCGATACAAACACATTTCACAAAATTGAAACAAACCATATCCATTGTTATTGTCTCTACATCCATCAAAGACATCATATCGTTATAATTTCCATCAAGAATGAAGCGTCGATGTCGTTACCAAAAGACCAATTCTGAACAACATACCATAAAAATAGAATGATAAAGCTTAAAAAAATACATCAAAGAAACACCCTAACAAAAAAATGAAGCCAAATATAAACTGCAAGACGTCTTCAGAAAGAAATATTGAAGAAACTAAATAAGGAAAAGGAACATGATTGATGAGAAAAACCAATTTCGATGAGAGAAAGCAGTGAGACTGCTGCCATCCCCCTCCAAGACCATCCCAAATTGTCCCAAAACCCTCAGCAAGCCCTACCAAGATAAGGTTGATCCTTATTGGTTGTAAAACAAGAGTAGTGGAGAAGAGGAAAACCGAGAGACAACACCATCACCGACCCAAACCGCCTGAATAACCCACACATTGACCCCAAATGGTGGTTTTATGCATAGAGTAAGGAAAAAATAGGGGAGGTGGTAAGTGATTACTATTCCACCAGTGAACTCCACCAAGAAAGAATGGAATGAGAACATAGAAAGGGAAAGGAAAACTAGAGAAGTGCTGGCGGAGTAGGATAAAGGTGGGAGGATGAGGGGAAAAAGAAGAAAAATGATGCGTAGAGGTGCCTCCAAACATACAGCAAAGGGTTTCTCGAAGAAACCATACTCAGAGTAGAGAGAGGGAGGGGGAGAACTTGGAGAGAAGGCATACATACTCAGAAAGATTAGGGCAGAGCCCTATTTATTAAAAAAAATCAAGTAGCACTTTTTGACTGGGAAAGGGTAACCCATTACATGCTCGAAGTTTAGAGGCAAACAACCATAGGTTCAAAAGACAAAAGTCCAAAAATACACAGTTGAAAACAAAAAAACACCCATCAAATCAATTAAAAAGGGACATGGCCCAATAAAAAACAAACACCTTAGTGAAACCCTAGTCGCCTCCATGGCGTACGACATACCATCCGACAGTGGCTTCTATGATCCACCGTTTCGATTAAAGCACTGCCATAGCCAGATGAGCTCCATAACCACCACCAAGATAAGACTTGGAGAAGCCATCACCGTTGTAGACTGAAACCGAAGCTACATCAGAAGCCATGACCACCATTTTCTCCATATCCATAACCACACATCCATGTATAATTTCATCAATCCCACCTAGGATTCCATAGAAACCATCGACCACACCCAGATCCAAAGCCCGTCACCACCATCAAAAACCGCTCGTAGAGTTGTCCAACCCAAATCGCCTGCATCCGAATAGTGTGATGGTGTAAAGACCCAGAAATTCCATATATATATATATATATATAAATTATTTGAGATTATTACGAGACCACGAAATCTAACGGCAAGTGATTATGAGGCCCGAAGTTCCCAGAATGATCTTTCGAAAAAGTGTTAAGCTTAAAATAGCACGCGTGAGTAGTTTCCTAAAAAAGTGGAATTGCAATTAAATGGGTTCCTAGATCAGAAATCTGTGGGAACTATTGCATTCAGGATGGCGGGTTTACCCTAGGCGCGACTTAAGATTAGTCGGCACATGCCTCTAGTGAGAAGACCCAAAAATGGCATAACCATAAATAAAATAATTAAATAAAATTATTTTATTTTTCAAATGATTATAACTCACGAATGGTGACTCAACTTAAAAATCTTAGACAACTGATGAACTCATGAGGGTATTATTTCCTTAGGAAGATCCTAACTTTGGCAGGCATGGGCCAACAATGGAAGTTAGTTTTTGGCTGCAAATAAAATAATTAAGTAACAATTATTTTATTGTAAAATTCTATAACTCCTAAACGATAACTCAGATTGGAAATCCAATAGTAACATTTATCTCATGAGGGCATTTTGCCCTTAGGCAGAGCCTAACCTCAACCGATGCAGGTTAAGGGTGACTGTTAATAATTTTTGAATTTTTTCAAGGTACGTTTAGTAAATGCATGGACATTGGTTTATATATTTTAAACCGGTGCTTGGGTTAAAAATCCGAGGGCACCGTTGAATCTGCAGCACCAGGATTATCTTAAGGGAGGCTTAACTTAGACCTCAGTAGGTCGGGTGAAAAATTTAGTTTTTGAAAATTTTAAAGAAATCATAAAATAAAAAAATTGTTATTTTATTATCTTACCTCTTATTGAGTAGAGGGGGTGGGGCCGATGGGTTGTCAAGACATTTAATGTCTTGAATCTTTATTTTCATAACCACACCATTGGGAATTAAGAGGTTCATTAATTAGAAACTCATTAATGAATCTCATTAATTCTTTCGATGTGTTACTCACCCTCCACCTCTATTTAAATGGAGCTCGGGTTGTGGTTTTTGACATGAATTCATCAAGCAACAAACCTATGAAAAAGTACAGTGGGATCTTCCACTGATGGAGGACGAAATCTTAGGAAGTAATGATTTCAGATTAATGAATGCCGACGACTTCATCCAACAAGGACTCTTCTCCCACCACAATTACAACACCTCCAATAATTCTCGAGGTAGGGGGTTATGTGCTTAATTCCTCCCTTTTCCCCGTTCTTGAATATTATGAAAAAAATGAATCAACCATCCAATGGGTTGATCCGCATTTCATTATTTAATGTGGGAGGATAATTCAGGGTTTCTTTATGAGAGTTTTTATGATTAAATAATCCTTTCCATGTTATAATGCTAATGCGGAGGGCGCAGGCTGAATGAACAAGGATCAGACCCTCCTTCATTCTTGGTTTGGTTGTGTTTTTTCGTGGGAGACTGAGAAACAACATGGCAAGGACAAAATGGGAGACACACATTGATGGTAGCGTCCTAGGAGGCCCGTAGGTGTAGAAGAGAGTGAAACGGATCTTCAGAGCATCGCTGGATCCCCACAAAAGAACCACCGACACTCGCAGGACGCGGAAGGAGGCGACACTGCATAGTGCTGTGACGGACCAACAAGGGCGGCCGACTCCCAACCGACCACGTTGACGGAGATCGGCGCGCCGTCACGCACCACAGGAGGTGGCCGTGGCTTCGAAGCTGCGGTGAAGGGGACCCACGCCCCGCACCCTATGGGTCCTGCTGCCAGCTGAGGCGGCGCCACGTGGCACCACCGGTTCATTACCTGAATGAAAAATCCATACAGAATAGGGTTCCACCACCTAGCTGGCGGACCATGCTAGGCACCCGGGGTGGGTCGCCCGGCGGGCCGCGCCCAACTGAAGTGGGCCAGGCCAGTTTACGACCCAGCGGGCTGAGCCGCGGCCTAGCCCACTTGGGCCAGCCCAGCCGATTCGAGCCAGAATGGGTAGAACACGGGTCGGACCCTAAACGATTTGGGTCGACCATAACCGGGTCAGGTTGGGTTGGTACGACTGGGTCTGCTCAGACCCAACCCCCAGTACGACCCCAGATACGCTTAAAAGGCCATATCTCGCAAACCAGACGTCCGTTTGACGAACTGTCTACGATGATGGAATGTTTGTAACAAGAAGTTCCTTTTGAGATAATCTACCTTATTTTTGGAGAGATTTTAAGTATGGATGGGTTGGATCGAACCCGATTCCAACCGGGCCCTCGGCACTAAAATGTCTATAACTCACAGACCGAACATCCGATTGACGCACCATCTATTGCGTTGGAACTCTTATGACATGATAGATCATTAGGTTACTTATTCGTGAGACTTAGTGCAGTTTGAAGTATGAACAATGGCTTGAGGAGTGGATCCTCACAGAATCAAGTGTACTATGTACGGGAATCCAGTGGTTGGCTGAGAGTGAAGAATAAATAACGATCATGTGTGTATTAGCACATAGCGATCTTTTGTGGATGAACACCTAGTGATCATATGTGGATCACCACCTAGCGATCATATGTGGATCACCACCTAGAGATCCTGTGTGGATCAATACCTAGTGATCCTGTGTGGATCTGCAGCTAGCGATTTTTCTGGATCCCCACCTAGCGATCCTGTATAGAAAAAAATCGATCCTATGTGGGTGAGATCCTGTGTGGGTCAGCGCTCAGCGATCCTATGTGGGTCATCACTCAAAGATCCTATGTGGGTCAGTGCGTACCGATGCTGTGTGGGTCAGATCATGTGTGGGTCAGCGGGGGTTAGTACCTATCGATCCATGGCGGGGCAGATCCTGTGTGGATCATTGGGGGTTAGTACCTATCGATATAGTGTGGGTTAGCATCAGTGCCTCTTAACAGAGTAAAATGATCTAGATTATGACTAATCATTTGTACTTCTATACTTAAGTTATACTTCATTTGAGATGAGTCTTTTGCTTTGTGCTTTGTGATTGAGATCATGCTTGTGGTTTTCCATTGTGGAATTCTGAGAGACCTTAGGGTGTCTCAAGGTCCCTATTGGGTATTTTTATACTCACCCCTGCATGAGACTCACACCCACCTTGTTGTGTCATGTGCAGACGACGGTCAACCATGATCGAGACTCAGGGAGCTAGGACCTAATGGTGGACAACGGTTATGGTTGATGTGGAAAGCTGTGGAGATGATCTGTACCTACACTTCAGGTATAATCCTTAGCAGAAGATCACATGAGTTGTTTTCTGTTTTCTATTGTAGTTGTATCTTTATAGTTGGGCTTGTATTCCGACCCATTTACTTTTATTACACACTTTTACTGCTGCAGTTTTATTTCATGGTTTCTTTTTTTGTGTTCTTTGATTGTGTGTTTGTATAGGTTTAAAGGAAATGCCTTCCTAATTTAGGGATACACCTTTCTGGTGCTAGTCTCTAACCCCCGACCTATGGAATGTGGGATTGGGGTAGTTACGGAATGGGCCCCAGTGGACGGGTTGTGATAGATGGCCTCCCTTCATGAACCTCATAAGACCAGATATAGTCTTGACCGAGGGAAACCCATCATCGAAAAAATAGCCGAGCCCACAGCAGAAGACCAAATCGCATCAGCGCCGTACTGTGAGGAGGACTAACGCACACCATAGACCTGCCAAGAATCAAAGGGGGGAGAACCGTCATACTAGGAGTGGAAGATTTCTACGGTGAGAGAACCCTAACACAAAGCTACACCCCTTAGGAGCTCATCAAACGTGTATTCATATAATGATGTATAGGTGTGGCCTCACCACCTATGCGCCATACGTCCCCAGCAAGGCCCATGAGGGTCAACCTTGGGCTTGGTCTAGTTCCCAATAGGGTAGAGGGTTCAAGAGTAATTATTAAAGGCATCTCAGGCATTTCCTTATGAGGACTAAATCCCGAAACCTTCAGGTTAGTGCACCATAGCTGTAACCCCTCCACCATTCCCCTATGGGAAAATGTTTATTCGGGTAATGAGGTATAGGTGTGGCCTCACCACCTGTGCATCACACGTGCCCAGCGAGGCCCAAGGGGGCTAATATTGGGCTTGGGACAATTCCCAATTGGGTAGAGGGTCTAGGAGTAATTATTAAAGGAATCTCAAGAGTTTCCATGCGAGGAATAAAACCCGAAACCTCAGGGTCACGGTGCCACATCCATAACCACTCCACCATTCCCCATGGGAAAATGCTTATTTATGTAATGAGTTATAGGTGTGGCCTCACCACTTACACATCACACGTCCCCAGCGAGGCCCAAGGGGTACAACCTTGGGCTTGGGCCAATTAACAACAGGGTATAGTTTCTAAGAGTAATTATTAATGGCATATTAGGCGTTTCCTTGTGAGGAATCGAACCCAAAACCTTGAGGTCATGGTGCCACAGCCATAACCACTCCACCATTCCCCCACAAGAAGAGAAGTAATATATAGTTTTTGAAGAATATAAGTATTGGAGATTAAACCATCACGACTAGACCTTTAAACATTCCAGAAGTTGTTCTTGATACATTGGTTGGTAATTATTCTTATAAATATGTTTTGAATTAAAATGTTATGAATTTTATTTATTTTTCTATTATTAAAAATGTTTATTGTCTCATTTTATCATTTAATAAAAGTTAGGATATTTAGAGATATTTAAAATTCAATAATAAAGGTACTATATAATTTTAGAGAATAAATCTTGGTATTCATAGGGATGAATTTTAAGAATTTATAATGTTTGAGTGTGAATGATATAGTCATATTTATAACAAGTTCACTGGGATTGTGCATCACAAGTGTACTCTTGGTGAAATTGTGAAAAATAAAGTGCATATTGAAACAATTCATTGAGAACTACCTAAAAAGTGTCATTCTAAGAAGGTCATGATTAAAGAAAACAAGTATGTTTTTGAATATACTATATATGATATAATTTTATATTTATTTCAATATGATTTTGAGTTAAAGAATATTAATAATTAAGTCATTGACTAAAAGAAGGAAGACGATTTTAAATCAACTAAGAACGTATATTCTGATTCTTCTATTGATAATTAAGGTTGATTTAGTAGTAAGATAGGTGATGATTTAATTCTAATTGTGAAATGTATACAAGGAATTATGAATAGAAAAAGGTTCTAGGAATCAATGGAAGAAGAATCACATGATGTATTTTAAAAAATAAAGGGAAGAAATGTAGTCCAAATTTTGATATTAAATATCTTGAATGTAAGAAGAAGGGTTATACCAAATATTAATTTTTAATGTTGAAAAATGAAAGATAATAAGTAAATAAGGATAAAGAAAAAATAAATCATTAGATACTAGTTGGAATTAAACATAAGACTCTTATTGGAGTGATGAGTTCATTAGTGAGAAGGTTATAATAAATCTTTGTCTCATGGGTGTATATATGAGTATGTTTAGTGATAACAGTTATTATTATGATTTGTAGTCCATTGATAACTATGGTTTTGAAAAACCCACTGTCAAAGATCTAAGTGATATTTATTATAAGTATCATAAATATATTGAAAATATTTCAAAGATGTGATAAAATTTGGGTAAGGATCACAATAAAGAAACAAACGAAAAGATTTTTCTCATTCTGGAAAATAACAATTGGGAGGATATTGTTTCTAACTTTGATAATTAGTAAAAGAAATTAATGGTTATGAAAGACAATATTTAAAATCTAGAAATAGAGAATGATAGTTCAAAAAATTATACTTCAAGTATAAAATATAGAATTCATGAAAATGTAAAATATTTATAAAAATAAATTGAGAAGATTAAAGTTGTGGTAGAATGTTTAAATAAAATATTTTCTAATTTTATTGTTTGAAGTCAAACTCTGGATGAGTTTATGATATTAAAACAAATTTCTAGATAAAAGAAAAATTAGAACTATCTTAGTTTCTATGGGATATTACCACAAATACACATAAACCACTTCATCAAAGGTAAAAATGAAGCTATTTATTCTCTTAATTTTTTTAGCATGGTTTATTTGGTCATTATGTAATTGGATAATCTTTATAGTTTGTTTAATATCTTATCTAAAAGAAATTGTTTATTTTTAAATTCACTTTCAAAGTTAAAATTTCAAACCATTTTATATCATGGGTTTCTAAATGTTCTTTATTCAATCTGATTGGACCTCAACTACTTTTCATGAACATGTAAGTATATTTCATATGGAAAACATGCATACTCTTAATATTTTATCATATGGTATATCAGTATAAAGATATTTTTGATTCATTTCTATTTACGTAATGTTAGAACTCATTCTCTATATTGTTATTTGGTTTACTAACATTTATACAAACTATTGGTTATTTTAATTCATTACATATATTTTATAAATCTTTGAACATAATTAACATGGAGTGTTTGATTATTCTACATGTTCCACTTTATTTATCAAGGAGAGAGAAAATTTTATTAATGGGATATTTTATTTTTTTATTATATATTTTAATAGTTAGATATCATTTTATTGGATATGAGTTTAGGATAGTTATAATCTTTTAATATATTGATAGTTTATATCATGTTCAATATTTTTAAGTGATAGTTTATTAATTCATGAGAATGTTTTATATTCTATTATTAATTATTTTATCATGTTTGATTATTAAAAATAGGGGGATATGTTTATTTTTTTACATTTTATGACCCTGTTTCATTTCTATTTTTTAGAGGAGTTTTTTTGTTTTACATTATATCTTACTTTTTATTTTAGTTTAATCATGTAATGATTTCTATATGGATAATTTAAATTTTGGGAGGGTAGAAATGTTATTTATTTCAATTTTCATGTTTTTTGTTTATATTGGGGAATAATGTTTTATTATATTTTCTCTTTCCTATCTTATCATTTTGATATTTACAAAAGGGGTAGATTTTTTCAATTATTCTAAAGAATGTGTTCAGGTATTGTAATTATCAAAAATGGGACAAAGATTGGCTTGATCCTTGTTTATTATTTTATATAGGTTTTGATAATTAATTATCCATCAAATTTGTTTATGGTTTATTTATTTATTATTATTTTTATTATCTTAATTTTTTTATATGTAATTTATGAATTTGTATTGAAGCTTTCACTTTTAGAAGAAAATAATGATGTGTCATTTAGTTATTATTATTATTCTTTGTTAATTATCCTCCAGTATCCTGTTTAATCATAATATGTGTTGTGGGAATTTTTATAAGCATATAGTATAATGTATACTTTATAGATGAGAAAAATATATTATGTATCTTGGAAATATGAGATTCAACAAAGCCCAAAATATTATATATAGGAAACATATTACGTTGTTTGAGAAATATATTATAAAACTTTAAAAACATATTACATAGATCTTTTGAGTTTAGAAATTATATCATGTTTCATAATTATATTCTAAAATTTATTTTATACATTTAATAAAAGGAAAAAATATTTTATGTATTTATCATAAGTTACATGAGTAGGAATTTAGCTAAGAAAAATATGTTATATATTATTTATCTTGGTGAATGTCTTACATATGATGAATATTTTTAAAATTTGGCTATGGAAATTAAATTATGCACTAAGGAAATATGTTATGTATTTATCAAAAGGTGTAGATTTGGTATTATGTGATCCAAAAGTTTAGTTGAGTTAAAATAGATTTTATATATTTGGAATATTATCTTTGACTAATTATCTTTATTTAAAGATTAAAATTAAAATCTTTTGGAATATTGAAGGCCAATGGTATATTTTGATGATGAGATTATTTGAGTGATTAAATACGGATTTTTTGTAAGCATTTAATGATATTTTGAATTGGTATTATCTTTTATCACTTAATGAAATAATGTTTCTTAAGTGACTTTAATAGAGTTATTGTTATGATAATTAATCGTAATATTGTTTCCATATTATGTATTATTATTTTAACCTTTGTTTTACAGATTGTAGAGATTTATAAAATCCCATGAGTAAGTTATCATTTGAAATTCATGGAGATATCCATTAGTTTTATATTTATTTAAGGACTAAAGTAATCAGGTAGAAGCATTCATGCATCATATGATAATCACTATCACCTAATTAAGTTCAATGAGTTAGAGAGATTTATTGTTTGACTAATATTCTAAAGCATCACTAGAAAGCCCAAAAAATATTGTATTATCTTCAAGAGTCAATGTTCACTTTTCAATTATAGTATTTCATCTAAAACTTATAACCAATTCTATTTCTTTAGTTTTTATTATCTATAGTTGTTTTCACTTTATTATAACACTTACACAAGATAAACCACCCTTAAAATGTACCATTGGTTTTTTCAGCTGACCAAAAGGTAGTGTTGCATTGGTTTTTTTGTGTCTAGTTAAAATGAATTAGGTTTCAGGATTCTCCTTTAAAATCCCAGGTTCTATCTACACCCATGAAAAATTTGTGTTATGTTTAGGGATAGCCCTCATAAAGTACCTGGTTAAATCTAATACCATCTAAAAATCTAGGTTAGGTTTTATCCCTTTATAAAAGTCTGCGTTTGGTATGTACCCTTTGTAAAGGACTGTATCTTTAGTGGATATCCATACTCTTCAGTTGAGTGTGTGAAGAGTAGACATAAGATCTCTTGGATATGAACTACTATAAAGTTATTATTCTCTCTTTTTTACTTTACTACTTAAAATCTCCACACTTACACTACTTCAATCAGTTAAAGATTTAATTTTTGAAATATATATTCCACTGAATTCCATAATATAGTATAAGGTACTATGATAATTAAGATTAAAATTCACCCTCTCTTGTCTTGTTAACACCTTTTTTGGGAATTAACATTTGGTATCATAGCCATAACCTTTAAGAGTTTAACACTATTTTTTACCCTAATACCTCTATATATGGTATTAGTGAATTGGTTATTTTTGGATATATTTGTTTTTCTAACCTATATACTAGGATTAATAGTCAAAGGAAAATAGATATTTTAAATTGTGACAAGTCATGAGGTAAAACATTTGAATCGTCTAAAACCACATCATTTTAATGGGAGTGACTATGGTAATTTAAAGGAAAAATAGAATTATTTTTAAAGAATATAGTTATTGAATACTATACTATCATTTCTAGAATTTAAAAATTTCTATAAGTTGATCTTAATGATTTGGTGGGTAATGGTGATGAAAAATATGGTTTGAATTACAATGTTATGAATTTACTTTAATATTATATTAGAATTTTTTAGAATAAAATTTCCTCTTGTAAGATTGCTTCTGATATTTGGATGAATTAAAAATTCACTCATAAAGCTATTATCAAATTAAAAATAACTAAGCTTGGTATTCATAAGGATAAATTTAAAGAATTAAGAATGTTTGAACATGAAAGTGTTAGTAAAAGGTATATCAGGTTCACTAAGGTTGTGAATATTATGTGAAATATTAGCGAAAACATGATTAATGAAGTGTTGATTTAGATAATTATTTGAACATTACTTAAATAGTGTCATTCCAAAAAGTCTTTGATTTAAGGAAGAAATGATTTTTCTTAATATAATATGGATGAGATGATTGGATAATTATTGAAATATGAACTTTAGTTGAAGAAGATTTATTATTATATTAATGATAACAGGAATGGAGTTTCTTTTAAATCAATTATACATTAAACACTTAATTATTTTATATGTATTTTCTTTCAAATAATCTTGAGGCATACAATATCTTTCCTTAAACAGAACCCTTATTATAAATAAACTATTATATAGTACACCTTTATAACCTATCTATTGGAATGGTGGGTATGAATATGATTAATCACATTAATAAATATATTTATAATGGTGTTGGATGATAAAAATTTATTAATAATCAATCAATTTTAAAATAATAATTTAATAATTAAATTTACTTTTCTTTTAAGAAATGAATCTTTCTACTTGTTATTTATTTTTATCTAAAAAAGTATATTTATCAATATTTAAAAATAATTTAAATAAACTATATTGATAATGTATATAAATTAATCAATAATAATCCATGCATTATTTATCAAATGGTTAAGAATTAAGCTAAAATCATTTAAAGGTAAAAATATTTATTTTTATTAAACAATTTCTAAGCGTGTCATGTGTTTTTATCATAATAAATTAAATAAATCATTATTTATTAAAAATTTTAATGAAATTTATGGATTTTATATTCAATAAACTATTTTAACATTCATTTTATAGTTTTTACTAGGAATGTAATGAAATGAAATGAAATTTTATACATAAAAGACATTTTTATAAAAAATGATTTTATTGCATTTTCACACTTTTTAAATATAATTTCTACCACATATAGAAATTGAATTTAATAAAATGGATTCCATATTTTGAATCATAATTTCAAAATTTGGAAATGTGTCCACTTTTATAATCAGTCATAATGAATAGTAAAAACATAAAAAGTTTATTACCATGATTTTGGTTAAAATGGGTTTACTGGAGGGGGGTATTAAACTAAGAGAAAGGGTAGGATTTGTACATAAATTTTTATAATAATTATTGTTTGTTTAAACCATATCTTATCTTTCATTTGAATCATTTTCCATTTAGAATCATTATACTTGAGAAATACATTAATTATATTTAAATCTTTTAATAAATTCTAAGTGTTTCCTCTCTCGAAGTTATAAAATAGAAACTTATATCCAACCTTATTAATGAATTCTGAGACTTCTATCTCAACCAATCCCTACCCCAAAACCTTCCTGGATTTCTTTCCTTCATCCTAGATCCCCTTTCCTTCTATTAAAACCAAATTTGAAGAGGTACAAATCTGAATCGAGCACTTTCAATTTTATTTATTATTAAAACTCCCGTAAACCTACTGTATCCATTATAAAATGATTAACCTATTATCATAAATTTGATGATATTTTATTATGATTATAGAAAAACCATTATCTACTTCCTTTGTGTCAAATGAGATATTAAAGTATTGCTCATGTAGACTACGACCTCCATGCATTAATATGAATAATTTTCCATCACCACATCACATGGATGTTTGTAATGATTAATTTAGTAAATATAAATGATATTTATGATTTAATAATGATTATATAATGATTAAATATTATTTATCTTTATTTCATTCTTTTCATTAGAAAATGAATACATCGTTCATTCGTATATACATACTACCATCTCCATGAATAGTGCAATTAATTTTTTATCTATAACTTTTATGGATGGTTATATATATATAATGAATATATATAATATTTATGTCATGATTAAAATTTTGGAGATGATGGAACTATGATCAATGTACAAGGACAAGAACTACTCAACTGAAACTTTCATTAAAAATGAAAGAGTTAACACCCAAAAATGATGATTTTAATAAATAATTATAAATAAAAGGGTGTTGAAATGTTATAAGAGTATCATATATTATATTATAATAATTTATATAATTATTATATAGAGTTATAATAAATTTAAATTCTTTATATAGGAGTTTAGATCACTTATGAATCAAGTTGAACTTGAGGCAAGGGTTTTTTGCTACAATCTCATTTTACCTAGATTATTTATTCTTAAATTTAAAATAATGAAATTATATGATATATATTTCAAAAAAATATTTATTTTTATTATAATATGATTATTTCTATATATTACATGTTTTAATTTCATTTTCATCTCTTTAAGTACCCAAGAATATGAAATAATGTTTTTAAAAATAGACTTTGTTTTTCTCTTTTCTCAAGAATTATTTTCTTAAATGTCCATATTTTCATTAAAATGGTTTCAATAATATTTTTACAATTATACAAACTCTTAATAAACTCATTTTACCCTTGTTTTACTATTTATAAGAAGTTTTAAAATGAATGTTCTTATCTTTTTCCAAATAGGGTACTTTTTACCAAATGTGTGAAAGAAATATTTGTTTTAACGCAAAACACATACAAAAATTTTACCGTCATCATGAATACTATTTTATTTTAGTAAACCTTTTTAATTTTACGTTATTATTTTCAAGGAAAATGTTTTTTTAATATTCTAGAAATTTTTCGATTTTAAATAAGTGATATTAAAATGAAAAGGGTATTTTCTATAAGAAAATGTTCTAGTGATCCTTTAAAGGTATTTTAATCTATGAAAACATCCATTGGAATTACTTATAATTTAATAGGGATAAAATACAATGATACTATATTTATTTTTTCTTTGGATGGTTTATAATTATGATGATGAAATATTTATAAAGCCCATTTTATTTTCTATGGGTTAAGTTATGATGAAATGATAAATATTTTCAAGATCTTATGATATACATATGAATAGATTATGAAAATTTAATGGGTTTATCCCTTATATTCCTCTAATTCATTTGTTAAGGATTATGTTTTTATGATTTCAAAGTGTACATGATTAGTTATCCCAAGCCCAAAAGAGGGAACATGGGTGGTTATCCCAATACCAATAAAGGTACATGGGAGGTTATCCCAAGACTAAAGTAGGTTCAAATTTGGTTATATGAATCCAAGAATGTAATGAATATCTTGTTGGATATCCTTGATATAATATCTCAATGATTATGATTATTCCACACTTTATTCCACTCTTTTATGACATTATCTTATGTTAATGTTATGCTCTCATGGATCATGTTATTTGATTACTTTATGATTCATGTTTTATGAACTTCAAATAATTATGAAATGACTCATGATTATGATATATGAGTTGATGGGTATGATTTTAAAATGTTAATATCATGCTTTAATACACTTACACTAATTTTATGCTTAAAAATGATAATTGGATGACATATCCCTTGTTTACCCATATTGTCTATATGATTTATCCCTTTATTATTATTAATTTTCACTAGGAGATAAAGGAAGGTTTTAAGTCTGATATGAATTATAAGGGTGCTAGTTGTGAAGAACTTAGTGGGGGATAATGCAGATCTTTTATGTATTAGTTTTTTATATATCAAAGTTTACAAAGAAACCAAACCGTTATGGTTTTAGTGTGGATTTTAGATATATATAATGAATATTCATATAATAAGATGTAATATTTATGTATGAAACTATTATTTCACCTCAATACTGGTGTCTTCGAATCCTTTTGATGATAGTACAAGTTCATCTAGTAGTGAGAAAGGTTATTATTTAAGTCAACATTTGAAATGATACAAATACTTATGATTATTTTCTCCAAGAATCAATAAAAGAATAAGTATAAGAATTATTTTAAAATTGAGGGAAAAAAGGTTCCAAATATTGATATTATATGTTTTAATTGTAAGAATAAGGGTTATAAAAATATGAATATATGAGGTAGAAAAATTAAGGAGAATAAATGAGGAAGGATATGAAAATTATTATCTACCAGTAGGAGTTTCACAAAATAATCTAATTTTGAGTGAAGAGTATAGAAGTGAGAAGGATTATATAAATTCTTTTCTCAAGGATACAAATATTTACAAGGTTAGTGATAATAGTTTTGATTTAGAATATTATTTCTATGATAAATTTCTCTATTTAAAAATCATTTTTAAAGAGTTAAGTAAAATTTGTGATAATTATCAAGAATAAATTGAAAATATTTTAAATATATTCAAAAAATCTGAGTAAGGATCACAATAAAGTTATAAAGGAAATAAAGAATCTATTTTTGGAAAATGAAAATTTTATGGTTATCGTTAATAAATATGATAATGATAAGGATAAATTAAATGTTATTAAAGATAATATTTATAAACTAGAAAACTAGAATGATAGTTTTAAAAATTATTCTTCAAGTATAAAATACAAAACCTCTAATAATTTATAAGCTATATAAAATAAAAATGGGAAGATTAAAGATGAGGTAGATAGTTTAAATGAAGAATTATAAAAGTTTATTTCTATAATTCATGATTTTGATGATTTTATGAGATTAAAAAAATATAGATTAAATAAAAATAGAATCTATCTTGTTTTTTATGGGAGATTACCATGATGTACAATAGATGTTTTTTCAAAGTTAAAACTAAAGGTATTCTTATGATAATTGTTTTAGGTTTGGTTTATTTGGTCATTATGAAAGTGATTAATGTTTATAATTTGATCAAACACTTAGTCAAAAAAACTAATTTATTTCTAAATCTTCTTTCAAAGTTTAAATTTATTACACATCGATATCTTGAGTTTCTAAAGGTTATTTCTTGAATATGATTGGTCCTATGCTAGTCTACTTTCCCAAGTAATTATATTTCATATACCCATCAATCATTCCCTTAATATTTTATCATATGGTATGTTGGAATGAAGTTATTTATGATTCATTTATATTTATGGATGATGAACATGTATTCACTATTTTATTATTTTCTTTACTAACATGTGTTACAACTTATGGCTATTTTAATTCATTGCATATATTTTTTAATTATTTGAATATAATTAACATGGATTGTTTTTGTTTATTGAATGCAATTATTTATTTATTTATGAGAGATAATAATTGATAAATGGTGATATTTTACCACTATTATTATTATTTATTTTAATAGTTTTATATAATTTTATTATACATGAGTCTAGGGGAAGTTATAATATTTTAATCTTATGATATTTCATATTGTGATCAGTATTTTAAATTATCATTTTATTTCTATATTATAATGGTGTATGTTATATTATTAACTATTTAGGAATACTTGATGATTAAATTTAGGGGTTAAGTTTTATTTTCTACAATTTATGCCTATGTTGTATTTAAATTTTATTATATGAATGATGGTTTGTTGAATATTTAATCTTAATTTCTATTATAGATTAAGAATGTATTGTTTACTATACTGAATATTTGAATTACTTGGGGAGAAATGTTTACTAGTTGTAGTTTCATGTTTTTTACTTATTCTAATTACACATAAATTTTTGGTTGTTATTTTTTTAAAGAGAATTTTAATATTTATTATCGAAGTTGGGAAAGTTCTATTAATTAGGATTCAGATCATAAATCTAAGGGTTAAAACATATCTTAAAGATGGTTTTGGATATTGATTGAGGCCAGGGAGGTGATTCTGGTTCCTAAGTGATTTCTAAAGGAGAGTTAGGGTGACCCTACTATATAATTATATAGAATGTGGTGGAACATAGTGTGGAAAATGAGAACTATGACATGGTGGCCTGGGGTAGAGGAGGCCATAAAAAAATGGTGAATGGATGCTCTGTGGTAATGCTTGTAAGGAAGGACCACCCTAGCCATGGGGATGCACCATGGAGGGTGATTATGAGTAATTAGGTCTTGTATTACTAAGAGGAGTGTTTTTGTGTGGATTTGGGGTCATTCCATGGAGGCAAGGAAATTGGGATTCCACAGGAGGGTGTTCACACCATGGAGTCCTATGCTTTACTAGAGTTAGTGCCTAAGGGTTGGACTTAGCACCACAACCCATGGTGTTTCACTATAAGGATACCCCAGGTGAGGGGCCTTGCACTATGGTACCTATATAAACACTACAATGGGGTCCCAACCCAATTTTTTAGTGAGGGAAAATCCAAATTTTTGAGTTGTCTCCCTCACATATTTAGGAACTAAGTGCATCAAGAGGGGGAAATTTCAATAGGTAATCCACCAAATATTCCTCCCATGGATACCTTGTGCTAGAGAGATTTAATCAAGGATTTTTTTACTAATTTAAGGTAATTTCCTACTTAAAATTTATTCCATTAAGCTTCTCATTGATTATCATTTATTTTTGTGGTTTTCAGGCTAGGTTTTTGGATCCTATTCTATAAGAGTATAGTGAAACTGGGAGAGAATGATGGTAATTTTACTCGAGATGGATAGAATATGTTATAGAAAGTTTAATTCACAACAATTAGTGTGGTTTCAGTAAAACAACATTTATCAATGAGTTTTAAATGAATAAACCTCTTTGTATTAAGATAATTAATTAAGTATATATTGTTATAATTATTATTTTACATCAGATAGTGTGAGAAAAGATATTTTGAGTTGGTTTAAGATTAGATTATGGATGGAAATGATTGGCTAAGGATTTTCATGGGGTTTTCAAGGGGTTAACTCTAGTATCAATGTAAGTTCCCCCTATAACACAATTTCATACATTTTTTATTCATGAGCATGCATGATTTCATGTTTAATGGGTTCAAGTATAGAGGATAGGGATCACGGGTACCCTAGGTAAAAGGATGGGGTGGCTTTAAGCCTCATAGATTAGGAGAATATTATCTTGTGCACCTTGGGTATTTTGGGATCACCCTATAAGTGGAAAAAATACTGGTTTAGTTGAAGAGATATCTGAGATAGGTCTTGAAATGTGGGATGATATTTTTCTAACATAGGTTGATCTTTGAGGGTTAGTTGGGAAGGCACGAGTGTGATGGGTGAGAAAGTTGTATGTCTTATGTGTGATGTAGAACATCTTCCTGAGGGTATAGGTGAGCCTGTGTATGTGATAGGAAAGGGATTGGACCATTGGGGATGAATATGTGTGACAAGGAGGGTTTCCTCTAAATGATGGGTTGAGTGATTTACCTTATAAGATGTGATATGGGACCTAGGTAGGGGTTGCAGGAACTATAAATGAATATTTACAAGTTTCCAAGGGGTTATACTGGATTAGATCATGATGGTCCCTATGTATATGCACTGAGTTATAACATATAATTAGATGAGGATATAACCCCACTTATTGAGTATAAGTTCAGTAATAACCTATGGACCATCTAGTCACTAAAGGGTGACAAAGATGAGATGGTTCCAATGACTAGAGAATGGGATGGGTTTGAGAGACCCTTGTGGATACTTTGATGAGCGAGATGATAATGATGATATAATTAACATGATAATAATGATTAATAGGGTGGTATTATAGTCTATCCAAGGTCTAGGTCTGGATGTGATGATCTAGTGAGCTTGTGGGATGGGTTATATGCCCAGTTTTTATTATTCTATACTTATGATAGGCGATGAACTGAAAATTCCCTCCACGAGTGAGATGGTACTGGAAGGATTGACATGGGTGAAATTGATTTCTAGTTTTATGTGAATTATTGGACAAAATTGAGTGAAAGGTTTGTCTTAAGAGTATATTGCCCTTTCCATGAGTGCGATATCATTGTAAGGACTACCACGAGTGATATGGAGTCTGTAAATTGAATGTGATGTTATGAAGGTTCATGACTGGAGTGATAAGGTATAGGTTATACCACCATGAGTGAGATGGGGTCAATGTTATGATTTTACATAGAGTCAGATGATCAGGGATTACATTGAGTGAGAAAAGGCCTAGTAGGTGATAAGGTAGGATAGACATAGGACCTACATTGAGAGATAAGGTAGAGGTTAGGAATTGGATGTGTGACCTCCTCAGAGTGGGGGGATGGTTTGATATTTGGTACATGACACTACTTTGAGGTGGGTAGAGGGAAATACTTGGAAGAAGCCCTATCCCATATCCTCATGTATGTATTGGGACTTATATAATGAGATTGGGTAGTGGATGGATTCTGACCTGGAGCTAAATAAAGTATGGTCAGGTGATATGATGGCCCAGTTAGCACACGATAACTTGACATTCATGTGAAAATTATCATAAGTCATGGTGGATTAATTAACTCATGAAATCCCTATGAGAATATTATTTATGTAATTTATTTTCCTCATGCATACAAACACATATGATGTAATATATTATGGATTCTTAGTGAGACCCTACTAAGTTATACACTCACACCTCATAGGCACCCTAGTGCATGTATAGAGCTTATATTTTTCTTTTAGTTATGAGTAAAATAGGTGTAGTAAATTGGGCTAGAGCTTCTCAATGAGTATTTAGAGACTAGTTTGATAAGTCCCATGGATGGAAGTAGGGAATTTGTGTATTTTTTATTTTCTTTATTTTGTATGTGTGATTGGCTCAATAGGCGATCAGTTGGATGATTGTTTTGTATGATAACACCATTTTGTTATTGAATTTTTTTATTGGTTTATGCATGATATTATGCTTATTATGGATGATTTTTGTTCATTTAAAATATTATTTAACTCTAATTCGAGGTAATAGTTTATTTTATAGATTATTCCCTCACCAATAATTAAAAAACCCTAGTATATGAGAAGGTTCGCCTGATGTCATGAAGCGCACAGAAACGGGGCACTATGGAGGTGTCCATGGGGTTGGTCATTGAAAAGTGGAATTGTATAATTTTATTTTTCATTAAAATTTGTGGAGATAGTTGAAAGGTGATCTAGGAATGTGTTCATTATTGTGATGGACCTCACAATAGTGATTCATGAATGCATTTCTGGTGGGAATTACTATTTATTGGGGGTACATTAATTCTATTATTGGTTTTCTATGTTTCAAATGAAATGTTGATTTAAATATGATATTTTTATTTTATAATGTTATTTTTAGTTTTTGTATCTTGTACCATGGTGGTAAGAGGCATCATAAATGCATTATATTTTGAATATAGGACTCACATGACATGCATGCTTGTGTGTGATTGGTTATACTGACAAACAATTTAGTTATTTAAAGTGTAAAAAATTACCTATACGGTGTTTTCTCATATAAATTGTTGGTGGAATTATAATCAACTATACCTTGGTGTTTTTGATGATAGGTCTTATGGATCTATAACATGAGACTCCTTAGAGATGATTGTACATTCTATTATGAAAGGGATGTTTATGGACCCTTAGTGGGTCAGTGTAAGCATTAAATTGATTAGCTTCAGAACAATGTTGTACGATTAGACTTAGTATGAGTGGATTCAAAAATCATATTAGAAAGAGAACCAAGGGTGATTTAGTGTCATTTAGACTAACATGATAGGGTAATGGTGAATTGATTAGGAACATGATCCTAGGTTCAATGTGACACAACTCATAGGATCATGAGTCTGATTGTGTGATCAGGTGACATGAGAGAATGCACGTATTATGTTCATTTGGGATCATATGTATAGTGGGAAATAAAGGTTGTGAGGGTTTTTGGGGGTTCAATCCACCTATATGAGGAGAGTGGTTGTTAGAATGTCTTTTCTGTTAAAATCCTCAATGCATTAGTGTAGGTGCATGCTGGTTACATACTATTCCCATTTAGTTCATGGATTTGTGGAATGGGTAGTGTTTATGTCTTTTTAGAATCATTGGGTTCTGTAGAAACTTTATAGGTTTAGTGGTGGTAGATCCATGGTAAGTTCCCTAGTTCTTGATTACTCAGAGGGGAATCAAGGGACCTTAGTGAGATCAATTATAGAGCGGGGTGATTAGGGTGGTTTTTAAATTCTCACGAACATGGAGTCTAAGAGTCTACAAATAATGGGAAGTATTTCTTCTATGGAGAGAGTTATCCTTAGAGATAGATTGGGATATCATGTTATGGTTGGTTCAAGGTGTTCTTTGATGAGGGTTTTTAGGATGGGTGAGTGTGAATCAGGATAAATGACACACATATGATGATGAAACCTACTTGGAATTGTGCTTGATAGGCAATGTAAAGAAAAATATATGGTGGGTAAATACACATTGGTTGTTAGAGGTTGTTACGCTCATTGTAGATAAATTTTTATAGATGGCAGGGATAAAATTTCATATGATTTATGAATTAGTAGAACCGGGTATTTTGTGTTGATGCTCAGGTATGAGTGTGATAGTCACATTTATTCATTGTGTATAGTAATGTATGGATCATGGGACAAGGAGATCAAATTATTTGGTTTGGTGGGTGATGATAAGGAAACTCCTATGGTAGGGAGAATCTTATTTATCATGGATACATGAACCTTGTTTTGGAAGGGTCATGGGTGCAGTGATACCGATCAATGGATGGTTGAGGTGGTGCTGAGATGATGGTGAGTGGGTTTATCCAATTTTATCCTTTTCATTTTAAAGCTCTAAATTTTTAACACCCAGATGTTTTTATGAAATATTTTCTATAAATAATTTTAATTCTTAAATAGATTTAATTACATGCAATCATGAATTTAAACGAACCATGAGATTCCCTTAGTATAAAATGACCATTTTAACCTAGCTGTTAGGCCAATGAGAATAAACATAACTAACATATGAAAATGAATGGGGAAGTCATTCACTACCAATTATTTATGAAAAATAAAAATCAATTATATATTTGTATTTTTTATTAATAATTTGATTGAATTAATATCAGTAAATAAAATTAATTAAATATACATGTTATATACTTAATAAAATATTTTTTATATTAATCCAATATATATTTTTGTCATAGGGTATGAATAAACCTTATTTAATTTATAAAAACCTATATTCTTAAAAGGGCAATTTTACCGCCTTTTAATGGAGAACCCCTTTTAAATTGATATTTTGACACATTAATAATTTTTACATGACAACATAAACATTTTATTTAGAAGAGGGATATAAAAAATTACTTTGAATAAAATTTTAATATTTTTCTGATAACATTCAAGTTTTGATGAATAGTAAAAATACACTAAATATTAATTGAAACAAAATTTTTCATCGAAATAATTTATAGGGTTAAATTATATTATTAATTGGTTTTAAATTATAAAAAAATGTACTTTTATCATTCAATATAATTTATTTCATTAGAATTAATTTTACATTGAATTCAGATGTAAAAATATTTCAAAATTTTGCAATGTTTTAACTTTTAAAAATTCATTCTCTCTTTCCAACAATAGAAATAATTTTAAATTAATTACTATAACTTATGTGGTTTGAATTTTTAAAAATGGATTCCATATTTGGAATCAGTTGGTCCAAATTAGGTAAATAGATTTATTTTATTTCTAGGCATTATGAATAGTAACTCCGGTAATTTTTATTAATACAGTAAAAGGGTAAGTTGGGTAATTAAGGGTAAGAATACTATTATAAAATTACCGTAAATCTTGTCTTAATATCATTGGATGAGTGTGGTTCTACCTAAATAATACTTGGGTATAAATGGAATCCTTTGGAAGCCACTTTGATGACATTAGGACATGTAATTTATTTTATTTAAAGAAAAGTTAAATATGTTTCACTAAAATTTTAATAACTAAATAATATTATATATAAAGCTATACAAAAGATAAATTATATTATAAATACTAATTTGAAATATAATGTGTTTTTATTTATCATGTTAATTTATTTATAATTTTTAGGAAATAAATAATTACCTTAAAGACTTATACATTGATGGTGTGAAAATTAATCAATTGATGAGAAATCAATAAAACAATTTTTATTAAAATAATAATAACCATAAAAGACCCAAACACTTGACCAAATTTTATTGGTAAAGTATATATCACCCATAATAATCCAAGGGTTGAGTTAGTGACCATTTTGAGCCTTATATAAGAGATAATGAAACTTATATTATTTTATTTAATGTGATGTTAAAGTTGTCACATTAATAATTTAATAAGAATAAAATTTTAAATATTGAATTTTCTAGAAGATAAATTTGACTAGAAATATTCTTCTAAAATATAACATATTTATATTTATCATAGTATTTTATTTTTTTATTTTTTTAAAAAATAAGTATATTAAAAAATTATAAAAAATTTAGGTAGGAATTATATTATTAATAGAGATAAAAAATAAATGTTGTTATAAATGTTAAAAAAAATATAATTTGGGATAATTAATATTTATAATTATTTTTTAGATTATATTTACCTCTTAGGAATATAATAAAATATTTTGTTTTAATTTAGCTTGTTATATTGATATTTTTAAAAAATAATGATTTGAATTGTCTCAAAATTGAAACTATTGATTGTTTATCAAAATAATATTTTATTAAATTATTTAAAAATCATGAAACATTTTTAAAAAATATATAATAATTATTATATGGTATAACATGTTATAAGGTAATTATTTATGGTCTAATTGACATCAAATAATTAAATATGAAACCCTTTTAAATTTGAATTATTTTTTACCCTAGTTAAAAATTAAATAAGATAATTAAGTGTCAATTAAAATTATAAGGTTTAAATTGACGGAAATAGCTGTAAAAAATTTACCAATTGATGAAATTGAAACCTTATATAATATTATCTTAGAATTTGGGTTATTTTAAGGTTTTTGGATGGGGTTTTATTTTATTATAAATTAATATTTTTGGAGATCCCAAAGGTTCCCCTCACTTCAATTATAAAAAGAAACCTCCCCCCTCACCTCTTCACTTCAATTTGAGTATTCAAGCTCAGCCATCCCCTTCCCTTTTCCATTCTCAAATTCCCAAGTCACATTCTAGAGGTTCTAGTATTCTTAAAAGACCAACTCTAGTGATATAAGATGAGATTTAGAGGAATCACGTTGAAGAAGATGAGGTTAATACACATACAAAGGAAATCACACATAAGGTAAGGGATAATTTTTCAATCTAATTATTATCCGAGGTTTTTTATACATAAGTATTTAATGGGGTATATTTATCATCCAGATTGATGTTACCTAAATATTTAATATTATTTCTATCCTTACACAATTATTTAATGTTTATTTTACCCATTGGTGAATTTTTATTAAACAGTATGAAGAAAAAAGTTATGTCATTATTTGATACAAGGTACTTTTTGAATTTTCCAACAAAATTATGTGGATAATTTTTTTAACTTATAAAACATGAATATATTTTTACATATTCATAATTCCTTATTTCCATGAAGCTTCTTCTACATTATTTAAAGTTTATTGTCAAATAAATTCTTTTCTTTTAAAAATGCACGGTATTTTGAGAAAAGAATTTTTTTAAAGATTAAAGGATATTTTCCTCAAGAATTAACATCAAGAGTTTTATAAAAATTATTTTCCATCTAAGATGACATTATTTAAATATTTTTATGTTTCTATCCCTATTATTATTATGGTTTTTTTTGTGATGGAATGCTATTTATGAAACCCATTTATTTTATATGGATTATGTTATGATGGAATAATGTTAAAGAAACCCATTTTATTCTTTAGGTTATGATATGATGAATGATTTATGTTTTTGTGGAACACGTAAGAATGATTTCTTTATGATAGGTGTGGGAACTATATCTCCCTCTAATGAATTGGGTAAATAATTATATCTCATGAGATAGACATGGCTGGAATATGAAATGATATCGATTTAGTAATACTGGGCTAGAACGAGGAGTGAAATCAGTTTAGTATTGGACTTTGTCCGCTATGATGGTCTTAGAAATGAGCCTTGACTAATATGAAATTATTTTCTGTGATTATGTGTATTCTACAAAACATCATGTATTATTTTATGAATTTTTTAATTATGTTTATTTATTCTTATGAACTTTCATGATTTATCCCACGACATGATATCACCATCTTACATATGCAGGATAATATTTTCAAATGTTATGTTCTTATTTCTTATTATTATGATATGATTGATATATATCTTGTTTACCCATATTGAGCATCCGAGATCACCCTTTAATATGTTTCTTTTCCCCAAGTCATGAATAATGGTATTAAGTAAGATATGTCACAAAGGGGTCTAGTTGTGACAAAATATGTGGGAGACAAAGAAGATGTATTATGAACTAGTTGTTTATGTTTCCCAGTTTCTAAATACATTATACCTATATGGTCCTATTATAGATTTTTTATATTTTGTAATGAATATTCTTCAACTTTGAAGTAATATAAATGTATGTAAAGTTTGGGTCATTATAATATTAGAATTTAGATTTAGTGTTAGATGGAGTCTATGTAAAGGTGATGGGATTGGGATGGTGTTAGCATGATCTGAGAGTGAGTCAGATCAGTGGTGTGTTGGTTCTCATGATAGTAATTGATGTATGGTGTGGTTAGTTGAGGATACAACCATGTAATTATGCTGAGTGTTTGTTTTTTACATTTTTTGGGTGTTTGGAAGATTTAGTGTTTCCTTTGGGAGTTAAGACATTATGATTGGGTGGGGTGATGTAGTGGTGAGTTAATAGGTGTGTTTGATTTTTTTGAGTAAAGATATCTAGATGAGGACCGACTAATGATTTTGTGTGGAGTTATATGTATTGATGTGGAAAATGAATTATGATCATTGGTTGAGATGCAGATAATGTGGTTCATATATCAGATCAATATTTCAGACGAGAAGCCCGTGGATATGGTCTTGTTTGTTTGAGTTGGGTAGTGGGGTAATTTTTGGTGTTCAGAGATGGAAAATATCTAGTTGATAGAAAATTTATTATTAAGGAAGGTCAAGGTTCATTGTTTGAGGGTTACAAAATTCTTCTCAGGGATAAGAAGCCCCATGGTGGGGATTTTGTAATTACCCCCAAATTTTGGATTGTTGATTTTTAGAAGGATTTTTTTCTAGTCCTAGGGAAATGAATGTTTTATGAATTGCGATTTTTATTAGAAATACATGGGTTATAAAATCTATAAGATATGGTTTTGAATATGTATCGATCCTGAATATTTTTTTAAGGTACTTGGGCGAGGGTTATGGTAACCTTTATCTAGAATGATATAGATGGTGGGTGACCATGACATAGCAATTGGGAACCATGGTGTGGTGGAAAGAGGACAAGGAGGACATTGAATAACTTTTAAGGGATATGTTGTAGTGGTTATCATGGGGAAAGAACAATAAACATCCCTAGGGATACTCCATGAAGGGTGTTCAGGAGGCAACATGGCCAGGAATTTCTGGGAGGAGAACTATGTCACAGAGCTGAGGTTGCACCATGGAGGTAGGGCCATCAAGGTACCTTAGGAGGGGGTTTAAACCATGGATACCTAAACCACACCATAACTAGTTTCTCAAAGTGGTCCCTTACACTGTAACCCATGGGGTTTTTCCTTAAGGATATCATAGGTGTAAATCCTTATGTCATGGACCTTATGGCCATGTCTCAAAGAGGTCCCTACCCTATTTTTTTTAAGAAAAAAAATATCTTTTTAGGGTTACCCTACTTGGATATTCTGGAATTAAGAACATTGGTAGAGGGATATTTTTAGAAAATATACCCTTCTCTTCCTCTAATGTATCCCCCATGATGTGGGGATGTTCAAAAGGAATTTTTTATAGATTTAAGGTATGATAATCCTTATGATTTACCAAGTTATTATTATCATTTATTGTCCAAAATTTAAATGATTTTTGGGCTATGGGTTTGGAACTTATTTAACCAGATCATGGGAGAATTAGAATAAAATTATGGGGATTTTTCTCAGTAGTGAAAGAGGATTTTTTATAAGGTTTAATTCTTACCGTTGGGTAAAGTTTCAGCGAAATAACGTTGGATGATGTGATTTTAGACAATATTCTTCTTTGAATTAAGTTAATATTTTAATTATAATTTTTATAATTATTTATTTATGGTTTATAGTATAAGATAAGATCTTAGTATCAGGTATAAACTTTGAATGAGGTATGGATGGGATTGGATGAGGATGTGTGCGGGCTTGTCGAGGGATTATTTTCAGTATCGAGGTAGGTGTCCCCTATAATAAAATTTATTATGCCTTTTATGCATAATCATTATTTCCTACATGTTTCATGGTTTTTTTAGAGAAGATAGGAATAGAGGGTTTCCTAGGTAAGTTAATGTGGTGGCTTTGAGTATTCTAGAGGAGGATCAAGTGATCTTTTTAACCTAGGTTATTTTGGGATTTCACACAGAGGGGAGACAATACCATTTTAATTGGCGAGAGATATAAAATAGGTCTTGATATGTGGGATGAGATTCAAATTGCCAAAGATAATCACCTAGGTCCAGTTAGGCATACACGATAGGCTTAGGATTGGGAGTGATGAGATATATAACCATACATATCACATGTTATGTGGAACTTCCTCTCAAGGATGGAGGAAATATTGATTGTTTTATATGAGTTGGATAGTACCTACAAGGATGGATGTGTGTGATAGGGGTTACCTATATATGATAAGTTGAGTGGTATCCCTTAAGAGATGTGATATGAGACCTAGGTAGGGATCATGGTAATTCTTGGGGACATGACACGAGGTTTCCAAGGGGTTGGAGTAGTTATCTTGGGATGGTCCCTAGGTAGTGGGAATGGGTTATGACATAAAATTAGAAAAGGATCAGACCCAACCTATTAAGGCAAGGTCCAAGAATAACCTACTGGATTTTTCGTCAATAAAGTGTGATGAATATGAGATGTTACAAATGAGCATAGACTAGGATGAGTCTTAGGTACCCTAGTGGATCCCCTAATGGAGAATATGATAATTTTGAGAAGAAAAAAATGTTTTGAGATATGACTAGGATGGTATGATCCTCAAGCCTATGGATAATACTAGATTTTATGAGATGGAGTGCCTTTGGGATGGGCTATATGCTCTATTTATACAATGTTGTTCTTATGATAAGCAATATAGAAATGAGTACTAGGGCCTAGACCTTCCATGGGTGGGATGATACCAAGACTTCCATGAGTGATATGGAGTCCTAGTTATGTGTGACGTTTAATCCAAAGTTAAATGATAAAGTGTTAATTGATAGTAGATTGTAACTTCCATGAGTGATAAGGCATTTAATGTACTTTCATGAGTGTGATGGAGTCCAAAACATGAATGTGATGTTATAAAGGGACCCTCCTCAAGTGAGAAGGTATACGTCAGACCATCACGAGTGAGATGGGATCCAAGCTATGATGAGATTCTAGACTAGATGATTAGGGACCAACTTGAGTGAGAATTGGTTGGGTTGGTGATGTGGAAGGATAGATGTAAAACCCTAGCTTAAGTAATAAGTTAGTGGTCAGTCATTGGATGTGTGATCGCCCCTAAGTGAGGGGATGGTCCGATGTTTGATATGTGACCCTATATTGAGGTGGGTAGTGGTCATGAATTGAATAATTAACTTCAATATATCATAAAGTATGTGCTGAGACTCATGGAATGAGATGAGGTGGCAGATGGATTATAGTATTGTTCCGAAGTAGGTACGGTTAGATTTTATGGTGTCTGGGTTAGCCCACGATTAACCTATATGCATGTGTATCATATCTGAAGTTTTGGTGTTAGCACATAACATCCCAACATGAATTTTATTTATGTTATTTATTTTACTCATGCATAAATACTCATATGAAGATGTATATTTGGGATTCTTGGTGAGAAACTATTAAGTTATACAATCACACCCAACACAAAAACCCCTGTCCAAAGGACCACACTCTTGTGATGGATCCCATTTCTTCCAGCTCAGATGGAGTTACGAGTTCCATTTGAAATGCAACACCCCACTCGCAACGATTTGGGTAAGCTTCCCACATCTTCCTCTTCCTTTTCAAAATCCTGATATTTTGCAGATGTTGGGTAACCTCGTCTGGAGGTTCCTTTTCTTCGATGAGAGCTCGTGCTCCCTATGTCATCTGATAGCTCCCCGTATCTGTGTGGAAGTGGATATTTAAAATCCTCTAGTGGACATTGTTTGGATTGATGTTGGTGAAGAACTCCGTCTTTAACAATCAGTGGTCTTCAAAAATTGGTTCGATTTCTGTAGTTCGTGCTTTCTTCTCGGACACCTACAATATAATTTTCATTCACCTCATAGCTTGGACAAGGAAAGGGTCTCTACTGGAAACACAAAAAGTTGTGGTGTTACCCTTATTTTGGATGCACGGCCGTTCATTCCTAGATAGCAGGTGAATTCAGTGGAGATGGATGGGGGAGACCATTTCTCTTCTTCTATTATTGCTGGGAAGCAGGATGTTACTGCTTCTGTCATTGCTGGTTTGGATGGTTTGGATGCAGGTCCCATCTCAGTCCTAGTAAAGGTTGTTCAACAGGATCTTCCATGATAAAATCCGTTGGTTCCTGATGTCTTCAATCACCTGAGGGGTGATTTGTGTATTCAATCTCATGCGATTCATGTTTCGTTGGGACATGCTGAACCTAGCACGACAAAGGATGATGGTCCTATTCAAGTCCCTAGTATTAACCGAGGAATGTCTTCTCATAGGCCCGCAAGTTGAAAGTCTTCCTATGTGGAGGATGTACGTACAAGAATTTCTGACACAGAGTGCGAGGTCCCCCAGGTTGAGCCAATTACATGGAACATTTCATGATCGAGAAGAGAGGAGCCAACTTTGAATCTGAGTAATCATTTTGAGAGTCTGAAAAATGAAGGGCCTGCTGAGGAGGCAGAATGAGTGGAAGTTTTCATTAAGGAGGAGGGGATTCCATGGGAGGAGTCTGGGGATGACTTTTCCAGTCAATTTTTAGGAGTTAGTTCTCAAGAATTCCAAGATAGTGATGTCTACAGCCAGAGGAGGAGGAAGGAACAATGAGGAGGCAAGAAAGGCCAAAAGGACTATTCTTATCTGCCTTCACCAATGAAGACTCGATCTTCCAGAAATTTGAAGGCCCGACTGATGGAAGGTCATCCCAACTGTAATGGTAATGCTGTTAGTGCTGAGACTCCGATATCCAGGGCTGTTCCTAATAATAATTTCTTACAAAAGACAGGAGTGGATGCTGTTCAACCATTGGAGCTGCTTCTACATTCTAGAGAAGTTATGGAGGTGGATTCTCTTGTTCTCAATGCCTCTAAAGAAGATGGTGATATGATGATGCTAAGGAAAATTCAGGTGGACACCAATATAGAGCAGACTGATTGGATTGACAAGAAGAATATGATCTTGGTTAGAGGATTTAATGTGGGGAAAATCAACCAAGAGGATTTCGTGCATGCGTGGGACATACTGGCATGCCGCTTTGAATAACTTATACTAAATGATCAAGAAACACTGGTAATCTCTCCCTCCTAGAATCTCGTTAAGGATAAGCATGATAATAGGCTTAAGTTGTCCTTTAATAACTTTTTTTTCTCCTGGAGTTTCTCACTTTTACCTTAAAAGTGTCTTCTAGTTTATAATAAAAAATGAATTTGGAGTATGTGTGGCCATCCTAGTGGGTGATCATTTAGATGATTGGTTTGTATTATAACACCATTTTATTTATCAAAGGGTGTTTATTAGTTTATTCCTACGCTTCTGTTTATTGTGGATTATTTTTATTTATTTATTTATTATTTTACTCTAAATCAATGGAATATTCTACTAATTTTATGGATTAGTCTCTCACCTATAGTATAAAGCCTCTAGCGTACATGGAGTGTGCTTGAGGTCATGAAGTGAACTGGGATGAGGCACTATGGAGTGGTTCATGGGCTAGGAGTAACATTTATATATGGGTAGAATGTTCATTTTATTAGATCTTATCTTAAATATTTTATCTTTTTTTGTCCTTATAAAAAGTGATAAAGTTTATTAGTCATTATAAAGAATATTTTTTGGTTTTTTAATTATAAAAATTATAGTGAATGTTTTAGTGGATCTTTTACATTTAGTTTATTTATGATTTGATAATTACTTATTCCACAAATTTTTTCTTTATTTCTTTATTTATTATTATTCTTTCATTTTATCTAAATAGAATTTAGAATTTTTAGTCAATATTTCACTACTTTTATAAGAAAATAATGATGTTGCTTATTATTATTTATTTATTGGTCTTCATTATTCAAAATAATCATATTCTACTTTTCATGAATTTTTATAAGTATAAAATGTTTTATATACTTTTTAGTTGAGAAAAATATATAACATGTCTTGGAAATTTGAAATTCATATAATTCCAAAATATTTGTAACGACCCAAAGTTTTTCAATGGAAAATTCCCTTCTTATGTCTATGTCATAAAAACACAAAATAATGAACTACTAAGTGATAAGTGACCTTTAAACATAATTTTGTCACCCCTATGTTTGGAATTTTAAAAATCCAACATTCACGGTTGTGTTCAAGATAGTTTTTGGAGTCTAATGAAACAAAAATAAATTTTTGGTGAATAGTAACCTACCCTTATGAATAGTAACCTACCCTTATGAATAGTAATATGAACCTTATGAATAGTAAATAAGAGTAACATTACCTATGAATAATAAAATAAAGTTTATCCATCATAGAAGGTGATAATTTGACTCTAGTAAACATTTTTGGTATTTTATAAATCATAAATGATTAATTATAATTAATTAATTAATTTAAAATAATATTTATTTTCCTGAAATATATTCATAAATTATTGAATCAATGTCTAGTAGTTTTTAGATAATTTTATAAAACCCTAAGTAATTTTTGAAAGAATTGTAAAATCAGTTTTAATTTTAAAAACTGTTTTTTTTAGTAAATTATGATTTTAATTAAATATTAAATTAATAATATTTAGAAAATTATTTTTGAAAAATGGACTTCATTTTTGGATTCTACACGTCAAAAAATGGTTGGGGTAAAATTTTGGGATTTTTCTAAGATACTTGAATTTTTGATGAATAGTGGAATCCGATAATTCACAATAAAAGCTAAATAATGCATTAATTGAGTCATTGCTGATGTTCTGCTGATGTAAGCCCACTTGGTTCGGGATTACATTATAAAATTACTATTATTGGTCATCCAAGACTCACTATTCCTTGTCCTTGGTGGAATTAATAAACTAATCAATTTAATATTAAGAAAACCCCTCTCCCCTCCACTATAAAAGCCACCCTTCACTCCCTCTTTTCCTCACACCTCTCAAGCTCCAAGCCTTCTCTAAATTCTGCCCAAACACCTTCCCTAGCTTATCCCCCACGTCCAAAATCTTCTGGTCTCATCAAAAGACCAAGCCTAGCTTCCTTAAAGAGGAACTCAAGAGGAGGATTCTAAAGGTAATTTCTCTTCCTCTTCTCCTTGAATTTCCTTTCTAGTCCAAGTTCCTTTCTTGATCTCCCTCTATCTATCTTCATCCAAATTGTTCTGTAAATCCAGTATTATATATATACTGTAATATTATGATTCTAATGTTATATTAAATCACCCCTCACCCTTTCCCCCTTCCTTTTATTTTATTAAAGAGAACGTTGTTCATGTGGTGATAATTTATCACCTTTAAAAAAAACAACATGCTCTCTTCTTCCATTTATACCTTAAATCTGGTCATGAAACCATTTTTATGGTTGAACCAGAATGTTTTATATGTATTATGTTCTATTTCAAGTTCTGGAAATAACCTATGGCCTTATTACTAAGATAAATGTTAAAACAAGATCGTTGTGATCCAAAAACCGCTCAAATTAGCCCAAATAATCTTCATTTAATTCTTATCTAATAATACGGCCACATGGATCTAATATAACTTATTCTAAAATCATCCAAGCTTCTGTAATATCATTAATTACATGTAATATCAGTTCTGGATGTTTAACCATGATCTACCCAAGCATAAAATTAAGAATACAAGTGGACCGCTCAAGAAAACCATGAAAAAGAACATCCCTGAACAATGTTTTTAAACTCTATAAGTAATCCAAAGGAACATAATATGAAATAATGAAACCATAATGAACCCTATTAATGTATAAAAGGTTCTGGAATTTCTAATTAATGAATATAATGTCATTATACAGGACATTAAAGAGAAGGAGGCATTCGAGTACAAGGTAAGGGGAAATCTCGAACCCAATTTTCTCCTTTCGGGTTCTCCCTCTTTCACTCCATTTTTGATATGGTTACTCCTAAAAGATCATTTGTTCATCATTCCCTTTACTTTTATGGGATATACATGTTTGTCACTGGTTTTTATGTCCATCAAAATGTTTTCCAAAATAACTCTTCTTTCAAGATCTCACATTTTGCCTCTCATTCAAGATTGATGGTTCTTATATCAAGTATGTTGTTCCCTCTTTCTTTTGGGAACCCAAAGCTTATGAATGTGTTATTATGAGATGAAACCCATTCCTTTCCATGGTTTATTTATGTACATGTTTGATATGTGTTCTATGTGGCAAGCATGATAATGATAATGTTATGATGTGACGGGTGCGCCCGGAATTATATAGCGCAATATGAATGTTTAAATGTGACGGGTGCGCCCGGAATTATATAGCGCTCCAATACATTGGGTAAAGTGATGAATCTCATGAGTAAATGTGAAGTTATGCGTGAACATGATGCTAGCTTTGTTCACAATTATGTGTGGTAGTTAACCACTAAGACATGATGTTACATTTTTATGCTTGGCCACATTTCAAGTTTATTGTTTATGCTCCTCTCACGTTCAAGATCTTCTTCCTATGTCATGATTATGTTCACCCCATGCTATATTGTTCTTATCTATCCTCTTACTGGGCTTTTAGCTCACCCCTTTTGATGTATATCCTCAGGTGGCTACATGTACTAAGGAGAGGACAAGTGCTACTAAGAAGCTATACAAGAAGAAATTAAATGAATTTTTATGCTTGATGTTGTACTTGTTATGTGTAGTCCTAGTTTGCCCAAGACACTAAACCTATGTATCCTCCATGTGTAATACTATTATGTTGTTTATCTTTAAAATGATGTAATAGTAATGTAAGAAAAGGCTGGGTCTCTATAGTTGGTATCAAAGGAAAGGTTTAGTTAATTTGGGAATTAGGATTAGTGAACCCTAAAGAAAACCTCTAGCATGAGACTAAGTACAAATATGCACACAAGTATATTTACCTAGGGATCCCATATGTTATGTTTTTGGTATAATTGTTTAAAAGGATAAGTTATTCATGACTTGTTTACTTATGTTTTGTTCTAACCTTTTCTATTTTAGAAAATGGTGGGAACCCGGAGAAATCAGGCCAACAACTCTTGTGAAGGCCAATGCAACGATTGCCCGAATGACATCCCCAATGATTTTGGAGGTGGAGTTCAAAACTTCATGACGATGCTTACCCAATTATCCCGGGTTATGAATAATAACCATAATAATGGAGAGCATCCTCCTTCACCAAAGAGGGAGCAGCTAGCTATCGAAAGTTTTATGCGGCAACGACCACCGATGTTTTGTGGATCTTCCGATCCACTAGTTGCGGAATAGTGGGTCAACTCCATGGAGAAGATCTTTTCTGTTCTTCACTGTTCCGAGACCGAGAAGGTGACTCTAGCCGTTTATCGTCTAGATGGAGAAGCTGATCAATGGTGGGCTTTGATTAAGAACACCAAGCCAAGGGAAGAAATTGAAGAGATGGAATGGGAAGACTTTAAGATAATGTTTCTTAATAAGTACTTCCCACGAACTCTTCGCACAAAGATGGAGAGAGAATTCATAGAGCTCAAGCAAAAAGAAGGAGAATCTGTCACAACCTATGAATCAAATTTCACAAGGCTCGCAAGGTATGCTTCGGGTTTTGTTATCAACAATGATAGCAAAATTGATAGATTCTTTAGTGGATTAAAAACACATCTTCGAAAAGCTCTTGCAATTCGAGACTTTGGGAGTTATGAAGAAGTTGTTCGGTGTGCTCTTAAAGTGGAGATGGAGTTTGGAGAATTGTCCCATGGCTATGGTGATAGGAAAAGAAAGATGGAGTCTCAAGCTGGTGGATCTAGTGATAAAGATGGGAAGAAAACACAACGACCCACTTGCCAAAAATGTGGGAAGTTGCACAGTGGGAACTGCCTCAAAGGGACGGGGAAATGCTTCAAGTGTGGGAAAGAAGGACACCTAGCTCACGAGTGTCGAAGAGACATGAAAAGGAAGGATAATGTAGCCGATGAAAGGAGAGAACCACTCGTGGTTCAATGCTACAACTGTAAGGAGCTAGGGCACTATTCAAACCAGTGCACTAAACCTCGAGCTTTCGAAGGTAATCTGCGCCAACAACCACCAAAGCCAAAGGAACAAGGGAAGACTTATGCCATCACTACTGCGGAGGTGGAACATGATAATGAAGTCGTACAAGGTACACTTCCTATTCACTCAAGAATGGCAAAAGTCTTATTTGATTCTGGTTCTACGCATTCCTTTATATCTTGCAAGTTTGCTAGAACTATAGAATCGAAGCCCCGAAACCTTGAAGTAGAGATATCTGTAAAAACACCAAGTGGTGCAATCATTGCAACCCAAGTGTTTGATTCTTCTCCTATTGACGTATGTGGGAAGATTCTTCCGGCAAATCTCGTAATACTTCCCTTGGTGGAATTCGACGCTATAATGGGAATGGATTGGCTCTCGTTATATAGAGCACATATCAACTGTCGGGAAAAGGAAATATATTTTCATATTCCAAACCATCCCATGCTCCTCTACAAATGCAAGGAAGATCATGAATCTCCTTTGAGAAATCCTTCAATGGTGTGGGTGATGATTCCCTATAAAGAAGCATACCTCGCCCAAATGATTGAGTCAAAAGAAAGTTCTAACCTTGAGAAAATGCCCATCGTAAGGGAATACAGCGATGTATTTCCTGAAGAGTTACCCGGAATTCCCCCGGATCGTGAGGTAGAGTTCTCAATTGAACTCATACCCGGAGCTACTCCTATCTCAAAGTGCCCCTATAGGATGGCTCCTATCGAACTGGAGGAGTTAAAGAAGCAGCTGCAAGAGCATCTTGACAAAGGGTTCATACGCCCTAGTGCATCACCTTGGGGTGCGCCAGTGCTCTTCGTGAAGAAGAAGGATGGTACCATGCGGCTGTGTATCGATTATCGGGAACTCAACAAGATCACCATAAAGAACAAGTATCCTCTCCCAAGGATTGATGACTTGTTCGATCAGTTAAGAGGAGCTCAATACTTCTCAAAGGTGGATCTTCGTTCTGGATATCATCAAGTAAAGGTGAAGAAGGAAGATATTCAGAAGACTGCCTTCCGTACAAGGTATGGGCACTATGAGTTTTTGGTGATGCCCTTCGGACTTACTAATGCCCCTGCAATCTTCATGGATTTGATGAATAGAGTCTTTAGACATTACCTCGACAAATTTGTGGTAGTGTTTATCGATGATATTCTCATCTACTCCAAGAGCAAGGAGGAACACGAAGAACATCTAAGACTTGTGTTGGCGACATTGAGAAAGGAGAAGTTGTATGCCAAGTTCAGCAAGTGTGACTTTTGGATGAATCAAGTCACATTCTTGGGACATGTGATCACAAGCGAGGGAATTTCTGTGGACCCTTCAAAGACAAAAGCGATTGAAGAATGGCCCAGGCCCTCTAGTGTCACAGAAATCCGTAGTTTTCTTGGATTAGCTGGGTACTACCGACGTTTTGTGAGAAACTTCTCACGATTGTCAAGCCCGCTAACTAAGTTAACAAGGAAAGGGGTAAAGTATGTATGGACGGAAGAATGTGAGGGAAGCTTCAAGGAGCTAAAGAGAAGGCTGATCACTGCACCTGTACTCACACTACCGAAAAGTGGAGAAAGTTTTGTGATATACAGCGATGCTTCAAAGAAAGGCTTGGGTTGTGTACTCATGCAAAATGATAATGTGATAGCCTACGCCTCACGACAGTTGAAGATCCATGAGCAGAACTACCCGACGCATGATCTAGAGCTGGCAGCCGTGATTTTTGCCTTGAAAATCTGGCGGCACTACCTTTATGGTGAGAAGTGTGACATATACACCGACCACAAGAGCCTAAAGTATATATTCACACAAAAGGAGCTCAACATGCGTCAAAGGAGATGGTTAGAGCTAATCAAGGATTACGATTGCTCTATTCACTATCATCCTGGAAAGGCGAACAAGGTAGCTGATGCTCTAAGCAGGAAAGAACCTACTACTCTATCCATGTTGAGGATTGAGAAAGACCCTATCTTCTTGGATATGCAAAGGATGGATTTGGGAATCATAAGGGCAGGGGATACATCCTACCTTGCCCAAATGATTGTGCAACCATCCATCCAACAGAAGATCAAGGAAGCACAAAGGGATGATGTGGAGATACAAAAGAGGGTGAATGCAGTAAAGGAAGGAAAGCTGCAAGAGTTCCATATCGATGATGATGGTGTGATTCGGTTTGGAACGCGGCTTTGTGTGCCTTCATCACCCGAAATAAAGAAGGAGCTATTGGATAATGCACATAGCTCAACTTTCTCTATTCATCCTGGAAGTACCAAGATGTATCGTGATCTCCGAGAACACTTCTGGTGGGATAACATGAAGAAGGAGATTGCAGAATATATATCAAGGTGCTTGGTGTGTCAGCAAGTTAAAGCTGAGCGGCAAAAGTCCAAAGGTATGATGCAGCCATTGCCTATACCCATGTGGAAATGGGAAAATGTCACTATGGACTTTGTCATGGGCCTCCCGAAAACGTCAAGAGGAAATAATGCGATATGGGTTGTGGTTGACCGACTCACCAAGACTGCCCATTTTATCGCTATTCGGGAAGACCTCTCACTTGAAAAACTTGCAAGGATATATGTGAAGGAAGTAGTGAGGTTGCACGGTGTTCCACTCTCGATTGTCTCTGACCGTGATCCAAGGTTCACTTCTAAATTTTGGAGGAGCCTTCAACATGCTTTGAGTACTGAATTAAACTTCAGCACAGCCTATCACCCCCAAACTGATGGCCAGTCTGAAAGGACTATTCAGACACTTGAAGATATGCTAAGATCCTGCTCTCTTGAATTCAAAGGTGGATGGGATCAGCACCTTCCATTGGTTGAGTTCTCATACAACAATAGCTTCCACTCGAGTATTCAGATGGCTCCGTATGAAGCTCTTTATGGGAAGCGATGTAGAACTCCAACCTGTTGGGATGAAGTTGGAGAACGAAAACTACATGGTCCCGATCTTGTTCAAGAGATGACAGAGAAGGTTCAAGTCATCCAGAAACATATCAAAGCTGCTCAAAGTCGGCAAAAGAGCTATGCTGACAATCGACGAAGAGACTTGGAGTTTGATGTTGGAGATAAAGTCTTCCTTAGAATATCTCCATGGAAGAGAGTCATGAGATTTGGGAAGAAAGGGAAGCTAAGCCCAAGGTACATTGGCCCCTTTGAGATCCTTGATCGTATAGGAGCCGTGGCCTATCGTCTGGCACTTCCACCAAATATGGCTCAAGTTCATGACGTGTTTCACGTATCACTACTGAGGAAGTACATTCCAGACCCCTCACATGTACTAAACTCAGAGGTGGTACAGTTGGAAGATGACCTCTCATATGAGGAGCAGCCGGTAAAAATTCTGGACCGAAGTGATAAGGTTCTACGCAACAAGACAACCCGCCTTGTCAAAGTATTGTGGAGGAACCAAAAGTTTGAAGAAGCAACTTGGGAACCGGAAGAGGCAATGAAGGAGAAGTACCCTCACCTGTTTGTGTAAAGTGAAATTTCGGGGGCGAAATTTCTTAAGGGGGGGAGAATGTAACGAACCAAAGTTTTTCAATGGAAAATTCCCTTCTTATGTCTATGTCATAAAAACACAAAATAATGAACTACTAAGTGATAAGTGACCTTTAAACATAATTTTGTCACCCCTATGTTTGGAATTTTAAAAATCCAACATTCACGGTTGTGTTCAAGATAGTTTTTGGAGTCTAATGAAACAAAAATAAATTTTTGGTGAATAGTAACCTACCCTTATGAATAGTAACCTACCCTTATGAATAGTAATATGAACCTTATGAATAGTAAATAAGAGTAACATTACCTATGAATAATAAAATAAAGTTTATCCATCATAGAAGGTGATAATTTGACTCTAGTAAACATTTTTGGTATTTTATAAATCATAAATGATTAATTATAATTAATTAATTAATTTAAAATAATATTTATTTTCCTGAAATATATTCATAAATTATTGAATCAATGTCTAGTAGTTTTTAGATAATTTTATAAAACCCTAAGTAATTTTTGAAAGAATTGTAAAATCAGTTTTAATTTTAAAAACTGTTTTTTTTAGTAAATTATGATTTTAATTAAATATTAAATTAATAATATTTAGAAAATTATTTTTGAAAAATGGACTTCATTTTTTGATTCTACACGTCAAAAAATGGTTGGGGTAAAATTTTGGGATTTTTCTAAGATACTTGAATTTTTGATGAATAGTGGAATCCGATAATTCACAATAAAAGCTAAATAATGCATTAATTGAGTCATTGCTGATGTTCTGCTGATATAAGCCCACTTGGTTCGGGATTACATTATAAAATTACTATTATTGGTCATCCAAGACTCACTATTCCTTGTCCTTGGTGGAATTAATAAACTAATCAATTTAATATTAAGAAAACCCCTCTCCCCTCCACTATAAAAGCCACCCTTCACTCCCTCTTTTCCTCACACCTCTCAAGCTCCAAGCCTTCTCTAAATTCTGCCCAAACACCTTCCCTAGCTCATCCCCCACGTCCAAAATCTGCTGGTCTCATCAAAAGACCAAGCCTAGCTTCCTTAAAGAGGAACTCAAGAGGAGGATTCTAAAGGTAATTTCTCTTCCTCTTCTCCTTTAATTTCCTTTCTAGTCCAAGTTCCTTTCTTGATCTCCCTCTATCTATCTTCATCCAAATTGTTCTGTAAATCCAGTATTATATATATACTGTAATATTATGATTCTAATGTTATATTAAATCACCCCTCACCCTTTCCCCCTTCCTTTTATTTTATTAAAGAGAACGTTGTTCATGTGGTGATAATTTATCACCTTCAAAAAAACAACATGCTCTCTTCTTCCATTTATACCTTAAATCTGGTCATGAAACCATTTTTATGGTTGAACCAGAATGTTTTATATGTATTATGTTCTATTTCAAGTTCTGGAAATAACCTATGGCCTTATTACTAAGATAAATGTTAAAACAAGATCGTTGTGATCCAAAAACCGCTCAAATTAGCCCAAATAATCTTCATTTAATTCTTATCTAATAATTCGGCCACATGGATCTAATATAACTTATTCTAAAATCATCCAAGCTTCTGTAATATCATTAATTACATGTAATATCAGTTCTGGATGTTTAACCATGATCTACCCAAGCATAAAATTAAGAATACAAGTGGACCGCTCAAGAAAACCATGAAAAAGAACATCCCTGAACAATGTTTTTAAACTCTATAAGTAATCCAAAGGAACATAATATGAAATAATGAAACCATAATGAACCCTATTAATGTATAAAAGGTTCTGGAATTTCTAATTAATGAATATAATGTCATTATACAGGACATTAAAGAGAAGGAGGCATTCGAGTACAAGGTAAGGGGAAATCTCGAACCCAATTTTCTCCTTTCGGGTTCTCCCTCTTTCACTCCATTTTTGATATGGTTACTCCTAAAAGATCATTTGTTCATCATTCCCTTTACTTTTATGGGATATACATGTTTGTCACTGGTTTTTATGTCCATCAAAATGTTTTCCAAAATAACTCTTCTTTCAAGATCTCACATTTTGCCTCTCATTCAAGATTGATGGTTCTTATATCAAGTATGTTGTTCCCTCTTTCTTTTGGGAACCCAAAGCTTATGAATGTGTTATTATGAGATGAAACCCATTCCTTTCCATGGGTTATTTATGTACATGTTTGATATGTGTTCTATGTGGCAAGCATGATAATGATAATGTTATGATGTGACGGGTGCGCCCGGAATTATATAGCGCAATATGAATGTTTAAATGTGACGGGTGCGCCCGGAATTATATAGCGCTCCAATGCATTGGGTAAAGTGATGAATCTCATGAGTAAATGTGAAGTTATGCGTGAACATGATGCTAGCTTTGTTCACAATTATGTGTGGTAGTTAACCACTAAGACATGATGTTACATTTTTATGCTTGGCCACATTTCAAGTTTATTGTTTATGCTCCTCTCACGTTCAAGATCTTCTTCCTATGTCATGATTATGTTCACCCCATGCTATATTGTTCTTATCTATCCTCTTACTGGGCTTTTAGCTCACCCCTTTTGATGTATATCCTCAGGTGGCTACATGTACTAAGGAGAGGACACGTGCTACTAAGAAGCTATACAAGAAGAAATTAAATGAATTTTTATGCTTGATGTTGTACTTGTTATGTGTAGTCCTAGTTTGCCCAAGACACTAAACCTATGTATCCTCCATGTGTAATACTATTATGTTGTTTATCTTTAAAATGATGTAATAGTAATGTAAGAAAAGGCTGGGTCGCTATAGTTGGTATCAAAGGAAAGGTTTAGTTAATTTGGGAATTAGGATTAGTGAACCCTAAAGAAAACCTCTAGCATGAGACTAAGTACAAATATGCACACAAGTATATTTACCTAGGGATCCCATATGTTATGTTTTTGGTATAATTGTTTAAAAGGATAAGTTATTCATGACTTGTTTACTTATGTTTTGTTCTAACCTTTTCTATTTTAGAAAATGGTGGGAACCCGGAGAAATCAGGCCAACAACTCTTGTGAAGGCCAATGCAACGATTGCCCGAATGACATCCCCAATGATTTTGGAGGTGGAGTTCAAAACTTCATGACGATGCTTACCCAATTATCCCGGGTTATGAATAATAACCATAATAATGGAGAGCATCCTCCTTCACCAAAGAGGGAGCAGCTAGCTATCGAAAGTTTTATGCGGCAACGACCACCGATGTTTTGTGGATCTTCCGATCCACTAGTTGCGGAACAGTGGGTCAACTCCATGGAGAAGATCTTTTCTGTTCTTCACTGTTCCGAGACCGAGAAGGTGACTCTAGCCGTTTATCGTCTAGATGGAGAAGCTGATCAATGGTGGGCTTTGATTAAGAACACCAAGCCAAGGGAAGAAATTGAAGAGATGGAATGGGAAGACTTTAAGATAATGTTTCTTAATAAGTACTTCCCACGAACTCTTCGCACAAAGATGGAGAGAGAATTCATAGAGCTCAAGCAAAAAGAAGGAGAATCTGTCACAACCTATGAATCAAATTTCACAAGGCTCGCAAGGTATGCTTCGGGTTTTGTTATCAACAATGATAGCAAAATTGATAGATTCTTTAGTGGATTAAAACCACATCTTCGAAAAGCTCTTGCAATTCGAGACTTTGGGAGTTATGAAGAAGTTGTTCGGTGTGCTCTTAAAGTGGAGATGGAGTTTGGAGAATTGTCCCATGGCTATGGTGATAGGAAAAGAAAGATGGAGTCTCAAGCTGGTGGATCTAGTGATAAAGATGGGAAGAAAACACAACGACCCACTTGCCAAAAATGTGGGAAGTTGCACAGTGGGAACTGCCTCAAAGGGACGGGGAAATGCTTCAAGTGTGGGAAAGAAGGACACCTAGCTCACGAGTGTCGAAGAGACATGAAAAGGAAGGATAATGTAGCCGATGAAAGGAGAGAACCACTCGTGGTTCAATGCTACAACTGTAAGGAGCTAGGGCACTATTCAAACCAGTGCACTAAACCTCGAGCTTTCGAAGGTAATCTGCGCCAACAACCACCAAAGCCAAAGGAACAAGGGAAGACTTATGCCATCACTACTGCGGAGGTGGAACATGATAATGAAGTCGTACAAGGTACACTTCCTATTCACTCAAGAATGGCAAAAGTCTTATTTGATTCTGGTTCTACGCATTCCTTTATATCTTGCAAGTTTGCTAGAACTATAGAATCGAAGCCCCGAAACCTTGAAGTAGAGATATCTGTAAAAACACCAAGTGGTGCAATCATTGCAACCCAAGTGTTTGATTCTTCTCCTATTTACGTATGTGGGAAGATTCTTCCGGCAAATCTCGTAATACTTCCCTTGGTGGAATTCGACGCTATAATGGGAATGGATGCTCTCGTTATATAGAGCACATATCAACTGTCGGGAAAAGGAAATATATTTTCATATTCCAAACCATCCCATGCTCCTCTACAAATGCAAGGAAGATCATGAATCTCCTTTGAGAAATCCTTCAATGGTGTGGGTGATGATTCCCTATAAAGAAGCATACCTCGCCCAAATGATTGAGTCAAAAGAAAGTTCTAACCTTGAGAAAATGCCCATCGTAAGGGAATACAGCGATGTATTTCCTGAAGAGTTACCCGGAATTCCCCCGGATCGTGAGGTAGAGTTCTCAATTGAACTCATACCCGGAGCTACTCCTATCTCAAAGTGCCCCTATAGGATGGCTCCTATCGAACTGGAGGAGTTAAAGAAGCAGCTGCAAGAGCATCTTGACAAAGGGTTCATACGCCCTAGTGCATCACCTTGGGGTGCGCCAGTGCTCTTCGTGAAGAAGAAGGATGGTACCATGCGGCTGTGTATCGATTATCGGGAACTCAACAAGATCACCATAAAGAACAAGTATCCTATCCCAAGGATTGATGACTTGTTCGATCAGTTAAGAGGAGCTCAATACTTCTCAAAGGTGGATCTTCGTTCTGGATATCATCAAGTAAAGGTGAAGAAGGAAGATATTCAGAAGACTGCCTTCCGTACAAGGTATGGGCACTATGAGTTTTTGGTGATGCCCTTCGGACTTACTAATGCCCCTGCAATCTTCATGGATTTGATTAATAGAGTCTTTAGACATTACCTCGACAAATTTGTGGTAGTGTTTATCGATGATATTCTCATCTACTCCAAGAGCAAGGAGGAACACGAAGAACATCTAAGACTTGTGTTGGCGACATTGAGAAAGGAGAAGTTGTATGCCAAGTTCAGCAAGTGTGACTTTTGGATGAATCAAGTCACATTCTTGGGACATGTGATCACAAGCGAGGGAATTTCTGTGGACCCTTCAAAGACAAAAGCGATTGAAGAATGGCCCAGGCCCTCTAGTGTCACAGAAATCCGTAGTTTTCTTGGATTAGCTGGGTACTACCGACGTTTTGTGAGAAACTTCTCACGATTGTCAAGCCCGCTAACTAAGTTAACAAGGAAAGGGGTAAAGTATGTATGGACGGAAGAATGTGAGGGAAGCTTCAAGGAGCTAAAGAGAAGGCTGATCACTGCACCTGTACTCACACTACCGAAAAGTGGAGAAAGTTTTGTGATATACAGCGATGCTTCAAAGAAAGGCTTGGGTTGTGTACTCATGCAAAATGATAATGTGATAGCCTACGCCTCACGACAGTTGAAGATCCATGAGCAGAACTACCCGACGCATGATCTAGAGCTGGCAGCCGTGATTTTTGCCTTGAAAATCTGGCGGCACTACCTTTATGGTGAGAAGTGTGACATATACACCGACCACAAGAGCCTAAAGTATATATTCACACAAAAGGAGCTCAACATGCGTCAAAGGAGATGGTTAGAGCTAATCAAGGATTACGATTGCTCTATTCACTATCATCCTGGAAAGGCGAACAAGGTAGCTGATGCTCTAAGCAGGAAAGAACCTACTACTCTATCCATGTTGAGGATTGAGAAAGACCCTATCTTCTTGGATATGCAAAGGATGGATTTGGGAATCATAAGGGCAGGGGATACATCCTACCTTGCCCAAATGATTGCGCAACCATCCATCCAACAGAAGATCAAGGAAGCACAAAGGGATGATGTGGAGATACAAAAGAGGGTGAATGCAGTAAAGGAAGGAAAGCTGCAAGAGTTCCATATCGATGATGATGGTGTGATTCGGTTTGGAACGCGGCTTTGTGTGCCTTCATCACCCGAAATAAAGAAGGAGCTATTGGATAATGCACATAGCTCAACTTTCTCTATTCATCCTGGAAGTACCAAGATGTATCGTGATCTCCGAGAACACTTCTGGTGGGATAACATGAAGAAGGAGATTGCAGAATATATATCAAGGTGCTTGGTGTGTCAGCAAGTTAAAGCTGAGCGGCAAAAGTCCAAAGGTATGATGCAGCCATTGCCTATACCCATGTGGAAATGGGAAAATGTCACTATGGACTTTGTCATGGGCCTCCCGAAAACGTCAAGAGGAAATAATGCGATATGGGTTGTGGTTGACCGACTCACCAAGACTGCCCATTTTATCGCTATTCGGGAAGACCTCTCACTTGAACAACTTGCAAGGATATATGTGAAGGAAGTAGTGAGGTTGCACGGTGTTCCACTCTCGATTGTCTCTGACCGTGATCCAAGGTTCACTTCTAAATTTTGGAGGAGCCTTCAACATGCTTTGAGTACTGAATTAAACTTCAGCACAGCCTATCACCCCCAAACTGATGGCCAGTCTGAAAGGACTATTCAGACACTTGAAGATATGCTAAGATCCTGCTCTCTTGAATTCAAAGGTGGATGGGATCAGCACCTTCCATTGGTTGAGTTCTCATACAACAATAGCTTCCACTCGAGTATTCAGATGGCTCCGTATGAAGCTCTTTATGGGAAGCGATGTAGAACTCCAACCTGTTGGGATGAAGTTGGAGAACGAAAACTACTTGGTCCCGATCTTGTTCAAGAGATGACAGAGAAGGTTCAAGTCATCCAGAAACATATCAAAGCTGCTCAAAGTCGGCAAAAGAGCTATGCTGACAATCGACGAAGAGACTTGGAGTTTGATGTTGGAGATAAAGTCTTCCTTAGAATATCTCCATGGAAGAGAGTCATGAGATTTGGGAAGAAAGGGAAGCTAAGCCCAAGGTACATTGGCCCCTTTGAGATCCTTGATCGTATAGGAGCCGTGGCCTATCGTCTGGCACTTCCACCAAATATGGCTCAAGTTCATGACGTGTTTCACGTATCACTACTGAGGAAGTACATTCCAGACCCCTCACATGTACTAAACTCAGAGGTGGTACAGTTGGAAGATGACCTCTCATATGAGGAGCAGCCGGTAAAAATTCTGGACCGAAGTGATAAGGTTCTACGCAACAAGACAACCCGCCTTGTCAAAGTATTGTGGAGGAACCAAAAGTTTGAAGAAGCAACTTGGGAACCGGAAGAGGCAATGAAGGAGAAGTACCCTCACCTGTTTGTGTAAAGTGAAATTTCGGGGGCGAAATTTCTTAAGGGGGGGAGAATGTAACGAACCAAAGTTTTTCAATGGAAAATTCCCTTCTTATGTCTATGTCATAAAAACACAAAATAATGAACTACTAAGTGATAAGTGACCTTTAAACATAATTTTGTCACCCCTATGTTTGGAATTTTAAAAATCCAACATTCACGGTTGTGTTCAAGATAGTTTTTGGAGTCTAATGAAACAAAAATAAATTTTTGGTGAATAGTAACCTACCCTTATGAATAGTAACCTACCCTTATGAATAGTAATATGAACCTTATGAATAGTAAATAAGAGTAACATTACCTATGAATAATAAAATAAAGTTTATCCATCATAGAAGGTGATAATTTGACTCTAGTAAACATTTTTGGTATTTTATAAATCATAAATGATTAATTATAATTAATTAATTAATTTAAAATAATATTTATTTTCCTGAAATATATTCATAAATTATTGAATCAATGTCTAGTAGTTTTTAGATAATTTTATAAAACCCTAAGTAATTTTTGAAAGAATTGTAAAATCAGTTTTAATTTTAAAAACTGTTTTTTTAGTAAATTATGATTTTAATTAAATATTAAATTAATAATATTTAGAAAATTATTTTTGAAAAATGGACTTCATTTTTGGATTCTACACGTCAAAAAATGGTTGGGGTAAAATTTTGGGATTTTTCTAAGATACTTGAATTTTTGATGAATAGTGGAATCCGATAATTCACAATAAAAGCTAAATAATGCATTAATTGAGTCATTGCTGATGTTCTGCTGATGTAAGCCCACTTGGTTCGGGATTACATTATAAAATTACTATTATTGGTCATCCAAGACTCACTATTCCTTGTCCTTGGTGGAATTAATAAACTAATCAATTTAATATTAAGAAAACCCCTCTCCCCTCCACTATAAAAGCCACCCTTCACTCCCTCTTTTCCTCACACCTCTCAAGCTCCAAGCCTTCTCTAAATTCTGCCCAAACACCTTCCCTAGCTCATCCCCCACGTCCAAAATCTGCTGGTCTCATCAAAAGACCAAGCCTAGCTTCCTTAAAGAGGAACTCAAGAGGAGGATTCTAAAGGTAATTTCTCTTCCTCTTCTCCTTTAATTTCCTTTCTAGTCCAAGTTCCTTTCTTGATCTCCCTCTATCTATCTTCATCCAAATTGTTCTGTAAATCCAGTATTATATATATACTGTAATATTATGATTCTAATGTTATATTAAATCACCCCTCACCCTTTCCCCCTTCCTTTTATTTTATTAAAGAGAACGTTGTTCATGTGGTGATAATTTATCACCTTCAAAAAAACAACATGCTCTCTTCTTCCATTTATACCTTAAATCTGGTCATGAAACCATTTTTATGGTTGAACCAGAATGTTTTATATGTATTATGTTCTATTTCAAGTTCTGGAAATAACCTATGGCCTTATTACTAAGATAAATGTTAAAACAAGATCGTTGTGATCCAAAAACCGCTCAAATTAGCCCAAATAATCTTCATTTAATTCTTATCTAATAATTCGGCCACATGGATCTAATATAACTTATTCTAAAATCATCCAAGCTTCTGTAATATCATTAATTACATGTAATATCAGTTCTGGATGTTTAACCATGATCTACCCAAGCATAAAATTAAGAATACAAGTGGACCGCTCAAGAAAACCATGAAAAAGAACATCCCTGAACAATGTTTTTAAACTCTATAAGTAATCCAAAGGAACATAATATGAAATAATGAAACCATAATGAACCCTATTAATGTATAAAAGGTTCTGGAATTTCTAATTAATGAATATAATGTCATTATACAGGACATTAAAGAGAAGGAGGCATTCGAGTACAAGGTAAGGGGAAATCTCGAACCCAATTTTCTCCTTTCGGGTTCTCCCTCTTTCACTCCATTTTTGATATGGTTACTCCTAAAAGATCATTTGTTCATCATTCCCTTTACTTTTCTGGGATATACATGTTTGTCACTGGTTTTTATGTCCATCAAAATGTTTTCCAAAATAACTCTTCTTTCAAGATCTCACATTTTGCCTCTCATTCAAGATTGATGGTTCTTATATCAAGTATGTTGTTCCCTCTTTCTTTTGGGAACCCAAAGCTTATGAATGTGTTATTATGAGATGAAACCCATTCCTTTCCATGGGTTATTTATGTACATGTTTGATATGTGTTCTATGTGGCAAGCATGATAATGATAATGTTATGATGTGACGGGTGCGCCCGGAATTATATAGCGCAATATGAATGTTTAAATGTGACGGGTGCGCCCGAAATTATATAGCGCTCCAATGCATTGGGTAAAGTGATGAATCTCATGAGTAAATGTGAAGTTATGCGTGAACATGATTCTAGCTTTGTTCACAATTATGTGTGGTAATTAACCACTAAGACATGATGTTACATTTTTATGCTTGGCCACATTTCAAGTTTATTGTTTATGCTCCTCTCACGTTCAAGATCTTCTTCCTATGTCATGATTATGTTCACCCCATGCTATATTGTTCTTATCTATCCTCTTACTGGGCTTTTAGCTCACCCCTTTTGATGTATATCCTCAGGTGGCTACATGTACTAAGGAGAGGACAAGTGCTACTAAGAAGCTATACAAGAAGAAATTAAATGAATTTTTATGCTTGATGTTGTACTTGTTATGTGTAGTCCTAGTTTTCCCAAGACACTAAACCTATGTATCCTCCATGTGTAATACTATTATGTTGTTTATCTTTGAAATGATGTAATAGTAATGTAAGAAAAGGCTGGGTCGCTATAATATTACAGAGAGAAAACATATTACGCAGGTTGAGGAATATATTACATAGATTGAAAAGTATATTACACAAATCTGTTGAGTCTAGAAATTATATTATGCCTTTTAGTGGATTCTAGAATTTATGATACACATTTCTTCAAAGAAAAAATTATATTACATATTGATTATAAGTTACAAGAGTTGGAATTTAACTAAGTTAAATATATTTTTCATTATTTATATATGGTTAATAAGTTACATATACTAAATATTTTAGAAATTTGACTAAGGAAATTATATTACATACTAAGGAATTTTTTACATATTTATTATAAGATAGAGTTTTGGAAATTATGTGATTCAAAAGTGAATAAGTTTTAAAATATTATACATATACATGGAATATTATAACATTTGGAATATTGAAGGCCACTGTTATCTTGTGATTATGGTATTAACTAAGTGATTAAATCCTAATTATTTTGGGAGAATTTAATGATATTTTGAATTATGATGATCATGGAAATCTTAATTAAAAGATTATTCATAGGAGTCTTAAACAAGGTTATTTACATGATAATTAATGGTAATATCATTTCCATATTGTTTGTTATTATTCTATCCATTTATTTAAAGACTATGGATATTTATAAAATTGCATGTGAATATTATCATTGGAACTTCGTGGAGACAACCATTTATACTATACCTATTTAACGACTAAATAAATAAGGCATAAGCATGCATTCGACACATGATACTCACTATTAGATATTAAAGTAATGTGAGTTAGAGAGATTCATTATTAAACTGATTTTCAAAAGCACTACTATAATACTCAAACTATATTATTTCATCTTGAAGGGTTGAGGATCACTTTTTCATAGAAACATATCATCTATAATTTATATCCAGTTATGTTTATTTAATTATTTTATTTAGAGTTATTTGTACTTCCTTATAACACTTACCTAGGTTATACTAGCAATAAAACGCACCATTGGTTCTTCCCACCTGACCGATAAGTATTATTTCATTGGTTGTGTCTGATCTAGTTTAAAGACACTAGGTTTAGTTCTACTCTTTTTAAATCCTAGATTTTTCTTACAAAAAAAATATTATGTTAGATTTTGGGCCACTCCTCAGAAAGTATTGGGTTAGGTATAAGCACATATACAATATTGGGTTAGGTATTATCCCTTTATAAAAGCATGGGTTTGGTTTAGACCCTTTTTAAAATGGTATATGTATAGTGGATATCCATACTCTATGGTTGAGAGTTTCAGGGGTAGATATAAGATCGTTTTCATCTGAAATACTATAAAATACTTGTTCTCTATTGTTTCTTTCTTACACTCTTCACCCTTCAACTTCTTCACTTAGTTTTTAGTTGAATTGTTGAATATTATATTCCACCAAATTCCAAATTTTAATTGAAGCTACTATGTTGACTAAGATTACAATTAAATCCTATTTTCTTTTCATCACCCTAGTTGAGACCTAATAATTGGTATCATTTTTATACCATTTAAGAGTTAAGATATACTATTTTCCATGATACCTATATTTTTTTATGAATTTTCTGGATATATTTGTGTTTCTAAACTATATCATAGACTTAACAGTTGAAGGGAATGATCTATTTTCAGTTATGACATGCCAGGAGGTTGAAAATTCGAATCCTCTCAGAACACCTCATTTCAATGGTTATTATAAGGACATAATAAAAATATTTTTTAAAGAATATAATTATTTAATACTAGACCATCCAGGATAGAACTTATAAATCACTATAAGTTGATACTGATACTTTGGTTAGCAATGATGCTACAAAATATGTTTTTAATTAAAATTTTATAATCTTTTTTCCTCTCATAGTAGATTTTTTTTTCACATTTACTCTTATAAGACCATTTTTTATATTTTAAGGACTTAAAAAGTCATTCATAAAGTTATTTAAAAACTATAGATAACTAAGATTGGTATTCAGAAGGTTGAATTTCATATATTAAAAAATGTTTGTTCATGAAAGTGTTAGTTTAATGTATAATAGCTTCAATATGATTGTGCAAAACATGTTTAATATTGGTGAAAATATGAATAATGAAGTTATTATTGAAATAATTCTTTTATCACTACCTAAATATTGAAATTACAAGTGGGATTTGAATTAATAAATCAAGGATTTTTCTTAACATACCACAGATGAGATGATTGGATTATAATTTCAATATGAGTTTGATTTGAAGAATATATATAATGAATTCAATGAAAAAATAATGTGTTTTCTTTAAATCAACTATACATATATGTTTTAGATTGTTATGATGATAGTAAATGTTCATCTAGTATTGTGAAAAGTGATTATTTAACTCAAATTTTCAAATGTATGAAATGAATCATGATAAAAAAAATTCACAAAATTAATTGAATAATAAATATGGAAATTATTTTAAAAGGAATGGAAATAAAGGTAATAAAAATTATTATTTTAGATGTTTTGAATGTAAGAAAAAGGTTCATACCAAATATGAATGTCTTAGGCTAAAGAATTGGGGTGAAGAAATGAATTATTATAATAAAAAGAAGAACCCATTTTCTACTAGTTAGAGTTGGACATAAGATTATTATTTGATTAGAGTCAAGTAGTGAGAAGGATAAAAAAAATATTTGTCTCATGGATTCATATATGAGTATTGTTAGTAAAAACATATAATATTTTTATTCTTATCCCTCTGATAATTTTGGTTGTGGTAGATTCACTATTGAAGAGTTACATGATATTTTTGATAAGTATCATGAATAAACTTAAAAGATTTCAAATATAAAAAAATTGTATAAGTAATAAATGCAATTTATAAAGGAAATGAATAATATCATTCTAGAAAATGAAAATTTTAAGGAAAAGTGTTCGATGTATAATAATGATAAGGATAAATTAAATGTTATTAAAGATAATATTTTTAAATTGGAAAAAGCAAATGACAGTTTGAAAAATTCCACTTCAAGTATAAAATATAAAATCTATAATGATTTGGAAGATGTAAAAAATAAAAATGGAAAGTTTAAGAGTGTGGTTGAAAGTTTAAAGAAATAATTTTTTAAGTTTAATATAGGAATTAAAACTCTAGATGGGTTTATAAGATTAAATAATATTCCAAAAATAAAATAAAAATAGGAACTATCTTAGTTTCATTAGTAGATTACCATAGATGTATAGGAACCAATTTGTTAAAAGTTAAACTTAATGTATTTATTCCATTACTTATTTTAGGTATGGATTATTTGTTAATTAATAAAGTGACTACTCTTTAATGTTTTTTCAATATCTTGGTCACAAGACATAATTTAATTCTAATTCTACTTTCAAGGTTAATTTTTTTAACTATTCTGGAGAATTAGTTCCTAAATGTTCTTTCTTGAATTGATTGGACCTAATATAGTATACATTCCCAAGTTATTATATTTCATACATATAAAATTTAAACTATTATTCCCTTAGTACTAGTGAAGATACACTTGATAGGGGGTTGAATCATGTGTTATTTATTTTTTACCAAATTTAAATTTATTATTTAAACCTTTCAACCCATCTAGACTTTGAAACTCTAATACTAGTTAAGACTATTATCTTTTGAGTTGTATAACCCATAAAAAATCTATATGTAATTTAGATAAAAAATAAATGTCATAGGTTATTTTAAAATATGTATCACCTTTTGGGAATCCTAATATTTTTTTGTACTCCTTATTATAATATTATTATCAATTTGAATGAAATTGGGAATTTGTTATCCTAAACCACTATCTCAACATATTATACTCGTGAGACTATTCTTGATATTATGATTTTGATCTGATGTTGCATCCCATAACATCTCTCTTATATCTAGCATCCTAATAGTTTTTATTCTTATATTTCCTCCTCCTCTTAAAATAGATCACTAATTTTGTCTAGGGTGTTACTAAATATAAAATTTGATCTCCTCCCTAAAATAGAGTGTCTTTGATCGAATTTATATCTTTAGGAAAAAATCACGTAACTCAACCTTTAAAACTACACAACTTACTATATATTAATCAAATATTCTTGATATCCCCTTAATTAAAAATTCAAGATCAAAACACAATAGATTCTTTAACTGATGAGTTAAAATGAATAGTAAAGCTTCTTAAAATCTTTCTCAATGATTAAACACACTAAAATATCAGGTATGATTCTTGATCACTTTCTTATATCCCTTGAATCAAATGAATATTTTCATATATTCAGTTCAGCTCACTCAAAATTTTCTTCTTCTTCAATGTCCAATAGATTTTTCTTCGGCACAGGCTCTACAAATTTATTTATCCTTGAAATATCTTATAACGGATTCTCCTATTCCTTCTTTAAAACTCAACTAATTTTCTTTTTATAAGAGTCTAAACAACCTTTTATATCTTACACTACCTTGTGAGTACTTATTCTCTTGACTCTGTCACTCCCACAACCTAGCATCAGTGGTTCATCCTTGTTCCCTTTTCTCTCTTAATTTCTCAATTTCACATGTAGTTTCACTAGATTCCTCCTTTCATTTTTGATATAAATAAATGGGATACATGGATAATTTTTCTCTGCAAGATGAAATCATTATCATAAAATAACCACTTTGGGTTCCCATGACATTTCATGCATGACTTTTAAATACCAACGATTTAGTGGGAAATTTTATCAACTCAAAGGATTATTATAAAAATACCGTTTCTTTAACTATATTAATTTAATATTAAATAGTATTCCCTTGAAACTATATTAGGCTTGATTTATTATTCCTTAAATTAAACTCACATTAGTCATAAATAACTCATTCATTAAAACTATATAAAATTTACACAATAAAAATTGATTTTAGTGTAGCTATCTCATATTAATAATTGAGAGCATCTATAAAACTAGTAGAGACTAAGATTCAAGTACATATACACTTTCTAGAATATCATCCCCTTATTTATTCTTCTTGTGATTTAATCACACAATATTTTGTGATATTTTGACAACTGAAAGACTACATAATCACCTTCTATTTTTTTACATTTACAAATTTAATTAAATCTATAATCCCCTCACTATTGGGTTGGGTAAATTCCAAGCTTTCCATGCCACCTTGATCTCCTTTTCCATATTCATGAAGATCAATATCTTTCTCATTAATCTCAGATTACAATTATTTTAATATTTGAGGAAGGACCCAAGATTTGAATCAAGAATATCAACATTATTATTGAAAACTTATTTAACCTTCCTTCACATTGGTCTTCCTTCCATTATATTGAAGATAAATTTTTAAAATTTTATAGGTTTAGTCACACACCCATTTGAGTGTTTATAATGTTTAGAAAATGAAATATCAACTTTGGAATCATAAAAATTTATTTATTAACCATATTATAAAATTAAGAGACTCTATCTTTCATTATATAAAAATCTAAAATTTTCCCTAAGGCATGATGCTTACACATGCTACAGATGATGTAGATTGTAGATAATGATTAGATAGTGAATAATCCATATGTGTATTCAATCCATGCTTACATAGGCCATGAATTTTAAAATTTTTAAACTTATATAATTGATAATCCTTATGTAGTACTGGAAATCACACTTACCCATACATTTATGTTCACATAGTATTAATATATTTTATACACTACACTTGATGATTTTTACATGGATCAGTACTTTTCCATTTTTATATACCAAAGGCAGAACGATCCTTCTGAAATATTAAATAATTCATACACATATAATTCATTTTTCCATTTTTTCATACCATTAGGGTGTATGATCCTTGAATTGAATAGGTAGATGAACCATACACAGTTCTATCGACTTAGTTAATTTTTTAGTTATAACTTTAAAATTAAGGATTTCTTCAAATTAATCCAGATCCACTTACACTAAATTCAGGCCATATCTACTATTCTAAAAACATTATCTAAGATATATTTCAATAATAAGTTCATCATTATTTACATATATTATCTCAAGGATATATTTTACAACAAATATAAAACTTTATATAGATTTATTCCTTAATGAATTAGACTTTAATATCACAACTGGTTGGCTTCATCCAAATCATTTAACAATTTTTGTATACAATACTATAATTTCTATATATTTATTTCACATGAGGTTCAAATATCGTATCGTCTGATGTAATGAGATTCTGAAAAGGAAGCTAACTCTCTCAAATTTATTTTCCTATAAAAAAAATTACTCATTTCAATATTAAATGACAACCACATATTCCATTCATTCATATTTAGAACACATTTAATTTCAAATAACATTGAAAAAAAATACAATTATAGATTCATAAATTCAAGGGTACTTCAATATCCCCCATTATATTTTTTATTAATTACAAATTTACTTTCGAAGTCAATGTATCGTTATCCATAATTGACAATAAATGAAAAGGTAGGAAAGTCTTTCTCCCCTTATTGAAATTATAGGGTAGGTTTTTATTATCTTTAAATAGATCTTATAATTTTAAGAAAATTCTTCTCCAATTTTATTATTTCATTTCCACTATTCTCAATTCACACCATGAGAGAAGGGTGATGTCACCTATTGTATTAGAAATATGATATCAACCAACCAAATCTAAGTCTACTTGGGATAACCTAGTGTATAAAATAATATCGTTCAATTTAGACAAAAAAATATATCCATTAAACAACCCAAAATGTGATACCAACTCTCAATTTACTATACAAGGCCTGACCAAATATATTTTCATGAAGTTTTAAGAACCTATAATAAAATTCACAAAAAACATAAAAATTTATCAAGTGAAAGTTGATTTTATCCTCTAGTGGGTTAAATAAACACTCCATTTGATAACTATATCTAACATAAGTTAAAATAGTGATGAGATAGTAAAAATCATACCACATACTTTATATTTTAAAGGGGATATCTAGAATTATAGGTTTAAAAGAAATTATAAATCTCTGGCATCTTCATTTCTTTTGTACACTCCCCCTACATGGATTCTCTCCATACTTCACCCTGGTTGATTCCAAAACTGTATGATACCAATTATGATTGTGGATACCAATTGAGAGTTTAATTCTTATTTTTATAGTCCATGATAAATAATCCTTAATTTTTTTTATAAATTACAACTTTGATCACTTCTATTATTCTATCCTTTACCTTCAATTATATACTTTAACCTCAAGAAAATAATTTTTGGAATAAGGTGAGACTTCATCAGAACTTTAATGTGAGAGAAAAGGCTTGGACATTACTCATATTTCAAAACTCTTTTCTTTAAAGGTATAAATTTTATAGGATTCTTTATTCTTTTATCCTTCTTGATTTTTCATATCTGTTCAACTTTGGGAAACATGAGTATCAATTTATTTTAATATTTATTCATATATGGGATATACTTATTTAATTTAGATAGAAATACACTTTCACAATTTTTTTCTTTCTCTTTATTCTAGGCCTCTTCCAATAGATCTGGCTATATAATAAGGCATTTATTTTCCACACAATCAGAATTATTCTAATGTGTTGACTCGCTTTTAACAATATAATTCTTGATACTATGATTTATTAGTTCTTTAATCATGTCTCTTATTTTTCCCATAAAAATACTCATACATTTGAAATTCAAATGTCCTACATTATTTTACCTTTTACACATATCATTGTCAGCCTTAGAGTCACCCTTTTTGGGAAACTAGTTAACCTCTTTATCAGGAGTTTCAACATCTATACCAATCATGTTTCCACTCACTTGGATTGACTCTTTTATTATTGATTCCACCTCTACCCCTTATTTCTTTAGATTCATGGACATCTTGCAATAGTCCCTGATACTCCACCTCTTACCACACTACATGAATCTTACCCTATCTAGCGTGACATCCTTTTTATATTTTTTCATTGAATTGTTGGGTGTAGTATATTAAACAAACTTATCCTCTTATTTCATTCCCAAGGTATAATTAATTGTTTTTATTTTATTATTGAACTATTATTTTGGAATATTCTTCTTATCAATACTAGAGTTGTGTTATGTTGGTACATAACAAAAATCCTCATAAAAATTTCCACATATGTTATAAAATTCATAGAAATTATCCAATTTTTCATATATATTCATTATGGATAGATTATTCCTTTTCCATGACAACTAATTCTATATATTAGGTGTTATTATAACATAAAATATAATCCCCCTTAGTCTTGGTATTTTATAATCTCTATGGGTTGAAACATTATTTCAATATATAATATCCCAATGTATAAACTTCCAACAAAACCAACATCTCCCAATTAATATTGTTATTTTTCTTGTGCATGTAGTCTTTTAAAATTTACATTCTTGATATTTTTTTGTTGGAATAATAATTTTTTTGTCTAGAATACACCAATATTAAATGATAATAAAGTAGTAAATGACATGAGTGTTTTTACATGGTTCGACCCCCAAAAATCCTACTCCTTACCGTGATAATTATTATCTAAGTAACATATTTTACACTATATGATTGTTGTCAATTATAATGGAAGTGGATAGTATTTAACATTAACCAACTCCCTAAATATATTAAATAGGTGATGGTGTTCACAATATTATGCATATGAAATAATGATGCACCCCACAACATCTCTCTTCATGATATCATCCCACTAGATTTACTTCTTAGATTTACTACACTTAAAGTAGATCACTAATGTTGTACAAGATTTTACTACATCCAAAATATTATCTTCTCCCTTAAATAGAGTTTCATCAACTGATTTTTTATATTTATAGACAAAGTATGAAACTAGGCATCTAAAAACTACACAGCTTCCCAGATCTTCTTCAAATTATCTTGTTGACTCTTTAACTCAAAAATTAAGAACACAACCCCAAAAATTTATTACCTAGAAATTAATAATGAATGGTATAGATTCTCATAACCTTAAATGGAAATTTAACAAATTGAAAATTTCGGTTTTATTTTTAATCAATTTATTCTTCTCTTATCCTCAACTGAATATGTTCACAGATTTACTTTGGAAGAGTCATATTTTTCTTTTATGTTGAAATCCTTAAGATTTAACTTTAGCATAAGATCAACAACTCTATTATTACTTGTTATATATTACAATAGATTCTCCTTGTTCCTCTTAAAAAATAAAATAATTTCAATTTAACACTATTTTAGAAACTTTTGATCTCTTTTTAATCCTCAAGAGTATTTTTTATCTTGGCACTATCACTCTCACAACATAGCATTAGTGGATACTACTTGTTTATTTTTCTCTCATTTTTCTCACTTTCACATATGATTTCATTAAATACCTCCTTTAATTTTCAATATCCATAAATAGAATATATGGAGTATTTTTCTCTTCCAACCCAAATAATCATCATAAAGTAATGAATTATAGTCCCCATGATATTTCATAAACCATTTTTGAACACCCACGATCTAGTAGGATATTTTTTAAACTTAAAGGAGTATTAAAAATTTACTATTTATTTATTTCTCTTCATGTTAACCAAAACATTATTACTTTGAAACTCCAATATGCTTGGTTTATTATTCCTCAAAATATTCTCATAAAAAACACAAATATAATCAATCATCAAAGCTCTATAAAATTTATATAGTAACAACATCTTGTGGCATGGATCTCTTAGTTTGTGGCATGAGAGCCTCCATAAACCAGTCCAAACGTAGAGTTAATCCTATAAACACTATCTAGAAGATAAAAATATTAATTATTCTTCTTATTCTTGAATCAAAAAAGGGTTTTTTGATATTTTAATGTCTAAAGAACATCACATATATCTTATAATTTATTTTTTTCATTTCAAAATTTAATGAAATATGGAATACTCTTTTTTTAGGCTTGGGTAAAGTCCTAACATTCCATCCTAGCTTGATTTTATTTATGTTAATATTAAAGATCAAAGATTCACCCATTCATATTGGATTAAAATTATTTTAATCTATAATAAACAACCAAAGCTTCAAGTAATTAATATCTACATTACTTTTAAAAACTCATTTATCCTACCTTTATTTTGATCTTCCTCCACTATGTTAAAGATTGACTTCTCATAATTTTAGATCTTGAATATTACACCCATTTGAGTGTTTGTGATGTTTAAAACATGAATGACCATATTTTTCATCATTACTGTTGATTTAATTTTCAAATTATTAAATTTGAAAAAATTATCTTTCAATATATAGAAATATAGCACTTTAGACCCACATTTTCATATCTGGTTCCATAAAAACATAATTTTCATATTTCCTTTATTACCAAATATTTATTCTATAACATAACTATCCCATAATTACACGTATTAAAGGAAATATTTCATTACATACATTCCAAATACCTTTCAGGTTTTAAGTTTTAGATAATTAGTGAATAACATAATCTAACAAAACCTATGTCTTTATCAACTAATAGATATTTTTCTACTATATTAGAAATTAATTAATGAATAATAACTCTTTAATATCTCCCAAAATTTTTCAATAAAACTATCCTATTAGAAATAATATGGGTAATAATTTTCTTCATAACCTAGGGAAATAAAAACATGAGAAGGGGTGAGCTCAAATGATCAGTAAGAGAAAACATACAACTGAGGCCATCAAGGTATAAACATGGTATAAATATTATGGAAGGAATTAGTAAACATCTTAATGTAATAATCAAATAAAATAATTCTCTATCCATGAAAATAAGTGAAAACATGGATAAAATAACTACTTATCACATACTAATTGAATACAGAATGTGAGACATCAAAAATATGCTATCAAGGCCTTATTCAAAGACACTATACATATATAGGGAGAGGTATACACCAAAAATAAATATGTTTTTCTCATGATACCTATCAATTAATCAATGTTATATATAATTCCATACCCCACCCATCATATTATGATGTCAAACTAATTCACCATATAATTGGAATGAGTAATAATATATATGAAACCTTTCCAATAAGCATTCATATAGAGATAACAATAATAAAAAATAAAATACATAATCAACCTATATTAACATCTAATAATAATCAAGACTTACAATATATCCTCAATTAATTAATAAAATATATTTATAGGTTACTATCCTCTAATTTGAATTTCGTAAAATGAGATGTTCACACCATATAGAGTAATGAGTATACAATTAAGTCAATGATTGAATAACATGATCGTAACCCATATAGAGAAATAATTTGGATAGTTACAAAAGAACATATCCTTATATCATAAAATAAAATATATGAGGATGTTAACATAAATGAAAAACATTATCATAAAAAATAATTCTTGAAACAATATCACAATATAAGGGATCAAGAATCAAATTGTTTAATACCGTGAGTTCAATCACCCAACTGATAAATATATATAAAATAAGATAAATCATGAAAAATAAACTCTATTAGAGTAAATACTTTTAAAAATGATAAGGGAAATGAAAGATAAAACTTAAAAGAGATTTAACATTGGAATAAAATGCAAATTTACATGCCACTTTCAAAGGTAACTTTTGAAAAGGTGATGTAAAATATTTTGAAAAACTTTAATTTTATATAGTATCTCCAATAAGTTATCCTTAAAAAGACATAAATTTTATCTTGGAGAAATTAGGGGAGTAAGAAAAAAAATATTAAAGTTAATGGAAAAATAATATTTATTATTTTGAAAATACCATTGTTCAAAACTCACATTGTAAAAATATTAATAAACCTTTCACTTGTATCAAAATATCATTCTTCATAATATAGGTAGATAAATTACCATATGATAAAATATTACTTTGTCAGAACCCAATCATAGAAACATACTCCTTGAAGTAATAAATATTTCAAAAATGAATTTTATATGGTATATATGTAAATAAATAAAATACCCTTTAACACAATCAAAGGTTAGAATGTACCCGACTTATATGAAATATGAATAAGGGAAATGATCATAGATCAATGAATAAAAATTGAGTTATAAAAAAGGTTTACAATTGGGGTAACTACTAATTCAAAATCCATTTAATGAAAATGAATTGATTTGGATTAGTATCTTCCATAAATAAAAAAATATATAATAAAGATACATCCATGTTGAGTGAATACAACATTTAATGGAAAACATGGTGTATAAAATAAACATGTCTCAAGGAATTAATGTTTTAGATAAAAAACTCTTATGACTTGAGTAACATATTAATACAAACCAATGGAATGATAGGTATTGTAATTAAACTTAAAATACCATTAATAAAATATATTTCTTGATATTATATCTCAAACATGTAGTATATTCATCACATAACTGAAATTAGGTACATAATACCGAACATGTATCAAATATAGGAATTTGAGATGAAAACCCTTACTTAGGTCTTGATTAATTATTCACTTGCACCAAACATCTTGAATAACTGAACTAAGTTTATTAAATACACACTCAATAACCTTATTCATAACTATAACCACTTATAATCCTCATTTATAATCATTCTATATAGATATATATTAGTTCTTTTTACCAATTTTCAATATTAGGTGTAAGTAATCTTTATCACTTTGAACTAGCTTCATAAAATAAGTGTTGGTATCTATTATTTTCTAAAATTGAATCACTCTTATACCATATAAGGTACTATAATATATATTATATGATATTTATAATGGTATAATTTTATTTCAAGGTAGTTTTGGTTACAAACAATGGAGATAAAAGAGATAATGAGAATGTTTCAGTGATTCATAATGAATGAAGGTCAGTTTATTAATTAATGAGTTAAATACTCATATAAAGTTACCATAACCAAAATAAAATCATTATATACATATTTATAACATATTATACCATTAATTATGTACTCATTTTTATCCATGATATAAATTCATAATATTTTTGAAGTATGTGGTTAACCCAACCTAAAAATGAACATGCCATATTTAATAGATGATTATGAGGTTATTTAGTTGTAATATCATTATAAAAAAAGAATGATGACATTATTTAGTGTTTATTTATGTGATAAATCATAATTTAAAATAAGTTTAAAAGAATATAACTTATACGAAGTTATTATTATTTTGGATAGTTTAATTTACCATAGATTTTATCAGTTAGATTGTTAATAGGTTATCCAATTTCTCTTTAAAAACCCATAATAATTTCATAAACATCATATTTTTCAATTAAACCAATTATTATGACCATCCATGTAATTTAGTGATGAAAATAAAAATGGAAATCAATCGTTCCATGGAGGTGGCAGTCCACACGTATGCATAGATGATGATTTAGTTATATATAAAATTTGAAAAATGGGAATATGGTTTATAATTTTAGAATATAATAATTTCATAAATATTATACTTTAAATTCTCTATTTTTATCTTCCTTGTAATGTTGATAAAGAAAATGAAACATTCTTCGTCATGTAGATGATAATCTACACAATACATGAATGCCAATTTCTTTTATTATTAATAGAAAAGGGAAAGGTGGTTAATACTTGTAAAATAATTAAAATAACATAAAAATATACTAATTAAATTTATGTTATCATTTTAATATGGTGTAATGAAAGTTAATTAATAATAATTACGCATAAATAAATATAAATGAGAAAGGTCTATTTAGAAATTTATACATCACTTCTTGGATTATATCCTTTGAAAAGGGGGTAAAGCATTTGAGAGATGGTGTTTTGAGAAGAAAAGAACCTCATTAAGGATTTTAAGAGTTTTAATGATATTTGTTTTACATATATTGAGCTAAACTAAGTGGGTTTTGGTGTGAGGGTAGGTGATAATAGAAGTGATCCTTTAATACGTGAAAAGGGATGTCATTTTTTGTAAATACCCAAAATTTTTCAATAATGGAATGTAAATATCAAAGAAAGATGAGAAAAAAGTTATAAATAATGTATATTTAGAGATATTAGTTATATATAGGCCTTAAAAATCCATTCCAACACATGTTTTAAACATTTTTTTGGTGTTTCCCCTTGGTTAAACCCGTTTTACTCCTTTTGATTTTTACTAAGATGAATAGTTTTTACTAAATTAATTTATCCATTATGAAAAAAAATAAAATTATTTTTTTAAATAATTTAGACTTATTGATTCCAAATTTTAAATCCATTTAATATGATTAAATTTCTAAAAGTGATAAAAATCAATTTTAAAATAATAAATTTATAATGTATAATTTTTTTGAAAAATATAACTTAAGTCGTAAAGTGTAAAATATGGGTTTGTAAATTTTAAAAACAATTTTGAAATTATAAATTCAATTTTAAAATACATGTATGGTATTATAATAATGTTTTATGAATTTCTTATTCATACTTATATACTAATAATATCATAAAAGTCATGTTATTTGTAAAAACATTATCTTCACTATTCATCTAAACATCATTCTTTTTATAAAAATTAAAAAAATAATATTAAGATAATATATTCATAATAAATAAAAAAATGAGTTATTTTTTTTCAAATTCAAATTCTAAAATTTATAAATTTTATTTTTAATTAAAAACATAAAATATAGAGAAAAAATGCTTGATAAGAAACAAACTTATAGAATATTAACTATTTTTTTCTTATAAATTTAAAATTAATATTTTATTAAATTATTATTAATATGATCAATATATATTGTTTTTATTCAATCATAATAAACTAAATTCCTTGAAATATAATTCCAATTTCTGGGAAATACATTTTTTAATCATAAAGTTAATTAAGAAAAAATAAACTTTTGAAAAGTACAAAAATTCATGATATGTATATGAATATTTTATTAAATATTGATATAATACTCATTTATACTTGAATAAACCTTTATGATCTCCATCAAATAACTAATAATCATATAATATCTTGTGTAATTAGAGGGTAGTGATTCTATTAGAATAGATCTCTTGTAAATTTCCATGAGCATTAATTTATCTCATATATGATTTTCCCCATATCATAATTGTTTTAGTTCAGCTTGGGATTGTTATAGATAGAACCCTAGAGAAAATAACTCCTTCCCAATCTAAGATTAATGGTCTTTATAAGGGATATTTCTACTACTCAATGCTATTAATTTTCTTTATAGATTTCCTAATATATTTACTTACTTTTATACCTATTAATTTAACAACTTTATCATAATGGTAAAATTTTATTTTAACATATAATAGTTATGTTTTAGTTTGGGTTTTTGTGTGAAACATGATATTAACATATTCATTTAAGGATATATATAGTTAGATCTCAGGTAAATACATTCCACCCCCTTAAATAAATATTGTCTTTACAATTTTAATTGTAGATCACTGATGAAAGTAGGCGATGGTAATGTTAACATACCCAACATTCAAGATATAACTTCTAATATGAAATCTACATTACCCACTTAAACTATATTAAGTTACTTATCTTTCTTCAAACAACATAAATCATTCATAAAATCATGTTCCCAAGTATGTATATATCATAATAATATATTCCCCATAACATAATTTTCTTTAATCCATCTGAATCTCCAACACAGTAAACCACAATGAAATCAAATATTTCTATAAAAAATTGACAATATTTTTAACCCTCAAATGTATTAATCACTAGTTTAAAAATTCACAAACTATTTGATATATATTATAATCCTAAAAATTAGATAAACTTCACAAAAATTATTAGTGATACCTTTTTCATTAAATCAAAAATTAGTTTCAAGGATATCAATATTATCTAACTAAAATTTCTAAAAATAAATCAACCCTTTATTACTTCAACAGAAAGCGTATTTTAAACCTAATATTTTTCCATCCCTCAATTATGTGGCCTCAAATAGTGATCTCCTAAAATACAACCTTTTAATAAAATCACTTTTTAATGGCATTGATGCAATTTAATATATGTTTCCAAACCTTTAAAGTAGGACTAATAAAGCAAAATCCTTATATGTTTCATAGAACCCATAAATTTTAGAATATTTTATAACATAATTGATAAATATCACTTACTAATGAAAATATCTTTGAGTTTTGAGATTTAATTTTTATTAAAATATCAACCTCAGTACCTTATTGAAGATAAGAAAACACTTTTTTAAACCATACTTAGAATATACTAAAATTATTAAACATTTAAGTATGATCACTTATTCAGTTATAAGACATAGTGGTTTCTAAATACATACCATTCTCAGATTCGTTTTTGATCGTATTTCAACCAAATACAATAACCAAAATGGTTATGATAATATAAAAAATATGAATATGAAAACCCTAATTAAAAAAAGTCTTCCTCTATGAAACCTTAATTTTTAACATATGTTACTTTTGGTTCAACTAACGACTATATTTGTTCAATCCTTGGTTATCCATGGTCATTTTTCTATTAGGTTATCTAACCTAATTAGTTAGAATCATACTCAGATCCTTCATAATGGTTTAATAGAGATAATGTGAATATACCATAGAGTATCCCTAAAAAGTGTCAACCTAGGTGTGAAGTTAGGCCTCATTTTTATTGACCAAGTGAAAATATATTTAATTCCTAACATGAAATTTTTAGAGTTATTACCCCTAGTCACATCTGTGTTAGATCATAAATCCACTTTTAGTATTCAATCATTGATTTTTTCCAGAAAAACAAAACAATATCCACTTTACCAAATTTTTTGGATGTTATCCAATGCATATAATTATCCCTTATAATTATCCCTAGGGTTTTCACTAAAGTTCTCTTATCATAATTCCCAAAATATTCAATATTACCTAAACTAACATAAATGGTTATTTGTACCTTTGAAATAATGATCAACCATATCTTATCAACCTTTGATGAAGTTTCTAGCTCCCAAATTATACTAAAACATTAATATCCTAATCTCAAGAGTTATTTAAAGCATACTGTAATACCAAATATAGCACCTATAACCCACACTCCTAGATCCATTTCCATAAAAACATAATCTATATATAGGTTTCAATACAAACTTCTGATTACTTGCATGATTTTCTTATAATTACATGAATTATACAAAATATTTCATTACATATATTTCCAAGACCTTTTAGGTTTATATATTTAGAGAATTATAAAAATACATAAAATAAAAACACCATGTCTTTCTCATCTAATGTACATTTGTTACCCTATATAAGAAATTAATTAATCCATAATAACTTATCAACATATCCTACAAATTCTCCAAACAACTATCTTGTTATACAAAGCATAAATAAAAATTTTATTCAAAACTTGGGGAAATAGAAATATATGAAGGGGTAATCTTAAATTATCAGTAAAGGAAAATGTAAAACTAAGTAAATCATGAGATAAACATGGAATAAATATAATGGTGGGAATAAGTAATAATTATAATTCCACAAACAAATTAAAGAATTCGATATCCATTATAATAAATTTAAACATGGATACCAATAGTTACTAATCACATACTAATGTAATTCATAATCCCGGACATAAAAAACATGACGTTAAGGCCTTGGGATAAGACATTATAATGATATAATGATAGGTATACACAAAAAAACATGTTTTTTTGTCTTATGAGACCTACTGATGCGTTGATGGGCTATATAATGTTTTCCCCCACCCCTATCTTATTTAAGTCGTACACATTCACCATATAAAATGGATGAATAATAATAAATATTCAACCTTTCAAATAATCATTATTGTAGAGATAAAAATAATATGAATTTAAATTCATAATAAAACTACATTATCATTAAATAATCACAAAGAATTTTAGTACATCCCCAACTAATAAATAAACTATCTTTTTAGGTGAACATCCTCTAATCTAAATTTTGTAAAATTAGATTTCACACCATATAAAGCAATGAGTATACAGTTAAGTCAATGATAGAATAACATGATCATTTGATATCTAGATAAACAAGGTGTATGGTTAAAAAATAATATATTACGATTAATCAAGGCAAACATAGAAATATGTTTCAATAAATGAAAAACATCCTTGAAAAAATAATGTTTCGAACAATATCAAACAAATATGGATCAACAATTTAATTGAGTGATTCCATGAGTTCAATCCCAAAAATGATAAATATATATATTATAGGGTATATTCTTAAAAATAAACCCCATTAGGTTAAATAATTTTTAAAATTATAAATGAAATATAAGTGAAAACTAACATAAGGTTTTAGGAAATGTTTTTAACATTGGTGTAAAAAATTATATATTTCTTTTAGAGGAATGTTTTGAAAAGGTTATGTAAAGGATTTTGGAAAAATTTACTTTAATAAATAATCTCTAATAATATATCCTTTAAAATACATAAATTTTATATTAGATAAATTAGGGGGGGGAGAAAAAAATATGAAAGTGAAAGGAAAAACCCTTTTTTATTATTTTGAAAATACCTATTTGAGAAATTCAAAATGTAAAAAGAGTAAAAAAATTAATTTGTATCAAAATTTCATTATTTAACATATAGGTATATAAATTACCATATGATAAAATATTAGTGTGTGATAACCCAATCATGGAAGAAATAATTTCATGATGAAATAATACAACTCAAGGAATTGAGACTTGAGTTATCAATATCTTTTATAGAAAAAATACTAATTAAAGTATGAATTATCTCAAAAGAATATTTATGTGGTAGAAATTTAAATAAATAAAATTCAACATAATTCAACCAAAGTTTATAATTTACCCCACTTATATGAAATAATAGTAAGAGAAATGATTATAACTCAATGAATGAAAATCGAGTTACCAAAAAGTCATTCAACTAGGGTAACAACTGAATCAAATAGATTTAAAAAAAATAACTGATTTGGATTAAGATTTCCCATGAATAAAAAATATATATTATAAATATAAATCTATTAAAAGTTAATATACCATTCAATGGAAAACATGGTACATAACATAAACATGTCTAAAGGAATTAAAGTTTGAGACAAAGAAACCTTGTAGCTTGAGTAACATATTTTTCCAAACCCATTGAATGATAGATCTTGTATTTGAAATTAAAATACCATGATTAAAATATAATTCATTATATTATATCTAAAATAGGTATTATATGCACCACATAAATGAAAGTAGGTTCATAATAGCAAACATTTCTCTGCGAGCGAAATTTGAGATAAAACCCTTACATCAGTCCCGATTCATTTTGAATTTTTAAAAAACATCATGAGTAATTAAATTAAGTTCATTAAATAAAAAAATATCTTTATTAATAACTAAAAAAATTTATATTCATAATTTATGATCATTATATAGACATAAATATTTGTTATTTTCCACCCATTTTCAAAATTGGGTGTAAGAAATCTTTATCGCTTTGAACTAGTTTCAGAAAAGTGGTATTAGTATCTTTTATTTTCCAAAATTTCATAAATATTAGATCATATAATATATTTTAATATATATTCCACGATATTTATAATGGTATAATTTTATTCCATGTTATTTTTTATTATAAACCATGAAGAAAAAAGTGACGATGATTATATTTCAGCGATTCGTAATGAACAAAGGATGAATTCATAATTAATGAGTTAAATATTATCATAACCTCACAAAAACCAAAATGATATCATTATATACATATTTATATAATATTATATCATAAATTATGTTCTTATAATCATCTATGATAGAAATTCATAACATTGTTCAAGTAGGTGTTTAAACTGACATAGACAAGAACATGCCATAATTTATGGATGATTATGTGGTGATTTAGTTATAATATCATTATAAAAAAACATAAAGAATTTATTTAGTGTTTATTAGTGTGATATATAAGAATTTTAAATAATTAGAAAAATACGATAACCTATATGAATTTATTACACAATATGAAGAACTTATTTTTTTCCTCTTAGAATGCTCTTTTGGATGATTAAATTTACCAAAAATGTTTATTACTTATATTTTAAATAGGCTGTGAAAATTTTCTTTCTATAACCTTAATAATTTCATAAAAATCATATTTCTTCATTAAACCCATTCTCATGACTATCCATGTAAGGTGTTGATGAAAATAAAAATGGAAATCCATCATTCCATGGAGGTGGTAATCCACACATATGCATGGATGATGATTTCATTTTACGTAGAATTTGGATAATGAGTAATATGGTTTATCATTTAAAAATATAAAATATTTAATAAATATTATGCTTTAAATTCCCTATTAGGTCAAACCATGTAAGGTGGTGAATTAAAATGAAACATTTTGTGTCGTGGAGGCGATAGTCCGCCCAACACATGAATGTCAGTTTCGTTATTCTTAATAGAAAAGGAAAAGGTAGTTAACACTTATACCATCATTATAAAATTATAAAAATATAAAAATTATTCTGATTCTATAATTTTAATAGAGTGAAATAAATTTTTGGAATAATAAGTGCAGATAAATAAATAGAAATGAGAAAGAATTGGTTAGAAATTTATACCTAACTTCTTTGATTATCTCCTTTATAAAGGGGTTAATCTCTTGATGGTTGGTTTTTTTGTTAGTTTAAAAAGTCTATGAAGAAGACACAAGAGGGGGGGGGGTGAATTGTGACCTTTTAAAATTTTCACAATTTTTTCATTTCACATCAACAGTATATAGAGATGTCGATGTTTTTGTATAAGAGTATGTGCAGCGGAAAAATAGAAAATAGAGCACAACATTTTATAGTCGTTTGCGCCACAAATATCCCATCGTCTACTCCACCAATCATGCTCTCTGTGGTAATGGTAAACTTCACTAGCCTATTCATCTTCTAATAAGACCAATTCACAACTGAGTTTAGGTAGATGTCACTCTTATAAACAAGGCTAAAAACAAAGCCTTCTGGTTCTTTTACAGGGATCCATAATATCCATATCATATCACGAGAAGCGAACACTCCATGATGATTGAAAACTGAGAAGAAAATACTCAAAAAATAATTAATTGATATTGATTTGTTATGTCAGTTTAAACTATACAGTTTCAATAGCATGAATCTGACAGAAGATAGATATTCAACTTTATACGAATAATAATCATTGAAGTATATCTGAAGAGATCCGGCTGTACAATAGATCTTCAATTTTAAGAATAACAACCAAAATAGAGCATCACACTTCTAGTATTGAACATTTATATCTCCTAAATGTAGTCCTCTCTTTTAAGATTCTCATTCTCTATAGAACTGTCAATTAATTTGCATAAGAAATATCAAAGAGTAAAAAATTATCAACAACTGATAGAGATAGATAGATCAAAAAACATCTAATGTAGAAAGATATATATAATGATATATCTTGAAGTAATATTTCATATCTACAAAATACACCTAAAAGATTGAGAGAATTCAAATTAAAAAACTACAGCTCGTAGTAGTCGTAACTTCCCTCAACAATGGGAGAGAAAATCTCCACTATAAACATCTCTTTAAATAATTTTAAATGAGATTTTAATTAGTAAAAATTAACCTTTAAATCTCCCTGATATTTTACAAATACACTTTTAGAAAACTAAGATATAGTCACAAATTCAAATCTCAGGTGTTGAAAATTCAAACGTATGGTTCCTTCAAAAAATGAAAAAACACCCAACATAGTGTTAAACTACGTAAATTTCATTATTTTAATGTAAGTTTGAAAACATAAGGTTGATCACAATAGTAAGGTTGATGATCCATACATTTTCTTCCAAAACATAGGGTTTTATTCTTAGTAGGGGTTTTAACCATACTTTTTCTCTTTGACAAACGTATAGTTTCATTGAAATATAATGTTCTTTAACCATACGTTTCTTCCAATGTAAGGTTGATAAACCATACATTATAATACTTTATCATAGGATTTAATACAAACGTAGGGTATGATCCTTACGTTACGTTTTTCAGTATAGGGAATAAACAGTGATTTAGGAAAATGAAAAATTGTGAATAGTGTTTCCAGAATACACTTAAGAGCATTCAGAACACTTTAAAGAATATTTCTCATGAATAAATACTTGAATGTTATTCCAAAATAATAATTATAAAGAATATAAACTTCCTGTAATACACTTAAAATAGGATAATTAGTTAAAAAACTAGTGTATTTGTGAGTATCAAAATCAATAATATTTATAGAGTATAATTGAGACAATACATGCCCAAAAATCTCTCACTTTTTAATGATAAAAAACCCATAAATTAAAACTATAAATGTAGTAACATAATTTAAAATTTTTTAAACATATAGTGAAATAAATTTGATTTGATAGAATTATTTTAATAAAAATAAATGTTCGGGTTTATTCAAATTTCTCCTCAAATATTTCAAAATTTAAAAATAAATGTTGAAATGTTGTGTTGTGTTTATCTAAATTTCTCCTCCTTTTGTGAGATAACAAAAAATGTAAATAAATAGAATAAAACACATATTTAATGTTGTAAATATTAGTAAGTGAATTTTATAATTAAATGATAAAGATAATGAAGACTGGATGTTTGGCTATTAGACAAAAAAATATAAATCAATATAAAAATAAAGTACAAAAAATAGAAATGAAGACAATTTCATTGATTAGAAAAAGTACAAATACAATAAGGATGTGACTAAGAAACAGAATATTCACTGTCAGAATGAGGATAAAAGGTTTATTAGGGATTGATTTCTAAAAATGTAGGAAAAAAATGTTAGGGATTGTCTAGGTTGGAATTCTGAATGGTTTAAAACATCTCCTTCAACTCATCCATCTACAGTCACAACTTTTTCATGAAACTATTACCCAAATGCATTATCATAAGTTTGGAATCATGATTAACATGAAAGTTCTCCACAATATTGACTTTCAAAAATTCATGTAAGATCTCATCTAGTTTCATTAAATTTTCCAACTTTTATGTAAAATAATTCAGAAGAAATATAATTCAGGGTTCACTCTGAGTCAGCTGATCAAAAATAAATTTCTGATTGTCTAATAAAACTGACAGAGGAGCACTGTTGCATTAAAGGTCTTGAATACGATCATTTATGTCTTCCATAACAGATGTAATAGCCTGAAATCTTCTAATCAAATCTGGGCTGGTATCAGGAGTAGAAGTAGATGTACTGGTCTGATTTACTGAAATTTTCATCAATTCAAACTAACTTCCAAAGTTCCACTTCAAATCTACAAAATCTATCATTGAAATAACTTTAGATCTGATCCTCCCAAACCCATTTAACATGTCTCTCTTGAAGGCATAAAAATATCTTCTAGAAACAGTATTCTCATTAAGTTTTTAGATCTTTTTCTTTGAAATTTCAAGATCCTTCCACATAGTGGCATTCTGTTCCTGAGACTTGTTAAATTTAATCACAATTTCTTTAACATAATAAGATAATAAATCATATTTCCCTTCATTTGCATTCAGTGTATGATAAACAAAATTAGGAAAAGGATAATCCACTAATATCTCCACATATTTTTCAGTTGAAAATGACTGATTGTCAAGTACTTCAGTCTGATCTCCAGAAACATGACCTGAATGTTCCACAGTTTTATTCACAACCACATCGGCAACTTTAGTTACCGATTTCTGTACAAATTTTTCTTTTTGAGCAGCTTTTTTCTGAATATTTTCTTCTTAATTATTCACCTACTATTTAATATTCTATTGTACTTGATCATTGATTAGAGGTAAAATAGAAAGCTCTGTATATTGACTATCCACTGGTATTTATTCTTCAATAATTAGTTTATCTAAATAAACTAAGCAGATTGCTTCTCCAAAAGCCAACACTTGATCTTGAACCTGTTAAACATCTCTATTTCTAGGTTTCACAACAATTCCCTCTTGAATTTGTTCTTCCTTAATTTCCCCAACTTCGGTATTGAATCTAAGACTTCTCTGAGATGGTTGAGAAATTACATCAGTATGTGATTCAGAAACTCCCTCCTTTCGAATAGCTCCTTTCTCCCCCTGAGAAAAATCTCCCGAGCTCTATTTTTCTTCTGCACTAATGGGTAAAATCTTTCATTTTACTATACTCCATAAAAATCCTAATTTTCATAGAGTTATAGTTTTTAAAACATTTCTATGATGGAATTTCATCCTAGAATATACTAATCTAATCATACCCTTTTTAAAAAAAATTCTATAGATTATCTTTCCATAAGGATAGAAATTCATCCTAGCATCTGATTGACAGCAGTAATGAAAATACCTAAACATATACTATTGAAAATTCTTCTTAATGTCACTTAGAAATAAAAACATGATGTAGATATCAAGGTACAAAATTTTCTCCATCTCTACCATCCTTGGCGCAATACTGGTTTGAATAAACTTAACCAAGATCTTATGATCTTCCTCAAGATCCTTAACAAACATTTTCTTAAAGTGAATTGAGTTAAATAGAAAAGGCATAATGTATTTGGAAGAGTGATTCTTGTCTCCAATCGATCAAATATTGAAGTGAAAAACTCTTTCATGAGGGTAGTTTAATATTTTCAAAACTTTAGTTGATGAAATCAAAAAATCCTTATCTTCAATACTTGCAAGCATCATATCCTCAAAATCACAAAAAATGAACTATACACTCTTATAAAAATAGTTCAGTTCTACCTTGTAATGAAATTATGAATTGATGTCATTGATAGAAGTATCCATCCCTTGAAATGTCAATTCCTATTTTAGGTGAGGAATTTTCTGATATAACCAATCAAAATCAACCACTTTTCCTTGAAGTATTTTTCTTAATGTAACACACTGTCGCTTTAGATCACTTGTGTCTCCTTCTTCGACTTTCTTAGTTTTTATGTTTTCAAAAATCTAAAAGTATGAGGTTTTCGTCTTCTAGGGTTTATAAGGAAAAATAAGGGTTTTAGGTTAGGAAAAATGGTTTTGGTAAACAAAGAGTTTTGGTAGACGAAGGGTTTCTAACATGTGACACATATCATCGTTTCCCATGTCATAGAGTAATTATTAATTTTTTTAATGATTATGCAGTGTAAATAAATTTAATATTAAATAAAATAACTAAAATATAGTAAGATAAAAATATGAAAAATAAATTATATTTACAGTAATAAACATAAGATAAGATAAAATAAAATAAAATAAAATAAAATAAAATAAAATAAAATAAAATAAAATAAAATAAAATAAAATAAAATAAAATAAAGTTTAATAAAAAAAATAAATTAAATTAAAGGAACTTATTTAAAAAATTAAATAAACCTAGATCCCCTTTAATAAAATGAAAACTTACAGTGGGAAGTGGTTTAGTGAAAATATCTGCTAATTGATATTTTGTATTAACAAATTCTTAAGATATATCCTTTTTAAGAACATAATATCTTAGAAAATGATGTCTAATATTAATATGCTTAGTTGTAGAATGATTTATTGAATTTTTGGAAATATTTATAGAACTTGTACTATCACATAAGATAGGTGTACTATTTAAATTAAGTCCAAAGTCCATTAGTGTGTTTTTCATCCACAACACTTGTGTACAACAACTGCCTGCAGATACATATTCTGCTTCAGCTATTGATAAGGCAACTAAGTGTTGATTATTACATGACCATGACACTAAAAATTTTCCTAAGAAGTGACAGGTTCTAGAAGTGTTTTTTCTAGCTAGTCTACAAGCTCCAAAATCTACATCTGAATATGATAATAAAATAAAATCAGAAGTTTTTTGATAAATAAGTAATTATAAAACTGTTCCTTTTAAGTATCTAAAAATCCTTTTGACATTAATAAGATGTGAATATTTAAGATTTGTTTGAAATATGGAACATAAACATACTAAAAACATAATATCAGGTCTTCCAGTAATAAGATATAATAAACTACCAATCAATCCTCTATAAAACTTATTGTCCGCTGGTTTTCCAGCTTCATCCAAATCAAGTTTTATATTAGTACACATGGGAGTTGAATATGTCTTTCTATTCTAAAGACCAAATTTTTTTAATAAATTAGTAATATATTTTCTTTGGTTTAATACATTTACATAATATTTTTGATAAATTTGAAGTCTTAAAAATAAATTTAATTCTCCCATAATGCTCATCTCAAATTCTTTTTGCACGAGTTCTGAAAAATCATTACAAAGTTTTTATTTGTTGATCAAAAAATAACATCATCAAAATAGATTTTAACTAATAATAAATTAGAACAAAATATGTTCTTAAAAAGGTTTGGATCTACCAAACAAATAGTAAAACCATTTTTTAAGAGAAAAGAACTTAATCTTTCATACCATGATCTGGGTGCTTGCTTAAGTCTTTAGAGAGATTTAGTAAGTTTAAAAATAAAATCTGGTTTTTGATAATGCTCAAAACTAGGAGGTTTATAAACATAAACATCCTCCATTAAATAAACATTTAAAAAGGAAGATTTGACATCCATATGATATAATTTAAAATTCATATAAGATTCATAAGATAAAAGGATTATAATAGATTCTAATCTAGCTACGAGGGAAAAGGTTTCACCATAATCTATACCTTCTTCCGGAATATAACCTTTAGCTACTAATCTAGCTTTATTTCTAGTTATAGTCCCTTGATCATATTGTTTATTTCTAAGGACCCATTTTGTTTTTATAATTGGATAATTTTATAGTCTTTCAACTAATTCCCAAACTTTATTTCTTTTAAACTGGTTCAAATCTTATTGAATTTCTATCATCCAACTTCCATCTTCTAAGGCTTCTTCAAAAGATTTAGGTTCATGTTGTGATAGAAAGGAAGAGAATTCAACTAGGTTTCCTGTATTTCTTCTTATCCTTATTCCTATGTATTGGTATCCTATAACAATTTCTAAAGGGTGATTCTTTCAGGTTCTATAATTTCTAGGTAGAACAGTTTTAGGTTCATTAGTATCATGTTCTTATAAACTAGACTGAATTTTATTTTGAAAATCAATTTTCAGGTTTTCATGTCTCATGATGTCAGAAGAGACAATAGATTCATCAGTTTGATCTTTATGTTTATTAAAAGGGCCAGTTTCACCAAAGTTCACATGAAATGTTTCTTCAATAATCCTTTAATTTTTAATAAATACACTATAAGATTTATAAGTGGTAGAATATCCAAAGAATATTGCTTCATTAGCTTTTGGATCTAACTTACCAAGATTATCCTTGGTGTTTTGGATATACACCTTGCATCAAAAAACATTAAAGTAATTTACCTTAGGTTTTTTGTTATGTTAAAGTTCATAAGGTTTATTTATGAAAATAGGCTGAATTAAAACTCTATTTATTATATAATAGTTTGTGCTTAAAACTTCTTTCTATATATAGGTTGGAAGACTGTATTCATTTAGCATAGTCCAAGCCATTTCTTGAATAGTTTTGTTTCTTCTTTCAACAATTCCATTTTATTGAAGTGTTATTAGTGTGTAGAAGGTGTGTTTAATACCCATGTATGAGAAAAATTAATTGAATTATTGATTCTCAGACTGTCCACCATGATCACTTCTTAATAGAATTATTTTAAAACCTTTTCTTTTCGAACACTTTTACAATAATTTTCAATAACAGTAAAAGATTCATTTTTCAATTTTAGAAAATTGACCCAGGTAAATCTAGAATAATTGTCAACTAAAAAATATAAATATAATTTTCCATAAAAACGGTCTACTCTAGATATTCCAAAAATCTCCATGTGGATAAGTTCTAGGGGCTTTGATATAGTAATTTTGTTAACAGATTTGAATGGAGATTTGTGTTTCTTTCCAATATGGAATGAATCACAAAATCTGTCACTACCAAACATGAGATTAGGTAAATCTAAAACTAATTTTTCTTATATAATTTATGTAAATCACAAATATTTCAATGAACATTTCTTCTATGCCAAACCCAAGATTAATTTATCTTAGCAGTTAAACAACTCACTTTACACAATGAATTTAAGTCCAAGATGTAGACATTATCTATTCTGGGTGCTCTAAATTTAATTAAATGATATTTAAATACAGAACATGAATTGTTAGAAAAATCAACAAAGTATCCATCATCACAGATTTGAGAGATACTCATCAGGTTACGCTTCAATCCTTGTACATATAGTACTTTATTGATTGAGACAGACTTTGGATATCCAACTACTCCAAGTCCAATTATCTTCCCTTTGGAATTGTCACCAAAGGAGACTAGACCTCCATTTCTATGACCTATTACATACAAAGACAATTAAAAAAAAATTATTTTGGTACCCATATCTTTTTGGGTGCAGTAGTGTTAGCTAAAAAGAATTTAAGAATCCAAATCTACATTATTTTTTCATGAATTATGCCACCTACTTTAGATAAACTTTTTGAAATAAAATAACTTTTAATTCCACTTATTTAAGGATTTTGAAAATAATTTTTTTTGTTGAATGTCATTCTATTCCAAAAAAATAACAAATAATAGATTTTGTATTGGGAATAATGTAATTATTATATAGCTTTTATTTTTCACCTTTATTACCTATAGCAAATATTTCCTTTTTAATCACATTATTACCAATAATTTCATTCAGTATATTTTATCCTTTTGTAATAATAAGAGAATTACTTTTATAAGTTTCTACTTCATCCTGTAGTATTTTAATCTTATTTTCATGGTCAGTACAATTTGTAGTAGATGAGATAAATTTCTCAACTAACTCTTGATACTGTTTAAGTAAAGTATCCCTTTCTCCAAAAATAGAATTACGAATATTATTTAAATATTTTTGTTTCTTTAACAGGGAATCATATCTTTCTTATATCATAGTACAATAGGTAGCCATTTTTTCAATTGAGTAACTATAATTAGAATTAGATAAATAATAGGGTCTTACCTTATCTTCTTCACCCATAAAGCACATATTATATTTTATATTCAATTATTACATCCCTAAATTATAGATTGATGAGCTTCTGGTGTCTTAAAAAGTAATCCAAGTTGCCTTCATAGCTCTTTTGACTTTGTTTTCATAGTCAAAATTTATCTGAATTTTCTTTTCTATCTTTCTCTTTTCACTTTTTAATTGAGTAAAGTTAGGTCTTATATGACCCAAATTATTGAATTCATAGAATATAACTTACCTTAACTCTTTCACATCATTTTTGAAGGGTTTTAGAAATCCTCTCTTCTTCCTATAAAACTTGATAAACTTTCTGGCTAATTGAGCCAGCTCAATTTCAGAATCAGATGAGTTTGAATTTATTTCTTCATTAACTTATTGTTTCATTTTTATGTTATAATTTTGAGATTTAACCTTTAAAACAATTTTATCCGTTTTCACTAATACTTTTTTTATATTTAACATCATCTTTCATTTTATATTCATACATCAATATAGTTACAATCAATTCTCTCATTGTCAGATTCTTGATATGTGCTAATTAGAAAATTACAGTTGAAATTTCATTCCACTGATTTTGTAGTACTCTTAGTACTTTCAATGCTTGATCAGCTTGTTTGATAGGTTCACCTAAGGCTTAATGTTATTTATAATTTCTATGATACTTCTATTCATTTGAGTGATTATTTCTCCATCATCCATTCTAAATGTATTGAATTTAAATTTTCTTGTTTCATACCTCATCTGTATTATATTGTCTGTACCTTCATAAGCAACTGCAATTATCTTCCACATTTCACAAGCTGTAGTGCATTGTGAGACACAGTTGAATTCATATGGTCTAAGACCACAGATGATAGAATTCATAGCTTTAGAATTCATTTCATACTCAACCTCTATAGAAATAGTCCATGATTCATGTTTTTCAAGAATTTTTTACAGAGTAACAATATTTGAGTATAATTTAAAACCAAGGTTTTTCAAATAGATTATCATATGTGATTTCCATCATCCTTAGTAATCACTATTGAAATATAGAGTGCGAACCAGTAAAATTATTTATTTGAGATTCTCCATTGATATTCACCTGAATATTTAACTCTGGTTTGTTAGAACCAAATAAAACCAAATCTGTAGAGCCCATCCTATGATACCAAATGTTATTTCAGAAATTATATGATGAAGACACAAGAGGGGGGTGAATTGTGTCCTTTTAACATTTTTAAAATTCTATCATTTCATATCAACTGTAGATAGAGATGGATGTGTTTCTGTATGAGAGTTTGTGAAGTGAAAAAACATAAAATAGATCACAATAATTTATAGTGGTTCAGGGAACAATGATCCCTTAGTCTACTTCACTAATTACCCTCTCTCCAGGCTTGGTGAATTTCACTAATAATGTCCTCTTATCATAAGACTGATTCACCACTGAGTGCTTGCAGTTGTAACCATTACACACAAGGATAAAAAAGAGCCTTCTGGTTGTTTTACAAGGAACCAAAATATCCACATCTTTGCATGAGAAGCTGACACTCCACCACGACTGAAAACTGAGTAGTCGATACTCAAAAAATAATCAATAGATATTGATTTGATAAGGCAATTTAAACTACATAGTTGCAGAAACATGAAACTAACATAAGGTGGATCTTCAACTTCAAAAGAATAGTAATCTTAAAAATATGTCTGAAGAGATATGGTTTCTTAATATATCATCGATAAAAATAACAATAACAAAAATAGAGAATCATGAATCTAGAATTGAACATGTATATCTCTAAAATGTAGTCCTTGATTTTGAGATGCTCAATCGCTGTAGCACTATAAATTAATTTTTACAAGAAAAATAGAAGAATAAAAAATTATCAACAACTGAGAGAGATAGATAGATCCAAATACATCCAACCTAGAAAGATATATATAATGATATATCTTGCAGCAAGATTTTATATCCACAAATGATGCCTAAAAAATCATGAGAATTCAAATTAAAAAAGTATAATTCAGAGTAGTCATAACTTCCCTTAAGAATAGAAGAGAAAATAACTACGGTAAATGGATATTTAAATAATTTAAGATAAGATTTGAATCAGTTGAAATAGAGATTTAAATCTCCCTGATATTCCAAAAATATAGTTATAGAAAACTCTGAAAATTCGCAAATTCAAATCTCTGATGTTGAAAAGTCAAACGTAAGGTTCCTTCAAAAAACGAAAAAACACCAAACATAGGGTTCAACTACATAGAGTTCATTATTCGAACGTAAGATTTACAATTTAAGGTTGATCACAATATTAAGGTTGATTATCCATACATTTTCTTCCTAAACATAGGGTTCCATACTTACGTAGGGTTCTTTAACCATACCTTTTCTCTTTGGAAAATGTAAGGTTTTATTCAAATATAATGTTCTTTTAGCATATTTTTCTTCCAAAGTATGGTTGATAAACCATAAATTATGATCCTTTATCATATAATTTAATATAAACATTGGGTATGATCCTTACGTTACGTTCTTCAACGTAGGGAATGAATAGTGATTCCAGAAAACGACAAACCGTGAACAATATTTCCAGAATACGCTTAATAGCATTCCAAACACTTTAACAAATATATATCCTGAATAAATACTTGAATATTATTCCAAAATAATAATTATAAATAATATAAACTTCCTAAAATAAACATAAAATAAGATATTTAGTAAAATAAACAAGGGTATTTGTAAGCATGAAAATCAATAATATTTATAGAGTATTGTTGAGACAATACATGCCAAAAAAGTTTGAGAAGAAAAAAAACTCTTAAAGTATTATAGAAGTTTTTATGAGTGTTTTGGAAAACTTATAAACCAAAATAAGTTGGTTATGGTGTGAGGAAAAGTGAGGAGAGGAGTGCCCATATTATAAGTGATAAGGGATGTCATTTTTATAAATACCCATTTTTTTAATAATTGGTAGTCACTGTTTATGAAAGAGGCTACATAATTGATAAATAATGGATAGGGAAATATATAAATTATATATAGGTATGGAAAACCCATTCCTACACATTTTAAGCATGTTTCTGTCTTTCCCCTTGGTTAATCTCTTTTTTTACCCCTTTTGATTTTTATCGAGGTAAATAGTTTTTACCAAAGTAATTTATCCTTTATGTCTAAAAAATTATCCTTTTTAAATAATTTATATTTTTTAATTCTAAACTTTAAATCTATTTAAAAATATTAAATTCCAAAAAATGATAAAAATAACTTTTAAAATAATAAATTTATAATGTATAAAACATTTTTTTTGAAAAATATAACTTATGTTATAAAATAAAAAATATGGGTATGTATATTAAAAAAATTTTAAAATTATAATCCACTTATAAAATTAATATATAGTCTTATAGAAAAGTTCCATGAATTTATAATGCATACTTATATACTAATAATGTCATAAAATTCATGTTATTAGTTAGAACAATATTTTTCACTATTCACCTAAATATCATTCTTTTTAGAAAAATACAAAATATTAATCTTAATATAATATCTTCATGATAAATCCAAAAACTTAGTCATATTATTTAAATTTAAATTCTAAAATTTATATATTTTTTAATTAAAAACCTAAAATATAGATAAAAACTATTTTTATAGGAATAAGACTTTTTCTATATTAACTATTCTTTTTTCCATTTAAATTTGAAATTAATAGAGCATTAACTTTTTATTATTATGATCAATATATATTGTTATTATTAAATTGGAACAAATTTATTTCCATGAAATAAAATTCCAATTTCTAGAAAATACATTTTTAAGGATAAAGTGAAGTGAGCAAAAATGGCATTTTGAAAAGTAAAAAAATCCATGATATATCTATACATATAAATATTTTATTACATATTGTTATAATCATAATTATTATTTATATAACCCCTTATAATATCTTTGTAAGACCTAAACATCAAATATGATCTTGTGGAAGTCAAGGGTGGCGATTCTTCTAGAATAGATCTCATGGAAATTTCCACATTTTGGAATTTCTATGACATATGATTTTTTTGAAACTATAATTATTTTAGTTCAGCATGGGATTATTTTAAATAAAAACCTAGTGAATATACTTCCTTACTTTTCTCATATAAATAAGAATTTTAAGGAGGAGTTCCACTACTCAATGGCATTTATTTTCTTCGTAGATTTTATAATATAGTTACTTCCTTTTATACCCTCTAATTTTAATGTTATATTATATCCATAAAATTTTATTTTAACATATCAAATTTTTGTTTCAGTTTGGGTTTATGTGTGGAACATTCTTTTAAAATATTTATTTAAGGAAAATATATAGTGAAATATTAGGCCGTTACATTCTACCCCCATAAATAAATTGCATCCTCAAAATTTTAATTATTAATCACCAATGAAAGTTGGTTAGGGTAATCTTAACATATCCATTATTCGAGATATAACCTATAATATGAAATCTACTATACTCTCTTTGACTATATAAAGTTACTTATATTTCTTTAAACAACAATAATCATTCATAAAGTCATCTACCCAAGTATGTATATATCTTAATCATATATTCTACCAAAAATACTTCTCCTAAAACCATTTGAATCTCCAAGACATTAAACCACAATAAAATCTAATATTTCTCCAAAAAATTATCTCTATCTTTAACCCTCAAATGTATTAATCACTAGTTCATAAATTCACAAATTAGTTGATATATATCATAACAAAAAAATGATATATATTTCACCAAATATATATTGGATATCATTTTTATCCAATCAATACTCAATTCTATGGATATCAATATTATCTAACTGAATTGTCTCAAAATAAATCAACCCTTTATTACCTAAATATCAAGATAATTTAAAAGTTAATGTATTTCCATCCATCAATCAGGTGTTCTCCAATAATTATCCAAAATAATATAACCATTTTTATTAAAAAAAATTTAGGTTATTAATACCATTTAATATATGTTTCCAAACATTTAAAGTAGAAATGATAAAGAATAATCCTAATATATTTCACATAATCCTCATAATTTTTAGAATATTCTAGAATATCAACATTAAATATCACTCACTAATGAAAAAAGACTTGAGTTTCATGATTTAATATATATTAAAACATTAACCTCACTAACTTAGGTAAGATAAGAAAACTCACCCTTTTCCATAATGACAATAATGTACTAAACATTCAACTATTTAACCGTGATCCCTTATTAAATTATGATAGGTAATGATTTCTAGATATATAATTTATCAACTTCATTTTTTTGATTCCTATTTTAACCAAATAATAAAACTAAAATGGGTATGATAACATAAAAAATATGAATTTGAAAACATCCATATGAAGATATATTCCCCTATGAAACCTTCATTTTTTTACATTTGATACTTTTTATTCGTCCTATAACTATCTTTGTTAAATCCTTGGTTATCCATGGTCATTTTCTTATTAGGTTATACAACATAATTAGTTAAAATCATACTCAAAACCTTTATAATGGTTCATTAGATATAATATTAATAAAAAATTACATATCCTCCGAGAGTTTCAAGAAAGGTGTTCAGTTATACCTCTTTTCCATGATCCAGGTGATGATTGAGTTAATATCCAACACACACTTTTCAGGTTTATTCCCTGCTTGTATATCTATTCTAGATCCTAAATCCACTTTTAGTATCTAGACACGAATATTTTTTCTAGAAAAACCAGACAATATATACTTTATCAAAATTTATAGATGTTATTATATACAAAGACTTATCCCTAGGGGTTTCACTAAAGTTCTCTTATCCTAGACTCAAAAATATTCAATATTAACTCAACTGAGCTAAAGGGTTATTTATACCTTTTAAATTTTGATCTAACGTAACTTATCAAATGTTGATGAAATTTATAACTCCCAAATTATCCTAAACTGATAATATCATAATATTTAAAGTTATTTAATCCTCAATATGATACCAACTATAACACCCCAGATCCACACTCCTGAATTTGGTTCCATAAACACATATATACCAAATTCAATACCAACTGTAGATTCCTTGACCTAACTATCCCATAATTACACAAATTAAAGAAAATATTTCATTACATACATTTCTAATACCTTTTAGGTTTATATCATTAAATAATTAGGAAAAAATATAAACTAACAAAACCCATGTCATTCTTGAATAATGGATATTTTTCCACTATATAATAAATTACTTAATCCGTAATAAATCTTCATCATCTACAAAAAATTATCCACACATCTATCCTATAAGAAAAAATATGTGTAATACTTTTATTCATAACCCAGGGATAAAAAAATTGTTGTTCACATACTGATGAAATAATTTTATATCCATGGAAATAAATGTAAACATGGATAATAATAATTACTGATCACATATTGATAGAATTAAAATTTGTTGAAATCAAAAAATTACTGTCAAATCCTTATGCTAAATATAGTGCAGATATGTGGAGAGGTATATAAAAAAAATACAAGATGTTTTATCTCATGATACCCTAAATGCATCAAGGGAAAATATAATGTCACACCCCACCACTCACTTGATTAATTCTAATGCATTAAATATATAAAAAGAATAAATAATAATACATATTCAACTTTTACAATAAGCATCCATATGGAGTTAAAAATAATAAGAATGTAAATAAATAGTGAACTAGTGTTATCATTCACTAATCATTAATAATGTTAATATATCTCCATCCAATAAATAAACTATCTTTCTAGGTGAACATCCTCCAATATGAATTTTTTAAAATGAGATGTTCACACCATATAGAGTAATGAGTATATGATTAATTAAATACTAGAATAAAATTATAATAAGAAATCAATAAAAATAAGGTGGATGGATACAAAAGAACATATCGTCCAACATTATTGGAAATAGAGAAGGATTTTTAGATCAATGAAAAACACCCTCACAAAAAAATTCTTTGAGTGGTATAAGAAAATTAATCAAGAATCAAATTGTTTGATACTATGAGTTCAATCCCACAAATGATAAATATATATATTTTAGGATAAATCAAGAATCATAAACCCCATTGGGGTAAATTATTTTCAAAATGAAAAATGAAATATAAGTGAAAACTTAAAATATCCTTTATAATTTTTTTAACATTGGCATAAAATACAAATTTACATGTTCCTTTAAAAGATAACCTTTGAAAAGGTGATATCAACGATTTTTAAAAATATTAATTTCATAAATAATCTCAAATAATTTTTATTTTAAAATTCATATAATTTATCATGTATAAATCATAAGAGGAAGACAAAACATATAAAAGTGAAAGGAAAAACCATTTTTATTATTTTTAAAATACCTTTGTTTAAAATTGACAATATAAAAAGAGTAAAAAATGCTAATTTGTATCAAAATATAATTCTTCTTCATATATTTATAGAAATTACCATATAATAAAATATTAGTGTGATATCTACTAATCATGGAAGGAATAAGTACATGATGAAATAATATAGCCCAAAGAAATGAGACCCGGGTTATCAATATCTCTTACAGGTAACATACATCTTGAGGTAATAAATATTTAAATAAGGGGTTTTATATGGTAGAAATGTAAATAAATAACATAACACATGATATAATCAAAGGAAAATTTACCCAGATTTTATGAAATAATAATAAAAGAAATTATCATAACTCAATGAATGAAAAGTGAGTTACTAAAAAGTATTGCAATTGAGGTAACAAATGAGTCAAAATTAATTCTATGAAAAGGAACTAATTTGGATAAGTATTTTATGTGAATAAAAAATATAAGATAAATATACATATATACTTAGTGAATAATACATTAAAAGGAAAACATGGGTCATAACTGAACCTATCTCATGGAATTAAAGTTTGAGACAAAGGACCCTTGCAACTTCAGTAACATATTAATCGAAACCCATTGAAAGAGAGGGATTTTAATTGAACCTAAAATAAAAATATTAAAATATATTTCATGATATGATATAAAAAATAGGTAGTATATACACCATATAAATTAAATTATGTGAATAATACCAAACATGTCTCAAATAGTGGAATTTGAGATAAAAACCCTTACTTCCATTTTGATTTGTTTTTCACTTGCACCAAACACCTTGAGTGATTAAATTTAGTTAATTAAATAAACACCCAATAAAATTGTTCATGACTATAAAAATTTATTATCCTCATTTATAATCATTATATACTTATAAATATTAGTTTTTTACCCATTTCCAACACCAGGTGTAAGTAATCTATATCTCTTTCAACTAGTTTCATAAACGACATGTTGTTATTTATTCATTTCAATAATTACATAACTATTAGATAATATAAGGTAATATAATATATATTAAATGATATTTATAAATGTATAATTTCATTCCATTTTTTTGGTTACAAACCATGAATAAGAAAGTGACGATGATCTTGTTTTGGTTATTCTTAATGGACGAAGGGTGATTTCTTAATTAATGAGTTAAAAAGTAATATAACATTACCAAAAAAAAAAAAAATCATTATAAATATATTTATATCAAAATATACATATAATTAAGTTCTCATAATCTTCTATGATATAAATTCATAAAATTGTTCAAGTAGGTTATTAAACCGACCTAAGCAAGAACATTATATAATTAATGGGTGATTATGAGGTGATTTAGTGGTAATATCATTATAAAAAAATAATAATGGAATTATTTAGTGTTTAGTATCATGATATATCATAATTTAAAATAATTTAAAAAAAATTATAAAATTTTTGAAGTTATTACATAATTAGAATAATTAATGTTTTTCTCCTAGAACCCTCTTTTGGATGGTTTAATTTTCAACAAACGTTTCTTGGTTAGATTCTTAATAGGTTGTACAATTTTTATTAAAAAACGTTAATAATTTCATAAACATAATATATTTATTTTAAAACCATTCTTATTACTATGCAAGTAAGTTCATTATGAAAACAAAAACAAAAAACAATCGTTCCCTGATAGTGGTAACCCACATGTACACATGAATGATGATTACATTTTACATAGAATTTGGATAATGATTAATATAGTTTATCATTTCATAATATAAAATATTTAATAAATATTATGATTTAAATTACCTATTAGGACCATCCTTATAAGGTGGTTAAGGAAAATGGAATATTTTCATTGTGGAGGCGGTAGTCCACACAACACATGAACGATGGTTTAATTATTCTTAATAGAAAAGGGAAAAGAGTATAATGATTATACCAAAATTATAAAAAAATAAAAAAATACTAATGATACAAATGTTATAATTTTAACATGGTGTAATGGAATTTTTATAAGAAGAAGTGAACCTAAATAATTTGAAATGAGAAAGGATTAGTTGTAAATTTACACCTCACTTCTTTTATTATCTCATTTACAAAGGGGGTTAAGCCTTTGAGGTATGGTATTTTGAGAATACGAAATATTCCCTAAGGTTTCTAGGAGCGGTTAGGAGAGGTTTGAGTATATTTTTAGATGAAATAAATGTATTTTGGTGTGAGGGGAAGTGGGGAGAGGAGTTCCTCATTTATAAGTGAAAAGCGATGACATTTTTTGTAAATACCCAAACCTTTTCAATAATGGGAAGTAAATATTAAGGGAAAAGGAACCAAAATTGATAAATAATGGAAAAAGTAAGTGATAAGGATGATATAGACCTCAAAAATCTATTCCCACTTATGTTTTAAACATGTTTTGTTCTTTCTCCTTAGTTAAACCGTTTTTATTTTTACCCTGGTAACTAGTTTTTACCAAAGTAATTTATGCTTTATGAATAAAAAAATGTCAATTTTTACATAATTTGGACCAAATAATTATAAATTTTAAATATATTTAATAATATTAATGTTATAAAACTGAAAAAATTAATTTTAAATAATTAATGTATAATGTATTAAAAACAATTTTTTAGAAAATATAACTTATGTTATAAAATGTTAAATATGGGTTTTTAAATCAAAACAAATATTTTTAAAGCTATAAATTCACTTATAAAATACATATACATGTTTAGTGGATAATTTAACCACTTTATGTTCCTATAATTATAGATTTTTATTTTTTTATTTCCTTTAAATGCATTAATTATTTAAATTTTATATTTATTAAATTATGTTTAACTTTGATCATATAATAATATTTAGTTACTTAAAATATTTTTAGATTTCATGTTTTGATTGTTCAAAACATGTTCTAAAAATTTTATGAAGTGTTCCTAGGATAAATATGACACTTAAGATATTAAAATATCATCCATACATGTTTTTTACTATTCCCACATAGCCAATTCACATATCCATTTGTCCCACATATCTAATTCACGTTTCCAAATCTTCTTTGTAGCCAATTTACAGTTCACCACATAGCTTATTTTACAAATTTGGTCAACTAATGTATTTTTACCCTATCTTAGGATATATGAATCCACATTGAGTGACTCATATTGTGTTAGAATATAAGAAAATTATATACATTTCACTAGAAGACATCAATTTATGAATAGATATATATAATGTATTAAGTTATGTTAGTAGTCACTGAATTTTTTAACTTTAAATTATATTGTTTTTCAGAACTATTTTGATATGGTTTTTAGTCATAAATTGAGATATAGAGGTCCAATCAAGTTAATTCTTAATTATTTTTAAATATAATAAAATTTTATAAATATAAGTAAACTGGACTAACTTCGGATTTTTCATCTTACAAGGTCATTTTTTGGGTCTAAAATTTCACAAGTTAATATATTTCAGATTTTAGAAATTTGAATACATGAATCACTTATGTGAATGAATTACGTAGATTTTAATTCATCTATTCACTTAAATGAAATACCTATAAATATTTGACTATGTAAAATTTTATTACATGGTGAGTTTTAGCTACATAGAGAAAAATGATTTTGTGAAAAAACCTTACATGAATTTGCCTAAATTGTTCATTGAAATTCTACAGGTTATTCAAAAATCTATAAATTTACTCTTTTATAATTTTTTTTTCATATTTTAATTTTTTACATGTTCATTTTAGATATATAAATTGTTATAAAAAAATTTAAATTAATATTAATTACATAAAACTTATGTGAAGTGTTTTAATATTGTTTTAAACATATTTTTGTGAAGATAAAAGGGTGTTCTATTTTTACACATTAAACTTACATCTTCAAACCCAAAAAAATATTCTATATTATTTTATGTTGTTATAGTTTATTTTATTGTTTATAAATTAATATTATTCAATATTAAACTAATTCAAACTTCTTTTCATATTTTTAATACAATTTATGTTTTTAAATTCTCCACATGTTTAATTCTTATTTTAAATGGAATGATTTTGAATTTTTTATTTCAGATTAAAATTCAGATTTTCTTAGAATATTTCATTGACCTATTGTAACGAACCAAAATTTTGAATAAATCTTGTTTCCTAATTTTGTGTGTTATTTAATTTTATACTCAAAAAAACTGTTTCATTTGATAACATGTGTATAATTAAAATGAGACCATTGGGTTTCGACTGTTATATGACCGTTGGTCACTATGACCGCTGGAAACTAAATGTTTCGATTATTGTCCCTAAATACAAGTGATCTTGGTTAATTAATATAGAAAGAAGATTCTATGGCCTCATCTAGTAGTCTCGGGCCAATTGAAGCCCATATAACGGAACTTGGTAAGGAGGTAGCACCACTGGGCTTTGCTCTGGACCAAACCCAAGCCGAACTTCATCGTGTGAAGCTATAACGAAATCACCTTTGCGAGAAGTTTAAACTGATAGAAATTAATACTCATGAAATGTTGGCCGAGCCGCCCTCAGATTCTATCACCTTACCTTACCTTACACTTAGGTCCTATGCTGGGGTTATAAGGGGCTATGTAAGGAGACCTTAACTACTTTGTGCAATCCTTTGAGATAAATAAAATTGTGTTTTCTTCTTATGGTGAAGTTTGTGAGTTTTCAAATGTCCGGATAAATATTGTATGCATATTTTTGATGAATTCTAGAAAATGGATATTTTGAAATATTTTTTTAAACATTAAATAAGTAATGATGTGATTTTCAAAAAATGGTCTTCTGCAAATGTGTTCAGAAATAAATTTAGAGTCCACTAAGATCAACTTAATTTTTGATGAATAGTAAATTATGAATAGTGATTTTATGCTTAGGATTAGTAATGTGACCAAATGGATTAGTAATATCACTTAAATAAAGTATTAGTATAATCAAGGTACCTTGATTAAGTAATGTGATTCAATAAAATAGGTAAATAACTATTTTAGAAATTATTAGTCAATTATTAGTTTTTTTTCGGGTGAATAGTGTTTTTTAATTGAAAATTAAATTAAAAATATTTAGAAAATTGTTTTTATAAAATGGATTTCATTTTTGAAATCAGAGCATCGAAATTTGGTTAAGGGGAAATTTTGGGATTTTTCTGAGAAAGTTGAATGATGTGTCCTAAGTGGCCAATACCATGGGTAAATACCAAGGGCAAGCCCATGGTTTTGCCAATACCACCAATGAGGTGTCCCTTGGCCATTAATGCCTTCTCCCCTCACTTTACCTATAATTACCCACCCTTTACTCCTTTAGTTTTCACTCCCAACTCTCCCCCAATTAAGCTCTAGTCTCATTACCTCCCATGGAGTCCTCCTAAGGTGCCCCCAAGCCCTCAAGGTCCCAACCTTTGAGTTTTAAGAGTTATATTTTAATGTAAGAGATCCTACCTCTCTCTTTCTTTCCAAGTACTCTCTTTTATGTCATTTCTTTTATGCTCAATGTTCTTATGTTGGGGATGTTATTTTATATTCATACTACTTCCCTTTTCGTGTTCATATGATGAGAGACCCCCTCTTGCTCTCATCAATTCGTTTTAAGAATGTTTAAGTGGCACCGTTAGGCTGCCGAATTTTTAAGGGATTCTTTCACCCTTCTCATTTTCAAGTTCTATTTTCTTGTCAAGTCTTTAAAGTTAATTTTTATTATTTTGGGGTATGATATATATATCTATCATATTGATCTTTTATGTTCGTATTATGAGAGACCCTATTTGATCTCATCAATTCATTTTTTTGAAGTTTAAGTGACACCGTTAGGCTGCCGAATTTTCATAAGAGAAATCTTATTTTTTTTCTTCCTTTCATGTTCTTCATTTCATATGGTATATATTTAAAATTTCATTACCATGTTCTTAAATCCTTTATATTATGTCCCAATACTGTTTTATGGATCATTTGTGAGTGGGTGACCCATGTCCCCTGTCTTTTCAATGTTTTCTAAAACCCTACAACACAGCCGTTATGATGCCGAATTTTCATCTCAAAATGTCTCTCTCTTTTTCTCAAATTCTTTTGTTTTATTAAGTGAATACTCGAATATATTTATTCTAAAAGGGTATTCACATATATACCAAAATGTTCTATTTTAAACTCTTGGATTTACATACATGAGACCCACTTTCCTTTTTCGTGGGTTTAAGGTGACATAAAGATCATGTCTTTAAAGTAGTTTTTAAAACGTTCTGATTATAAAAGGAAACCCATTTCTTTTATGCTATATGCATTATTTATGAAATTTTTGATGATGATATATGTGGCTCAGATGATAATAAAGGAAAATTTAAGGGTGCACCCTGATAGCGCTCTAATGCCTTGGGTAAAGACTTAATCTCTTGAGATGACCATTTTTAACGACGCCTTGGTGAATAACCTAGGTAATTTTTAATGACACCTTGGGGATGGACCTTAGTGAAATGAAAATTATTTTATATGTTAAATGTTTTAGAAACATATTCATGTAATGAAACACGTTATTTTTATTATGATATGCCTCATGATCTCTTTCTCATTCCTTAAAGTTATTTTTCATGACTTTTGATGAGTCTCAAGTTCTCATATAAAATGTTTCCCTTGTTTACTTTACTGGGACTTCTGCTCACCCGTTCCTTTGATGTATGATCCCAGGTTATGAGATGCTGTAATTAACTTAAGATGAACAAATGAATAAGCCTTTCAAGTGTTTATGAAGAATGTTTTTTTCTCATTTAATAATTTACTGGTTTCCAAGACACTAAACCTTAAAGATACTAGGTTTTTTATAATCTAATGAAAATTTAATTGATAAAAAGGTGGGATGCTATAGTTGGTATGAAAGGATGGTTTAGTAATTTGTGGAAATTAGGATATTAAAACTTTAGGAAGAACCCTATAGAAAAGTTTAAATATAGGAAATCTTCCTGGTATTTTGGTGAGTATTGTGTAAGTGGTTTATCAAGAAAATACATCCCTATCTGGATACGATCCGGTAGAGGTGGCTCAGGAATAGATGTACATAGGGGTAAAACCTTAAAACACCGCTTTGAGCTAGACTTGAACGGGAACTGGTACATGAAAACGGGCCTTGGTGCACTTTTGGTTACGACACTCCTGGGGGATTCGCTTTGGTAAATTCATAAGCTTAGTATGAACCATTATTAAAGGAATAAAGATAAAATGAAATAAAGATTCACATAAGAATATATGATCATGGATAACCTATATTGGAACCTAGGGGATCACAAGTTAGGATATACTTTTCTTCTACAAGTTTATCATTCTATGCTAAAGTTTCCTTTTTACGATTATTGGCTAAGTATTTAAGCCCCCTAATATACTTTCTTTTCTTAGTTAATGGCGAGAAATGGAAGAACATGCCCCAACAACCAATGTGATAGGAAATGTGATGATTGACCTATTAATGTGATAGAGATGATGAAATATCAAGTTGAACATATTGTGATTATGCCTAATCGTCTATCAAAAATCACAATTAATAATTGGTACCTAGTTGAATGCCCAAATTCATCAAGAAAGAAGAAGATGAAGTCTCAAGGAGGTTCATTTGATAAAGTTGATAAGTGAAAGAAGACCCAATTTACTTGGTGCAAAAAGTGTGGAAAGAGGAACCAAGGAGAATGTCACAAAGGAACCGAGAGATGTTTTAAGTGTGGGGTGATAGGGCATAAAGTATCCCATTGCTTTAAAAAAATGGATAATGTGATGAATAGAGATAAGGTTCGATCTAATGTACCTTATACTTTTTCAATGTCGTAAATGTGGTGAAGTTGGACATTATCCAAGGCAATTCTCTCTTATAAGGTATGAGAAGCATGATGAGCTTCAAAAATCTTCAAGGATAAGGGAACAATGCAAGTCCTATGCTGAGATGGATCATGATGACTAAAGTACATGTAACTTCTTCGCAATAATTGTCTATGTCATGTTGCATTTTAGTTCGTGCTCTATGAGCATATCTTTTATGTTTTCTAAGATAATCGAGTAACTACCTAAGATGATTTTATATCATTAAGGAAAACATATATTGTTATGTACCACATGTTGATTTTGTGAAGCTGCTCTTCTTGAGAAAAAAAGATGATTAGGGGATTAAATGATGATTATTATTTTGGAAGATGTTCTCTATTTTGGGAAACCTATACGATCAAGGAAAATAGATTACTCTGGTATTTTCTTTGAGAAGTAAAGGTTTACTTATATTTTGAAGAATCTATGAATTTAAGGTGAACTTATAGTAATTTAGGTTACTTATGGAAATGATTAACCTATCTTGGGGAAAATGTGATAAGGTTAGTTACATTTGTTGTAAGACGTTAAGAGTGGTTGATGTTGTTTAGAGATGAATGATAAAGTTTATCTTGGAAGACTATGTTATCAAATCCTTCTTGTATTTGGGTTTCAATCTTATTTTGGTTAATTTTGAGGAATTTGAGGAAAATTATTTATGGAATGGTCTATGATGAACTTTGGGTAGTACTATGGAATTTTGTAGATTTAATGAAGTTTCTCTTCCTATGGGATTCTTTCTTTTTGAAGAGTTATTTTATCATAACCCTTCTATTTTTGGGATAATGTTTAAAGATAGAAGAAATAGATAGTTAATCTTTTGTGGATTATGTGATTCTCTAGAAGATGATTCTTGTGCTTTGATGAGACCAAGTAGTTTTGAGTGCTCATCGTTTGGAGAAAAGATTAGTTTTGGTAGAAACTTATTAAAGGATGAAACTCTACTTAAAGGTAGGTATATTTTTTTATTCTATGTAGTAAATTAATTCCTCAAAATTATGAAAAGGAACATAAAACAAAAACGTTGTTGGTTTAAGTTTCCTATTGGGTAATCAAATACCGTTTAAACACATTATAAGTTTGTGATTTTCTTATGGTTAACTTTCTCCTAATCATGTTTTCTATCACTCTCCCTCAGAACTTGACCCTTTGTTTTCTCTTCCATGACCATGTTTTCCTATATGGAATCCTAGTGTGGGTTAACTCGGGTGACCATTGTACTTCCCTTTCTTTCTTTTAAAGTAATAGTTTTACTGACTCCTTTTCTGATGTGGTACTTTCAATGAAATTTCCAAACCCAATTTTAAAAATTGAGAGGACGGAATTTCTTAAGGGGGGAAGAATGTAACAACCCGAAATTTTGAATAAATCTTGTTTCCTAATTTTGTGTGTTGTTTTATTTTATACTCAACAAAAATGTTTCATTTGATAACATGAGTATAAATAAAATCATGCCCTTGGGTTTCGACTGTTATATGACCGTTGGTCAATATGACCACTGGAAACTAAAGGTTTCGATTATTTTCTCTAAATACAAGTGATCTTGGTTAATTAATATAGAAAGAAGATTCTATGGCCTCATCCAGTAGTCTCAGGCCAATCGAATCCCATCTAACGGAACATGGGAAGGAGGTAGCACCATTGGGCTTTGCTTTAGACCAAACCCAAGCCGAACTTCATCGTGTGAAGCTAGAACGGAATCACCTTCGTGAGAAGTTTAAACTGATAGAAATTACTACTCGTGCGATGTTGGCCGAGCCGACCTCAGATTCTCTCACCTTAGCTCACCTTACACTTAGGTCCTATGCTGGGGTTATAAGGGGCTATGTAAGGAGACCATAACTACTTTGTATAATCCTTTGAGATAAATAAAATTGTGTTTTCTTCCAATGGTGAAGTTTGTGAGTTTTCAAATGTCCAGATAAATATAGTATGCATATTTTTGATGAATTCTAGAAAAAGGATATTTTAAAATATTTTTGTAAACCTTAAATAAGTAATGATGTGTAATGATTTACAAAAAATGGTCTTCTGCAAATGTGTTCAGTAAATAATTTAGAGTCTACTAAGATCAACGTAATTTTTGTTGAATAGTAAATTATGAATAGTTATTTTATGTTTAGTATTAGTAATGTGACCAAATGGATTATTAATCTCACTTAAAGAAAGTATTAATATAATCTAGGCACCTTGATTAAGTAATGTGATTCAATAAAATAGGTAAATAACTGTTTCAGAAATTATTAGTCAATTATTAGTTTTTTTTGAGTGAATTGTATTTTTTAATTGAAAATTAAACTAAACATATTTATAAAATTATTTTTATAAAATTGATTTCATTTTTGAAATTAGAGCATTGATATTTGGTTAAGGTGAAATTTTGGGATTTTTCTGAGAAAGTTGAATTTTCGATGAATAGTGAAAATACAGTTTTTAAGTTACAGGTGTTTAATGACATCATTAAATGATGTATTAAGTATGTAATAAATATGGCCGACTTACTAATAGTAAGATAAGGTATGAGGTGTCTAAGTGGCCAATACCATGGGAAAATACCAAGGTCAAGCCCATGGTTTTTCCAATACCAGCAATGAGGCGTCCCTTGGCCATTAATGCCTTGTCTTCTCACTTTCCCTATAAATACCCAACCTTTCCTCCTTTATTTTTCCCTCCAAACTCTCCCACAAAGAATATATGGTCTCATTAACTCTCAATTTTTCGTCCCAAGGTGGCCCCAAGCCCTCAAGGTCCCAACCTTTGAGTTTTAAGAGTTATGTTTTAAGGTAAGGGATCCTACCTCTCTCTTTCTTTCCAAGTACTCTCTTTTATGTAATTTCTTTTATGATCAATGTGATTATGTTTGGGATGTTATTTTGTATTCATAATACTTTACTTTTCATGTTCATATGATGAGATACCCCCTGTTGCTCTCATCAATTCGTTTTAAGAATGTTTAAGTGGCGCCGTTAGGCTGCCGAATTTTTAAGGGATTCTTTCACCCTTCTCATTTGCAAGTTCTATTTTCTTGTCAAGTCTTTGAGGTTCATTTTTATTATTTTGGGGTATGATCTATATATCTATCATACTTATATTTTATGTTCATATTATTAGATACCCTATTTGATCTCGTCAATTCACTTTTTTTAAGTTTATCTAACGCCGTTAGGCTGTCGAATTTTCATAAGAAAGATCTTATTTTTATCTTCCTTTCATGTTCTTCATTTCATATGGTATATCTTTCAAATTTAATTACCATGTTCTTAAATCCTTTATATTATGTCCCCCTACAGTTTTATGGATCATTTATGAGTGGGTGACCCATGTCCCCTCTCTTTTCAATGTTTTCTAAAACCCTACAACATAGCCGTTATGCTGCCGGATTTCCATCTCAAAATGTCTCTCTCTTTTTCTCAAATTATTATATTTTATTAAGTGAATACTCAAATATCTTTATTCTAAAGGTGTATTAACATATATACCAAAATTTTCTATTTTAAATTCTGGGATTTACATACATGAGACCCGCTTTCCTTTTCCGTGGGTTTAAAGTGACATAAAGATCATGTCTTTAAAGCAGTTTTTTAAAACGTTATGATTATGAAAGGAAACCCATTTCTTTTATGCTATATGGGTTATTTATGAAATTTTTGATGATGATATATGTGGCTCACATGATAAGAAAGGAAAATTTAAGGGTGCGCCCTTATTTCACTCCAATGCATTGGGTAAATACTTAATATCTAGAGATGACCATTTTTAATGAAGCCTTGGTGAATAACCTTAGTAATTTTTAATGACACCTTGGGTATGGACCTTGGTGAAACGGAAATTATTGTCTATGTTAATTTTTTTAGCCATATCTTCATGTTATGAAACACGTTATTTTTATTATGATATGCCTCATGATCTCTTTCTCATTCTTTAAAGTTATGTTTCATGACTTTTGATGTGTCTCAAGTTCTCATGTAATATGTTTCCCTTGTTTCCCTTACTGGGCCTTCTGGTCACCATTTCCTTTGATGTATGCTCCCAAGTTATGAGATTTTGTAATGAAATTATGATGAAAAAATGAAGAAGCCTTTGAAGTGTTTAAGAAGAATTTTTTTTGTCTCATGTAATAAGTTCCTGGTTTCCATGACACTAAACCTTAAAGATCCTAGGTTTTGTATAATGTAATGAAAGTTTATGTGATAAAAAGGAGGGATGATATACCTATTATCATGAATATATTTTAAATATATTCATATAATTATTTAATTTTTATGAATGTGTCTTAATTATTTGAAATTTATGTTGTGAGTTGAGAGATATTTGCGAAACAATAATTTCACTATTTATCTCTCATTAAAATAATGAAGTATTATTATTTTTGGATTTTGAATTATCTATAAAATCTTAGATATATTAAGCTTATTTATTAGAAAAATGGAAGTGAGATTTTATACTATGTGGTTGAAAAAGTGACTTACTACTCAGAAGATACTTATTTTATGAGAGATTTTATATTTTCTAGCGATATAGTGTGATGAGTGTGGTGGTTATGATACTATGATGTGATATAAATTCTACATGTATTAAAAATTTATCCACATTAATTGATGATATATTAATGGATGAAAAAATTACCATGGATTATTATATTATCTTGACAAGACAATCACTCAGATCATATAATCAAGAACTAACACCTTTGTTTTATTCTTCTAATATCTATTTAAATTATAGTTGCTTGAGTCTGTAACACTTATTGCTATCTATCACATGATTTTAATTTATCTTTATGATATTTCATTCAAAATAATTCTCTATATTTGGTTTGTGACTCCATGATTATAAAGTTAGGACCATTTGGGTTTGAACTTCTGGTATCTAAATATAGGGTAGTAATTGGGTTATGACTCCCATACAAAAGTCAGGTATCTTTTGGTTATAATTACAATAGAAAAAGTAGGTTGTAATTGGGTTATTATTACCTTTAAAAAATTATATTAGTGTAAAAACATATCTATCATCGATTAGAGAGGTATAAGAGTATAATAGGTACACTTTTGAACAAAATACTATAAAAAACACCATCACATTCTTTCATTTATTTTCTATTACAAATTAAATCTATTAATTAACTTTGATAATTAATTTAGATAATTAATCCATTTCTTTAATAGTTGTAACCTATCCTATTCACTCCAATATATACCATATATCATAGTTATATCTATCCTAACAATTGTTATCAAAGTTTTACCCTTTTAGGAATTTTCAGTTTAGATCTATTATCTATTTACTGATACCAATAATTGGTATCAAATGTTGTTCCTTTTAGAATTTATCCAATCCTTATATAGAGTCTATTTTTTATATTGTGATAAATTTTTCATAGACCTCACAATATAAGTAAGAGATCTATAATATGGAATGAATGAATGAAAATGATGTTTAGATTTCCTAGAGACCACCTCACTTTGATGGAAATGATTATGGTTACTTGAAATCTAGAATGGAGGTGTATTCCGAATAGCTAAGTATAGAAAAATGTTCAATACTATAAAAACCTTACAATATACTAAAATATGACCTGAATAATCTTATAGGAAATGATTCTGTTAGATTTTTTTTGGATTACTATAACAACTCAAAATTTTCCATATATTGTTTTGGAATATTGTATGTATTATTTTCTAAGCTAGACATGGAGACGATGTGATATTTCAAGGCCCAATGGGCCCAAAATTAATTTTTGAAATTTATTAAATATATTAAATATACAAATGTGTAGTTTTCCAAAAAATTGGAATGAATTATTAATAGAGGCTCAGATCAGAGATCTGAGGCCCCCATCAAGTTCAGAGCATGGGTTTTACCCTAGGCATGACATAACCTTGGAGCTTGTCAGATGTTCAGGTTAGGTGTAGTTGGGGGAAAATGTCTAAAATAAATTAATTGAATAAATATATTTATTTATTTCATTTCCATGACCTGGTATAATGTATATATATAAGTTTCTATAGACCAATCCTAGGGTTATCCATATAACCTTGGTGATTTTTGAGAGAGCTTTGGAGGAGATTTTGTTTGTGATAAATGATTGAATCATGGATCATTAATTGGTGTGCAACGAAACTGGAGCATATTTCCAATAAAAAAACATAGAATATTTCATTTCTAGAAATTGATCCAAATCTTTGTAGGATGTTGTTTTATTTGGATTCTTTCCCATTTTTTATTTCTATGATTAGTTTAAATCAATTGATGAAAATAATGATTCATGGATTGATCATATTATGGGTAAGATATTATAGATTAGGATTGTTGGGAGGATTTTTTATTTTTTACGGTTCTTCATTTTTAATTATAACAAAAATAGACCGAGTCCAACCGAATATGGAATATGTTTATTCCTATTTTGTTGGTTTCTTGGATTTCTCCCACCATTATTTATTCATTGTGGGAAATTCCTTCCTCCCAAAGTTTGAAAAATACAAAATAAAAAAATCATTTCATGCCATTTCTTGGTGAAATGGATTGTTATCGTAGATTTGGGTCTAGATCAACAATAGGATTGTTCTATGATGATGTTAATAAAGGATTATGATTGGTCCAATGATTCTTGTTCATTCCGATTTGATGCTGCTGCTAAGGATAGTGCATTCGAGCAATTTTTAAGAGGTTTTGATAGATGGATTCCTGAAAGTGGGGATGACAAGGCTCGACTGGACTAGATCCTTGCTTACTGGTGGGATCAAAGGAGGAACTAGAGGAAATGGAAGTGCATGCATACATAGGAGAAGAACCAGCATTTTTGTAAAATCCCGCAGAACACAACATGTATTCCAACATTACACGTCATGTGGGACCCCCTATGCGGTGCTAGGGTTTCCAAGAAAACTTAAATATAACACAACTTGTGACAGTTATCACATGGTGTGTGAACCTTACCTAGTGTATTGGCATGTACCTGGGAGGGTACATGAGAATGAGCACAAGCACGACTAGCTGTACAAAGACACAACCTTCTAGACACGAACACGGTCATGGGTACACAGGCTCAGACATGCCATGTACTCAAACACAGACATGGGTATGGGCCATGACACACGGGAAGGGCTCGATGTCGAAGGGACATGTTTTTTACTACCAGTACACACCATGTACCCTTTTAAACAAATCTTAGATCCATTTTCCTCTTCATCTTTGACACTTTTCATTAGAGTACGTTCCCTTGATCCATTCCTCAAGGGTTTAGGTTGGAATTAAATGCTATATAACGGATGGTGATCCCTTAAAAGGGACTTTAGTCTTGGATATAGTTGTTGGAATCCTTTCATGAGGCCTAGATCAAGATCCTCTATCATCATCTTTACCCTAGGTAAAGTGCATGGTATCTCTATGACTAAAACTATACGGGTGTCGATCTTCTACTTTGAGGGTTATTCTAGATTGAGTTATTGGAATACACCATGTCCTTGGGTGTGATCCACATATGTGTATCATTCTATTTATACTTATAGCATAAACTTCTTATGGTGAGACCCGCCAAGCATGAAATATCATATGGCCAGCATCAGTGTAATGTGAATCATGAAGTGTGTTCTCCCAGACGAGAGCTATGTGGAACCTTCGAGCAGGAATCCTAGGACGGAAATATGGTTGTGACCATACCTTGAGACTATGTGTCTTTGTTGATTATATCTAGATAATGTTGTTATATGTTTTGTAGAAATATATCTATGATGAGATGTATTTCATTCTTGATGTTATATGCTTATATATTTTGGGGTGACCTACTGGGTATTGTTATACTCACCCCTATACGTGATTTTCCCGCACATGTCATGTATTATGAAGATGATTGACCTTTTTATAGGTTCCTGGAGATACTAGGACTAGATAGAGAATATTGATCCAAGTAGACTGAGGTGTGTTACTATGGTCACCTTGACAGCAGTCCTCACCCATCCTACAACTTAGACTTGTTTTTAGTTTATTTGTGGTGGTCTTTTATTTGGCCCATTTTCTTTATAGTACTTGTTTTCATACTTTAATGGTGGGATTTAGATGTATTCATGAATTTTTATCAGTTGTTTTACATTTTATCATTTTATTGTTTTGGAGATGTGTGCATGCGTATAGGTAAATTAGGTTACAACCTCCCATGTGAGTGATATGCCTACTCGGCACTGGTACCCATCCCCTGGACTATTGGATTCAGGCTTATGGTATCCATGACATGGGACCTTTTGGGATGATCCATGATATATAGGTACTAGAGTAGTCAGTTCTACCATAGGATCATAGTCTATGAGATTTCATTGGGGAAACAATGTTAACTATTTTTGAGTTTGGATTTCAGTCCATGGACTCTAGTGTTAGTGCGGTAGTCGACATATCTATACACCAAGAATTTTATCACCTGGATTTCAAATTTGTACATGTAGAAATTGGTTGTAGGGAAAACATTGGTACATGCATCATCTAAGAATGGGTTGTGGTTTCCATGTCCTACTTGTGTTATATCTCTAGATATAATCATTGAACATGGTACATCTTATATATTTTAGGATTCCTCCATGATGTATTCCATATTGGATTCAACATCAAGATAAGGAGGATGATCCCCTCAATGATGAGGCTTCGATACTGGGACCTATTCAGGAGGTGTTCTCTCCAGGTGGTGCACCATTCATACCACCACCTGAAAAATTGAAGATGGTTCCGATTGTACAAATAGATGAGGTGTACAAGCTAAACACACTTCATGAGTTTCAGTGATAGTAACCTCTCAAGTTACAAGATGAGATTCACCCAAAATGTCACGACCCGTCCCAGTGGAACCCGAGCCACAACTCCCTAAGCCCGCCTCCAATAGGACAGGGGCTGGTGACTAGCACCGAGTAGGCATGCTACTAACATGGGAGGCATTGCCTATAAACCTGTACACACACTGACACATCTCCAAGCCCATAAAGATGAAAAGTAAAACCTACAAAAAGAAAAGATGCATGCATACACTAAAAACCAACCACAGAGTACAATAGGGAAGTAAATTATAGTAAATAAACCCCAGGGACAAAAGTACAAGCCCACCAAAAAGGAAGTCTGCAACAAAGTCCAACCTGTAGAAAAAGGTACCGAGACTGCAACCCGGCATCGAAGGAACACACCTCGGCCTGTCTGATCTCAGTAAACACCGTCCGGTCTTGGTCCACCTAGAATCCTGTCAAAGGCTTGCTCGTCTACACAAGACATGACACGTGCGAGCAAAGCCCGTGCAGGGGTGAGTATAACAATATCCAATAGGACACCCCAAAAACCACAAAGGAAAATACAACAAAGGAAAATTCCACAAAGAAAGGTACAATCAGCTCTACAAAATATATGTCTATGGAAAATATAACAAGAATATCCAGATATACTCATACACAAATGAACATCGCGATACAGCCACTAGGATCCAGCTCGAAGATTCCACTAAGCATACCATCGGGAGAACACACTCCTGGGTCTGAAGAGATAGATACGAAGTAATCATTCTGGGAGAACACACTCCACAAGTACCTTTAGAACAAGATGCTCAAATGAGGATCACAGCCAAGTCAAGGGGTGATTCCAACAACTCAGTCTGAGCTAATCCGCTAACCAGAGGATCAGCGCCCGGGTAAAGTTGGCCCCGTCGATACTAAGAACTCTACCTAGGGTTCCAGGAATGAATAGAAGATCCAAATCTAAGTCTCACAGAGGGGATTCCAACAACTCTATTTAGGGAGTTCTACTGAAGGGATCATTCTCTTGTATAAAGGGATTGATACCAGAACCTTCAGGAGATTTCCAAGGGTACGAACCCTAAGAACTAGTCCAAGTCACAGAAGGCAAGTGGCTCAAGCCATGAAGAAAATGTTACATGACGTGTAGTATGGTTACATGCCGTGTTACTTGACCCCGGGTACTGCCCATGTGAACGCCCCGTGTCCTTCGTTAAAGCCGTGCAAAACCAAACTACACGGCATGTAGAAAAGGTACACGCTGTGTTCCTTGACCCCGGGTGCTGCCTGTGTAACCGGCCTGTGTCACTCGGCTTGTCGAAAGAAACTACAAGACATGTAGAAGGAAACACATGTCGTGTTCGAGCACTTGGGCTCACTCTGTGTACGCTGTCCATGTGCCCGTACACGGTCTCTGCTCGTGTCCGTGTTGCCTGCCCGTGTACCAGTACACGGGGTACCCCGTGTATCTGGCTAGGTCTAGCCAGGGAGGGGTATACACTGCGTGTCCGTGGCCGTGTATCCTGCTCGTGTCCGTGTACTCCCGGAGTACACACCGGGTAACCCTTCTGATAAACACATGTTGTGTACCCCATACTACACGGCGTGTAGTCGGGAAAATTACAGAATCACTGTCTTCCTCCGCGCACCTCGGCTGATCCTCCAGATCTTCGTTTTCTCATCCGTTCATCCCGATGCTCCAGGGTTTGGTTCTCCTTATCATATTAACACCGAAACAGGTGTTTTCAGCTCTTGAAACAAATCATAAACGTCAAATGATCCATTCGATGAAAAACGCCCAAAAACTCGTATCTCCCGATCCGCTCTGAATCGTCTGCCGAAACCGTCGTCGCACCTCCGTGACACCACGCCAGGGTTGGATCGACAATCTCAGATCGTTGCATCACAGAACAGATGCACAACGATCCATTGTTCATCGCCCCACGAAGAACGCGAAGAACACGAAGGAGAGAAAGGGGGAAAATCCAATGAAACAAGATTGAGGAATGAACCTCCCCCTTAGTTCGTCACGGCGTTGATCCGCTCCCGCTAATAGGATTTAAACAGAGAAGAAAAGATCAACAATAGAAGAATCATCGTGGATTTAATCTCCTAGAATCCCCGCAAAAGCCCATCCCGCAAGAATGATCAATCCACGGAGTAATCTGTTCATGGATTATCCCGCGTTCATCATAGAAAATCAAGAGTGGGGAATGAAAAATCAAATCAACATCCTACCTAGATTCTCTGCATTTGCCGGAGAAAATCCGCTCGCCGTGTTGTCATCACTGTCGAAATCCATCAAGAACATCGCCGCCGTGTTGGGGGTTTCCTCCAGAGCTTTCCCAGAGCCTCCACAGAATTTCAGGGTTATGGGGATTGTAACCCTGATTCGCCTGTGAAATATCTATTTAAAGATAATAGATATTTGACGTAAGAATATTTAATAAAAAAATTTAATTAAATATTTTATTACGGTTACGCCCCAAAAACCAGATTTCACCACCGACCCGCGCCGGCCAAAGTTAGGCCTCACCTAAGGTAAAATCGCTGTTCGGAACGCAACAGTGCCCTCAGATTTTTGATCCTAGCACCCATTTGGGATTTATCCACTTTTTTAGGAAAACTGCATGCACGCAAAATTTAATTATTAAATTAAATTCAAACATTTGTTCCGGGCTTACCGGGCCTCAGAACTGCACGCCGTCTTAGAGCCTGGTCTCAAAATAATTCCTATATAATATTAAAATAATACATGAAAAAATCCGGGACATTACATCACACCCACCTTAGGGATTTTACATCCCCGAAAAGCCAAAACAACGACTACTCAAAAAGGTGTGGGTACTACACGTGAATCTGAGCCTCCCGCTCCCACATGCTCTCCTGGAGATTCCCGTGCTGCCACCAGACACACACCAAGGGAATAACTCATCTAGGAAGGATATTCTCCTGCTAATCCTTGATCTCCACTGGGTACTCAGCAAAGGTCACTCCATCGTCAATGTCCAACTCTCCCCAGTCGACGACGTGCGATGGATCATTCACGTACCTCCGTAGCTGCGACACATGGAAGACCTTGTGTACCCGGTCCATCTAAAGAGGTAGAGCCCAAGTGATACGCCACATTTCCAACTCTACTCAAAATCTGAAAAGGGCCAACAAACCTCGGAGATAGCTTGCCGCCTCGGCCAAATCTCCGCAATCCCCGTCGAGGTGAGACCCGATGAAACACATGGTCTACTTCCTTGAACTCCAAGGGCCTCCGTCTCCAGTCGGCATAAGACTTCTACCAACTCTGCGCAGTCTCTATCCCCTCTTGGATGACCTGAACCTTCTCTGTAGTAGATCTCACCATCTCTGGGCCCATGAGTGCTGACTCTCCCGGGTTAGTTTAGCAAAGTGGCGACCTGCAAGGTTGCCTGTATAGAGCCTCTAATAGTACCATACCAATAGTGGAATGATAACTGTTGTTATAAGAAAATTCCACCAGTGGTAGGTGATCCTTCTAGCTACGACCGAAGTCAAGTATGTAAGCTCGTAGCATATCCTCTAGGACCTAGATGGTCCGCTCTGTCTGACCATCAGTCTGGTGATGAAATGTTGTTCTCAAGCGTAACTGAGTCCCAAAATCTTCCTGCAATCCCTTCCACAACCGGGATTTGAAATGAGAATCACGATCTGAGATGATCGTGGACGGTACTCCATGATGCCGAACTATCTCCTACACGTAGAGGCGTCCCAAGCTCTCTACCGAACTCTGCTCCCCTACGGCTAGGAAGTGGGCCAACTTGGTGAGTCAATCAACGATCACCCAGATGGCATCATGTCCCCTGGACGTGCGTGGTAACCCTGTCACAAATTCCATGGATATCCCATCCTAATTCCACTCTGGAACCACAAGGGGCTGAGTCAAACCTACTAGCACCTGGTGCTTAGCCATTACTTGCTGACAAGTAAGGCACCGAGAAACAAACTCTGCCACACTCTTCTTCATCCCTGGCCACCAAAACTGACGTCAGAGGTCCTGGTACATCTTTTCCACACCTGGATGCACCGCCAAAGGGGATTTATGGAACTCCCTGAGAACCTCCTCCCGAAATGTCACTGGTACTACCGTGAACCCTCTGAAAAGGACAACGTGCTCCCCTCCGTCTGAATATCCATCAACAGCATCACATGTGGATATCTGAGCACGTAGAGTCTCACAGCTAGCATCCTCACATTGTGCTTCCATGACTCACTATAAGAGTGGAGGGGTAAAAACCATCGACTGAAGGTAAGATCCCTCATCTCCATCCACGAAGGACAATTGCAAAGAGGCCAACTACCTTGTCACATCATCCAACAACTGCGAACTGGATTTCCTACAGAGAGCATCTGCCACCATGTTCCCCTTCCTAGGAGTATAAACGATCTCAAAGTCATAATCCTGGTGGAAATCAAGCCATCGCCTCTGTCTCAAATTCAGATCCTTCTGAGAAAAGATATATCTGAGACTCTTGTGATCAGAGTAGATGGTAAACCGCTCACCCATCAGGTAGTGCTGCCACATCTTCAATGCGAAGACTACCGCTTCTAACTCAAGATCATGGGTCGCGTAGTTCTACTCGTGTGGCCTCAACTGACGTGAGCCATAGGCAATCACCGCTTGCCTCTGCATCGTGACACAACCAAGTCCGGTTCCTGATGCCTTGTAGAACACTATGTACTTGACACCCTCCTCCGGTAATCTCAAGATCAGGGCACTCTTTAGACTCTATCTCAACTGCTGGAAAGCCTAATGGCATTTCTCGGTCCATATGAAGGGCTGTCCCTTTTGGGTTAAATCTATCATGGGGGCTGAAATCCTGGAGAAATCATGGATAAATCTTCGATTGTAGCCCGCAAACCCAAGGAAACTCCGCACCTCCGTCATGCTCCGAGGTGGCTCCCATGCTAGCACTGCCTCCACCTTTCCTGGGTCCACTACTATATCATCCGCTGAGATAACATGTCCCAAAAAGTGGACCTCCTGTAACCAAAACTGACACTTAAAGAGTTTCCCATACAACTGGTGCTCTCAGAGTGTGTCCAGAACCATCCTTAGGTGTCTCGCGTGCTCCTCCTCGGATGCATAGTACACAAGGATATCATCGATGAGGACCACCAAAAAACGGTCTAGATAAGGCTGAATGATCCGGTTCATGAGTCCCATGAACACTTCCGGGGAATTCGTCACGCTGAAGGGCATCACCAAGTACTCATAGTGACCATAGAGACATCAGAAAGCTGTCTTCGGTATATCCTCTTCCCATACTCGCAACTGGTGATAGCCTGATCGTAGATCAACCTTTGATAACCATCGTTCCCCTCTCATCTAGTCGAAGAGGTCATCCATTCTCGGTAGTGGGTACCAGTTCTTCATGGTCACCTGATTCAAGCGCCAATAATCCACACACAACCTTAAGCTCCCGTCCGCCTTCTTGGAAAACAACACTGGGGCCGCCCAGGGTGAAACGCTGGGTCTCACAAAGCCCTTCTTCTGCAGGTCGTCCAGCTACACCCTCAACTCACGAAGCTCTACAGGAGCCATCCGATAAGCTGATGCTGATATCGGGGTCGTCCCGGGTTGCAACTCAATGCAAAAATCTATCTCCCGACGGGGAGGTAGCCCAGGGACATCCTCCAGAAAGACGTCCTCATACTCACCCACCACTGCTGGAAACTAGAAACTCGTAACATCTGCTGCACCAAGGGCTAGGCTAGCCAACTGATGTGAAATCGGATGTGCCCTCCTACACACAAGTCCATCCTGTGCTACATGGGTCTCTCTTTCACCAACAAAAGAGAACCTCATTCCATCACTGCGGACACACAACACCCTTGGCCTAAAACAATCAATCTGGGCATGAACTGTGGATAACCAATCCATGCCAAGAACGACATCGTAAGGCCTCAACGCTACCACCAAGAGGTTCCAACCGAAACTCTAACCTCCAAGGGTCAGGTCACACTGCCTGCAAAGGTGTGTGATCTCTGAATCTTCTCCAGTTCATGTTTCTAAGTGTAAGGGTCGAGTCAACAACTCAACTGGAATCTCAAGGTCTCGAACAAGATAAGAAGCCAGAAAGGAATGACTAGCACTTGTGTCTATCAATACGGCAACCAAAGTATAAAAGACACAGATAGTACCTCTAATCATTCCGGGATTACCTGGGTCATAAGCCTCTGCCACCTGCAGCTGTCCCTGCCTCTGTCCACCAGCTCCCTGAGCCTGGGGTGGACCTCCTGGGGGTGGTGGTGGTAAAGGGTCGAAATGCCAACCACCTCCAGCTGCTCTCCCAACTCCTCTGCCACATCTTCCACCTCATGGATATGCCATCCCCACACGTTGCCTCTGCCTCTGTGGTCCATCCACTGCTCCCGGGTCAGTAGTACGGCGGGTTGTACAATCTCAAGTGAGATGTCCCCTGCCATCACATGAGAAACATCGCCTATCTCGAGGCTGGCTGGAAGTGCCCTATGAACCATGCATGGCTGATCCCCTGTCATGGGATCTCCTCTGTAAATGTATCCCACGCCTGGGTCCTTGACATCGGCTCCCTACCGCTGAGGTCTCTGCTCCAGCTCGCCCACTACTGACAACTGTCGGCTGTCCCTGCTCCACCAGGAAGCTCTCGACCACCAAAGCCCGCTCGAGCACCCCAGTATATGTAGTAATACTCATAGGGATGATTCTAGCTCAGATATCTCTGCGCAAGCCCCGCTCAAACGTCTGAGCTCTAAAGTACTTATCTCTGGCCATATCTATTGAGTACCGCGAGAGGTCGGTAAATCTCGATGAATAGTCAGCCACCGTCATGGTTCCCTGCTAGAGCTGAAGAAGCTCCTATATACGTACTGCTCTCAGAGTAACTGGTGAAAACTCTTCTATGAAGAGATGCTCAAACTTTGACCATGCAAGAGTCGCCTCATCGTGAGTCTGGATGACCACACTCCACCATCGCCCTGCCGAGCCCTGCATAAGGCTCGCTGCCAGGATCACCATCTGGTCTGCTGGTGTCCTGACCAAACGGAAGACTCTGGTCACTGCCTCAAGCCTGTCCTATGCTTTCTGAGGGTCAGACTCACCTCAAAACCTGAGGGGTCTCTGTCTCTGAAACTCATGGAGTGCGCTCAGCATGCGCTCCTCCTCTACTAGTACAGCAGGTGCTAAACACTGCTCCACAGGGGGCGGGATAACCGACACGCCACCTGGTGGTAGAACTGGGGGATCTGGTCCTTGTATCGAAGCTTCATCACTGAGGGGGTCATCCTCGCGATCGAGCTGCTGGATCCTAGTGGGTGCGCGTCGCGGAGGCATCCTGTTCAAGAAACAAGATGTATCACAGTAAGTGAGTATATCTGGAGAGCTGACTCAAGAAGGACATGGACACAAAAACCCATTCCTATATGATGCATGTACCATTATTTTCCCCCATGCAACTAGTGTTTTCATGTTCTGAGTCGAAAAGAAAATTATCAGAGTCCTAGTGTATGGATACGTTGGCCACCACACCAACACTAGGGTCCCTGGCCTGAGAGCCGAACTTGAAACACTTAACACTGTTGCCCCAAACCAACTCACAGACTCTCGGTCCTAAGGTAGAACCGACCACCTCTAATACCACTATGTCATGACCCATCCCAGTGGGGCCCAAGCCGCAACTCCCCAAGCCCGCCTCCAATAGGCCAGGGGCTGGTGACTAGCACCGAGTAGGCATGCTACTAACATGGGAGGCATTGCCTATAAACCTGTACACACACAAACACATCTCCAAGCCCATAAAGATGAAAAGTAAAAACTACAAAAAGAAAAGATGCATGCATACACTAAAACCCAACCATAGAGTACGACAGGGAATTAAAGTACAGTAAAGTAAACCCCAGGGCCAAAAGAACAAGCCCACCAAAAAGGAAGTCTGCAAGAAAGTCCAACCTATAGAAAAAGGTACTGAGACTGAAACCCATCATCTAAGGAACACACCTCGGCCTGTCTGATCTCACTGAACACCATCCGGTCCTGGTCCGCCTAGAATCCTGTCAAAGGCTCGCTCGTCTGCACAAGACACGACACGTGCGGGCAAAGCCCGTGCAGGGGTGAGTATAACAATACCCAATAGGACACCCCGAAAACCACAAAGGAAAATACAAAAAAGGAAAGTACCACAAAGAAAGGTACAGTCAGCTCTACACAGTATTTTATACGGAACATATAACACGAATATCCATATATACTCATACACAAACGACCATCGTGATACCACCACTAGGATCCAGCTCAAAGATTCCACTAATCATACCATCGGGAAAACACATTCCTAGGTCTGAATAGAGAGATACAAAGTACTCGTTCCAGGAGAACACACTCCACAAGTACCTTGAGAACAAGATACATAGATGAGGATCACAACCATGTCATGGGGTGATTCCGAAAACTCATTCTGACTTAATATGCTAATTAGAAGATCGGTGCCCATGTAAAGTTGGTCACGTCGAGACCAAGAACTCTACCTAGGGTTCCAGGAATGAATAGAGGACTCAGCTCTAACTCTCACAGAGGGGATTCCAACAACTCTATTCAGGTAGTTCTGCGGAAGGGATCATACTCATGTATAAAGAAATTGATACCAGAACCTTCAGGGGATTTCCAAGGGTACGAACCCTAAGAACTAGTCCAAGTCACAGAAGGAAAGTGGCTCAAGCCATGAAGAAAAAGTTACACGGCGTGTAGTATGGTTACAGACCATGTTCCTTGACCCCGGGTACTGCCCGTGTGAACGGCCCGTGTCCTCCGTTCAAGCCGTGCAAAACCAAACTACATGGTGTGTAGAAAAGGTACACACCGTGTTCCTTGACCCCGGGTGCTACCCATGTAACCAGCCCATATCACTCGGCTTGTCGACAGTAACTACACGACGTGTAGAAGGAAACGCACGCCGTGTTTGAGCACCTGGGCTCGCTCTGTGTACGCTGGCCATGTGCCCGTACATGGTCTATGCCCGTGTCCCTGTTGCCTTCCCATGTACTAGTACACGGGGTACCCCATGTATCTGGCCGAGTCTGGTCGGGGAGGGGTATACACGGAGTGTCTGTGGCTGTGTATCCTGCCCGTGTCCGTGTACTCTCAGAGTACATGTCGGGTAACCCTTCCGACGAACACACACCGTGTAGCCCATACTACACGGCGTGTAGTCGGGAAAATTCCATAATTGCTGCCTTCCTCTGCATGCCTCGACTAATCCTTTAAATCTTCTTTTTCTCGTCCGTTCATCCCGATGCTCTAGGGTTTGGTTCGCCTTATCATATGAACACCGAAATGAGTTTTTTCGGCTCTTGAAATGAATCATAAACGTCGAACGATCCATCCGAAGAAAAACGCCTGAAAACTCGTATATCCCGATCCACTCTGAATCGTCTGCCAAAACCATCGTCGCACCTCCGTGACACGACGCTGGGGTTGGATCCACAATCTCAGATCGTTGCGTCGCAGAATGGATGCGCAATGATCCATTGTTCGTCGACCCACGAAGAACACGAATAACGTGAATGAGAGAATGGGGGAAAATACAATGAAACAAGATTGAGGAACGAACCTCCGCCGTCGTTCGTCACAGCGTTGATCGGATCACGTTAATAGGATTCAAATGGAGCAGAAAATATCAACAACAGAAGAATCATCATGGATTTAATCTCCCAAAATCCCCACAAAATCCCATCCCGCAAGAACAATCGATCCGCGGACTAATCTGTTCGTGGATTAGCCCACGTTCATCGTATAAAATCAAGAGCGGGGAATGAAAAATCAAATAAACATCTTACCTGGATTCGTTGCGTTTTCTGGTGAAGATCCGCGTGCTGCGTCGTCGCCGCCATCGAAATCCTTCAAAAACATCGCCGCCGCATTGGGGGTTTCTTCCAGAGATTTCCCATAGCCTCCATATAATTTCAGGGTTATGGGGATTTTAACCCTAATTCCCCTGCGAAATCTCTATTTAAAGATAATAGATATTTGACGTAACAATCTTTAGTAAAAAATTTTAATTAAATATTTTATTACGGTTACGCCCCAAAAACCATATTTCACCACCGACCCACGCCGACCAAAGTTAGGTCTCACTTAAGGTAAAATCGCTGTTCTGAACGCAACAGTGCCCTCATATTTCTAATCCGAGAACCTGTTCTGGAGTTATCCACTTTTTCAGGAAAACTGCACGCATGCGTAATTTAATTATTAAATTAAATTCAAACATTTGTTCCGGGATTACTAGGCCTCAGAACTACACGCCGTCTTAGATCCTGGTCTCGAAATAATTCTCATATAATATTAAAATAATACATGAAGAAATCCGGGACATTAAATAAAATAGGATGAGGATTTTCTTGAGGTGGTGATATGATTCTTCTGTATTATCAGGACCCTAGTAGATCAAATGATGGTTCTAGATATGAAACTTATCTATGGATTTTATAGATAATTTTAGAGCTTTGTGACCCAGTCGTATACTGAGGAGGCTCTTACATGGTCATAGTTAGAGTGAATTTTTAGATAGAAGTTATCACCAGCTACATTGAGGGATGTGTGCATCGAGAAGATTCTATAACTTCAATAGGGAAATATGACTGTGGATGAGTATTCATCAAGGTTAACCAACCTCTCTAGGTACTCAATGGATATGTTACATGATGAATTATTTTGGGATCATACCTTTTAGTGAGGTCTATGAAAAGACATTTGATCTAGCGTGATACCTCTATGAATTACTACCCTTGTTGTGGTGTTACAACAGTCCTTGATAGTCAAGAGTTTCCTGGATAAGAAGATATAGATATTTATTCCTATAAGTGGGCATACAGAAGTAGAGAATTCTGTGGAAGGTATATTACATTAGACTAAGGGACCTAGATGTGTGATACATTTTAGTAGGAAATCCCATGGAAGAGGTTTTGAAGTTCAAGGATCACAGGATGGGTCTATCCTTCTTAGGGATAGGCAGTGCTACTCTTGGGATGGTAGGGGTCATCTCACATGGGATTATCCAACTCACTGCATGACTAACAAAGTGATAATGGATGTGATGATTAGGCATATAAATTAGTAAGAATAGTGTGGTATTTTGGGTGGATCATGTGGCATAGGAGTTGGGGTAGCAGCTAGAGGTGGCATACATTATTACTTATTACCACCACCACACCCAGGTGGTCCACACCAGGCTTAGGGAGCTGGAGGAAATGGGAGAGGGAAGCTGTAGGTGGTTGAGGATTATGACCTAGAGGCTCCGGGGATGATAAAAGGTACAATCTATGTCTATTATATCTCAGAGGAATTATTTATAGACACAATTGTGATTCATTACTTTATTTAAACCTATATAGTTTTAGACTTATATATTCTAGTTGATCCCTAGGCTCGACCCTTGCACTTGTAGAATCCAACTAGAGGTGACTCAGTGTTCACAAAATTCTGCTGATGGTGTGACCTGACTCTTATAGGTGTGGGTTTCTTTTGTGATCTCTTTTTAGCAGTGATGAGACCTTACAATTTCAAAATAGGTATGGTACTGTTATCTAAAATTCATGCATATGTATACTATTTTAAAAGGAGGGTGAGGTGTTTCTATAGATATGAGACTAGGTTTTAATTTGTGGGTGAAAATGAAACCCAGGCAGTGCATCATAGACTCATTCATAGGAGGGTGTAGCCAATTATTCATCAGTTGGCTAGAAAGACCCTTGGTGCAGTGGATGCTATGCATTTTTAGTTCCCTTCAATGGTGGTAGAGTATGATGATGTATTTTATGAGGACGATCCAGGATTTTATCCTCATTTATAGATATAATAATACATTAATATACACCCTAGTAAATCCTTGATATCTACATCAACATATTAGATGGATCCCATAGAGCTTCGTGAACTGATGGTACAGTTGGAGGACTTGGAAAGGAAGGGATTTTTCAGACCAAGTGTTTCACCCAGGGCATCCCCAGTATTTTTCTCCAAGAATTTAGATACGTGTCTAATGTCATGTGTTGAATACCATAACCTAAACTAGGTTAACCTAAATAATTAGTGTCCACTACTAAGGATCAATGACCTATTTGATTAGTTGAGAGGGGCACAATGGTTCTCAATGATTGACCTCATATCAAGATATCACCAGTTGTGAGTATGATAAATAGATATACTAAATATGGAATTATGATTTTTCTATGGTCACAATGACTTCTTGGTGATTCCATTTAGCATGAAAAAATCCATAGCATTTTCATGGGACTCGTGAATTAGACCTTTCATCCTTTCTTAGATCGGTTCGTGGTAGTCTTCATCGACAATATCCTTTTATAATGGAATCCAAGGAGGAGGATGTGAGACACTTGAGGATGGTTATGGACATGATATGAGAGAACCATCTTTATAGGAAGCTCTCAAAGTACTGGTTATGGATTTTGGAGGTTCACTTTCTAGGATATGTTAGCTCAGGAGATGGTGTAGTAGTGGTCCCAATAAAGGTTGAGGTAATGTTAACTTGGAAGCCAAAGTAGAGAATGACAGAGGTACAATGATTCCTTGGGTATGAAGGATACTATCAAAGATTCATACATGTTTTATCTAGGATATCAGCTCCCTTGAATACATTGTCTTAAAATGGAAAACCTTTTTTGTGGACAAAGAGGTTCCAGTGGTCTTTCCAGAGTTGAGGAAGAGATTGACAAGTGCTCCCATCTTTATATTTCCAGAGGAGGGAGTTTAGTATGTAGTGTTTTACAATGTATCAAGTATTTTAATTGATTGTTTCTTGATACAATTGATAGAAATGATTGTATATGGTTCATGTTAGTTGAGACCACATGAGAATAACTATGAAACCCATGATCCTAAGTTAGTAGTGATAGTCTTCGCACTGAACATGTGGGAACACTAAAATATGGGTGAGAAGTTTACCATATATTCTATCCACAAGAGTCTCAAGTATATATTCTATCATAAGTATCCTAACTTGAGACAAAGGCAACTTCTAGAGTTCCTCCAGGATTATGACTTTGATATTTTCTATAATTCTAGGAAGGGGAATGTGTTAGTAGATTCTCTCAATATGAGATCTTGGTTGTAGTTACTGATTAAGGAATCATAGTTGTTGGTCTCATTGTAGTTATCCTTAGTGGATAGATATGGACAAGCTTACCTTCAATCTATGGGTTTTACCCCACTAATTTTATAATGAGTCCAGGAGGCACAACATGGGTATATTGACTATGAGATTATATGTACCTAGATATCCACTGGACATGCTATTGATGGATTTTTTGAAGGTGGGGAGCATGTCATTATTTTTCGATGATGGACAATGGTACTAGTTGAAATGAGAGTGGATGTTATGAGAGAGTTTCATACATCTCCATAGAGGTACATCTAAGCATGTAAAAGCTATACCATGACCTGTGTTGTCAGATTTGGTGGCCAAGAATGAAGAAGGGAGTTGCAAAGATTTTCTCTCGATGCCTTACTTGTATACAATTGAACGATGAGAATGAAGTTCTAGTGGGTTTAGTTCAACCCCTTGAGATGTAAAATTGAAAGTGGTATGGTTTATCCAAGGACTTCATAATGGTTTTACTACATACATCAAGGGGACACTATTACGTCTAGGTGATCATGGACCGAATCTCCAACTTAACCCACTTCCTAGCTATTCAAGAGTAGAGTTCAATAGATAAATTGGGATGCCTCTATGTAGAAAAGATAGTAAAACTCTATAGAGTTCCCTCAAAGACCATTTGTAACTGTGGTGCTCACTTCATATATCAGTTATGGAAAGGATTTAAGGAGGGTTTTGGGAATCAGTTATGTTTGAGCACAATGTTTGAGTGGACCATTCTTGTCTTCAAGAAAATATTTTGGGATTTCATGTTACACTTTTTCCATAGCTGGGAGGACCGCATACCATTAGTGGAGTATTTATACAAAAACAACTACCATTAAACCATTGATATGACTGCATTTGAGGCCTTCTACGAGAAATCTTGCAGGTCACTGCTATGCTAGACTGACCCGAGAGAGTTTGTACTCGTGGGACCAAAGTTTGTGTGATCCACTATAGATAAGGGTTAGATTATACAGGAGTGTACAAGAACTAAAATGGTATGTTGGATGTTATGTATGGACAGATGATGGGGACCTTTGGGGTTTTGAGGTGGGAGACCATGCGTTCCTAAGGTTCTAACATCGATGTGGATTGTGAATATTGAGATAGAGAAGAAAGATATCTTCAATATTAATTGGAAATTTATAGATAATTCATATATTTAGAAAGGTGGAATACCTATTATATATACTACCATAGTTATAATGGTTACATGAAGTCTTCTACATGTTGCAGCTGAAGAGGTATGTGCATGATTTGTCACATGTTATCCACTAGGGAGACCTGGACATAGAAGGTTGAACTACATTTTCTAAGTACCTAGTAGAGATTGAGGATTAGTAGGATATGGTCCTTAATGAGTGATTAATTCCCCTAGTTCATGTCCAATATAAACCCACAAATATTTAAGAGAGTACATGTGAGTGGGAGACCCAAATGCATGATCAGTACCCACATCTCTTTATGTAGCTATTTTTTGGATTTCTGGTATGTAAATACCCAAGGTGGGAAGAGTTTAATGACTCCTATTTTTCAATGTATTATTTTGGAATATTTTATTGATTATTTTCTGAGATATTCATAGATACTACATGAAATTACAATCCTCGATGTGTCTAGAATTAATTTTTGAAATATATTAAATTTATTAAATTAATGTGCATGTAGTTTTAATAAAAAATTGTAATAACTCATAAGTAGAGGTTCAAATTAGAAATATGAGGCCATTATTGAGTTTAGAGTGGGGGTTTTACTTTAGGTGTGACAAAAACATGGAGCGTGTCAGACTTTCAGGTTGGGTGCGGTCATGGACGAATGTATAAAATAAATTAATTGAATAATTTTTTTATTAAATTATTTTCGATGAACCAGTTTCTTATCTATATATAAATTACTATAGAAAAATCCCAGGGTTATCTATCTAACCATTCTGATTTTTTAGAGAGGATTAGAGGAGATTCCATTGGTGAGAAATGACCAGATCATAGATCATCGATCAGTGTGCAATGAAACTCAAGGATCATGACAATAAAAATGAAAACGAATAATTCTTCACCAGATATAGGTCCAAATTAAGGCAGGATTTTGTTTTATTTGGATACATTCCCCATTTTTTATTTCTATGAAGAACTCGAATCAATAAACCGATGGATTTATTTGCAGATCGATCATATAAAGAGTACAAGATTATCTTTGGGGATTGTTAGGATAATTTTTTATTTGTTATGTTTCTTCATTTATCATTCGAACAATAATGGATCAAGGCCAACTAAAAATGAATGAGGTTTGTTCCTCCATTGCATGGTTCTTGGATTTCTCCCACCATTATTCATTCATCTTAGTAAATTAATTTGGTAAGAAGTTCGACAAATACTTGATAAAATATCATAGCACACCCGTTTCTTGGACAAACAAAATATTATCATATATCTAGGTTCAAATTGATAATTAGACTGAGATATGATGTTGGTGATGACAAATTAGGATTTGTTCGATGATTCACGTTCATTTTAGTTCAATGGAGCGGCTACGAATGATGTATCCAGTCATTTCCCAAATAGTTTCAATGGGAGGAATCAAGTGAGCAGTGATGAAAAGGATCAATCCTACATGATCCTTTCTTACCAGAGATATTGATAGTGGAACCAAAGGTGACGATGGTGCATGAATACATGGAGGAAGAACCTACAGTTCTATGAATTCCCACAGAACATGAAAAGTATTCTAGCATTACATGTAGTGTGGAACCCCCTTGTGTGGTGCTAGGGTTTCTGCAAAAAGATAAAAATCACACATCTTGTGACCATTTTCACACGACATGTGATCCTTGCATGGAAGATCGACATGTACCTAGGATGGTACATGGGAATGGGAATAGGCACGACTAGCCATACAAAAACATGAACAACTAGACATGTACATGATCATAAGTACACTGGCTTAGACACACTATGTACTCAGACACAGAACTGATAATGGACCATGATACATGGGTAGGACCTGATGCTTAAGGGACATTCCATGTACTGCTAGTACAAATCATGTACCCCTTCAAACATGTATTAGATCCCTTATCATCTTCATCTTGGACAAGTTTCATTAGGGCACGTTCCCTTGATCCATTACTTGAGGGTTTAGTATAGAATAACATCCTATATATAGGATGGTGATCCCCTCAGAGGGGATTTAGTCTTGGATGGAGTTTTTTGAATCCCTTTGTGAGGCCTAGAGTGAGATCCTCTATGATCATCTTTTCCATAGCTAAAGTTCTTGGTATCATAATGACCAAAACTATGTAGTTTTTGTCCTCTACTTAATAGGTTATTTCAAATTTATTTTTTGGTATAACCCAAGACCTTGGGCATGATCCTAATCGGTGTATCATTCTCTGCAGACTTCCAACATGTAATTATTATAGCAAGACTTAACAAGAACAAAATTTACTATGGACCCTATCAGTGTAATGTGACTAATGGAGTGTGTTCTCATAGACGAGAGATATGTGTAACCTTCGAGTAGGAATCCTACGATGGAAATGAAGTTGTGAATTTACCTTGAGACTAATTTTCATTATTGACTATGTCTATATATTCTTTTTATATGTGATGTAGACATATAACCATGATGAGATGATTTTCATTCTTGATGTCAAATGATTAGTGATTTTGGGGTATCCTACTAGGTATTATTATACTCTCCCATGCATGGGATTTTCCAACACGTGTCATGTCATAGGAAGATTATTGACCTTTTGATGGAGTCCTAGAGGGGCAAGGACCATGAAGAGTGTAGTGATCCATAAAAAATGAGGTGTTTTCATTCAGTCACCTTGATAATATCCCTCACCCATCATACAGGTTGGACATGTTTTCAGTTTCTTTGTGGTGTCATTATATTTGACACTTTTTATTTCAAGTAATTATAATCATAATATAGGGGTGGGATTTATATGTATGCATGCATGGTTATCAGTTTTTTAAAATTTAAGCATTTTATGGGTTTAGAGATGTGTGTGTGTATAGGAACATGAAGATATAGCCTACCATGTGATTGATATGCCAACTCAGTTCTAGTCTCCATCCCCTAGCCTATTAGAGGTAGGCTTGGGGTAGTCAGGACATGAGCCCCATTGGTACAAGTCATGAAAATTACAAAGTAGTAAATATATTTTATTATGATATTAATAGAAGTGTGTTTAGTCATGTATATGCATGTAATACAACTAATGATATCTTGAAGATTCTACAAGTTACCCCCTTTGGATTAGATATGTTGATTAGAACCAAATTTAGAATGCCTCAAGTAGAGTACCAATATTTGAATATGAGTTAAGATGAAAGCAACAATCAAATTTTCCACCAATTTACAAGAATTTTAAATGGAATGAAATCCCTTGGAGAAACTTTAGAGAACGCCATACTTATTGAAAGTTTCCTAAGATATTATACCAAGTAATGTAATATAAAGAATCTTGTGATCGATGAAATTATGAATTTACAGTAATATACCTTGGATAAACTCATCATATCACTTATTCAATATGAACTTTAGTTGAAGAATATTGTAGAAGAAGAGACTTCAGAGAAGAAAGGTATTCATTTCAGATCACATGTAAATTTTATTTCTAACTCTTATGAATCTAATGCATAATAAAGTGAGAAAAGAGAAATCAAGAATATAATAAAAGATATTTATAATTTTTTAAGAGAAAAAAGTTCAAGAAGTGACTAGGTAAATATCAAAAGAATGATAAAAGAAAAGAATTTTACTACATATGGTCTAGATGTAACCAATAATAAATATAGATATAATGAAAATATTAAACATGGATGTCAAATGTTAAAGAAGGAATTTATAGATAAAAAATACAAAAAATTAATTAAAACATGATAATCGTGTGGGGTCGAGTTTCACTGAAAAATCCCATTCGAGTGATGAATCCTGAAGTGATAAATAATAATCCAAAATATGTTTGATGTAAACAAATATAAATTATGTTAGTAGTGATTAAGATTCTAATAATATTCTTATAGTGATTCTTATAGATTTGATGAGTTAAATGAGTAAAATTAAAGGATAAAAAGATATTCTTAAGAGTTACTGGATCATATAAAAATTGAAATAATAAAATAAGAGGCATATTAAGGAAAGTAATAAAGTAAATATAATTAATGATGCTCTCAATGAAAAAAAGAAATTATGCTTCATGTTTTAAAGGTAACATCTATAATTATTTTGAGCTTGTTCATAAGGAAAATGATAATCTTAGAAAGTAAGTTATAATATTAAAATAAATTTTATCTATATTTTTTCAAGGAAAGGAAAAATTTGATAAAATGATGACTATAATGAAAATAAATAGAGATAAAACCTGTTTTGGTTATAATATATAGATTCAAAAGTTATATAAGAATACTTATATTAAAAGTTATCTTAAAAAAATTTATATTTTTTTATAATTTAAATGTTTTATGCAAGGAAATTATTCTATTGAATGTTCTCATAGATTTCCTCAATCTCTTGGTTATACCAAGACTTTTATTTCAAAATATTTATCCACTATAGTACCTTAAAATATTTTTTTAAATCTTTCTAGGTACTTGAGAATTATATCGCCAACCCATTTGATCCCAAAATAGTATGGGTTCCAAAATTATTAAGTTGATAATTTATATTTTTTTGGATAACCACTATAATAAACTCAATGGAACATGGTACATAGATAGTGGTTATTCCTGACACATGACTAGTGACTTATCAAATTTTCTATCATACATCAAATTCAATGGAGGCTATATCACTTTTGGTGAGGAAAATAAAAGAATGGTTCCGTTATTTTGTGAATTTGGTATTTTTAATGTTGTTTTAATTGTTAAAGCTTTATATTTTAAAGGTTTGAAACATAAATTACATATAATTTCGCAATTATGCGATGATAATATGTATGTTATGTTTGAATATAAGAAATGTTTAGTTTTTAAAAATAAAAATTATTTCTTTTATGATAATATAAAATATAATATTTATTATTTTAATTTCTCTAATCTATTTAATAAAAATGTTAAATATCTAAATGATATATAAATAGTTATTGTTATCTACTATAGAAGGCATGGAAATTCTCATTTAGAAATGAAATAAAAATTATCCATGAATGGAAATTTTCTATATTTACCCATGTTAATAATAATAATATTTTTTGATAATGATTCATGCTTAAAATGTAATAAGTAAAAGGAATATTTCAAATATATCAATCATGTTTCTACATATTTACCTCTTAAATTATTATATATTGATTTATTTAATCTAATGAAAATTGCTAGTTTAGGTAGCAGGAAATATGTTTTTGTTTATTATTGATGATTTTAGTACATTTATATTGGTTTATTTCTATTTAATAAGTTTGAAACATTCTCTATATTTATTAACTTTCATAAGATAATTAAAAATATGAAAGGGTTTTTTAATTGTTTCTATTATAAGTGATAATTAAGGTGAACTTGTTAATTTTAATTTTGAAAATTTTGTGATCAAAAGTTTTATACTCATATTTTTTTTCTCTGAGAACATAAAAAAATGGAATTGTAGAATGTAAAGATGGAACCATTTAAGAGATTTTTTGAACTATTACTAATAAATATAGTTTACTAAAATATTTTTAGGCTAAAAATGTTAATAATTCTTGAAAATTTTGAATAGAGTTTTTATTATACCTTTTTTGAAGAAAAAACCATATGAATTATTTAATAATAGAAAAATAAAGGTTGATTATTTTAAAGTTTTTGTATGATTTTTTTTATCTTGAATATAAAATATAATTTAGATAATTTTTCTAATAAATTTTTTGATAATATATTTCTCAGCTATTCTTCCAACATTAAATCTTATAGAGGCTATAAAAAGAATACCATGACTATTGAAGAATTTTTTCATATAAAGTTTTAAGAATCTTGATATGTGTATAAATATGTTTTGGAAAATATTATAAATTATTTTAGGGATATAAATTTTGGAATAGAAAAACCTCTAAATAATATTTTCATTAAGGGGAGAAAAATGATTCTCAATCCGATCCTAGACCATGGAGGATTCATAAAGATCATACTATTGATAATGTTATTGGAAATATTTGTTCTCATATGAAAACCATAATCTATACTTTAAAATTATTTACTAATTATAATTTTGTTTTTGATTGTGTACCTAATGATGTTTTAAATTCTTTTAATGATGCTAATTAGATTATTACTATAAAAGGCGAACTTAAACATTTTTCTCGTAATAATGTATATAATTTAGTTGAACCCCTATAGAAAATAATGTGATTGGAACTAAATGTATTTTTTGAAATAAAATGAAAAAAACTAGTCAAAGTGTTAAGAATAAATATATTCTTGTTACTTAAGGTTATTTTCATGAATAAGGTATAGTTTTTGAAGAATATGTTTCACCAATTTCTCATATTTAATATATTATAATTTTTTTATAAATTTACACTTTTTAAGATTTTAATTTATATCAAATGGTTGTTAAAATTACATTTTTAAATGGTTTTAGTACTAAAGAAGTTTATGTTTCTCAATCACCTCATTTATAAAGTGAAAATTTTCCTAATCTTGTTTTTAAATTATCAAATTATTTATATGATCTTAAACTAGAAAATCATGCATGGTTTGATATAATTACTTTATTTTTGTTAAAAAGTGATTACAATAAAGGTAAATTAGATCCTAATTATTATTTGAAAATAATTTCAAATTATATTTTTAATGTTAATATTTATGTTAGAGATTTTATTTTTGGGTCTTCATATGATTTTTATTTGTAAAGAATTTTCTAATTTTAGATATAGTGAGTTCTATATGAAACTTAGGGTAGTTTTCAAATTATTTCTATGAATTACAATTAATCAAAGAAATGATGGTATTTTATGGAATTAATCTAAAAATACTAAATATTTGGTTAAGCATTTTGGTCTCGATTCTTGTAATAATTTTAAACCCCATATGATTATTAGTTTTAAATTATATTTTTAAATTTTTTGGGAAATATATTGATTCTAAATTAGTTAGTGGAATGATTGGATTTGTTTTTGTATTTAACTTCTTCTAGACATGATAAATTGTTTAGTGTTTGTTTATGTGCTATATTTAAATCTGATCCAAATGAATCTCACTAAAAGGCTATAAAATGTATTACTAGATATATTAAAGGAAACATTAATGCTGGATTATTTTATTCTAGACAAAATTGATTTGATTTAATTAGTTACCCTGAATATGATTTTAAAGAATGATGACTTAATATAAAAATTACCTCATATAAATGTCACTTTCTTAGTAAAAAAATAGTTTCTTAGAGTTTAATAAAACCAAATTCTATTTCTTTATCTACTGCTTAGAGTGAATATATTTCTGCAATATCAAGTTATTCTCAACCATTGTGGATTAAAAAAACATTATCTGATTTTGGATTTAATTTTGAAAATATATCTATTTATTATGATAATCATTTTGATATATCTATATCAAGAACCACTTAAAACATTCTCGAACTAAGTATATTGAAATGTGATTTAATTTTATTCAATATTATATTAATAAAGGAGATATTATTTGAGAATATGTTCCAACTAAACATAAACATGAAATTTTTTTACAAAACTATTGGACTTTTATATGTTTGATAAAATAAAATTTGAACATTGTATGATGAATATTTAAATATAAATTTTTCTAGAATGAATATAGGGGGATTTTGAGTATGTTTATATGATGAAATTTTCATATTTACAAGAAATTTGTAAAATTTAGAATCTATTTTTCAGATTACTATTAATTAATTTATATATTTATATATATTTATTATATTACTATTTTAGATTTTTCATATATAAAAGATGATATTAAATTATTGTATAAACATTTAGTTTGTATAAAAAATTATTTTATGAAGGGATTCTCATTATTTTCTCACAAAAAACTTTTAAAATTTAGCTCATTGTATCATGGATCCTTGACACATGTTTTAAAAAAACAAGGCTTTATAGTGGATCCTTGAAATATGTTTTGACATATGAATGTTTAAGAATGCTTGGTAGAATATCTAATTTTTTGAAAAATAATATTTTTATCTTAACTTTGTTATTTTGATAATTTAAAAAATGGTGAGAAGGTTTTTATATTATAGTTGGTTTTTTAATTATCAAAATGGGGAGAATATGGAGTGGATTCATAAACCACAATATGTTTTTAGAATTAAAAAGTTTTATTTATTTTGTTTCCTTTAAATTTCTTAATATTTTTAATTTTATATTGATTAAATTATGTTTAAAATTGATCATATCATAATATTTTTTTTCTTAAAATATCCTTATATTTCAGGTTTTGATTGTTATAAACATGTTATACAAGTTTCTTGAAGTATTACTAGGATAAATAGGTTATTTGGGACCTAAAAAATCATATATACATGTTTTTTTCTATTCATATATAGCCAAATCATGTATCCAATTTTTTCACATAGCCAATTTACCTAGATAAATATCTCATATATTCAATTTATAATTCACCACGTAGCTGATTTCCAAGATTCTGTTATATTATTTATTTTTAACATATTATGATATAAAAAACTCAAAAAATAAGTGATTATTATTGTGTTGTAAATCTAAGTAAATAATGTACATTTCACTATAAGACATAATTTTTTGAATTGATCTTTATAATTCCTTAAATTAGGTTAGCAGTCACTGTATGTATTCAGTCTGAATTCTGTAGTTCTTTATAACTATTTTGCAACTATTTTGTAATCACAACATGAGTTATAGAGGTATAATTAAGATTATTCTTGATTATTTTGAAATATAATGAAATTTTATAAATAAAATTCAATTATAATGAAATTTGATTTTTTATTTTATAGGGTCTGTTTCAGGTTTGAAATATCATAATTCAATCTATTTTCAAATGTGATAAATTCATATATGTGAATCACTTATATAGATTAGGCTACATCAATTAACTTATGTGAAAAACCTATATTAAATTTCTTATTTGAAATTTTATTTTGTGGTTATTTTTAGATATATAGATAAAAACAACTATGTGAAAAAATATCAACCTGAATATGTCTTTATAGTTCAGTGAAATTCTATAGGTTGTTCTAAAATATGGAAGTTATCTCTATTTAATGTATTGTTTCATATTTAGATTTTCTACATGTTCATTAAAAATATTAAAATAATTCTAATGAAATTATAAATTATGATAAATTATATGTAACACATGTAAAGGATTTTCCATTATTTTAAACACTTTTTCATGAATATTAAATGATGTTCTATTTTCATGCATGAAACTTACAACTTGAAACTCAAAAAATATTTTTATTATTTTATCTTGTTAGCTTAGTTTATATTATTTCTAAATTTTTATTATTTACTATTAAACACATTCAAAATTCATTTAATATTTTTAATATATTGTTATTATGTTTTTAAATTCTTTTCACGTTTACTACTTATTTTATATGGAATTATTTTGAAATTTGTATTTAAAATTCAAACCTGTTAGTTTCAATGGATATTTAATTGACATATTATTATAGAACTATTTTAAATATATTTTGTGTGATTATTTAATATTTTTTGAATCATTATTAATTTCTTTAAATTTAGGTTGTGATTTGTGTGATATTTTTGAAATGATAATTTCCCTATTTTCTTTCTCTTTCTAATAATCCAGTTTTATCATTTTTGAATATTTATTTTTCTAACCTATCTCAGTTGTGTTGAGATTAGTTTTTAAAAAAGGGCATCAAGATTAACTACTGTATGGTTAAAAATTGACTGACTACTCATGGGATACCCCTTTAAAGAGAGATTTATTATTTTTAAGTGATACATTGAGAAGAGTTTGGTGGGGTTGATGCTATTAATTTCTATAGATTCATCCTATAATGATCATTTCTCACTAATTCTGGATGATCTCCCAAGTTATGAATTTTTTTCTATGACTTATTATACTTCCATGATGATACAATCAAGATGATATAAAACAAAATAACTAGTACATGTGTTATATTCTTTTTATATATATTTTGTTCTGGTTTCTTAAGTCCATAACACTTCTTCCCGTCTCTCACATTCTTTCACTTTATCTTTATATTTTTCTATACAAAATCATTATCTATAATTGGGTTGTGACTCCTAGGTTTTAATGTTGGGAACATTTGGGTTGTGAATCATGGAATCTAAATTTATGGTTGTAATTGGGTTGTGACTCCCCACATAAAAATCTAGTGTTTTTTGGTTATACTTCTAGAAAAAAGTAGGTTGAAATTGGTATATGGTTTCCCTTAACAAAAGTTTAGTTCAAATATGTATCTATTTTTTAGTATAGTTTTATAAGTGTATACTAGGTATACTTTGGATTAAACTTATATAAAAAACATCCATGCATTCTTTCTTTTATTTTATACTGAAAATTAACTCTATTAATTAACTTTGATAATTAATTTACAAAATTTATCTATCTCTATAAAATTTTAAGCTGGACTATTCACCCCCGACTATATTTCATCTTCTTATCTAACATAACAATATATAATTATAAAAAATTGTTATGAATTTATAATTCATACTTATATACTAATAATGTCCTAAAAGACATGTTATATGTAAAAATGGTATTTTTCATTATTCACCTAAAAATAATTCTTTTAATAAGATACCAAAAATTCATAACAAAATAATATTTCTATGATAAATCCTAATATTAAGTCAAAATTTTCAAATTTTCATTCTAAAATATATAAATTTTATTTTTAATTTAAAACATAAAATATAGAGAAACACCGTATTTATAGGAAAATGACTTTTGTTATATTAAGTATTATTTTTACTTTAATTTAATAATTAATACAGTGTTAAATTATTATTCATATGATCAATATATCGTGGTATCATTTAATTATAAGAAACATAGTTCCTTGAGATAAAAATAAAATGATCGGAAATTACATTTTTAAGAATAAAATGATTGGAGAAAAAAAACCTTTTTAAAGGTAAAACATTTATGATATATATATACATATTACTATTTTATTACATGTTGATATAATCTTAATTTATACTTAAATAAATAATTATTATCTCTCTATGATACCCAAGAATTCAATAATATTTAGTGGAAGTTAAGGATGGTGATTCCACTAGTGTAGATCTCATGGAATTTCCAAGAGCTTGAATTTCTCTCACATACGATTTTACGCATACCATAATTATTTGAGTTCATATTGTTATTGTTCTAGAGAAAAACCTAGTGAAACTACCTCATTACCAATATTATATAAATGAGATTTATAATGGAGTCTTCCACTACTGGAAGCTATTTACTTCTTTTTTAGATTTTGTAACAAAGTTACTTCCTTTTATATTCAATAATTTAATAACTATACTATAACGGTAAAATATTATTATAACCTATATTGGTTTTGTTTTAGTATGGTTTTATGTGTGAAATATGCTATTAAAATATTTATTTTTTGTTAATATAAAGTGAAATCTTGGGTGGTTACAAGAAATATCAAATTTTCTATAATTCATGATGCTTATATAGACTATAAATAATTCTTACATTGGACATCACTGTTACTAGGCTTCGATTCATGCATATTCATGTCATGCCTTTTACAATTATAAAGAAACTACATTATATGATCCTTACACAGTATTGAAAATCATACTTATATATAAAATTATGTTTATGAAGGACCAACTTCATGCATGTACAACCCCAGATGATGTTTATAAAGATTAGGAATTTTCCATTTTTCTTCACCGGAGGAAGAATTATCCTTATGAAAGCCTACATGATGATTATAAAGATAATTGGTCTTACATTTTTTCATACCTCTAGAATTAATAATCCTTATGCAACATAAGGAAATGAACCATAGATAGTTCTACAGACTTATATAATTTTTTAGTAACAACGTAAATTTTTGGGATTTCTTACAATTAATTTTGAGCCACATCAGTTGTATCGAGGACATGTACACTCTTCTCAAAACATAACCCAAGAGATATTTTAACACCAATTTCAGCAGCCTTCATATATATTATCTCAATGATGGATTCTACCAGAAACTTCAAAATTCATCTGGCTTTATTCCTTGAACAATCACACTATAATATACCAACTAGTTGAATTCTTCTAAATCATTTAACAAATTTTGTATATTTTACTCCAAATTTAGTATATTTTTTTCACATGAGGTTTAACTATCTAATCATTAGATGTATTGGGACTCTCACCAAGAAACTAAGTCATAATTTTTTTTTAGAAACATTAAATAGTTAAACCAATGTATATTCAATGACAACCATGTCTTCACTTCATTATTATTTAGAACACAATAAATTTCCATTAACATTTACAAAAAATAAAATTACACCTTCATACATCTAATGAAACTTTATATATCTTTATTTTTATATCATATAGTATACTGACATGAAGATATTTGTGTGTTGTTTCAATTTATCACATGTGTACAAGCATTCTCTATTTTATTATTTGATTTATTAACATGTACACTAATTGTGGTTTATTTTAATTTATTTTATATATTTTATAATTCTTTGAATATCCTTAAAATGAAGTGTTTGAGTACTCTGTATGTGCTTCTTTATTTATCAATGAGACATAATATTTTATTAAAAAGGATATTTTACTATTATTATTATTTATTTTAATAGTTAGATATCATTATATTATAAATGAGTTTAGGGTGAGTTATAATATTTTAATCTATTTATATTTCATGGGGTGATAAATATTTTAAACTATTGGTTTATTTTTTTCTGATCATATTGTATGTTCCATTCTTACCTATTTGATAATGTATAATAATTAAAATCAAGGGGAGGTTTTTTCTTTTTTACATTTTACACCCTTGTTAAATTTCTATTTTTAGAGGAGAGTTATTTTATTAGGCATACTATCTTAATTTGTATTACATATTAATCATGTCTTGTTTGTTCTCTTAATAATTAAATTTTTTTGGGTAGAAATTTTTATTATTCCCATTTACATATTTGTTTTTATATAATAGATAATTTGTATTTTATTGAATCTAATCTAAAACTATATTATATTTTGATATTTATAAAAAGGGATAGAGTTTTATATTATTCTAATGAATGTGTTCAGGTTTCTTAATTAGAAAAAGGGGTATAATGTTTGAGTGACTCCCTTCCATTGATAATTACTTATCACTAACCTTTATTTATGATTTTATTATTATTATTATTATCTTATTTTATATTGATGGAATTTATGATTTTTTACAGAATATTTCACTACTTTTAGAAGAAAATAATGATGTTGTATTTGATTATTATTATTCTTTATTTATCATTCTTCATTATTTTATTTAATAATATTCCATATTACTAGATTTTTTTAAAGTAATAAATATTATGTATGCATTTTAGTTGAGAAGAATATATTACACATCTTGGAACTATAGAATTCAAATGAATCTAGAATATTACATATATGAAATATATTACATAGCTTGAGAAATATATTACATTTCTTAGGAAATATATTACACCGTTATGTTGAGTCAAAAATTATATTACACATCTTTAACAGATTTTGAAAATTTTTCTGCATTTATTTAGAGTAAAAATTTTATTACATATTTAATAGAAGTTCCAAGAGTTATAAATATACTAAGGAAATTTTTTTAATCATTATTTATTCTTGGGGAACATCTTAAACTAACTATTTCAGACATATATATAAATAAATTAAATTATTTACTAAGAAAATATGTTGCATATTTATAGAAATATTATTTTTCGATAGTTATGTGATTCAAAAGTTAAGTAGAGTTAATATATTATTCATCTGATTGGAATAATATATTTGAATGATTATATGGATTTTGAGATTCAAATTCAAATAATTAGAAATATTGAAGGCAACTATTATCACATGATTATGGGTTTATCTGAGTGATTAAATGATGATTATTTTGGAAATATTTAATGAAATTTTTAATTGTGATAACATTGAGAACTTAATGGTAAAATTATTCACAAGTGTCTTAAATAGAGTGATTATAGTGAGAATTAATGGTAATATTGTTTCCATATTATTTATTATTATTCTAACCACTATGTTATATTATTTATAAATTAATCAAATATAATGTGAATATCATCATTGGAATTTTTTTTCATAGCTATTATATTTATCTCTATTTAAGGGTTGAGTAAGTCAAACATAAGCATTCATGTGAAAGATGATACTCATAATTAGATACTAAAGGACCATGAATTTGAGAGATTCCTTATTAAACAGATTTTCAGAAACATTTGTAGAATGAGAAAAATAAATTGTTTCATCTTAAAGTCATGTGGATCAATTTTCAACACCATAATTTGATCTATAACTTATAAAAAATTATTTTTTATTAGTTTTTATTTGTTTATAGTTGTATGTATTTGATTTTAATATTTACACTAGTTAACTATGATTAGAATGAACTATTGGTTCTACCCACTTGAAAAAAATATAGTGTTGCACTGGTTGTGTCTGATCTAGTTAAAAGGAACTAGGTTTAAGGCTTTTCCATTAAAAGCCTGGGTTCTATATTTACTTGTGAAATGGATATTTTTGGTTTGGGGATTCTCCATGGAATTTCCTATTTTAAATTTGAGTCAGTGTAAACGATTGGGTTAGGTCTACTCCATTTATAAAATTATGGTTTTGATTTTGACCCTTTATAAAAGGATATATTAATAGAAGATATTTATACACTTTAGATGAGAGTGTGAAGAGTAAATGAAGGATCATTTGAATATAAACTACAATAAAATCCTTATCCTATCTTGTTTACTTGACTACTTAAACTCTTTACACTTCCATTACTTCACTTAGTCTATGTTTTAAGTATTGAGTATTATATTCCACTTAATTTCAATTTATAATTTATCTTAATCTAATTATTAATATTATAATTCACCACCTCTTTTTTTCACCACCTTGGCTGGGACCTAACAAATCATGTTATTTTAGTGAAGAATATGAAAACAATATGTGGAATATGAATTATGGTTATCATTAAAAAAGTGTATGAGTAAGATATCAAAAGAATAATTTGTATGATATTTTCCAAGGATGAAAAGTAAAATCATCACTATTTTTTAGGAATTTAAAATAGAGAAAATAGTGTAATAAAGCCACAAAAAAGTGGTGATACAATCAATAAGGACACTTTAGTTAATCAATTCTATTTTATGTGGTCTAATGAAACATAATTCAACCAAAGATGATATTTATTTCATTAAATTAATTTAAAATCTTACAAGGATGTAAAATGTGTTTATAAACCATAAATATAAGATCAAAGATAATTTCAAAAAATTTCATAAGAGACGTTTATAAGGAGTTAAGAGTGTTTATAGAAAAAATGTGAATTGAAAATGGGAGAGAGTACACTAGAAAATATTTTTAAGAATATCTCTCTAAACATGGAATAAAAAATGAGTGCATTACTCCTTACACATCACAAAAAATGTAGTTACTGAGAGGAATAATAAAATGATTTTTTAAAATGGTAAGAATAATATTGGCTGAATTCAGACTGTCAAAGTTCTCAGGGAGATTAAATTTCACTAACTATACATATCTGAAATAAATTATTAATGATACCATGATAAAATATTATTTATTATGAGATTTAATTCAAAAATAATCCATCAATGAAGCACTTAAAAGTATTTAATAGTCTATGTTTATGAACATCTTGAATTTGAATCTAGGAAAGTTTGATGAAAGAGCTGAAGAATTAATTTTAATAGGTTATTTATCCAATGATAGAGGAAAAAATTAATAAAAAAACTCCAACAACTGGAATATTTATATGTTATAAAAATTATTGAAAATAAACCCATTTTAGAGAGTTTCTTGATAGAAATCCTTAAAATTTTATGAATAAAACATGGATATTTTAGAAAAGTGATTGAAGATAAAGCTAAAAAAAAGTAAAAAAATATTGATGTTGATTCTGTTCAGACTAGTGACGATGATGGTGATGCTGAAAATGAAAAATATAGGTATAAATGGTTATATAATCATGTTTAAATTGAGAAATATAATCAATAACTAGGAGGTAAAAATATAGACTAGAGGAAGATTGAGATTTAACAATAAAAAAATCTAGAGTATCAAAAGTTGAGTCATATTAAGCTACTGAAGGTGTTGAGCATAAATAATAGATACATTATATGAATTAATAGATAGATCATATTGAAAATAATACTACTTGGGATCCTGTTCCAAGAATATAATGAAAGAAAATCAGTAGAATTGAGTGGGTTTTTAGAGATATTCTCAATACAAAAGTTATATTTTAAGAAACATGTCCATATTGTAATGAAATATACACTCTCAAGTTAATGTTGTTTACTTTAATGAAACATTTTCACCTATAGAAAAACATTAGGCAATAAGGATGTTATTGTCTTTTACAGCACATAAGAACTGCAAAGTTTTTCAAATGGATATGAAATATTATTTATTGAATGGAAATATAGAAGAATAAGTTTTTATTGAGAAACCATGAAATATTAATTTGTAAAAAGGTGTTTAGTTTGAATAATGCGCTTTATGGGTTAAAATAATCTAATAGAAGATGGTGTTCTAAGCTAGAAAATTTCCTGAAAGAGAAGAAATTTATCAAAGTAAAGGTTTAAAACAATATATATATATGAAGGATATAAGTTCCTGTATATTAATTTTTATTGAATATGTTGTTGACATAATTTTTTCAAGTGATAGAGAGCATTATTTTGAGGAATTTAAAAGGAAAATAAAGTGGATTTTTGAGATTTATATACTTGGGGAGACAATTTTCTTTCTAGGATAATAGGGGTTTAAAGGGAGAATTTTGATTTCTCATCCCAAAAAAACATACTAAGGAATTTTTGAATAACATTTTCCTGGGAGACTCTAATCTAGTGTCTACATATATAAATATTAGATAAAAATTTATTAAATATAAAAAAAATAAAATTTTTCAATCAAAAAAAATTTAGAACACTACTTTAAATTTTACTTAATTTAATTACTTCTAGTCTTGATATAGTCTACAAAATGAATTTTTATACACGGTTTCAACCTGATCTAATAGATTCACACAAAAATAATGGTAGAAAAATACTCAAATAAATCAAATGGAATATGAATCATGGTTTTATATAAAAAATAGTTGGCGAGATAAATCTATTTTTCTAAACAAATACTGATTGGGATGGAAATTATTATGATATAAAACAAAGAGTGTAAGGTAAATTATTTTTGGGTGATATCTATAAGAGTTGGGATTGCATGAAGAAATATTTTGTGACCCTAATAACCTTAGAATATGGGTATATGGATATAATACAAGGATGGGAAAACTATATGGATGAAAGAGTAGATTGAAGATTTAAAAGTGAGGGTTAAATTACCTTTGAGAATTGGTTTTTATAATAAAAGTGCTATAGATTTTTAAAAAATATCTAATGTAATATTCAAGATCTAAATATATAGATATTTAATATAATTTAATCATGGATAATGTTTTAAATGGTGATGTGATTATGGAATATATTTCCACATTGGATAATATTACAAACATTTTTTCAATGGCATTATCAAGACCTATATTTTAAGAGTTAAGGATGAAAATACATGTTCGACCTTTCCCTCTTACATGAGGAGTTTTATTTGTGCCACCTAATCCATTGTATTCTGTTGTTAAAGAGATAGAAATAAAAATAAGTCAAGTGACACTTGGTTTGAGGAATCCAAATATAGTTTTATTATTTAAAGGGGATAATTTTTTCATTATATTAAGGGGGATATGATCACATTCATCGAACATAATTTTATTATCACTAAGGGATATAATTCTCTCAATTCAATGAATTAAAGGGAGAAGATAAGATTCATTGGACATAATTTTTTTCCATAGATTGATAGAATTATCTCAAAAATAGTTCATCATTTAGTAGTGTGGTTTTAGGATATTTCTCAATGAGAAAAGTTTTTGATTATGGGAATGAGTTATTGGAAGTTGAAAATAAATCCAAAGGGGTAGATTAAAGAACCTAAACAATTTTAAAAGCTTATTTTATTTTTTTTTCAATTTTTTTGAGAAACATTAAAAATTTATTGGTAATGTTTTTTAGTGGAACTAATATGGGTAAAGTTGTTTCAGGATGACATTAAAATTCTATAGAAAATTTCTAAAAATTTTAGTCGAGAAGGGATTTTGAAAAATTATTGAGATACAAAAGAGTAACCTACTCTCTCATATAAATAACTCTATATTTTTAGAAAATCTATAATATATACGAGTTATGGAAAAAGGAAGAGGAAAATACATAATATTAACTCATTGATATAGATGATAATTTTTATAAATTTTTTAAGATATGTAAGAATAACTTTGAGATCACATTATGATACATAAGAGTAACTCAAAGAATATATAATAATTTTATTTTGTGTAATACTCAATATTAAGTTTTATATCTTACATAATATTAATTTTGAGTGTATGTAAGAGTTACCCAAGGTTTTAGAGGATATATTGGATCTTTCAGAAGGTCACATAAGATAAAGTGGGTTTTCTCAGATGCGAGGTAAGATTAAATTATATAATGATATACTTTTATTAACATTATAAATATCATTTTGTTATGTAATAATAAATTATTCAAGATATTGTTTTTTGGTAATGATATTTGAAGGAGAATATTTCACCATGATATGGAGGTTTTCACGATGATTGTTTTTTCATATGAGAAATGAAAACATGGGAAAGAAGCTGTAGAATTTTAAGAAGATTGAATGAAAATAATAATACAATATTTAAATATATTTAAATATAAAATATAAATAGAAAAATTTAGAAGAAAATTTTAAAGTAATTATGGATATTCATAAATTCATTTTTGAATTTTAATTATAGAGACCAATGTTAGGTTATTTTTTCATGATATTATTTTGATTCGTATTTATGAGGCCAATAATCATGGAAGTTTTAAATGTTCAAATATAGAAATATTTAAAAGTTTTTAAAATGAGAATATCAAGTGAAATACTGAGGTGATGAAAAATTATTGAATATTGATGATCTTAAATTTCTTGATAAACCTTTTAGATGTCAAAGTTATGAAAAAAACATGGTGCTTGAATTCATTTTGAAATTATAAAGGCTTGAAGAGAAGAAAAATATATTGATGTTAATGAATAATAGAGATCACTAGAGGTCCTTTAATTTCTGGTTTGGACACTATAGTAAAATAAATGGATCTATTATATAGAATAGTTAGGATAATTTTTGGTTAGGAATTATCTCTTTGTATTAAGGATGACACCTTCCTTATTTATAATTACATTTTTATGTTGATGATGGATCAATTTTTCATGAACTATAAAATTGATTATGTTTATAAATATGTTTTATAGTTTAGTAAATACCCTAATACATATCTCAAGGAGGATTGGAGTTTTTTTATTATTAATTTCTAATAAGTTTTATAAAATAAAAAAGGGGGGGGGGGTTGAATGAAATTTCAAAATAAAACAACTCAATTAAATAATTTAATATTTGATAAATTGAATAGGGTTTGAGAATTATGTAGTAAGAATATCCTTATGATTTCACTATATATCATGGAAATTTAATAGTTTTGAAAATTAAATTTTATTTAATAAAATTCTTTGGAAAAGGGTAATCAATATCTTGATTTTCTCTTTTTCCTTTAGAGTTATGAACCTAGAACCAAAACCTAACACAATAAACTTTTTATCAAGGTTTGGAGCTTAAATATGGAATGATGACACCAAATCATATTGAGATATCAAGTATGTGTGTTGGAAGAAGGCCCCATGTGTTATCGAATCAGAACAACCCAAGATTCCCTCTTGAAATCTCAGATCAACCGGTGTTGAAATAAAAAATGTTTCATTCAATTATATAAAAAAATGAATTCAAGTACACTAAATTTAAGATACAAATTAAAATATTTTTTTATAAAAAAATACATGAACCAAGTATAAATAAAAGTTCTATAATTCACTTTGCTAGTATATATCTCCCTTACAATGATCACCCACTATTTCTATGACCATCGAGAGGAGGAGGAGGTTTGATTGAAACTCGAGATTCATTTTAGACCCCCCTATGAGGATAGGGAGCTCTAGAGCATATATGGAAATTATAGGAATCCCTTTTAAATAAAAAATAAGAGCGCTTCACTCCTTGGTCAAAATTAAAAATTGGGTTCCCATGGTTCCATTTTATAGACAATGTGAAGGTTGTTTTGGGCACCTCAAATTTTGAAAACCATTTGGTCTATTGATTTAGGCTAGCATAAAATTTATTTTTCTTTGAAAAAAAACTATAATGTTTTTCCTAACATCTTGAATATCTTTGAAAAAAAATTGGTATAAATTTGAGGCCTAAAAATCTAGACCTTCTTGAATTATAGAAGTGTCCCCAAGTCTTTGAATTATAAATATTATATCCAATGTTATTACATTTTGGGCTTTGAAATGGATGAATTGGACTCCATGGTCTTATAGAGAATTGTATCCTGCACAGGTTTTCATTCACCCACTATGTTTTAGACCAATTGTATGTAAAAAAGACGTTTAATATGTATTTTATTCCATATGTGTGTTTTGGCCCTCGTGCAGTTTGACCCGTTATAATTGAATTTCATCACGGGCTTTCCAAAGTGCATACGTGTATCATCAAAAAATTAATTTTTTTTTCATTTGATATTTTTTTAAATTGAACAGTTTGATCAAGTTATAAGTGGAATTGATTATTATATTTGGAATTTATAATATAAATATTGTTGGAAACCATTGTATGAGGGTGGAATAAAATAGTGAATCAGGTTGCGATCACACCCCCACACCAGAACATTTTCACTCATAAGAAAAGTCATATTTTAGAAACTAATTCATAATGATATTCAATAGATCATTAGGATTTTACATTCATATCAAATTCAAAACATGATTTCAATGTGGTAAAATAAATAACCACACAAAAAATTCAATCTCAGTAATCATACAAATGTATGTCGCTTAAATTGCATTAGAAAATAAGTACCATAGATTAATGATATTAATATTATCTAAGAATTAAAAAGAATACCATTCCACAAAATCCCCATGTGTTTTTGCGTGATAATCATTTCATGCTATTCATTTAATTTTTTATCTCATAAATATAGAAAATTTTTTTAAAAAACTTCTGACATGATTCTTTCTATTGAACTTTCTCTACACCATTTTCAATCAAATATAAAGAACCACTTGTTTAAGAATTCCTAAAAGTCAAACCTTAAGATCCTAAAGTAGATATCACTATATGTTTTATATTTCATTAGACCCCTCATTATTTATTTTTGTTTGTTTTTTTGGTTTTTGGGTTAATACAATAATCATATAACATGTACACATACTTAATTCAATTCAGTATTGTACTAAAACAAATCAGATAAGGAAAAAACATATAGAAAAATCATTTTGGAAAGTTGAAAAAATAACCTAACTTATATTTAACTTCAATTAATTATAAAATATTAAAATATTTTGGTTGATTTCAATTATGTGTGGGGATTTTAAATGACACATTTAACTCTTAAACCAATCACATAGAAGGTATCAACATCTTAATGGATTTATAAAGTTACAACATATTATATCATGGGAGAATAAAAAACTATACTAAAATCAAATATTAATATTAAATTAATACTCAAACTCAGATTACATCAGTGAAATAAATTTTCTTTAAATTTTAAAACAAAGTGAAATTTGTACATCCATTATGAATTTCCTATAAATTCCATGATAATATGGGAATTTAAAAAGAGTATTTGGGAACACAAGTGAAAAAATGTATAAGAGAGAGGGAAATTAAAATAATATGAAATAATTAAAAAATAAAAAAATAAGGAAAATGAAAATGAGTACTAATAAACTTGGGAAAGTGAGGAAGAATTAAAAATACAATATATTAAAAAAATGTTAAAAAATAATAAATACAACAAAAAAACGTAGGAATGTATCCACCCCCACACCTAGAGTGTGAAATATCTTCACTATAATTAAATATATGTCAGGAAGGAAGGATAAAACCTGGTGATTTTTACTGACCTATCACCCTTTATAGTGGAGTTATTCTTCTAGGGAATGTGGAAGGGTTTCATGGATGTTCTTTATCCACATCCCATTTACATTGAATTTATGTTGTAATTTTTCATTTTAACCTATAAAACCCTAGATGGATAAATAGTAGTCATAGTATATGGGCCAAATTAGTGTCAATAAAGATTAATTGGGTGTAATTTCATCCTTTCATTGTAAATAAGGATCTTCTTCCCACTGTGGAACTGACGATGAAGGATGTGACAATCATGGGAAGCCTTGGTTCTCTTCTAATAGATTTAAAAGTTCTCATATGAATATCTTCACATTAAATCGAGCTGCCAAATATGCAACTTTCTGTATTCACCTATATGTGAGAGATTCATATTACTTTTTTTACTAAATAAATACGTATGTTTCTCTATATTTTTTATGAGGTTAATTTTTTTCCAAATATAATCCTTCAAGGTAAAATTATGATATGGATTTCAAAAGATATATGCTACACCCATAGTGCATTATATAATCATAAAATCCAATCTCTCTTATTGGGCTGTATTATTTTTTATAATATTTTTTAAACTTTTTGATTTTAAATCTTATCTTTCCTGTTAGTTTATGGGGGATATATAATGAATACTTTATAAATAATACCATACTTATGGAGAAAGGGTTTGATAGTGAAATTATAGAAATGATAACCATTATCACTAATGATAAACCTCATGAAACCATTACTAATTTTTTTTAGATTTCATGAATTCAAAAACCACTTAGGAGTCATTAGTCTTTGATACTTTTTACTCTACCCATTTTGAGACAAAACCAACATCTAGAAGAATATTCAAAAATCCAAAAGAACTAAGAAAAGTTCCCATGAAGTCAATGGACCCAAACATAAAATATCACATAGAATATCATGGGTCATTGGTTTATCTCATTCATCATAGAAACATTTATAGTAAAATGGAATCTCTCACATGACTTATGAAATTGATGAGAATCTCAAAATAACATTATCCAAAAAGAACAGAGTCATGATATTTATGTGTAGTTATTTGGGGACCCAAGTGACCCCCAATTTCAAGAGTATGATAGAATGTGAAGATAAATGTGAACTCATGGTTGGGTACACATCATCTTATGAATTAGTAATTAGAAAATTTCCGCAAATAGCCGTCATCAAAAATGTAATACCTTGACTCATTCATAAATCTATATAGATGGTTTTTATTATATATAGAAGGTACCTATGAGGCAACCAAAATTTTTACCAAGATAAAAAATTATATGATTGTATAATGAACAATGTATAAGTTCTCATCAAGTAAGGTTTCTATAATTGAGGATTTATTATATGAATAGATGTTGTGGTCAATAAGGATTTATCTAATATGTTTTGAAACAAAATTTTATGCACTATGTTTGTCAAAAATTTTGATATAAAACTTCTATAATAGGAGCATCCATCAAATAATGCATGGTTTAGAATCAGGATTTTTTAAAAAATATATATTGGAAGCATGATCAGAAAACATTAATACTTTATATCTAAGGATATATGAATGAAATTTATCTAAATAAAAAACTAAGATAAGGAATTATTTTTCAATTGTTGTGTAGCTCACTTGTTTATATGAAATAACATGATAGGTGTGGTCTACCCATTATGAAAGGATATCCCCAGAAACATAGTTGAAGGAAACACACATGATTTAAAAAGGTATATATGACCTTAGTGGTTGGATGATTTTTAGTGAAGTGAAAACCATTTTCAATTCATCAAATCACATTTTAAAATTTTCATAGAAAGTAAATTCAAAACTTTATATAAAATTTTTTGGAAATGGGAGTGCAGTTTTACCAATATATTTAATAAATCAATGATAAAAACCAAAATGTACCAAAAATAAATTCACATCCTGAATATAATTTTGGGAGGATAATGAATAAATAACATATATTTTTTACCTATCATTCTGGATACCGTCTCTAGAAACAATATGACCCAAAACAATTCCTTTTTCCACTACAGAATAACATTTTTTATAGTTTAAAATATTCTTACTTTCCAAGAATCAATGCAGCACAAAGAAAATATTATTAAAACATTCATAAAAGTAAGAAAAATAAATAGTTAAATCATTTATAAAAACATCCATGCATTGTTCTAGGAAATATGAGAAAATACTAATAATGTAATACTAGAAATTTCCTAGTGTATTACATAGGCTGAATGGAATCCTAATATAATTAAATATCCTAAATGGGAATGTAAATATTTTATTTATTTTTTTAATACTTAGGGGAAAATATATATATGTATATAAAGAATCTATCAAGGAAACATTAATGATAATAACAACTAATATTTCCAACATTTGGTCAAAAATGGTAATGTAAAATGGTCTTTTTGAGTGAAATGGTTAAGTTTGCAGCAGTCTATACAGAATCACACACTATTTTTCTCTTTATTTGGATCCAATTAATTATTCTCATTATGAAAAACCATAATACAAATATTTATAGGAATAATTTGTATTGGTATTCTAAATTTACTACCAGAGATATGATATATGATCCCAACTGTTAATATTTTTCTTACCTCATTTTCAAAAACGTCAAAGAGGGATAAGTTTAGTTGAAGTGTTTTTAACCTTAACAGTTTAGACTAATATATATAGATAATTATATAAACACATGTAGATAGTATAATACCCAAGATATTAACTAATTTCTATCCAATTTCCTTTTTACACTCTCTCAAAAGGCCAAGAAATTATATTTCAACCTCTATAGAGAAGTTATTTGTAAAAATGAATTTAAATTGAATGAAAACCTCAAGGAATGAACATTTTATGTTATTTTTATGTGGTTTCAATTAAATAAAATGTGGGTTGAGAATAAAAGGAAATGATTTTTTGGGAAGAATCTCATTTATACCATTTATCATTTTAGTATTTATATCCTTAGTAGGAAATTTAATATAACTTGTTATTATATCATAATTGATGATTTCAAAACTCCCAATATATAATAAATCATCATTATACTTATATGCATTGAATTTTTAGCACCAATTCAATAATCTACTAATGGATCCTCCATCAAAATATTTTAAATAGGATAAAAGGGGAGAAAAATAGGAAATGAGATCATAATAGGAATTTGGAATGAAATAATCCATGGTAAGTACTTACATTTAATAGAAATTAAGAGTGTAATGATCATCAACTAAATGTTTCATTACATCAAGCAAATTGGAACTTACCTTTTCTCCTCAAAACTTCATAAAAAATGTTCCATTATAAACACAGATGATCATCATTTTCAATGTAAGAAATGGTGTCCCAATTATGAGAGGAGAATGTACAAGGGTTTTGGTATAATCTAACTTAAGCATGTAGAATTCTGTAGGTATAATGAGGTAATTAAAATTTATAATGAATTCCTTAATCACTTTAGTTTTGTGTGTTGTTATTTTGTTGGAAGGTTACACTATGGTTCTTGATGGTTAAATAAATATTAATTGACAATAAGTATACAATGAGTTAGAAATCACATTAATCCAAGAACCTAAATCAAGTATTTAATCTAAAAAAAAATTCTTCTCTTTGGAAGAAAGTATCATAAATGTTTTTGGATCCTTGCATTTGGCTGGTATTTCTGATTGTATCGATGATGATACATTCCTTCCAAGGTTTAATCTCTCATTCCCCTTAAGTTGTTTCACATGTGTACAAATATCTTTAAGTAATTTGACATAGTGAGTAACTTGTTTAACATCATCAAAGAGAGGAATGTCAACTTGTATATTTTTAAATGTATCAATTGTCTATTTATCAATTTTATTATCAAATTTTTTCTTATATTGAGAGATTATTTAGAGAAAAGTAAGTGGAATGGATATATCAGTGTAATTATAAATGATTACCTTTTTACCTTTTATGTTTCTTTTATCATAAAATTATTCTTTTAGTGACTGGGAAAGAGATTTTACAAGAGTTGGATATACTTTTTATGTAGGAATCATTAAAAGTATATATTTATTTACCACTATATAGTGTAATGGAACATATATTACCTTTGTACTTGTGATTGAAAAGTTTTTTGGATGTATGTTTCTTAAATCCTTGCATATTAATCTCTCCAATGGTGCTGTCCAATTGTCCCACTTTAATTTTCATGTTTTTAATTAGTGATTGATTGATTTTTTTAATCTAGAGGTTTTGGTATACCATTTTATTCATCATATCATCAAGACATAGTTCAGGTTTTGGTGGGGAGTTTTTGGAAATCCTTTATGGCGGTTGGGGATTTTTAGGAGGTGGTGGAGGATGATTACCCTTTCCTGGGTAATTTCATGACTATTAATGCTATTTGGGATACCCCGTGCCTATAGGATTTATTAAATTTTCAACTAGAGTTGAATGGATACCATGATTATTCCCTAGTGGGTTAGTTTTATGGATATCCTGTGATGATTTCCTCATAACTCTCATAAGTTTCCCTCAATTGAGGGATTTTTTCAAAATAGTTGGTGTCAGAAGCATAGATACCATAGTGAATTGGAGGATGATGTTAATATTTCACTTAAAAAAAGTTTTTGGAGTAGGGTCTTGACCTCCTAAAAATTCATGTCCACATTTGTTTCAAAATAGAATCTCTAAATATTATAGACTACTATAAAAGGTGCATCAGACCTCAAACTAAACTATTGCATGTTTTTCACCAATTTTTCAATAATATTCCAAGACGCGACATGATTTTTTTCACTAGATAACCACTGTCTAGTGTATAATTCATATTATGATCCATAAGGATTAGAATATTATAGAAATACTACATTGGTAGTTGTTATTTTATTTGATGATGAGTGCAGATTTCACATAATATTTTAATGTGTTATAAGTATTCATGTAATATATCCCAATATTGTTGTATTTTCCCATAAATTTCATTTCTTATTATTACAATTTGAGACGATGGTATTCATTTTTCAATAAAACGGAATTTCATGTACTCCTAGCCTTTAATTGGGGATTAACATAGTATAACCAGCCTTTTTCAGCGTCTTATAAAAATGGGAAATCCCTAAGTTTTACAAGTTCTTCATCCACTTTTACTGGTTTTAATGTTCAACATAAAGTATGAAATTCCTTTAAATGCTTATGTGGGTCTTCTATAGAAAATACATGAAATATTGGAAATAAAATAATTAAACCTGATTTTAGTTCAACGTTCAATGTTTCACCTTGCATTTTAATATATATAGGTTGAATATAAACATTAGATAATTTATTTATATTAAGTTTTGGTTATTTTATAAAATTTAATACAAATTAATTTTAGTTTTTTTTAATTTAGGTCTAGAAGAAGAAGGGTTTTAAATAGTATTACTGATTTCTTGTGTGTCCCAATTCTAAGTATTATTCTATTCTTCTTAGTGTAGATGAGGCATGATATTCTCTGGTTTGGGTTTGAAATTATAAATAAGAATGAATCATGAACAAATGAAAAAAATATTAAAATTAAGAATTTTAATTGATAAAAATATTATGATGCTGGAGATAAATTTTTTTTATATAATACACAATGTTATTATAAATATACACACTAAAAACTGAAGTACTCCCTAGAAATGAGGCCAAAATTTGATCGCACCATCATGAAGTCTAAAATTTATTATGTTTTTTATTATTTTTTATAGTTTAGGGAAGACTAGGTTATCTATAAAATAGTTTTGCAGGTTTTCAATTGAGACTTTTTAAAAATTTTAATAAAAGAAAATTGAAAACATAGAGGGTGGATGGAAAGATGATTCGAAATAAAATAACTTAACTAAAAAGTTTAATAGTTTATAAATTGAAGTGGGATTAAGAATTATGTGATAAGGATATAATTACGAGTTCAATACACATCATTTCATGTTCATAATTCAAAAAATTACATTTGGTTTAATAAAATTCATTGCTTGAGGGAAATTAATATATTTATTCTCCTAATTTCCCTTTAGAGGGTTGAAACTATAACCAAACCTTGAAATAAAAATATATTTTATAATGTCTTGGAACTTAAACATTTAATTTGGGATGAAAAATAATACTCAGATATCATGTATGTGTGCTGGAAAAAGGACCTGTATGTTTTCCAATTAGTAAAACACAATATTCTCACTTGAAATCTTAAACCAATCAGTTTTGAAATGAAAAATGTTTCATTAAATTATATAAATACAATGCATTAAAATAGAATAATGTTAATATAAAACTTAAAATAAGCATTTCAAACAAAAAATAAGCAAAACAATAGAAAAAAAGTTCCATAGAACTATTTTAAAGTGTGAATCTCCCTCGCAATTATCACCCACACTTTAGCTCTCCTTTGTGATGAGGTGGAGGCTCAAGTGAAACTCCATATTCATTTTAGATATACCTATTAAATAGGGAGATCCTAAACCTATTATGTTATGATAGAATTCATTTTTAACTCTAAAATTACAGAACTTCACTCCTTGGTCTAACTTACAAACGAGGTTCCCAAGGTACCAATTTATAAGAAATGTGGAAGGTATTTTTGGGAACCCTAAATTTCGAAAACCACTTGGATCTTGTATTTGGGATCGTATAAAATCTTATCTCACATTAAAAAAACTAAAAATTTATTTCCACACCTCTTGAATATCTACACAATAAATTTAGTATCAATTTTAGCCATACATATCGAGTTATGGATTAATTATTAAAGTGACCTTGAGACTATGAAAAATGAATATTATCCAATGCTATTACATTTTGGGCCTCTAAATAGATGATTTTGGATCCCCAGTCTTATTTTTAATTGTATCCCACATATTTTTTCATTCACCAACTATGTTTCAACCTAATTGGATGTACATATTAGGCATATTGTGAATTTTATTCAACATGTGTTCTTATTCCCTAATGTAGTTTGACCCTTTTACTTGTATTTCATCATAGTCTCTACAAATCAACCCTACCTATCATTAAAACATTAAAACAAGTAAAATTTACCCTTTCAAAATTTTTTAACATTGAAAAACTTAATCAAATTATAAGTTCAGTTGATTATTATATTTTTAATTTAAAATATAAATATATTTTATAACCATAGTATCTGGTTGGAATGAAATGGTGATTCATGTTATGATCAATGATATATTTGTCCCTTATAATTCACCTAAATGAAACAAATATGTAGTATCCCAAACTGGGGGTGAACTTTGTAAAATTACTATATACCTTATATTCATATTTATCTTCTATTTATGGATGTGTGAGAGATAAATACTGAGTATATATTGACTTTAACAAGTAAAAGAGGATTATGTCAATAAAAAAAATCAGGTAATGATGAATTCACCCATGTTCTCATTATTATATATCAAATAACATAAGAACATTATTCCACATACCTTTTTTAACCATTTATTTTATAAAGTGGTATTTAATATCTATGTTAATTGATTGGGAATATTGATCTGGGTTCCTTGAAATATTTATATCACTTTGATTACGAAAGCCCATAAGTAATAGAAACTTTACTACCACATTGATATGTTCAAGTTAAGTTTCCATCCACATGAATTCGTTTATTTCCTGAGTTGTAGCAATATACTTTACCTCTTTTTAACTCAATGTAATAATTTTTTTCTCCTTATTATTTTTGATTCATACAATGTTCACCCAAGATGAATACTCAAACAGATGTTGATATTCTATCATCAATACTTCCAACCGAATTTGTATTATAAAATCTATACAAGTTTAACATACATTTCTTATAATATGTTATCTAAAAATCTAGAGTACCTTTCTTTTACCATAGAATTCACTTTTATAAAATGAAGGTAGATTACTTCCGTGCATTTGATAATGAACACATAATATGATAACATATATGATGTATAACCTTAGAGTATTAAAATATAGAAAACTTTTAATAAGTTATCTATACTCCATTTGATTCACTTATTCACCTTTATCATCTTTATAAATATTTTCCCCCTTTTATAGAATTATAAATTTATTTTTTATCCTTTATTACAAACTACTTAAATTGTTTTGATATATAATTCTCTTGATTAAGGAATATATGATCCCTCTCTAGAGAAATTTGAATCACTAAAATTACCCCATTTCTACCAATTTTAAAATCTCAAACATATGCTTTATCTGAGTTGAAAATTCCTTGAAAAAAACTTCTCTATTTCAAATAAATATGATATCATCAACATAGATGATAAAAATTAAAGATAAATCTTTATTTATATTTCATTCAACTTTAAATAAACATTTTCTTCTACACATACATGATCATATACACATTTTGAGTTAGGTCTTTACTGATCAATACAATCATCAATTCACATTGAGTCTTTATCATTACATAAAATTACCTTTGATCACACCACCATTTCTTTTATATATTTCTTGATGTAAACCTTGAACTTATTTATTTTACTTTCAATATCCAATGGATTATATTTAACAATTTTGTTCAATTTATTTATCTTTAACATATTCCTTAATAGTCTAATTTATCTTTATCTCTTCAGTGAGTACCACCTTCAAATGATAAATTTCCATTAATAATTTGATTCTTTTTTTCTTAATGATCAGAATCAATATCATTTAAAGTTTTAGATCATTTTTTTAAATTCCATTTTATGTTTACAACTTTTAGATTTTGAAATACACTCCTTAAACGCATGCTTCAATATAAAATCTATCTCAGTTTCTTCCATTCTGTCACTATTATCATCTTCATCACTGGTGAAATCATCATAATTAAGTTTGGAAATCAACAAATTCTCTTCCAATTCACTTGAATTTTCATATAAAATTTCATATTTACCACTTTCTCCATCATCCAATTTATACAAGAAATTTATCTATTTTAATTTTGAGAAACTATCACTTTTTTATTGGAATAAAAATTTGATTTATTTAATTTTAAATATTTCCCATTTAATTAAAATTTTGATGAATCGTATTTATAATCTTTCCTCTTCATTTAGAATTGGAAAATTGGCTATAAAATGATCAATAGTTCCACATTTAATAAATATCCATAATATTTTTTCCATGATACATTACTTTACCTTTATAAATACTTATTGAGATAAAAAAAATCAATTTATCAATATTTATTTCTAAATATTCATCATATTATGAAATATCTGCTTCCTCCTTATCTTATTTCTGATATTTCTCTTATTTTAATTATTTAAAGATGATTATTTTTAATCCAAACTCTTATTCATAAAATTTATCACATTCTTCATTTAATAAGTAATAAATATTCCTTATAAATCATCCAATGTAAGTGTGTTAGAATTAAGGACTTTTTGTATAAATACAATTACATCACAATTTTATTGTAATATATGAATTATCTTTTTGAATACCATAATATTCTCAAAACTCTCACCAAAAGAACTAATGGTGATCACCATTTAATTGATTATTATAAAAATTTAATTAACATATTCATAATTATGTATTCAAACGTCTCCATATGACATGAAACAAACCATCAAGACCCATCCTGGGTATTGGTAAGTCGAGTGTGCCATCAAAAGCCTACATCCAATAAGCTTGTGGCTGATGACTATCCCCAAGTAGTCATATAACACATGATAAAAGGACTTATCATAATTTAACTTTACGTAATACACACATCAATACAATATATAATAATGTTAGATAAATGAAATAAGATAACTACAATAAACAATAAATGCAATATATACTAAGATATATAAGGTCTCAACTAGTATATAATCCATAATGAAAAAAGAAAATATATAAACCCAAAAAACCAAAGAGGGAAATAACCTAAAACACTGCTGTTAAAATATCCCACCAATGAACTATCTATCGACATGAATATTTCTTAATGAAACCCCCTTTAGGAACCACTAAGATCCACCAACACTAGGCCCACCAAGGTCACCTCCAAACCATACATCATCTTCATAAGACATGAAACGTGCAGAAGAAGACACCCATGAAAGGCTGAGTATATACATAGACAGTAGGAAACCCCAAAAATCAAAAAAGAATTATAATAAAACCATTTATCTCAAAACCAAAAAACTATAGGGAAAAGATCAACCCATAAACAATATAACCCCTACATGGCTTAAGAAGAGAACCTAGAAAATAGTAGAGTATCTATCTTCTTGATAGAATAACTATAATAGGACTAACAACCATCCATAATAATTTGATCTATCCAAACTAAGTAACCTTCATAATCTCCTTGGATCTATATTGGGGACCCTTTCCCCATCAAAGGATAAGTATTAGTTGAGGGGGTAACCGACTCCAGTGGAGCACCCTAACCTAGTTTGATCTCTTAAATGGGGGTGGGGTGGTGTAAATGACTATGTATGTAGTGTAACCTTTTCCGAAGTATGTGTGTGTGGGGGGGGGGGGAAACACCCATATCTGGGATATGAGAGACCCACACTATAACATAACCTCACCACCAGGGGTTACTAACCCCAATAATTCTATGATCATGACACCTAAACCTCATATTTGGCCATACATATCTAAATCGAGTAACTAAATTAATCTCCTAATGTCTTATCACCAATGATTAAGAGAACCAAAACATAACATCCTATTTAGAAAAATGATCAGGATATACTACATGCATACCAAAATCCAATTCTTGAGAAAGGAGATATGAAAATTCACTAAAGATGGAAAAGAACATGACATATACTGGAAGGGTATATAGCTAGTAAACTCTTAACGATAACCTTTTCAATAACTTCAACACCACATGCTGTATAACTGTGTACCTACATTGTGTGTATGTTAGAGTACATGACATGAGGGACCGATGTAGTTCTCAGAATGTTCCACCACATCCTATGTTATGTATGAAATATATACACTATGTGTACTAGAGGGTACATGACATGCAGACTTAACCAACCCACTTAGTTTTTACTTATGGGGGAGTTTGAGTCATATAAAGAAAAGGGTATATGATGTGTGGTCTTGAAACACATCGATTTTTTTAGAAAATTCCCACCTAGACCTATACTTCCTACATATTCCATAATAGATGATTTTGGAGAAAATGATTTGTGTACCAAATTTACATGCTATGTGATCCTTAATTGCTTAAAAACCACTAGACTCAATGTCGAGGGGGGTATAAAGTGAAAATTCTTTTAAACTACATGGCATGTAGTAATGTATTCAAGAAAAAATTATGCATTTAACTCTAAATTATTCAAAATTCACTATTAATGCTTCTAAAAAATATTTAATCCCTTTAAAATTCCTCATTAGATAATTTAGTACCTCCATAAATTGATTTTCATTCACCCCTAATTGGAAACAGGCTTTACAATCAACTTTCACACTCCCATGATGCTTGGTCCATCACTTCTCTTCGCATATCTGCACCAACATGCCTCCCATGATTCATTGTTTCCTTATGATCCTCTAACATGACACTATCTTAATATTCGAAAGACAATTAATTAGTTATGGAAGCCTATTTCAATTTCTTGATGATTCATACCAATATTTTTCATATCACTGGCCATAGTGATGACTAGTGATGAATGCATGAAGAGTAAGGGAAAGTAAATCAGTGGAAAATCATATAAGGGAATTTATGGTGTCCACTATGAAGCCTGATCATCAATCATTGGGAAAGAAATTCAAATAACATTGGAAAGACAATGAAAAATCATAAATTTTAGAAAAAAATATAATTAGATAACTTTGTAGGGACATGAAATAGAGAAATAAAATAAAATCAACAAAAAATAATACATTGTAAAAATCACAAATAAATGAGTTGTATATAAATATTAAAACCCTACATCATTAACATATTGATCACTATTGAAAATCATGTTCACATCGATATTTTTCGGTGATATCCAATGAATAATTTCTTTCTTTAGGTATCATAAATCCTTTAGATCTCTTCCTCTCATTCTCTGAATCATTATAGGGTTTTTTTGTTGAATAACCATAGAAGTATATGTTAGTGATGAATTTAAAGGGGTGGGGGATTAGGGTTATCATTGAAAATTATTTAATTACTTATTTCAGTTATTAATTTAATTAATCAATTCTTCCAATGATGGATTGAACCCAATGTCCTTGATGTGAGATAAAATTACACTTCTTCTAGGGTAAACCTATATTTCTGAAACAACTATGTTAATATTTTCACTATACAATGCTCCATTTTGAGAGAAAATTATTTTTCAGGTGAACGTTCATATACAGACTAAAAATAATATATTATTTCTAAATCCCCACCACACCAAAATCAATAAAAATTCTATGTTACCAACCTCAAAAAGATTATTTAAATATATTATAATGTTTAAAAAAGAAAAAACTATGGTTTCTACATCCTCCCAAACTTTATGGATTTTCACCCCAAAAAGTACCACCTACTCAATAAAGAGATGGTACTGTGCTAGCACACGGTTCTCATTCTCCCATGAGAACTTCTGAAGGTTCCCATGTTTCCAAAAGATGTTCCCTAGTGATATAGCTCATTAAAAAAGTGTCCACTCTTTTTGACATTGGATACACTGAGAATGTGGCACCATCCTTGATGCCTATATCACCCTAGTTGATGATGTGTGATGGTTCATGCATGTATCACCTAATTTGTAACACATGGAAGATATTGTGTACTTAGTCAAACTATAGTGGTGAAGCCATGTAGTAAGCTACCCATCCCACCCTAAAAAATATAAAATGTACCCATGAATCTTAGGGAAAAATTTCCTCCTTGATAAAATCTACCCAAATCACACCATGGAGAGATCTTCAAGAACACATGATCTCCCTCCCTGAACTCCAAAGTCCTCCATCATTAGTACATATGGGACTTCTAATGGATCTGAGTTGTCCTAATCTACTCATGGATCACCTTAACCTTCCCCATCATCACCCAAACTAACTCTCACCCCATAAATTATGAATATTCTATCCCTGTCTAACATAAAGGTGGACTCTAGGGTCTCATGCACTAGGCATCAAAATGTGCCATAATAATAGTGGAGTAAAACATACTATTTTATGAAAAATACACTAAAATAAAGTGATCATAGTAGATTTTGATGAAATACAACACATAATCCCTCAAAATATATTCAATAACATGGATGTTTCACTTTATCTAGCCACCATTTTGGGGGTAGAATGCTGTACACATCCATTAATTAGTCTTGAAACTCTCTTATAAGACTCTCCATAACCAATACATGAATCAAAAATCTCGTTCAATAAAGATCATAGACGGTATACCATATATGAAGATGATATCATCCAAATAGGAGTGTCCTAAGACCTTCACAAAACTCTAATCCTAAATAGAATGTATGTGGGATGACTTAGTTAGTCAATCAATGATCACATAGATAAAATAGTGACCACTTACTTGATGGGTAAGAATCATAAATAAATATATTGATATTCCATCCCACTTTCATCCCGAACCTCAAGGGTTTGGCCCAAACCAACTGGTCTCTGGTGATCCACTATCACCTACTGTAAGGTTAGGAATCATAATTGGAACTCGACAAAAATCTATTTCATACTTGTGTAGTAGAACTGATTCTTGAGGTCTTGGTATATATTCATCACTCTAGTATGTACCACCAAGTGTGAAGAACTCCCTTAATACCTCCTCATTCAGTGGAACTAACACCATAGTCTATCCTTATAAGTAGATAACATGATATCCCCTTTTAGAATATCCATTAGGTGAATCGATAAAGAATATACAGTCACTCAAAATCTCACAATATATGTATTCCAGTTGGAACTCCCACACACAAACTGAAGAAGAAGAGGGGACACCACCATTGATAGATGATAATTTAGTTCTCCCTTATCGAATAAGGATAGTTTAAGAAAGGATAAGTACTTAGAAGCCTCCCCTAACAATATTGAATTATATAACCTTCTTAGGGAATCATCTACCACATAATCTTTCCTCATATTATAGATAATATTGAAGTCATAGTCTTGCAGAGAATCTTACTAGAACCTCTAACTTACGTTAATATCTCTCCAAATAAAGATATACCTAAGACTCATATAGTATTTATAGAGTAAGAACTTCTCACTTAGAAGGGTTCATGACTATGTTTTCATGGTAAGATCTATCATCTTTAACTCTATATCGTGGGTTGTGTAGTTATACGTGTGAGGTATCAAATACCTGGACCCATATGTAATCACTTCCTACAACTACATCAGTACACAACCAATCCCATCTGAAGTGTTATCACAAAACACCACGTACTCAACTCCATCCTCTAGCATCCTTAGAACTCAAGTAATCATAAATATCCACTCAATCTCCTAAAAATATCTCTTTCATGTCACCAAAAAAATGAAAGGATTACCTTTTTGGGTAAGGGTATTCTTGGGGGATGAAATCCTAGATAATTCAACCAAAAATCTCGAGTAGTAACCAACCATCCAAAGAAAACATCACACCTCAAACACTCCCTTGGGTGGATCCCAAGCTATCACAACCTTCATCATCAATGGGTATATTTGTTTTTATCTCATTGAGATGACATGCTTCAGGAACTGGACCTATCAAATGAAAAAGTGACACTTCCAGATATTTATTTACAGTTGGTTCTCTCAAAGTTAGTCTAACATAATCTTTAAATTAGCTGTATACATGGCCTTTGATACTGAATATATATGGTTATCATAAAGGAATACTACCATGAATCGACCAAATAATGGATGAAAGATATGATTCAAATAGACCATGAACATAGTTGAGTAATTCATTATACCGATGATAATCACTAGAAACTCATAATGGATATAGAAACACCTGAAGGCCCTATTCAGAATATCTTCCTTTTGAACCTAATGTTGATGGTAGCCAGACCTAGGATCGATCTTCCAAAACCAAATTTACACCCTTTCATCAAGTCAATATCATCTTAGATCTTCGATAGATGGTAATTATTATTGACTATCACATGATTCCCAATGTTGATATTCAATAAAAATCCTCCAGATCTGATATTCTTTCTTGGAAAACAACACTATTGATACCTAGGGTAAAGCATTGGTCTTGAAGAAAAATTTCTATATTAGTGCCACTAACTGTACCTTCCACTCCGTTTGCTCATCTAGGGATATCCAATAAGTTGAAAAAAATACTAGAGTGGCCTCGATGTAGAAACCAGTGTATAATTCATCCTCTTAATGGGGGGGGGGATCCTTGAAAATCTTATGAAAAAACATACATGATCTCTTACATAACAACTGAAAGCTAATTGTCTGAGGAATCTACCAAACATATATCCAGAATTTATCACTAGTGGGTGATCACTTGAAACTTCCCACGAATAGGCCCTACATATCTCAACTGAAGGTCCCACTTTCCCTAAAGGAGAGACTTGATCTATCAGCTTAGAATGAAATCAATCTATTATAATAGCATCTTACCCAAACAAACTAGATATAAACAATCAAAACCAAGGATGAAATCATAGGGCTTTATCATATCTACTGTAATGTCCCTTGAAAACATCTATTCACAATGCATAAACATACATCATTAGTAGATGTGATTGAGCATGTGATCACCTATAGTAGGATTATCTATCCATATAGGTTAGTCTAGGGGATATAGAAGATTATATAACACTCTAAATAATGATGGAACAAAAAATAAATGTCTCTTGACTATGTCTACGAGTATTGGAAGAAAAGTATAGTAGTCATAGATTGTTCCTAGGATCATGCTAGGAACTAATTGGTCATAAAACTATATTTCCTCCATCTAGCTATTTCCTTGACTACCAACCCTGTTATCCTATCATGGATTTCATGGGGGTGGTGGTGGATGAAATAGATCATATCACCTACCTCAACTAGGTCCTCCCATCAAAGCATCAATAGTTTCTCTACTGATGTCAGTTCCCTAAGGACCACCCCGATTACCCACTTCCTTTGATGTAGAGGTCTATCAAATTTTTTGAAGTTTTCATATAGAATGATAGGCCAGTTAGTCATTTTTTAGAAAAAATCACCTTTACAAGCATAAAAATCCTTCATCTTGATTGACTAGTTCATCTATATGACTCATGAGCTATTGATCCTCATGAACGAGACTACACATTCATACACCTTTGATGTCATAACCCTGAAGGATGCTATTTTCAAACAAAATTTTAAAAATCTACTATGGGATAACCATCTCTCACACCTTCCATATTATTGGTAAGAATCCAAAAAATATAGAATCATTAAACCATAGTCTCAATACAAACCTCGACTTCCTAAGGATCAAGATTTCCTTAGAACCAAGGTGGTCTCCTTCACTTGAACTCATAAAGCAAACTCAACCTATACATATGCTCATCTTATTGAATAGTAATAACCAGCTGCACAGTAGGTGGAAAAATATTTTCATGCCCAATGAGAGGTGGGTCTACTAACAACATGATGGGTGGAGGAACTAATCCATGCATATTTGGCTAGAAAAACTCATAGTATGATCATAAGATAGAAGCCTCATCCCTTAGTTAGTCAATGACAAGAGGCTTAATCACTAGAATGATCACATCACGACCATGTATTAGGATGATACATTTATATCTCCATGAAAAAAATACTATAATTTAACAATATAAAACATGGTAATCAAAGTATATATAGGTTATGATTCATGAAAGACATAGAAATCAATGAAACATTCATATAGGATGCATGTACCATTTATTTGTTCCTTGTAACTGATACCTCAGTGTACAAAGTAAAAAAAAGTATCCATAGTCATGGTGAAAGGATACATTGGCCACCACACAAAAATTAGGTTACCTATACTAATATATGATCTCGAGAATCCTTAATATAGTTTCCATAAATTCCCAAACCAGTACTCACCAAAAATCTAAATCCAAACTCTATTTCTAAGATATACCTACTCTAATACCAATTTGATAGGACCTGACCCACATGGAATCCTCTTGGGTGGTAGTAAGTTATGTGTTACACCCTAAGGCCACCTCTAATAGGCAATGGGATCATTAATAGATTTGAGTACGTATACCAAATACAAATGTCCATACATGACATAATAATTAGTTATAAATAAAATAAATAAATTACAATAAATACTGCATGAGACACAGGATAAGATCCACATGGTCACATCCAATGAATAAAAAAAATGAAAAGAGTAAAGACACATGCCCAACAAACAAAAAGGTAAAAACAAATGAAACACATGAGGTTAATAGATCAAAACAATGAACTGATCTTGAAAAAAATGTTCTCCACTACTATCCCTTCTTGGAATCACTATTCTCCACAAACTCTAATCCCACTAAAGTCACCACCAAAATTTCTAGAATCTATTAAAGACAAGACATGTGTGAGAGAATATTCCTATGTATGGGAGAGTATATAAATATACCTAGTAAAATGAAATGAAATCCAAAAAATTTATAATAAGAAACCTAGTCAGTAAAAAACCACAAGTCTTGAGAGAAAGGATCAACCCACAAATAACAAAAAATAGATATGATTTAAGAATATAACCTAGATCATGTAAGAATATCTCACTTTATAACATCTTAGCTATAGGATAACAAACATGAATTCCCATGAATGAAATATAAACAAACCATGTAACCCATGTCACCTCTCTAGAATTATAGTAAAGGACCCTCACATAACTAAATAATAAATATCGATCGAGGGGGGGGGGGGGTAACGGACTCCAGGGGAGGACCCTCACCACAAATGATCTCTTAGATGAGTTAAATGAACCTATCTCTAAGTTTGTGTGTGTGGGTAGGTGGTTGGGGGGGAGGTAACTCACCCTATATATAATTTGGGGGACACACTCACTAACAAAAACCCATTGATAAGGAGGTTAATTAACATAAAAATTCCTTGATCACCATGATTGAACCCCATTGAACTCCCTATATAGAAAAAGAGACTAAAAACATATATTAACTCACATATCAACCTTTATTCTAAATAAAAGAAAAAATAAAATTATATGTGAAAAACTGTTCAGGGTGGACTACTCGCATGAAAAAATTCATGTCCCAAGCAAGGAGATAAAAAAATATCTAAGGTTTCAAAAGTAAATGATATTTACTATAGTGTTACATAGAGAGTAGGCCCTTAATAATATTTTTTTTCTTGAAATATATCACTACATGATGTGTAAAGGTCTACTTATAAGGAGTGTATTATAATGTATATTGTATGTGGGATCTATAGGCTACTTATCATGTACCACCACAACTTGTGTCATGTAAGAGACAAAATACATGATGTGTATCTAAGGGGGAATGATGATTAGACTTAGTAAGATCACTAAGAATGTACCATGGGGAGGTCAAGTCATGTAAGGCCAATGATAAATGGAATGTGGTCCTAACCCACATGGTGTGTGTAAAAAAATGACCACCTAGGTAGTACTCCCTGTACATTCCATGCTGACCAAATTAGGAGAGAAGAACATGTGTACTAAGGTCACATGTCATGTGGTCATTAACTAATTTTAAACCCTATCCACCATATCCAGGATGTACATGGAATGTATTCTTTTTATCTACATGTTTTGTAGTGGTGTATTTGAGCCCATATACTTAAGTTCAACTAGAATTGCACCACTGTCTCCATTCCTGCCTCATATCAACCCTAACACTTCACTAAATTATTTATCAGATGATTCTATATCTCCAAAGGTCAATTTACAACCTCCCCTAAATAGAAATATGGTTCATGATCACCTCACACATAGATATGATTCTTAGTCTATGATTATCCTTTGAGTATATATACCAGAACACTTCTAACGATCTGATATCACCCAACGACCCTCATTAATTCCATGATCTTTATAGTCATACCCAAATAAATTGTTCATAGTATAGAATTTTGATCACATAATGATATAAAAAAAGAGTTGTCGAACAAATAGTCATTACGATGGTCGATAATGAATGTGTGATGAAATGGGAAGGAAAATCGTAGAATAGAATTTATGGTGGACATTTTAAAGTCTGACCATTGATCGTTGGGAATGAAATTTATATATCAGGGGAAAGGTAGTGTGAAATCCTAAATTTCAAGAAATAAATAGAAATAGATAAGTTTTTAGGGCCATAAAATAGAAGAATAATATCAAAAATAGAGAATATATGCTCAAAATCAGTAATAACAAATAAACAAAGAAAAAAATCCATACATCACCAACCGATCAATCTCTGATAAAGATAATGTCTGCATTGGGTGTTGTTGGTGATTTACAATGAATTATTTCATTTTTTGAGTTCTATGGATCCTCCAAATATTATATTATCACACACACACACACACACTATTTATCTCAAGATAGTGTTTTTAGAGGCTAAAACTAGTGAGAGAGGATAATGATTAATTTAAAGGAAGGGGTATTAGTTATAGTATTGATGATCAATCAATAAATTAACTAATTAAATTAAATCAATGAATTCTTCCTATAACTTACTGAAATTGGGGACCTTGATGTGAACTAAAATAATAATACTTTTAGGGTAATCCTCAATTCTAGAAATAACTTTGATGATAGTTTCCCCATATGATGATCTATTTAGTGGTAATTTATTTCCTCTAACACATGCACACAAACTAAAATTGATATATTCCATTTAATTTATTATTTATGAATCCCTATAACACAAAAATAAATAAAAAAGTTCAGTGACCAAACTCAAAAATATTATTTAAACATATTCTAAAAGTTAAAACATCAAAAACTAGGGCCACTACACCTTAATAAAAATTCCAAATTCCAAATTTAAAATTTCACTTCTTTCACATTTATTTTTCGATCATAAATGTTTATTAAATCATCCCATTTACCTTTCACTATGTCAATCCTCAAGACATTGATTATTATTTCATTGAATGTGATGAATGAATTTCATTACAATCACAACCATCATTATCCATATTCTTCTGATCAACCATAGTTACCATAACACCATCATTTTAAGGAACATACCCATTCAAAGAAAATTTAATCACATAAAAACTTATGGTAATAGGTACAGAAACATAAATTACTTTAAAATAATATATTTATATCCGTAAAATATTGTAATAAAATTGATACTTTTTAATATTATTGTTTTTTATTTTTTAAATAAAATACCATTTTTGAGATTTTACTCATAACCCTAATAAACACTAGAATCCTCTGACCCATACTGCAATAAAACTATAAGAAATAAAATTTACACTACTAAGACCAAGTATAGATCAGGACACCAGAAAGCATGTGTGGAAAAAGAGGTGGTTGTGGGGGGATATTGGGGAGGATTTCCATAACATCATTACGATACATAACTTTTTCCCCTAAACTTTAAAACCCTACACCATGAAACATCATGTATCCTAACAATCACTGATAGCTGATGTCCATCAATAACCCGTCATCACCAAACAACCAAGTCATTATCACTAAGATGTCGATATATAAACAATAATTTCACTCATTTTCATGAACCAAACCACCACAAATCACCTACCATAAAAACCAAAAAAAATTACTACATGAACGATACCATGAAAACATCACCATGAGAACGCACAACCACCAATAACTTTAGGCTAAGTTCACCCAAAGCATAAAATCTGACCAATAGAGAAAACCCTAGGATCCAAACCCAAAACCTACTACACTAATTACCAACTAAATGGGAAGCCTTAAATATATTCATCATGCATCTTACTTCATATAAAACCACTATGTAAATCCTTTCCTAACAATCACCCTGAAATATTATCAAAAAGCGAACACTTCTATTTTCTGATTTTTATACAACATGTTGTATTTAAAGGGATCCTTGAACATTTTTATGTTACCAATTATTTGATACTTAGATTTAAATTGGTATACTGATCCACAATGATACAATAATATGGGAGAGGGGTAATTAAGGGTGTCAATTTCTTTTATTTTCCAACACTAACCAACCTTATTCACCGGTTAAAGTGATTGAATATCTTCATATTAATACTTTCTTCCTTCTTCTATACTGAATTTTAATTATTTTAATCAATTAATTCATAAACAAAAAACTGAAATGAAAAATAATAGTGACTAAAAATAATTTAAATGTTCTACCATTCAAAACAAATGACTATATACTTGGTATCCAGAAAACCTGAGATCATATGATAGGCTAATCATTATGGATAAAAATGAGCAGAGATTATCCTTCAAATAATATCTTATATAAACATATCTCAAATGATGTAACGAGCACCCAAAAAAACTAGTAATCTTCAATAGTTATAAAAAATAGAGTCTTGAAACTTAATTAGAAAATATAATTTGTTATAGATTAATTCCACCTCTATTTCCCTTGTTTACACACATAAAAATATTTATCCTCTCTAATATTTTTCTCAATCTCTATATCTAATTATTTCAACCACAAAACATGAGTCAATAACCATCCTCGATACTTCTTATTTCACTTGATTATATTTTTATTCATTTTCCCTATTACACTATTCAATTTTTTAAACACTTCTCTATAAACACACACCTTTTACAAAAACATTACTTTCTATTCCATTAAAAATCATAATTTCAAAATAAAATCCAAAATAAAAACCTATATTTATCTTACCCCACTTTAATTTGAGTTTTTGGATCAGCCTAGCCTTCTTAGTCCCCATTAATATGTTTTAGGGACAAAAAGAATAAATAATGAGTATCCCTTGAGTCATCTAATAGTCCATATCATAGAAAAACACAAAACTATAAATCCAAAGTAACTAGGGAATGTGGGAACCATCACAATGATATAAATAATTTAAAACTAATTTAAAAATTTTTAAAAACCCCTAAACACTAAAACTTAGTCAAGTGAGACGATGGAATAGTTCCACATATTTTCGTGTCAGAAAAGAACCATGAAATTGTTTTATATTTCACTTACTGGTTCCATTAACCTAGAATAATCCTCAATAATTTTTAATTTATTGTCTATGATCACTTCCACCAGATCATGACATAACAAATATCATTTTTATTTCTATCCAGGTATAATGACCAACTCATCATTTCACTAATCATTTCCATTATCCTAGAGAGATCCTTGTTTTTTTTCACTTTAGAGTATGACCACAACACTTTATCCAAAAATTAGTCAATATACCATTTTTCTACACCTTTTGAAACCATGATCAACACACCATGGAATAAAGATCATCCTTGGGGAGGAACATGATTTTTATGTTGACCACATCTTCCCAAATGCATATTTCAGGGTATGGACTCTCCAATTTATTCTATGACACAATCTATGATGTGTTTACCACACCACCATAGTATAATAATATTTTCTATACTTTACAAATAAAACATCCATTATTGAAATTTAAAAGTTTGATCAATCCATTTGAGACTAACACCATGATTTTGTGAGGCTATCAATATAACATAATATTCCCTAAATTCACTTAAAATACCTCCAAAATCAATAATAAACTACAAAGTTTTTGTAATAACTTCTAACACTCAAAATGATCTTCACCTCAACAGAAAAACTATGATATAACTAAGTTTAAATATGATTCAAATTTTAAATAATTTATTAATAAAAACATAAAACAACAATGTTATAATTCACATCTAATTCAATTCTTTATTAACCAACAACATCCCACACTTCTCTTTGGGAAACATTACTCTCAAATAATTTCTTCGTCGCAAAATAATGAAAAATGTTATAAATACGGAATAAATCTTGAATTTTGGAAAATAATAATTTATTTTTTAAATAATTATTCAAGGTACGATAAATTGAAATAGAAATGGGTAAATTGATCATTATATAGCCATTGGGTATACATATACCAAAAATTTAGATTAAATCAATTATAAATAATTAATAATTATGTATAAGTGATTAATGTTTTAAAAGTAATATATTTGATTAATATAAACAAGTAATAAATATCCTTTTAATTATTAATGAATTATAAGAAAAAATATTAGAATATTTCTTATTAAATAACTATTTTTAATATACTTCTAATATATTATTATTATTTATTGAAAATTAAATTTATCATGGTTAGAAATTTATTTTAATAAAATATATGGAATATTTTTAATCATTATATTAAGATTATGTGGATGGAATTTTGTTAAGAAATAATAAATAACAAGGTGTGATAATAAAAAGTAAAATTGATGTATAATTACTGTGTTTTTTTGAAAAAAAAAGGTAAAAGTTTATAAATGATATTTTTTATTTTAATTTTAATCTTAAGGCTTTTTAAAAACTATTTTTGAATTTAATATTCAAATTGAACTTGGTTATAATTTTATTTATATATTTGTATTTTAATTCTCTTTAAAAGTAAGTGTTTATGTTTAAATTAAAATGTACTACCAATTATTATATATGATTATAGAATGTTGGGGAACACTTAAGAAACATATGAACACATTGAGAGTATTTAAATACATAGAATAACACATAATTATTCATAAAATAATAAAAAAATAATTTTCATGTAAGTATTATTATCCAAACACTCAAGCAATGTTGATGTGGAGTTTGTGTAACATGAGAAAAGAAAAAAAATAGCGAATCATGTGATATTACATGAATAGTTTGAGAGAATATAGAGTATTATAAGGTTTTAGATATTTTATTGATGATTAATAAATTATATTTATTGAAATTATTTAATTTCAAAATTATTGAACAAGATAATTACACAAATGCCTATGCAATATCAACCCAATGCTTGTGAAATATATGAAAAGTCAAATATTGTGGATTAATTTTGATATAAAAAGATTATTTTTGAAAATAATTATGATAAAATTTTATTTAAGAAAATATTGATAACTATTAAATGATTTAGTTTTTTTAATTTAATTTAAAAATTATCCATAAATTTTTAGACTAAACATTCAACATTTACCCAGAAAATTTATATTAATATGATATAATGCTAAAAATGATTTATAAATTAATAAAAATTAGGAAAACCTTATCATTAGACTTTTTTAGAAATTTAATTCACTAAAAATCTAATTATTCCTATTTATGGGCCACTTTCCACACAAAATTACATTCCCAAACAATTAAGTATTGTGTATTAGAAAATATTCTAGTGAATTTTATATATAAAGTACCTCTCACCCACCCAATAAAGACCACTCAAATTTTTGTTACAATTAAATATCTACCAAAATTACCTCTGCTAATTTTATCTCAATTTTTTTGAGCTTTTGGTCATAATGGATCCCAAATAGTATATTACAAAGAAGGACCTTAAGGGAAAATTTGCCTCTTCAAAGTAAGTATTATATTTTCCTTAATCCATTTCATTAATATTATTCCTACATATATTATTGAACCCTATTAATAAAATTAATAAAATTTAATTACCATAATTATACTTATATAATAATGATATATTAATGAAATAAAAAACAATTCATAATAATTATTTCATTTTAGTTAGTTCATGTTTTAGTCGGATCAACCACCTAAATGAATAGTTCTACTCTATTTTCTTAATTATAATCATGGAGGGTTAAAAGAATATAAATACTAATTATTTATAATATTTAATATGAATTTAATTTATTTTTAGTGTTCTATAATGGTAAAACTTAAATTAATTCTCCTTATAAAGCAACTCTTTGTTATTGGTAAAGTTACCCAAAACATGTACATTATGGATTTATTCCTTATAAACCATACCAAAATCTAAAATGGAATGAATATAGAACATAAAATATAATTATAAAATCATTATTATATTACATTGACTCTTCTAGAGGTGATGAAATCATGAATAAGGTATGATGATTGATACTGTCATACTGAAACAAGCAGGAAACAATTGGAATTACAAACATTTGATGATAAAATAAACTATGAACAACTGATAAATATATATAAAAAATTAATTTTTTATTATTAAAGGTGATAAATTAAAATATTTTTCTCAAATAGATTATTAATAAGTCTATGTTAGTGATACAAAGATTTATAATTCAATTATGTTGGGAGTTAAGGTAAGAGGTTTCCTCATTACCTCTATTTTTATATGATTTTATCTATATCTAATGACAATTTAGATGAATTTCATGTACTTTAAAATTTAAATCCCTATTTTATTATCCTATGATCATTTTTGGGGATCTTTTTTTTACCACTATTTTTAATTAGATATTTATTTTCCATATTCACATTATTTATGTTATATCTCAATTAAGAGATATATCCTATATATTTTCCTTTATTTAAATTAATGTTTCTTGTCTATTTACATTGATTTTGAATTACCTATATTGTTATGAATAAAATATTTTTATTTCTCTTATTTATATTTATAACATAGCTGCTTTATCTCACCATGTAGTTTTATTATGTTTATATAGCTTCATTAATATTTTTTGTTTATATCATTACCCTTGATTACATTTTATTACCTCTATCCTTACTATATTTGTTTGATTCAAATGAATTTTTTTTAACATTTTAAGATATTTTTATGATATTTTTAATTATTTTAATTCAATTATTTTAGGTTTTTATTTTTTAAAATTTAATTTAACCATTTTTATAGTATTTTAACTATTTTTATAATTATATATTTTTATATTAATATTAGTAATTATTATTAATATTGGGAATTATTCTTATTATTGTTTTTATTCTTTATAGAACTTTAATTGAATATATTATTAAATAATTTTAAAATGAATTTTATTAATTGAATTAATATTATATTATTATTATTATGCATGTATATAACACTATTGATAATAGTACTCACCCGTGATATCACATCCTGCTGTAGCAAGGATCAAATCCTACTCTCAACATATTTACCCCCAATTAAATTCCCCCCGTTAATACAAGGGTGGAACTCATTAGAATAAAAAATGCTAATGTGAATGAGTGCTTAAGTGGTGCTGTCTCGTTCAATGTCAAGACATAGTGATGGGCTATGAGAGTGCACCATAGAGATAGCGTGAGGGGAACTAATGACATTTGGCAATCATAAAGAGAAAATGATGGTAGCCTACTAGAGTAAGGATTCCCAATGAGAAAGGGTTAGAGCACTAAGAAAGACACATAGGGGGAACAAGATGTAGCCCCTTTGCACACAGAATGTGAAAAAAATACTCACGCCTTCAGGCCATTCCATGAGATTTGGTTCATTTGGGCCTTCAGACCGCCATCATTTGTGCCTTTGATCTAGCCTATATGTAATAAGAGTCGTAGTGGGTGGGTACAGGGATGAGACCCGAACTAGTAGTGTACTTGAGTGTGTGAATGATTTTGTCTGTAACCCCTTTAATAATAGATAATTTTTATTATTTATAGTTATATGTATTATTATCATTATCATATATAATTGTATCTATTATTATAATTTTATCCAATTATATGTGTTATTATGAATATGGATAATTTTACTTTTATTATTTTTAATTATATATATTTATATGTATATCATATTATTTCGACATATATATATATATATATAATATTATCTATATATATTGTTATTTTTGTCTCATTATATGTATCTAATTTTGTATGTACTTACATCTAAATATTTATAATATAAATTTTATATTGTGATTATTATCATAATATATGTATAATAAGATTATATATAATAACAATAATAATACTAATAATAATAATTTTTATTATTTTTTTCATTTTCATTATTATTGTTTAATTTTAATTTAATTTAATTTAACTGTTTGATTTTGAAGGCTATATTTAAGGCCCATATCTTCTATATATTGAAAAACTAAAATAAAAGAACCCTAATTGAATAATACCAAGCAGCCCCTCCCCTCCCCTACCTCTTGTTAACCTTCCTTCAAATTCCTCCACCAAATCTCCTCTCTCTAATTAATTCTCAAATAAAACATCTTTATCCATGCATCACCAAAAGACATCCTCTCAGTAATTGTCTTCCAAACTTTCATAAACAAAAATCTATATGCCTCTCCTCCCATATGAGATGATTATCCAACCCCATTCCCTCATCTTTAAAAAAATCCCCTGGGATATATCCCCCTGTTGATAGAAGACCACGCGCCATGGTTATGTGAATTATCTCCCTTATTATTATCTTATATAATTTTTATTTTGTGGGGTTGTTTTTGTGTATTATCATAATTTTTATGAATGTGATGATATTTTTATACCCATTTATGTACAGGCTATATCTGATTTCTAGTTGAATTATTTTTAAATAGTTTTTTATTCATTTGATTATTTCTATGTTTTTCATATTTCTATATAGTATTTTTACGTATTTTATGGTGTATTCTCATGTGATACATAATAAGTATTCCTAGGCAGGAGAACATCAAATAATTTTTTTACTCTATATTCAATTTTATTCATGGGAGAATCATAATGCACCAGTAGAAAAATTCATAATAAATAAATATATTAATCAAAAAATTAATATTTAGTATTATTTCTCTGCACTCTTTCGTAAGTGAATCCTAGTATGTAATCTTATATTCAGGATCCCAACATAGATAAATATATTGACATTATGGGAAATAGTCTCATTATTTCACAAATAGAATAATTTTGAATTCCATTAAACTTTATTTATAGCACCAGAGAAGGTAACTTTGGATAATTTGGGATATATATTAAGTTTCCTAATAATAACTTAGTTTTTAGAGATAATGATGATTAGGTGGATAATTATTCAATTATGGAGAATATTTATTTGGTTACGAATTCAGTTGAATGGTTTTTATAACCCTAACACTATCTCTTTAATTTATTTCTCTTAAATTAGTTTGAGTTATTTATTTAGTTGTTTAATTTCTACTATTTTAGTTTATATCACATTGATCATAATTTATCGAAGCATTTTTGAAATAGGATATAACTAGTGTATATAAACAATACCCCTATGAAATCAGCCTAACTGATACAACTATAATAGCCATAGGTTTATAAATTTATAAATTTATCACATCATAAAAAATCATACAAAATTTTTAGCATTATTTATGGGGAGAATTATATCCTTCGGAAATCATTGATAGAGAGTAATTTAGGAATTAAAAAATAAAAAAAACAAAAATAGATAGAAATTAAAATATTAGTTTTGGTGTTTTTTTCTTCATAGGAAAAGTTTTAATACTCAAGAGACCAACATGGAATGGTAAATGTTGTATGATTATAATTAATACTCTCCCTAACCACCCACAATTCGTAGTAAAAATTATGACTTTTTACCACCCATGAGTTATCTAGGTGATTATTATTTTTAATGATCATTATTCAAACTAATTTCATGTTTTTGGAATGAATTAATCATCTTATATTGATAATATTTTATACCTTACACATGATTATTCTCAAATTTAAAATATTAATGAAAATATAATAACAAATGATTCATGGATCATATATAGTATATAATAATTTTTTTGAGAAACTTTGAAACTCAATTTAAAAATCATAAAATCCTCATAAACTATGAACAAACTTCTATAATACTATATGATGATACCCATTTTGATATACCATTGTGTAAAATCGACACTTCATTTCGGGATCAAATTAAATTTACCAAGATGACTGATATAAATAATATGTTTGAACTTAAACAAGAATTTTATTTGAATTTGGATTTGACAATGTAAAATATAAAAACTAAAATGATTCATCTAGTTAAATTGGCCTCCTCATTTCTATATGAAATTTCATATCATAATAATTCTTATAAGGAAAGTGTGGTAGAAGTTGTATATGAACAATATCTGTTTCCCATATCATGATACAAGTAATATTTAAATTTTACACATTATTTCACACTATAAGTGACTCCTCTCCACCTCCATAGCATGTCTCTAATTCTAATCACATTTCAAAATTAAAAGGACCGTTCCCTTTATTCTATTATGTTTAATAGTCCTATAAAAAATGAGATTTCAAATCTCTTACCTATGAGTCCATATTCATTACCCCCAAAAGTAATAATGGATTCCTTAAATTCATATTATCTTATAACTTTTTAGGATGAAACTGAATTTAGGGATAATGAGGACATTAAATAGAGAACATTATTCATGGTGATAGAGACATAGTAGAACCTAAATCTCATGGATTTTCATATTCTAGTGGACATCACTTCAAATTACCTTAACTAACCTTTTTTGGACCATTCTGAGTGAGATACATAGGATTAAAGATAGTTTAGGGTTTATAAAAACTATTTAGTAATGGTGATATAGAATAGTCATGCCAATTGAAATACCCTAGAAGAGTAGGGTTCTTTAGTAGATTCTAATCTTTTAGAGAAACATACTAAAACTATGATAAAATAATATGAGAATATGAATTAATATTTAGAAGAAATTGTCTCCCAAAATAATGGAGTCACAGACTCAATCAGATATCTTCTTACTTGCTCCATGTATTAATTTTTTTTTCAGTCAACTTTAATCACCCTAAATGGGTAATAATAATTTTGATGTAAGTGCATTAAACAAAGTTTCATAGAAAAAATTGAGTTGTAAACTAGTGTGTTTCTCTGTATTGGTGGGTATAGGCTAAAAATAATTGAGTTACATAATCAACCAAGATACTATATTCAATGATGTGATGGATACAAAATGGTTCTTAAGGGAGTTTGGTAAGAAATTTTTTATCTTGTACAAATTCAAATAGTTAACCTTATTAATATTTATACATATATAATATATACGATATTTCTATTTTTGATGGGGTTTTCTTTACATGAGGTTCATTATCCTCATTTTTCATCTAACCAATCCATTTTTATAAAAAATTTCATTGAGATATCATGTCAACTCCAAGGTAATTATTTTCTATAGGTATGTATACAATACTCATAATGATAATGAATTAAATTCATGGAATATTTTTTTAATACTTTGGGAGTTTCATTAATGTATGGTTGAAGAAGAAATAATGATAGTGCTTAGTGGGAGGCAACCCATCATTAACAGTTTTAATTTTAGTGCATGTAGTTTTATTTCATTTATTAGGTAAAAAAGTTTTCATTCATTAATTTTTGAATTGATTATATTAACAATAATATGGATTTTAATTAACCATATTTATTTAATTATTTACAAGAATATCATATTATGTTTTTTTTATTATGAAATAATGAAGGTATTATCCATATATGTGTAGATTTTTATAGGTTACATTATTTATAGAGCATCACATGATAAGGAAAACATCTTCACATCTATCTATAAATCAATTGAAACATGTTTCATTTATTTTAATATTTGATTTTTATTTTTAGAAGATCATTTTATTAAAATAAAAAACATATGAGATTCTAAAATGAATTTCATTTTTGAACCCACATGTGGATCGATTATATTTTGGTGGTAACAAAATGCTGAACATCCAAATTTTATCCTTGGAATGGTTTAATCACACGATTAGTGGGTTTAATTGATTTAATTATCTATAAAATTGAGTATATATGATTTTAAATATTATTCATTGGTTCAGAAATCATATTTTTTAAACTTATTTCTTTGGGAACCTTATTTGCAATCATACTCATTTGTGTTGTTGAATATCAAAATTTCATACCCTAAGAACCCCGTTTTCACTCAAGTATAAATCCTTTGAATTTAAGTATAAATATTTAATTTATACATAATATGGGTTCCTGATGAGTTAGAAGAGGTTTTAGGGGTGTCTGGGGCTTGTTCGGAGCCTGAAACCTATCTTTTTAGGAAAACATGCCATGTTGCACTGTTAACACATGGTTGGCGCACAATTTGACTAACCGTGAAAATGAAAATTTTAAGACAGAACCATATCGCACGGTTTGTGCATGACCATGTAGTAGAACCATTAAATTTCTCCTTCTTCTCAGGTAACCATGTAGAATTTGTGCACAATTATTTAAACTATGTGGAAAAACTGTGCGCAAACCATTTTTTTGGATAAATTGTATTTTTTCCCATAATGATCTAATTAGATCGCTCATTCTTTCCTAATATGAGAACTAGTGATATTAACATATTTTTCTCTAATTTTAGAGATTTTTGAAGACCTAAGGTAGGAATCAAGAGTTGTATTTCATCCATGATCTAATCGAGCATCCATTCATCATATTGGATGCACAACGGTAATTACTCAGTTATGTTTATGCCTTTCTCCTTCTCTTTTTCTATTGACTTAGTTATCATGGCATGAGCGTCTTTACTATTTTCTTAAATCTACTTTGATTTAAGCCAAATTAAGGTCTAATACAGGAGTAGGAATGTTTTACAAGCCTAAGGTGGGTGGTTTATAACTCATCACTCAAGTTTGTTAATTTTGTAATTATCGTGTGGGCCCCACCGATTTCATCAGGTCCTATTTATTGAAATTATATTACATACGTATAATCATTAGAACCATATGGATATGAAATTTTCTATGTCTATGATTAATTATTGGTGGTTACACCCACAACTCAATCCATCCCATGTAGGATGTTATTCCATAATTGGGTTGTTCATATTTGACATGTTTGAGCCACCGTTCGGGTGTGACTTTGATTGGCCCATATAAGGGTAAGATTTTCTATATTAAATAGATTGATTTATATTGAGAATTGAATAATAGAAAGTACCATGTATTCTCACCACTTGACCCACCTAACGTAAGTGCTTTAATTGATAATTAAATGTGAAATGGTAATTGTCAAGTATACCACGTATATGCCTTGACTAGATTAATTGTGAATGATTAATAGGTTTCATATCCATAGAACCATTACCACATTAATGGAAGGTAGTGGAATGAAAATTAATTATTTAATATGATTTAAATGTAACTATAAAGGTTTCATGCTAGTTGGCCTTGTCACATTAATGAAAGGCAAGGCTTGGACTAAATGGGCATATTGATTAATGATGAATTGATTAAAGGGGTGCATGATACTTGAAATTATCACACTAATGAAATGAATGTATTGAACCAAAATAAATATTACATGACTTCATAATTAAATAGAAGTGTCCTAAAAGGAGCTCTCCTAGGATTCTGATCGGAGAATGCGATGAGCACTCATGAACCCATTTCGATTCAAGGATAGGGCTTGCTTAGGTTGAGACCCACCAAGATCCCGATCCTTGTCTATTATTTGGATGCCCAGTATAAAACCATATGATCCCTTAAATATTATTATAGGATTCCTTGGATAAAATCTTTGGATCCAGTATTGAAAAGTAGGTTCTATGTTTAAATCCCATTGGACTCAGTCTTTTCTTATCCCCATTATACCTTGGATGAACTCCTTGGACTCGGTAGACATCTCATTGTGAAATTCCCTAGGACTATGCTCCTTGGATTAAAATCTTACCCCATTCCAAGATATAGTTATTATTGAGTTGGAACCCCTTTAGGTCTATGTATCCATGGTTATTACCTTGTGACTTTATTATTAAATATCATTATTGGTTTCCTTGTTACAACTTGGAAACTTTGATATTTCTAACATGTGACATATTTATAAATTGGTAATAATCAAATAATGAAGTGGTTATATTTTCAGAAACTAGATGAGGGATGAAGTAGGTACCTGGGTATTTAGTTACATTGTAGTTCTTTACTTTATATATGCATGCTTTCACACTGTTAAATTTCCATTACACGGGCCAGATTTTTTCGACACCATTGGTGGTGGCCCACTGAGATTTATCTCACACCCTCTCTGAGCGCCGTTTGGTACCTGGAGTAGTTTAAATGGTTTAAGGTGTTGAAAACCGAAATAATACAACTTCAAACACTTATTTTCTTTCTATTTATTATGCATCTTGATAGCAGATGACCGAGTTGGAGCTCAGGATTCTTGGGATAGTCTTTTGATTTCTTTATAATTTTGTGGAACATGTTATGCCTATTGTCTTGTATCCATGTTTTCCAGTTTTATAGTGACATGAATATCATCATCAGTTTTTGAATTCCATTCCAATTGTTTCAGTTATTGTTACTGTTGTATCTATTTTCCTCTATGCCTTATATTTAATTTTATTACTTCCCCTATTTACCTCTGTTTATATTAATAAATTGTGATACAATTTGGTAATGAGGGAATAGTCTCCCCATGGAAACACCCTATACCCTTGCTGCTAGTTAGTAGCCTTTGGAATTCAGGGAGACGTGCTTGAGTCCATGTGGCTCACCGAGATCAGGGCACCCATTAAGTGGAATCCAGGTCTGGGATGTCGTAAAGTGGTATCGGAGGTGGTTTTTACTTTGTTCCTTTACTATTAAGAGACAATATATTGGAGATTAAGAACACTAGGTACGTGGTCATAAGACTTTCTTGGGTGTCTCGAACCCAAGTTCTAGGTAAAAATCAATTATCCTAAATTATAATTGTTTTTATGATTATTCCTATTACAGTTGATATTATTTACCATTGGGTGATGCACATGTAGTGAGGAGTTGTAGATTATTACTCTCTTTTATTATTTCCTTTCATCTTTGCCCCGATGGCACAAGGTCAAAGGGAATTGTTACATGCATCATTATAGGCACCTAGATTTCACAAGTCATACATATTACCACACCATATAGGTGAATTTCACTATTTTTCATTACTTTATATGACTTTTATTATTGAGTGATGTTATGATAGTTAGATTATTATTATATTACTCTTGGTTGTGATTGAGTGATTGACTCTCTCAATTCATGAGGTTTATGGGTCCTCATGGGTTGGGATGAGTAATTTACCAAGTCAAGCCATTCTGTTATAAATAAATGGATGCTGTTTCCAATGATAAGGTGTATCAGAATTGATTCACTGAAAATTCATATCCATTATAAAGTGAATCATGACATCTAAAATGAATTGGTTGTTCATCCTTATCCGACCTTGTCATGTTTATGAAAGGTAAAGGAGTGAACCTGGAAAATTAAATCTAAAATGAAATGAAACTTATACTTGATAAGTTACTAAAATCTGGCCATCTAATCAAGTAGTTGGGGTAGCATGCCTTGGTTATTGAGTTTTATTATGTTCATATTCCTCTAGTGATGCTATATTTCTTCTTAATATTGTTCTGAGGCATGTGCTTGACATTTTTAGACCAATTCCACCATGACGTCCTCGTATCGTATGCTAGGAAGGTGGTGACGACCATACCCCAGACGTGGTGGGACCTGATCCACCACTCTTACCTCTAAGAGTACCACTTGATATGTCACCTATTGTACCTAATCTGGGAATTGATTTCCAAGTTTGTGATAGTTTCCTATTTCTAATGCAGTCCATGAATGTCACTCCACATCTTGCGCCTACGATGGATGCTATGACTCATGAGTTCCAACAAAAGTATCCTCCTACATTTTTTGGGGATGGAGGTCCGTAGGCTGACGAGTCTTGTCTATAATCCACCCTATATATCTTTGAGCGTATGGAAATAGCTCTAGAGTAGAGAGTCAATCTTACCAGATACATTTTTCATGATTCAGCCAACCATTGGTGGGATTTGATTTCCCAGGACAGTCATCATCAGGACATGTTATGGGTTGATTTCCAGACTACCTTCTTTGATCAGTTCTTTCCTCAGATGCTGAGAGATGACATATCCAGAGAGTTCATGCATCTCGAAAAAGGTTCTATGTTAGTTATGGAATATTCAGCACTTTTCATGGAGTAGCAGTTATTTTCACTACTTCTAGGTGAGGAAGAGATTTCATGTGCTAGACACTTTGAGGATGGGATCCAATAAGACATCCATATGAAGGTGAATGTCTATAGCCTGACTACTTTTTATTAGATAGTCAATCCGTCTCTTATCACTGAGCACTACCTAAGAAATGACAATAGTACTAGGTATAATGGATTAATGTCATGGTAGGACAATAGTTCCTCCGATGGTAGGAAAAGTTCCCTCTAGGTTTCCCATCAAGGAAGTGACAACAAGAGTTTCCATTTTAATATCTCTAAGGTGTTTCATTAGTGTGAACGATGGGATAATTTAAAGATTCAGTGTGATAGATACCCATTGGTATGCCGAGATTGGGGATGTATGGGGAATCTTTAGTGTTTTTGTAGGACCTTTCCACTAGATTCGAGTGGAAAAGGATCCGCACCAACTCCACCTTCAGGAGATAGTTCTTTTACTCCGTGTTAGGCGGGGAGTTGGAATAACACTAGTAGGTCTGGACAAGGATGAGGTCATGGTAGTGGTAGGAAAAACCCTAATCACCTGCTATACCAACAGATAAATTATGATCATGGTAGTCCATCTATTACACAGGGATGTGGATCAGGCAAGTTGGATAAACTAAAACTGATACCCAAGGATCAGGATGGGGAACCATCTACAGTTTAAGGTACTATTCTTATGACATCTACTATTGTATCAGCTTTATTTGATACATGTGCTTTAGAATCTTTTATCTCTTTATCTATCATGGAATGTATCATATGAAAGATACAATATTACTATGGTGTAATGATCCTAGATACATAGTTAGGGATATGAATAGAGGGAATATGCCAGTGCAGGGTCTATCCCTGAGGTCAGTAGTTACCCTTTCTTAGGGAACCTCTATGTTCTTGAGATGAAGGGCTTCTATTTTTGATACTGGGGATGGATTGGTTGGTTCAGTATCTTGATTTTATTTACTTATATTTTTGTAGGGTATCATTTACATAATAAGAGGTTAGTAGTTATCTATATAAGGGTGAGTAGGATATCCCGACTACAAGATCTGGACCAAAGAATCATGGTATAGGTGGAGTAACCGCCCAAATCAAAAATCTCTTCATGGAGGATCATGTCTTAGATCAAGATGGTTTACCTCTATTAGTGGATTGTTTCATGGATGTATTTTTTTAAAATTTTTATATATTACCTCATGAGAGAGAGGTAGAATAATTAATTATTCTTTTTCCAGGAGCATCTTCAGTGTCCATTCCTCTATACATGACGACACCTACAGAGCTTTAAGAGTTGAAGCAGCAGTTAGATGATTTAGTGGCCAAAGGTTTTATATGTCCTAATACATCATCTTGGGGTCCTAAAATGATTATTTTCAAGAAGGATGGAATCTTAAATCTATGCATGCATTATAAAATGTTTAACTAGCTTACGATCACGAACCGATATCCACTAGCTTAAATATATGATCTCTTTGACCAACTCCGAGGAGAAAATGTATTCTCTAAGATCGATCTAAGATCATGTTATCATCAAGTATGAATCATACCATCAAACATAACTCGCAAAAAAATTAGCAGGTATGGTCTGTATGTGTACCTTGTTATGTTGTTCGGTCTTACGAACATGCTCGAAGTTTTCATAGCTCTGAAGAATTGCATGTTCCACCCATATCTGGACTCTTTTTTCATAGTATTTTTGGACAACGTCTTGGTGTATTCTCACACTCTTAGTGACCATTCCAAACATATTAAGATCATTCTGAGTACACTAAGGGAGAATCTAATTTAGCTCAATATTTATAAGTGACACTTCTTGATCAAGAAACTTCACTTCTTTTGTCATATGATATCAGAATCAAGAGTATCTATTGACCTAGAAAAGGTTATTGTTATAGTTTTCTGAGAGAATATCAAGAATGTGTTTGATATTAAAAGTTTCTTGGGGCTTTATGGATATTACAAGAATTTCATATAGGACTTTTCCCACCTTTATTCACCTCTCACTGGTCTTACAAATAAGGGTGTTATGTTATTGTGGTCAGAATCATATGAGAAAGCATTTCACGAGCTAAAAGGGAGGCTTGTATTAGCACCTATTATGACTCTTCCAGATCCAGGTATTGTTTATACCATCTTCTATGATTCATAAGACATTAGAATAGGAGAAGTGATGATGTAGGAGGTCAAAGTAATTGCATACAGATCTCTACAGTTGAGGCCTCATGAGGGAAACAACTCTATGCAGGACCTTGAGCTTGAAATATTTTTCCATTCCTTACATTGTAGGATAAACTATCTTTTGGGTGAGCACCTTTTAGTGTAAACATAACACAAGATCCCTAAATATATATTTTCACAGCATGACATGAACCTAATATTGTGAAGATGGGCTGAGTATCTATAATCCTTTGATTCTGAGCTTGCTTATATTCCTGGGAAGGGTAATGGAGTTGCAAATGTGATGAGTTAGAAAAGTAAAACAAAGGATGTATGAAAATTCAATGATGAATGGAAGTTAATGGCCTTATTTTATGAGCTTCATATGGAGTTTCCTGATAGTCACAAAAATTCTTACCTCTTATCTTTAACAGTTAACTATTCACTCCATGAGAAGGTGAAGGAGAGACAATTTTCATATCCTAAAGGCTTGGTTCTCTGTGAGAGTATATTAGGAGATAACCCATCTCTAGAGTGGTATATGGATAGAGAAAATGCACTACGTCTACATGGATGTATCTGGGTTCTTGAAGATATGGGAGTGGTGTTGATGAAAGAGTCCCATTCTTCTTAGTGTGTGGTACATCCATGCATCTCCAAGATGTATCAAGATATGTGATGCCAGTATTAGTGTCATGGGATAAAACCTTAGATAAAAAGCTTTATAACTAGGTGTTACACTTTTCAGATGGTGAAGGTGAAGCACCAGAGACCCATAGGATTACTACAACCACTTCCAATCCCATAATGAAAATGGGAAGACATTGGTATAGATTTTGTAATTGTTTTTACTAAGGTCACTGAGGGGTGGTGATGATATTTTGGTAGTCATTGACTGACTAACCAAACACTCCCACTTTATTCCTATTTGGGAGACTTTTTTAGTTGATGAGTTGGGAAGATTGTATATCTATGAAATAATACCACTCCATAGTGTCCCATGTACTATCATTTCTAATTAGGATTCTCATTTCATGTCATGGTTCTGGAAGGGTTTTCAGAAGTCTATGGGTACTCATGTGCTAATAAGCATAACTTTTCACCCTCAGACTGATGTACAATTAGAACAGACAATATAGGTTCTAGAGGATATGCTCTGAGTAGGTGTCTTTGATTTTGGTGGTTCCTAGGAATAACATATCCCTCTCATTGAGTTTTCCTATAATAATAGTCTTGATGAGACAATTAAGATGTCTCCTTTTGAGACCTAATATGGTATGTTGTTCCATTCACCCCTGTACTGGATAGAGGTAGGTGAGGCAACCCTACTAGTTACTCGTCTCATTTAGGAGACTTTAGAGCAGGTTAAACTTATCATAAAAGCATATGAATACTTCAAAATATAGACAAAAATCTTTGGCTGATCACCATCAATGACTTCTAGAGTTCAAGGTTGGGGATTGTGTTTTCCTTCAAGTATAGCCAAGGATAGGGAATATATGGTTAAGAAAGAAGAGAAATCTATCTCTTTATTATTTAGTTCCATTTACTATTCTTGAGAGAGTCTGGTTGATAGCCTACCAGTTTCTACTACCTCATAGGTACCATTCCATGAATAACTTCTTCCATGTCTCATAGCTTCGTCAGTATCATGGTGATCTGTATCATACTTTTGATCTTAATGAAGTTGAGTTAGATGCTGATGCTACCTTTGTGGAGTATCCAATACACATTGTTGACTAGAGCACGAAGGCTCTCCGAGGTTGGTCTATCCCTCTCATTTGACTGCTTTGGCAGCACGACCACATGCATGATGAGACTTAGGAGAGGGAGGAAGGATTAGGGTTTTGGGTATAGGGATTCAGGACTAGGTTTTAGGATTTTGTTTTTTCATTTAGGTTTTTGGTTTTATATTTAATGGACATGGTTTATGTTTTATGTTTTAGGGTTAAGGATTTTAAAATTATGGTATAGGGTATATTTTTTGGGTTTAGGGTTCAGATTTTTGGATTTATAATTTTTCTAATTTGGGTTTCTAGTATAGGGTTTTGGGACTAGATTTTAGGATTTTGGGTGACGTACATGCCCAATGGATGGAGTTGTTCTCAGATAGGGTTTCTCCACCCTTGGAAGGTGAACTCAGGGATGAGTTATTTTAAGGGGGGAAGAATGTAAGAACCCAGTTTTTCACTCAGGTATAGATCCTATAAATTTCAGTATAAATCATTACATTGGACATAATATGGATTCCTAATGAGTTAACAGAGGTTTTAGGGGTTTCTAGGGCCTGTTCGGAGCCCATAGCCTACCATTTTTAGAAAATTTACCTTCTCGCCTAGTTAGCACATTGTTGATGCATGGTTTGGATAACTGTGTAGATGTAATTTTTGGGATAGAACCATATTTCATGGTTTGTTCATGGCCAGGAAGCATAACCATGAAAGTTCCCCTTCTGGCTAGGTAACCAAGCAGATAGACCATAAACATTCCATTTTTCTGGGTAAATTGTCCATTTTTCCCTTAATGATATAATTTGATCCCTTCTTCTTCCCTAATCCAAGAACCATCAGTATTAACAAAATTTTCTCTCATTTTTGATATTTTTACGACCTAATGTTTGGATCAAGAGATCTATTTTTTTTGGGATCTGATCAAACTTCTGTTCATCACGTTGGATGCGTAATGATAAGTACTCAAGTTGGTTTAATCCTATCTCCTTCTATTTTTCTCTAAACCTAGTTATCGTGAAATGAGTGTTTTTCCTATTTTCTTAGATATACTCCAATCTGATCCAAATCAATTTCTAATACCAGAGGAGGAAAGTCACACAAGCCTAAGGTGGATGGTCTATAACTCGTCCATCAAATTCTTTGATTTTGGAATTGTTGTGTGGGGCCCACCGATTTCATCGAGTGTTGTTTATTGAAATTATATTCATTACTTATAATAACTATAACCATATGGATATTATATTTCCATATATGTGATTAATTATTGGTGGTTACACCCACAACTCCACCCATCCCATGTTGGATGTTATTCCATAATTGGGTTTTTATAATTTGACATGTTTGATCCACCGATCTGGTGTGACTTTTCTTGAACCTCATAAGAGGAATATTTTCTATATTAAATCTCTTGATTTATATTGTGAATTTAATAATGTAATGAACCATGAATGCTCACCAGTTGACCCGCCTAAGGTAATTACTTCTATTGATAATTGAATGTGAAATTTGAATTGGCAAGTATACCAATTATATGACTTGACTGGATTAATTATGAATGATTAATAGGTTTCATATCTATAGAACCCTTACTACATTAATGGAAGGTAGAATAATGAGTCTTAATTATTGAATATTATTTAAATGGAATTATAAAGGTTTCATGCTACTTGGCCTTGTCACACCAATGAAAGGAAAGGATCGGACCAAATGGATTTATTTATTAATTATGACTTGATTAAATGGCTACATGCTACTTGAACTTATCACACTAATGAAAGACACAGATTAAAACAAAAAAAATATTACATGAATTCATAATTAAATATTAGTGGCCTGACCTGAGCTCTCCTTGGATTCTAATTGGAGAATACAATGGGCCCTTAGGAACCCCATTTTGATTCAAGGATACGACTTTATTAGGTTGAGACACACCTAGATCCCGATCCATGTCTATTATTTCAATGCTCGGTAAGACACTGTAGGATCCCATCAATATTATTACAGGATTCCTTGGATACACTCCTTGGATCCATCATTGACAAGTAGGTTCCATGGTTAAAGCCCATTTGGTCCAGTATTTTTTTAGCCCCATTTTACATTAAATGAACTCCTTAGACTTAGTAGGCATATCTTGGTGAATTATTTATACTATGCTCATTGGATTACACTCTAACCCCATTCCAAGATACAATTATCATTGAATTGGAAAACCTTGATAACTATGTATCCATGGTTATTACCTTGGGACATTACTATTAAATATCATTACCAGATTTCTTGTTACAACTTAGATCCTTTGAAATTTCTAACATGAAACTTATTACTAAACTGGTAATAATCAAATAATTAATTGTTTAAATGTTCAGAGACTAGCCATGGGATGAAGTAGGTACATGGGAATATAATTACATTGTACTTATTTATATTATATATGAACAATTTCACACTATTACATTTCCATTACACGGGCTGGATGTTTTAGACACCATTGGGGGTGGCCCACTAAGATTTATCTCATACCCTCTCAGGGAACTGTTTGTTTTCCAAAGTAGATTACATGGTTACAGGTGTTGAAAAAGGGAAGGATACGAATTCAAACACTTGATTTCTTGCTATTTAGTATGAATCTTGACAGTAGATGATCGATTCAGATCTCATGATTATTGGGATAGTCTTTTGATTTCATTATACATTTGTGGAACATGTTATGCCCGCTTTCATGTATCCATGTTTTCTAGTTTTCTAGTGAAATGAAATATCATCATCTGTTGTTGAATGTTATTCTAGTTGTTTTAGTTATTGTTACTGTTGTCTCTATTTTCCACCGTGCCTTTTGTTTATATATATTTATTCCTCTATTTAACTATATTTATATTCATACACTCTGGTACACTTTGGTAATGAGGTCATAGTTTCCCCATAGACACACCCTAGTCCCTCACTACTAGTCAGAAGCCTCTGGAATTTAGGGTGATGCGCTTGATGCAATGTGGTCCACTGAGCTCGGGGCACCCATTAAGTGGAATCCGGGTCCAAGACATCACACATACCTATGGAAACTCTATAAATATTTTCATCACATTTAATTTACATTTTTTTGAGATAATACTGATCCATGATATGAATTCTTGAAATTTCCTTGTTTTTTTCCATTAAAACTATAGTAATTTGGAAAGCATCATTAAAATTCTTAAGGCAATTGTTTATTTTATTTAGAAATTTTCATACCAATAATCCACCATCATATTTCTATATTTTTTATCAAATAGAACTCGTGAAGAATAATTTTGTGGATGATCTTATATACACTCTTACCCATATCTATGAAATTTTAATGATTAGTTTTCAATCTAGATGAAGGGAAGAGATTCACTCATAAATATGGTTGTTTAGGGTATAGTGAGTAATTTGATGTATATTTATAGAAATTATAACATTATTTTATTCATTTTTCTTTTTTATAGTAGCTCTATCCAGTTCACTTACATATTTTTTCATGGAAATATAAATTATTTTTATTTTAAAAAATGAGTGTAATTATGGTTATTACGAGATAACCCTAATTTTGAGAGATACCTGCAAAAGTGATAACCTATTTTATTAGGATAAAAAGAGTTTTATATTACCTAATTTTTTTGATATTTTTTTGGATTATGAGTTGGTTTTTCCTTCTTTATGGTATTTTGTCTTATATTATTTTTTTAGAGCTTTAGAATAACTAATCATATAATTTTATTATTATTCAATTTGAGGGTGTTTTTTTCCATTAAGTATATAATGAGAATCACTTTAATTATTTTCCTGGGCATAAAAAAAAATTTTCTGTGTGAGGGGTGAGGTTAATAGGGAGGAACTTGTATTGATATATCATTCTTATATTTTAATATTTTTACAATATTTTTACCAAAATTTAAAAAATATATTTATAACCATCATCCCATAACCTCAGAGACCATTTGAACACAATGTAAAATCCTCACGATTAATTTATTCTTTTAATTTCTTAATAAAGGAGATTTTAAATTCATAGAAAGTATATTGTAAGAATTTATGTGAATAATAATTTTTTATAACTTTGATATGCTTTTCTCGAGTGATTAAAATGATTATAAGTAATGTCAAAATGATTCAAGTGTATGGATACTTATTTTAAAAAGAATATGGATGGAGGAGAAATTATTTTCAAAAATTAAAATTTTAAATGATGCATGATATTATGTGGGTTAAAATGAATTAATTAAATTTAAACTTATAATTATGTTTATTTGATATCATTAATGGTGCTTGCATATTTTTTTTGTTGATTGTTTTTATCATTGGTGAAAAACATAAAGTGTAACGGATTTTATGCACATGATTGTTTTTAACAATTTATGTATTTTTATAATAGTTTTTGTTAGTTCAATTTGATTTTTAGTTTTTTAATTTATTTCATATTTTTTTTAGTATTTTAGGTATTTTTATAGTCTTTAGTTATTTTTATATTAATATAAGTTATTATTATTAATCTTAGGTATCATAAAAATCATCAAAATCCCCAACATTTATAGTGTAAACTATTTCAAAATCATTGAAAACTATTTAGAAGTCTTTTTGGCTATGCAAAAAAGGACTTCAAGTTAGTTTTAAAGGAATTTGGCCTAGTTATAAAATGTATTCAAGTATAGCGTAATAAAATAGATCAATTGGAGGTGGGTCTGCCCTTATAGTAGGGGGGTTTCCTTGTCCAAAAAAAGGGATGTGTGTGTTGTTTCATATGTTTTTACCCCCAAATATTTGTATAAATTATTAATATTTTTATAATTTTATTATAGATTTTTTTAAATCATTTATCACTGTATATTTTTAATTCTATTATAATTTTTACTATATTTTTATTATTATTACGTATACTTATATGTAATATAACTATTTTTAATTATACATAACTTTCATATTACTATCATATATAATTATATGTATTTTTAACATAATATTATTCTAATTATATGTATTATTATATTTTTCAATGTCGTTGAGACGGCTTGAGACATTTATACCCGAATTCAGTGCTAAAAAAATATTATTTATATAAATTACTTGATAACAACTCAAGTGACTCAATTTTAAGCATCTATAAATAGAAAATAAATAAAAAACCTTATGTCACTTATATATCCAAGACCTTCTAATTTAATAGTTTTAGAGAATTGAAAAAAACCATTCATGTAACAAAAACCATTCCTTTCTCATCAAATGGTCAGTTTTCCCATCATACCCAGATTTTCTTATTCCATAATAAGACTTAAAAATCTCCCCCAAAATCCCCCACACCAAATACCCTTCAATAAATATCTTAAATACTATCATTCTTCATAACTTAGGGAAATGAAAGCATAAGAAATGGTGAGTTCAGATTCTTTGTAAGGGTAATCATGAGAGATATCAAACAAATATCATAAGTGATCCTAAGATAAGAAAAATGGTATGAGGTAATATTCATAACTTATAATTTTAGTACCCAATCAGTCATAAATCAAACAACCTAATTCTTGAAATAAATTTTTTTAATAAGGAGAGACTTGAATAATAAGAGTGCATAATAATCATAAATCAAGCATGAGCCGTGAGATCATATCATAAGCATAATAATATGTAATTGTATTGTGTTTCACAATCATAAGAATAAAAAATAATTTCATTAGTTAAGGCTTACATCCATACAAAACTATCATCACATAGTGTAAAAAGTCCCATAATGGATTAGCTTGACTCACCAACCTATATTAATTCTTGGAATGGGTTCACTCCTCATAATATTTCATATTATATCATCAAATATCAATCATTAACCAATTAATTGGAGGGATTTAATGTACACACCTTCCATATAATAAAAACCATACATATGTGTTCCATAAGATCATAAAAATATTTTTCATTTCATTATATCATAATTAACCGATGTGAATGAAACAAGTTTCATATAATCATCCTTAAAAAATCATCATCACAACCCATACATGGAATGAAATTAGATGGAATCATAATATCATATCACTAGTGAATAATAATAACAATTAACATTTATTTTCACAGATGAAATATAACTTTAAAATAATATTTAAAATATTTCTTTTAAAATAGGGTAAAATATCCTTTTATATCATTATCCTTACAAACTAAAACATTCTAGAATATTCAGAAAAATATTTTATTTTAAAATAACCATTTAAAATTATAAATTAATATTCAAAGAAAATATCATCCATGATGGTTGTAAAATCCACTTATTCGATAAATGATAAAATAATGATTCTTTTCACACTTTGGCAAATAAATTAAAAAAATACATCCTATGAAAAAAATAAAAAAAATTCTTTTTAAAAATTTTCAAATAAATTAAATGATGGTATTAAAATAATTTTCCTAGAAATTTAATGGTAAATAATAAATTTAATTAAAAATTTGAAAACATGGACATGGAAGAAAAAGCTTCCTCACGAAAAGGAAAAATAATGTCAGCTTTTCTTGAGAATTATTTTTATTGTTTTTGAGTACTAAAGATGGGGAAGATGGTATTAATAACTAAAAAAAAAATTAAAAATGACTATATTATAATAAAATATATGAGTTTCTAAGAAATTATTAACATTCAATTTCCTATAGTGGAAATTAAAACATAAATAATCCATGATAAATAATGAGATTGTGACATAAATCCTTACCACTTTGGTAACTTTTGAATCATAAAACCCATGAACGAAATTACTTCAAATAGAAATTTAAATACCATTAATATGAGGACACTCATGTTATAATAAATCAATGGGCCAACATATACACTATATGAAGACAAATATGAGTATAACATAAAACATGTCTCAGTGAAACAATCTTGATACAAATAACCCATAACTCAAGTACTGAATTGATTCGTACATGTTCAAAAATAGTATGTAATATAATTGAACTAATTATAAAAATATAACATAAATTTAATAATACATATTTTTCTATATATCACCCCCTTATAATTTCTAGTCACTCATTTATTAACAATTCTTCATTATAATAAATAATTGGGTGTTTAAAAGTTCTATTTTCCTTGAATGTTTCAGTTTGAAGGATCCATTCCTTTAAAATTATTCATTGTTAAATAATATTAATAATTCAATAAATATCACATACATTTATTATATAAACTTTTATAACATTCTGTGTAAGGTGGTGATGAATAATGAATCACTGTGCTATATGAAGGTGGTCATCAACACGTATGCAAGAACAACATTATTGTTTTTCAAAATATTGGAGGGTAAGAAGGTATATAATATATTATCCTTAATTAATAATAATTATGTTATAAAAATAATATATATCTATTAAATCCACATATATAACCATCCATTAGATATGGTGATGAATATTAAAATACATCACTTTATGGAGACGATAGTCATTACGTACACATAAGCAATGTTTTTATTTCCCATTAGATATAAAGGGGATAGAAAATGGATGAAACATTAACATAACATAAAGTACATTATATTAAATATAATTATTTTATCATGTTAATATGGTTATATAATATTTTTTGGAGGTTTAAAAAGAAATACATTTAAAATAAATTGGTTAAGACTTATACCTCCTCTTCTAACATCCTCCTTTCGATTGAGCTTAAGGAATTTGAAGGATAATTCAATGGTAAATTCAACGGAATGGGTATGTGGGATTATAGTTTTTGAGAGAAAATTTTATATATGTTTTAGAGAAATCATAACACAAATGTTTCTTTTTAAATTGTAGATTGAGTCCCTTTTATAGGTAACAATCAAGGGGATTTTCAAAATTCTTCCATATTTGAGGATCATAAAAGTAATTTAAAAAAATATAAGTGGAACATACATAAAACATGAATGAAATTATAGATAATTTAATATATATTTATGTAAATATAGGATTTTTTTATTATTTTATAATGATTTCAAAATAAATTTTAGAAATTAAATATCATTTAAATGCATTTTCATGACTATTCACATATTTTGAATTTGAGGAATAAAGATAAAAACATAATTAGAATATGAATAATTAAAATATTAATAATACCTAAAAATTATCAAATAAATTTGTGTTTTAACATAATTTATCTAATAAATATTAATTTTAATGTTTTTTAAAATGACCCACTTAATTTTTCTTCTGTTTGCACAAGCACCCACATCGGCATCGCGTAAACATTCTAGGTACTTTTACCATCACTAAAAATTATAATAAAATTACCATAATAAATATATTTTATTATTAAATAAATTAATCATCTATATTCATTCATATACCATTTTTAATAATATACATATCATGGCAACATAATAAGTGATAAAGATTTACATTTTGTATTTTCTATTAATTTAAAATAATATAATGGGGTTAATCAAAAGAAATTGGGTAAAAATGATGTGTTTTAGAATAAATGATGATTATGGATGAAATAAAATTATAAAATTAAATAAGTATAAGTTCTGGATTAATTTTGAGACCTTATCAAGCAGTTTTACCCCCATTTAATCCATTTCATCTGATACCATGATGATAAAATTTTACCATGGTTACAATTTATTATGACTAAAAATAAAATGGACCCTATGAAATAATTTGAATTTTATGATTCAAAATATGGAGTATATTTTCAATGATTTATTTTTAGAAGTGGTAGTAATTAATTTTAACGTAAGCTCACAAAAATGCAATAAACGCATATTTTTAGAAAGAAAATATATTTTAAGAATAAAAATGATTTTATATGAAAATTATGAATAATTTTTATTCCAATTTAATTAATTGTATTATTTTAAATAAGAAATTTTTATTTTATTTTCGAATAAATTAATAAAAATTAAGGTATCTTATGAAAAGTTAATTAAAATAGAAGCATGAGAAATAGTTTTTACATGAACAAAAACATAACTAAGATTTCAATAATGTTGAACATAAATTTATAAGTTCCATATTATATTTTTAAATAAATTATAAAAATTATTAAATATATATTTAGTTTATAAAAATTTCTTAATAAAATTGAAATTCATTCTATATAATGATCATATCATAAAGTGATGTTATTTGTAAAATCATTATTTTTCATCATTCACCTAAAAATCAACTATTTCTAAAATATCCCAAAACTTCACCCTAACATGATTTTTCTATGATGTCAGAAAAAATAAATTTGATTTCATAAAATTAAGATTTAAAATATCCTAACTTTATCTTTTAATTGAAAAATATAAAATATAAAAAAAATCTGTTTTATATAAAAATGAACCCTTTAAAATTTAACTATTCATAACCCTATGTGATTTAATTATTATAATTAAAAATTGAGTAATTATATAGAAATCCAAACCCAATATCCTAGATTTAGTGTCTACTTTATTACATTGAATTAAGATATGAGGAATTTCATCCCAAAAGACCAAATAGTTTGGTAGTCTTGGTAAACTAGATACATACTTGAAAGTCATATTAGATTTTAAAAAGTAAAATACATAATGAATTTTCTTTGAGAATTACATTATTCCCCTTAGTGTATCCATGCATATTAATCAAAAAATAATTCCTCGTATCAGAGGGAAATAAAAATAATAAAGGTGTGAGCTTATATGCCAAGTAATGGCATGTATACAATAAAAAATATGAATAAATGTGGTATAATCAATACAAAAAAAAGAATAACTAAAACACATGCCATTTAATCAATAATTTTATCATAATATGGAAAGAATAAAATATGATCACACAAATCCATATAAATAATCACATGATCTTGAAACATGACTAGATATTTTAACTAATCAAATAATCACATGGAATATCTATAATTCTATTTTTATAATTATGGAATGAAAAATGTTTGAATTTCAAAACATACTGTCGATAATTTTTCTATGACCTATAATACTTATGAGTTTTTTATCAACACATTTATACAAATGGGCATGACCTAGATCGAAAACAAATATAGTTTGTCTTAAAAGATATACCGATGCATCAAGGGGCTATAGCGGGCCCTGCCATCACATACAAAGTTCAATGAATTCCTTATGTGAAAGGGGTGAAACAAAATCAACATAAACATTTGTATTTATAAATTTATATATGAATTAAAAAACCATCCTTAAAACATCACATAATCGTTAATTAAATGAATAATTCACATTGAGGATCTTTTTAGGTTTATAGTTTTAGAGAGTTAGGCCATAACTATTACATTACATCTCAAAAATTACAAAGTAGACACTTCAACTTAGTTTCCATTTTTTTATAAAATAAAAACTCTTGAAAAAAAGATCCATGTCTAGTTCCATGTTTTAGATAGCATGACTTATCCTTGATCCCATCCTTGACCCTACTCCACTTTATGAGTTGTGAAAAACATTTCAAAACTTGGGATGAGGATAAAAAGCTCAGTAAGGGTTATAAATAAAATAAATAAAATATTAGTTCATCAATATGTACATAACATAATCTATTTTACATACCTTATGAAATCATATTATTTATGAATAACACAGAAAAATCATAAATCATAAAGGTTACTTGTGGCATCCATATCATAATTACATTGTAGCTATCAAAACTACATAGGGAGTTACGTTGGAATCCCCATCATAGTATATTCCATAAATATATTTGGAGAAACATTCATGTTTACCTCCGTCACATTACCCAATAAATTGGAGAGATATCTCAAGCTCACCCACCCTAGGTTTATCACGTAACCACCAGTATACATAAATAATTCCCAAGAACCATAACATAATCATGACACATAACATAAAAATAAAGGAAAGATAAAATTCCCATATTGCAATCACAATATATCATTTCAAGATATTGAAATAATAAATCCATTATAAAAATCATTTTCAATACCAAAATACGTAAAAAGAGTACATGGTATTTATTTTTCTTTAAGAAAAACCTTACGGCTTGTTAAATAAGCCATAGATCAAATAATACTCGCGATAAAAGAAAATGTCGTTGTCACTGCTTACGTTAAAATAAACATTTTTTTGTCATTTAGTAAAAATACCCATAGAAAAATATTTATTTTTAAATAAACGGAAAGTCAAAAGGGGTTTATACACCATATAAAATAAAGTCGTGTAGAAAGCAATGGATGTCTCAATGAAAGGAGATTGAGATGAAGTCCCTTACATAGATTATTTTGTAAAGAAAATAAATCTATTATGTGTATTCACTATAAGTACACATAAAGAAATTATAAATACAATATAATATATCAAAATTCATTTCACACATAATCATAGAATGACATAATCAAAAAGTATAAGTTTAACCCAAAAAATGAAAATTGGGTTAAGAAGTTCTCTTACCTCGTGTCCGACTTGACTCGATCGTTATTTAATATCCTAAATAATAAACTAAAGTTAATTTATAATTGATTAATAAATTTTTTAAAGTTTATTATTCATTTTATATCAATTATTACCATGTTATAAACATTATGTAATCATTTAAATTAATAAGGGTCATTTTGTCGATATTTGGTATTTGAGTCAAAAATGAAATTCTTATAAGTACAAGTTGTTCATGTGGTCAAAGATCCATTATCTCCATAATGATATTAATGATGTAGATATCATATATATATATATATATATATATATATATATATCTTATATATCATCTATATCCAGTATATATATGTATTTATAACAGTATATAACATTTGGAGATAAGAAATGAAATCCACCTTTCATGGAGACGGTAAGCCGAACGTACACATGAACGCTACTTTCATTTATATTTCTTATTTTCATGGAATGAAAACTTAATGATACATAGGCATATTATAATTATAGTATAATATAATATATAATTTCATTAACTCTATCTTTTATACATTCAACCTAAGGAAAGAACGAGTCATATCACTTTGAGGGGGTAGTAGTCTGCACTTCCTCAAATGAAATTATCGCGTTTAACCATTATGGAAACCATAAAGGTATTCTATAAATGGAAAATAAAGAAGAATAGAGAAAAAATAAACATAATATATATCATATATAAATACAGTTCAATCATAATGGCCACCATGAGAGGCGGTTGAAGATATTTGAACAATCAACGTTTTGTGAGGCAGTAGTTCGCCGTCCACAGAAACAGTTTGTTATTTACCCATTAGATGGCGGTGTGTGTAAGTGTAGTTTGAATCCTTATAATAACAACAACCTAGTATATTTAGTATACTGGTGTTGTTATAAAATAAAGGAATAAAAATATTTTATGGGGTCGGAGAAGGAAAATAAAACAAAAGAACTTAAGAGAAGTCATTACCTTTAAAATAGGTATCTCCCTTTGGTTTGAACCAAACAGTTTAATTGATATTACTTCTTCCTAAGGTAAGGCTTATAAAAGGAAGAGAGAGATGTTGGGATATTAATTTGGCAGAGGATGGACAAGCCATGTGGCTTGAGATGTGTGAGTAATGGGTTAGAATTGAGGTATTTTTATAAGGGGGAGGAGGGGCTCTTTAGAAAAGTTTGAAAATATTAATTTATTATAAACTTATCTTTGGTTTCAAAATGTCCAAAATATATTAAAGTCGAAGATAAGATGACTCATTCGAAATAAAATCATACAATAGGAATTCGACAGGTTTCGATACTGTTTTAATTTTTGTAATCTTATTTATTGAAATCATTCATTAATGAGGTAAACATTACATCATTATTGTGTCATAGATAATTTTATTTATTTTATGTCTAAAAATTATAAAAAAATACCACAATTTAGGAAATATTTTTAGATTTCAAATGAATATTTATAGTTGAATAGATAACTTATATAACCCCATGTAAAAACTGATTTACTGAAAGATATATGTTTATGTCATTTTTGTCTTTACTTTAAATTAATTAATATTAAGTGCCATTATTACTCACATGTGGCTCCATGGGGTCCCAAAATCGACCCAAGGATGCCCATGGTCAGACATACCTTAACCAATATGATTAGGAAACAAGTTAGGGTAATTTAATATTATTGTAATAATATTTTGTTACCCTTATTTATGATATTTACCCTTTAACCATGGTAAATAAAATTTTCACTAAAGTAAATATTCATAATGTCTACAAATAAAAGTTATCTATTTAAAAAATTTAGACCTCCTGATTCCAAAATATGTAATCCATTTTTCCAAATTCAAAACACATAATTGGAAGAAATTAACTTAAAATTAACTCCCACTATCAAAACAAAAAGCGTGTTTTTAAGAAATAATAACTTTCAAAAGATTGACACTTGTTTATGTCCAATTTCAAAGTAAAATTACATCCAATGACCAAAATTGGATAAATGGTCAAAATACAATCTAATTACACTTTGAAAAAAATTAAAAAGATAATATAATAATATAAATAAATTATATTAAAAGGCAATTTTGAATTAAAATACTGTATTATCCACTATTCATAAAAAATGATTTTTTTTTTCAGAAAAATAATAAAATTTTACCCAAAGTCAATTTTGAGGCCCTAATTCTAAAAAAGGATTTTATTTTTTAAAATATAACAAATAAAAGATATAAAAACTATATTTAAAAAGGTTTCTCCATCAAAAGGCGGTAAATCGAAATTTTAAAGAATTTTATAGTATTTTGTGCTTAAAATTGGATTCATTCACAATTTAATCCTCTAATTTGTTTTTGGATAAATTTAAAATCATTTAACAAAAATGTATAATAATAATTTATTTAGTTCTGTTCATTCTCTCCAATAAAACATCTAGGCATTAACTACAATTTAAAATAATTTTATTATATTATTAGTGTGCAATGTAAGATTTCAAAGAAACCCGTTGTTGCGTATCAGGTACACCATCAAACATGGCACCCCTTTAAAGTAATATTAATATTTAATTAAGAAATATTAATAAATATGAAAATTTATTATTCTTCATTTACCTGGGATGTTACATTCTCCCCCTCTTTTGGGAATTGCATCCTCACAATTTTATTCACTTACCAAATAAATGAGGGTATTTATCCCTTATAGCATTTTTAGATTCCCACATTGCCTCTTCAACCATATGGTTTTTTCACAAAAACCTTTCCCAATGAATTACGTTACTCTGCAAAACTTTCTCTCTTCGGTCAGGAATCTATACTAGTCGTGCTTCATAAGAGATATTCTCTTCCAACTGAACTAACTATGGTCTCAAAACATGAGATGGATCTAGTATATACTTTCTCAACATTGAAACATGGAAAACATCATGTACCTGGGATAAAATTGGTGGTAAATCCACTCTATACACAATAAATCCAACTTTCTCTAGGATTTCATAGGTTCCAATTAACCTCAGACTTAACTTTCCCTTCTTACCAAAAAAATCACACTTTTCCATGGAGAAACTTTGAGAAAAACATGATCACAAACTTCGAAAGAAATATCCGTCCTCCGGTTGTATGCATAACTTTTCTGCCTGCTCTGAGTTATTCTCATTTTCTTCTGAATCTACTGAACCTTATCTACCATATCTTCTACCAATTATGGTCGCATCAACATCCTTTCTCTTACTCCATCCCAAAAAGATGATGTTCGACACTGCTTTCCATATAATATCTCAAACGGAGCCATCTTTATACAAGAATGAAAACTATTATTATAAGAAAATTTAACCAAAGAAAGATGTTGGTCCCAACTTCCCAAGTAATCAATCGAGAAAGCACGTAACATATCCTCCAAGGTCTGAATTTTTCACTCTGATTTCCCATCTTATTGGGGATGAAAAGCTGTACTAAAATTTAATTCAGTACCCAACGACTTTTGAAGGCCTTTCCAAAAGTTAGAAGAAAACCTGGGATCATGATCAGATACAATGGATATGGGAACACCATATAACTGGACTATCTATATAACATAAAACTGAGAAAGTTGATCTAGAGACAAAGTATCTCGAATAGGAAGGAAATGGGAAGATTTAGTCAATCGATCGAAAATAACCAAGATTTCATTATTACCTCAAGATGTCTTTGGTAATCACACAATGAAGTCCATGGATATAGTTTCCCATTTCCACTCTGGTATCAACAATGGATGAAGCATCTATTTCAGTAACTACCACTCTTCTTTAACCTGCTGAAAAGTCAAACACATCACAGTGAATTCAGCAATATCTCTTTTTATTCCATCCCACCAGTAATACTCGTAAAGATCTCTGTACATCTTAGTACTTCCAGGATGAACTGAAAACGAAGAACTATGAGCTTCACATAACAACTCATTATTCAACTGTGAATCACAAGGCACACATAATCTATCCCCAAATCTCAAAATACAATCATTATCAATGTTAAAATCAGGTAACATACCCTTCTGAACCAACTCTACCTTTTTCTGCAACTCACTGTCTTCCTTCTGCGCTTGCTTAATTCTATCTGAGAGGGATGATTTCATTGATACCTGAAACAAAATATTGGAATTTATTGTACCAAAAACTTATATTCCAATGTTCATAAAGTCAAAAATCCAAAGGATCTCATTCTAATTGTAGCATGGTTAATGTAGCATTACTTTTTCGACTCAAAGAATCAGCCACTTTATTTTCCTTTCCTGGATTATAATGAATTGTACAATCATAATCCTTGACTAATTCCAGTCATCTCCTCTGTCTCGTGTTCAATTATTTTTGAGTTAATATATACTTTAAACTTTTGTGTTCAGTATATATTTCACATTTTACTCCATAAAAATGATGCCTACAAATTTTTAAAGAAAAAACAACAGCAACTAATTCAAATCATGTTTAGGGTAATTTAACTCACGAGGTTTCAAATGACATGAAGCATAAGCAATAGCCTGATTATTCTACATAAGGACACAACCAAGTCCTTTCAATGAAGAATCACTATAGATAAAAAACTCACTATTACTGGAAGGCAATGCAAAAACTAGAGCATTCACCAATATTCATTTAAATTCGTGAAAACAATCATCACATTATTTTGTCTAGATAAACATAACACTTTTTCGAGTTAAATTAGTCATTGGACTAGATAACCAGGTAAAATTTTCAACAAGACTTTGGTAATAACCTACCAAACCAAGAAAACTATGTATCTCAGTTATATTTTTGAGTCTTATCCATTCTTCAACAACTTTTGTTTTATCAGGATCAATAGTTATGCCATTTTTTGAAACAATGTGACCAAGGAAAAAAAGTTGTTGTAACCAAAACTCACTCTTGCTGAATTTCCAATAAAATTTCTATTATTTTAAGGTTTACAGGACAACCCTTAAATGACTTTCATGCTCCTCTTTAATTTTAGAATAATCCAAAATTTCATTAATGAACGTAACCACAAACTTATCCAAGAACTAAAGGAAATTTCTATTCATAAGATCCATGAATATAGTAGGTGCATTGGTTAACACAAAAGAAATAACTACAAATTCATAATGGCCATATCCAGTATAAAATAAGGTCTTCATAATGTCTACTTCCTTTACATTCAACCGATGGTACCCCGACCTCATGTCAATATTTGAAAAATACTGAGCTCCCTGGAGCTGATCAAACAAATCATCGATATGAGGGAAATGGTACTTGTTCTTAAAAGTGATGTTATTAAATTATCTATAATCAATTCAAAGTCTCAGTGTACCATATTTCTTTTGAAAAAACAATAAAAGAGAACCCCATGGTGATGTGCTAGGTAGAATGAAACCTTTATCTAATAACTCTCGCAATTTCTTCTTTAACTCTAAAAGTTTAATTTGAGCCAATCGATATGGGTGTTTTGAAATTGGATTAGCATCAGGAACCAAGTCAATAATAAATTCAGTTTACTGATCAGGTATAATGCTAGGAAACTCATAATGAAAAACATCAAGATACTCATTTACCACTGGCACATCATTAATCTGAATAGTTACTTTATTTTAAACAATATGTGCAAGGTAACATTTATTTCCATCTTTTACTAGTTTATCAGATTCCTAATATGTTATCAAAAGTAAGGGTTCATTCTTGTACACAAACTGAAAATCTTTTTGAAAATAAACCTCTTTAGCTCTGCATTCAATATTTACATGATAAATAGAAAGCCAATCCAAACCCAAAATAACATCAAAATATAATAGAGACAAAACTATAAGGTTTGCAGGTAGATTCTTTCCACACACAAGGACTGGAAGGTTATTATTATTACTTTTTGTCTCAACATTTCCTCCAGATGTTTTTACCATAGGATCAGTATTCATATCTTTATATGGAATTCTCAATTTACTAGGAAACGTCTTAGAAATGAACGAATTTATAGACCCTAAATCAAACAACACATTGACATAATCTGAACAAACAAATTTTATACCTCATACAACTTCATTTAGTGGCCCAACATCTGCTGATGTAGTTGCAAAGGATTTCACCACCACTTTTTTGATTTTAGTCCAGCTAATTTCCCTCAGTTGAGTTCTTCATTGGACACTCATTTTCATAATGAACCATTTCATCTCACTTAAAAAATTTTACTGACTGTAAATCATATTTTGTCTTACCATTATACTTCTCTTTTTTTCAGTGAAATTACGAGCCTTATTTTCCATTTTACCACATCAGTGGAACTTATCGTAATTAAAAAGACATTCCCCAGTATGCCTTTTACCACAATTTTCACAAACTGTAAAATTAATTTTCTTACCATCAGAATTTTTTGAAGAGTTTTTCCCTTTCGTCTTCAACCTTGACCTCTTATTCTATTGTTTTTCAAAAAACACCTGATCATCGGAAAACTCCATTTCCACCTTCTCCGCACATCAAACAAGTTTTTCATAACTTTTGAACTCATGAGAAGCTAAATCCCTTCGATAGATTGGATTTAATCCTATGTTAAAATGGTTGATTTTACTATCAAGATCTTGTATGAAATTTGGAGAATACCATTCCAATCAAGTAAAATTTTCTTCATAAGCAGCCACTGAGTCATCCCCCTGCCTCAATCCCAGGAATTGTGTTTCCATCCTAAGTTGAACCACCTTAGGAAAATATTTTTCAAGAAACATACCTTTTAGTTAAACCCAATCAAGATCATCAATCTCTTCACTATCCCTGATATTTTTTTTACTATCGACCACCACTGATCAACTTCACCTTCAAAACAGTAAACAACAAGACTAACCTTTTGATGTTCTGAACACCACATAACTTCAAATTTTTTTTCCAATGCTTTAATCAACCCTTTTGATAGCACCTGGTCATATGATCTTCTGAATGATGGGGGATATTTCCTCATGAAACTCTCCACTACTGACATGTTCCTCTATAGTTGATCTGGATTATCTCGTGCATGGATACCATAACCATTTATAGCCTGAGTCAACTGTTCCATAACTGCAACAAACTATTTACTTCTGATTCCGAACATCTCAAGTTTCTGATTTGGAAGTTTTTCTTCCACCTGATGGCATCCCATCACAGCTTCCCTATTTTTTATGCAGAAAACCATTCTGAACACAGAAATATCTTAGGTGAAGCAAGATGGAAATTTGTAAATTCTATATCATTTCAATCTTAATATAAATTAGTTTATGAACATTAAATTAACAATAGTATAACTCATAAAGTTTGCTAAACCGACCTTTGATACCAACTGTAAGGAACCAACCATAAAACATTACATAATCTTGAATTAAATGAATAATTCACATTGAGGATCTTTTCAGGTTTAGAGTTTTAGAGAGTTAGGCCATAACTATTACATTAAATCTGAAAAATTACAAAGTAGAAACTTCTAGTTAGTTTCCACTTTTTTATAAAATAAAAAATCTTGAAAAAAATATCCATGTATGTTCTAGACAACATGACTTTTCCTTGATCCCATCCTTGACCCTATTCCACTTTATGACCCGTTAAAAACCTTTCAAAACTTGGGATGAGTATAAAAAGATCAGTAAGGGTTATAAAACAATGAAAGAAAACATTAGTTCATCAATACATACATAACATAACATCTTTAACATACCTCATGAAATCATAATATTTATTAATAACACAGAGAAATCATAAATCATAAAGGTAACTCATGACATCCATATCATACTTACATTGTAGCTATCACAACTACATATGGAGTTACATTGGAATAACCATAATAGTATATTCCCTAAATCTCTTAGGAGAAACATTCACGTTTACCTCTGTCACGTTACCTAATGCAATGGAGAGCTGTCTCGAGCTCATCTGCCCCAGGTTTATCACGGAACCACCCATATTCATAAACAATTCCCAAGAACCATAACATAATCATAACATATAACATAGGCATAAAGGAAAGATAACATTCCCACATTGAAATCAAAATATATCATTTCAAGATATTGAAATAATAAATTTATTATCAAAACCATTTTCAATACCAAAATATGTAAAAAGAGTACATGGTATTTCTTCTTCTTTTAAAAAAACATTACAACTTGTTACGGAAGCCATAGATCAAATAATACTCGCGGTGGCGGAAAAAGTCGTTATCACCTCTTATGTTAAAATAAATATTCTTTTTTTGGTTGTTTAGTAAAATTCCTCTTAGAAAAATATTCCCTTTTAAAGAAATGAAAAGTCAAAAGGGGTTTATACACCATATAAAAGAAAGTCATGTAAAAATCAAAGGATTCCTCAATGAAAGGAGATTGAGACAAAGTCCCTTACAAATATCATTTTGTAAATAACATAGATCTATTATGTGTATTCACTATAACAACACATAAATAAAGTATAAATACAAGATATGATATCAAAATTCATTTCACACATAATCATAGCATGACATAATCAAAAAGTATAAATTTAACCCAAAGAATGAAAATTGGGTTAAGAAGTTCCCTTACCTCGTGTTCGACTTGGCTCGATCGATCTTTAATATCCAGAATAATAAAATAAAGTTAATTTATACTTGATTGAGAACCCTTTTGTTTTTTATTATATCTTTTATATCAATTATTACCATGTTATAAACATTATGTAATCATTTAAGTTAATAATGGTTGTTTTGTCAATATTTGGTATTTGAGTAAAAAATGAACTTCTTATAAGTACAAGTTGTTCATGTGTCGATGGTCCATTATCTCTAGAATGATATTCATGAAGTAGATATCATATATCTATCACATATATCTAGTATATATATATATATATATTTATAACAGTACATAACATTTGGAGATAAGAAATGAAATACACTGTTAATGGAGACGGTAAACCGTATGTATGCATGAACGCTACTTTCATTTCTATTTCATATTTTGATGGAATGAAAATGTAATGATACTTAGGTATATTATAGTTATAGTATAATATCTTATATAATTTAATTAACTCTATCCTTTATATGTTCCACGTAAGGAATGAACAAGTCATATCACTTTGAGGGGGCGGTAGTTCGCATTTTCTCAAATGAAATTATCGCATTTACTAATTATGGAAACCACAAAGGTATGATATAAATGGAAAATACAGAAGAATAGAGAAAAAATAAACATAATATATATCATATATAATTATAGTTCCATTATAATGTCCACCATGAGAGGCAGTTGGAGATATTTGAACAATCATCATTTCATGAGGCAATAGTTCGCTGTCCACAGAAACAATATGTTCTTTACCCATTAGATGGAGGTGTGAGTAAGTGTAGTTATAATACTTATTATAAAAACAACCTACTATATTTAGGATACTTTTTTTTTATAAAAGAAAGGAATAAAAAGAGTTTAGGGGGTTTGAGAAGTAAAATAAAACAAAAGAACTTAAGAGAAGTCGTTACCTTTAAATTGGGTATCTCCCTTTGGTTTAAAAAAAAGGTTTACTTGAAGTGCCTTTAACCTAATGTAAGGATTCAATGAGTAATATAGAGAGGTAAGGAGATTAATTGGTCAGAGTTTCGACAAGCCAAGGGGCTTGAGAGGTTTGAAGAAAGTGTTAGAATTGAGAGCTTTTTATAAGGGGGAGGAGGGGCTCTTTAAGAAAGATTGAAAATATTATTTTATTATAAACTTATATTTGGTTTCAAAAGGTCCAAAACATCTTAATTTCCAAGATAAGATGAATCATATTCTAAATAAAATCATCCAATAAGAATTTGATAGTTTTTGGATATTGTTTTAATTTTTATAATCTTATTTATTTAAATCATTCATTAATGAGGTAAACACTACATCATTATTGTGTCATAAATAATTTTATTTATTTGATGTCTAAAAATTATAAAAAATACCCTGATGTAGGAAATATTTTTATATTTCAAATGAATATTTATAGTCAAAGAGATAACTTACATAACCCCATGTAAAAACTGATTTACTAAAAGATATTTGTTTATGTCATTTTTGTCTTTACTTTAAATTAATTAATATAAAGTGCCATTATTACTCACATGTGGATCCATGGGGTCCCAAAATCGACCAAAAGATGCCAATGGTTATACATGCATCAAAAAATAAGATTAAGACACATTTTAGGGTAATTTAATATTATTATAATAATATTTTTTTTACCTTTATTTACCATATTTACCCTTTAACCATGGTAAATACAATTTTAACTGAAGTAAATATTCATAATGTATAAAAATAAAAGTTACCTATTTACACAATTTGGACCTCCTAATTCAAAATATAGGATCAATTTTTCCAAATTAAAAACATATAAGTTGCAGAAATTAATTTAAAATTAATTCCCACTGTCAAAACAAAAAACGCGTTTTTAAGAAATAATAACTATCAAAAGATTATGACTTGTTTATGTCCAATTTCAATGTGAAATTACTTAAAAGGACCAAAATTGGATTAAATGGTGAAAATAGAATCTAATTACACTTTAAATCTATTATAAAAGATAATATAATCATATAAATAAATTAGATTAAAAGGCAGTTTTGAATTAAAATACAGTATTTTCCCTATTCATCAAAAAATGAATTTTATCAGAAAAGTACAAAAATTTTACCCAAATAAATATTTTATGTCATGATTATAATGAAGGATTCTATTTTTTCAAATATAGAATATAAAAGTGACAACAACTATATTTAAAAATGGTTCACCATCAAAAGACGATAAATCAACCTTTTAAAGAATATTAGAGTATTTTGTGGTTAAAATTGGATTCATTCACATTTTAAGCCACTAAATTTTATTGGATAAATGTAAAATAATTTTAAAAACATGTATAATCATATTTTAGTTAGTTCTATTAATCCAAAAAAATACAATGACTATGCGTTAACTACCATTTAAAATAATATTATTATATTATTATCATGCAATGTAAGATTTCAAAGAAACTCGTTGTTGCGTATCGAGTAATACATCGAACATAGCATCCCCATTAAAGTAAAATTAATATTTAATTAAAAAATATTAAAAAATATGAAAATTTCTTATTCTTCATTTACCTAGGATGTCACATATGAAATTTTAATACTTACCCTAATTAATAAAAATAATATTAAACCATTCAGAGTAAAATGGTGAATGGAAATAAAATTGTGCATCCTAAATTAATATGATCATAAATCATCCAAAGAAAAAATAAGTATTTTATTAATACAATATATCCCTTTCATATCATGTGTATATTAAAGGGTTGAAGTCATTGATAAATATAAATACAATAAAAATATCTTTAAAATCATTCTTGAAGGATATATACTTTTCAATTCAAAATCACCTTTTTAAAACTGAAAGTTCACAAAACCATATGAAGATAATTTTACTTGAAAATAACATATGAAACTTATAAATAAATCTTTAAAACATTTAGTGGTCTAGAATAAAGGAAATTCCTTTGTTATATTAAATATTCCTTTTGCGTTTTTAGTAAAATCCAAATGGGAATTTTTTGAAAACATCTAGAAGATTCCTTTAAAAAAATTTTAAAAAGTAGAAATGGGTAAAAATTTCTTTAAAAAATAATTTTGAAAATGTTAAAATCATTTTCTAAAACATTTTTTGAAAACATGGGTTTTGAGGAAAATATATTTCTGACCAAAGAGGGAAATAAAGTAATATTTTCTTAAAAACATTTTATTAATAATTTTATGTTCTAGAGATTGAAAAAAGGGTACTATTACATAAAAATGTTCTTGAATGAAAATAAGAGAAAAATATATTTATTTTAATATATTAATAACAAATAATTTAACTAATGGAGACTTTAAAATAATAGTCATGAATAATGATTAGATTGTGAAATAAAACCTTAACAATATATAACTTTTGTATCATAATCCCCATGAAAAAAATAAATTTAAATGAAAATTTTAATACCATGAATTCATGATATAACATAAAAAAGGGAAGTATATACACCAAACAAAAGAAATGTTTTTTGAATATGTCGTATTTATCATGGAAGTAAAAGTGGGATGGGAAACCCCTACCTTGAGTCCGACTTGTTACATACATGATTTACATTATTAAATAATAAAATAAAATTAATTATTTAATTTTTAATTAAAATTTTCAACTTTATTATTGCTTTTATGTCACTTATTACCATGTTATATATGATTATATAGCAAATTAAGTTTATGTCGGAAATTTTGATGATATTTTTCTTATGTGTTAAAAAAGAATTTAGTAGGTTGACTATGGTCAAAGAGGTAATAATTTAAACATATAAATAATAAAAATAATGAACTAATTCTTATATATATACATAAATTATACTTTTAAATCCAAAAATGAAATATGGTTATGAAAAACGAATTACGTTATAATCCTGGAGACAGTAGGTCGTATGTACGCATGAGTAACATTTTCATTTTTTAATGGTCATTATTAAAAGAAGGTAAGTAATATTTGATCTCTCAATAATATTCATAATATCATATAAAAAATATTATATAATTATATATATATCATCCATAAGTTTTTGCGATGAAAAGATAGTCACATCTTTTTGTGAAGGTAGTTGTCCACACGTACACGAACGACATTATCACATTTCATTGAGTGAAAAGTTAAGAAATAAAATGATATATGAATTATATTTTCAGAATTATTAATATTTCATGAATATCATAATTATTTAATTTATATCAAATATATTCATTAATTTTTTCCTCATCACCTTCCATGATAAGAATTAGTGAAAGACGAATCACATCGCTTCGCGTGCAGTAGTCCACTGTACACACAAGAAACACTATCATATCCATGATGGAATGGAAATTAAAAAAGGTATATATGATATAATTACTATATAGTTATAATTATGTTATAAATATCATATATTTTCTTTAGATCAATCATCATAACTAATAGCATGAGTTGGTAATGGAAGAATGAATGACATCAGTACCTGAGGCGGTAGTCCACTGTACACATGAATGATGATTTCGTAACCCATTTTATGGATGTGTCTATGGTTTTGGTCATGAAAATAACATAAAAACGTATCATTATATGGAATTTACTAATTTATTTATATCAACATGATTGAATATTAATCTAAGTGGGTGGAGGAAGAAATAAAATAAAAATTCACTTTGAATAACACTACCTCTTCTTTAGGTATCCTCTTTAGGTTTTCAAAAAAGCCTTAATAGGTTGGATTTATGCCCAAAATAAGGATTCTAGGACTATAGGATGAAATTTGTGAATGCATTTTTTTTGTCTTAGTTTAAAAAAAGGGTGTGAAAGTGTGAAAAAGATAGGATAAATGGTGGACTTTTATAAGTGAAGTGAGCGACATCCTTGTAATATTTGAAAATAAACAAGCTGAACCCACCTTTTCAAATTCCAAAAGGATCCAAAATGGATTATTATAGAGGATAAAAAATTATAAGGTCAAAATATGTCATTAAAATATATTTTAGACATGTTTTTATGTCATTTTATCCATTATATTCTTATTTTAACTCCCAGAAAATTTATATTTTACATAACCGAAATATTTAATTTTTTTTTCACAATTAATTTTGGAAGAAAATTAATTTTACCTTATTAATAAATATAAATTATTCTTATTAAAAATATGGAATCAATTTTCACAAATTATTTTCATATAAGTGGTGAAATTTAATTTTAATTTTATCCCGTAGGTGCAATGAGAAAGTATTTTTTTAAGAGAAAAAGTTTAAAATTTTACAAATGTTTTATATCTAAATTCAATATGAAAATTATTACAATGAATTAAATTGTATTAATATATATTTATATATATAATTGAATTAAATTTACTTTTAAAATAATAAAAATATAATTTAGAATTATAAATTATTTAAATGAAAAAGAATTTTTCTATTAAAATTCAGTATTTATCACTGTTCATAAAAAAACGAACCTTTAAGAAGAATACAAAAAATTCATCATTATATATTTTTTATATTTTTACTTCAAAAAATAAGTTTATTTTAAAATTTTCTTTATTAGTTTTAAAAATGAATTTTAAATCATTTTCACAAAGCACAGATAAATCCTCTTTTGTAAAAAATACAGTTTTTAGAAAATATTTATTTTTATTTTAAATGATTATTATTTTATTTCTAATACACAGATAACCAAAATTTCCATAATTTAGTTTTTACAATTCATACCTTCCAACTTAATATCAAGGTTAAAACGATATACTATATTATGGTTCATTTCTAATCAGGGTTACATGCACCTCAAGCTATCAAAGTGATTAAATTAATTTAAAAATAAATATTTCATGAAGTCTAAAGTGTTATATTTTCTTCTAATAATGTTATACACACTATAGAAAAATATTATTCTTTTAAAATATTGGGGTGTAATTATAACACCCCAAGATTTTATGAGATATATTATTTTTAATCTTTTTGATATCTTATGTTGTATACTACACCAAGATTATCTTGCACTATACACAACACCGTATTAGCTTGCAGTATACGCAACACTATTCTTGGATCGTGTTGCACACAATTTCAAGTTCATTTGGTATAAATTATTCTATGTAACAATGAGTATAGATTTTTTGCAATGTATAAATGAAATAAGTTTTGATTATGTTATACACAACACCAAATAAATCTTTCACTACATGCAACACTTACATGGCTTGCATTACATGCAAGAGGGACCTTCCTCGATAGCTTGTGTTATACGCAATACCGAGTTTCACTAAACAATGATATATTATTATAATATTATAAACTAGCTGTTATGAATAGTATTATCTGAATTTTTAATTTTATAGCATTATAATTCATATTACACATTTTCTAGATTGAGGTATGAGAACAAAATTAATTTTTTGGATAAAAGAAGTATTTTTAAAAAAATGATCTTTTACCACCGTTTGATGGCGCAAGAATTTTAAATTTAATTTTTAACAAGTTTATAAGTTCAATTTTACAAAATAAATATCTTCTTGTGAATCATGATATACAAAATGATGTTGGATAATGTTTTGATATTTTTCTGATAACGTTCATATTTTGATGAATAATAAAAATACGGTAAATTTTACTTAAAAAAAAGTTTTTAAATAGAGATAATTTATATGGTTAAATTATAATTTTAATAGGTTTTAATGTTTAAATAGAATATATTTTTACCATTTAATATAATTTATGTCATCATTAATTTTACATTGAGTTCGCAGGTAAAATCATTTCAATATTTTGCAATGTTTTAAACAAAAACACGTTTTTTTCGAAAATAGAATTAATTTTAAATTAATTACTACATATTCTATGTTTTCAATTTGTAGAAATCGATTCCATATTTGGAATCATGAGGTTAAAATTATGTAAATAGATATGTTTTATTTTTAGGCATTGTGAATAGTAACTACTGTAAATTTTATTTACCATAGTTAAAGGTAAATCGGGTAATTAAGGGTATAAATAATATTATAAAATTATCATAACACTTATCTTAATATAATTGGATGATGATATTTCTACCTAAAATATTCTTGGGTCTAAATAGTATCTATTGGAACCCTCTTGCAAGTGATTAAGACCATTAATTTATTTTATTTAATGGAATGTAAAATATGTCTCACTCAAACTTTAATAATTAATGTATTTTTAATATAAGGTTATACAGAATTTAAATTAGATTATAAATAATATTTTTAAATCTAAATTGTTTTTCTTTATTATGTTAATTAATTTGTAATTTTTAGGAAATATTTAATTTCCTTAATAGCTTATAAATTAATGATTAAAATATTATTTATTTATTGAAAAATCAATGATATAGTTTTTATTAAAATAATAATACCCATAAAAGGCCCAAAAACTTGACCAAAAAATAATGGTCGAGTATAAATATACCATAAGCATTCAATTGGATACTTTTGGACCATTTGGAGCCTTATAAAACTGATTATGACATTTATATTATTTTATTTCAAATGATGTCAAAGTTTCACCTTCGTAATTTAATAATCATAACATTTTAAAAGTTGGGTGTTTTAGAAGATAAAATCAAAAAAATTACTATTATGGAATATATTAGATTTATCTACATCATAGATTTTTTTTAATTTTTATGAAACAAATAAGTATATTAAATAATTATACAAAAATGTTGTAGTGATTATTTTACTAAGAGAAATATCAAATAAATGGTTTTAAAAATAAGAATATAAATATTATATAAACAAATTAATTTGCTCCATGACTTTTTTAGATTCATATTACATGTTAGTAATCTATTAAATATTTTTTTTCGAATATATCTTCTGTGTGGATTTTATCTATATTCAAATAATTGAATACTGTCAAAATAGACTCTATTGATATTTTATAAAAATAACATATTATTAAATTGTTTTTAAAATAACAAAAATATTTAAAAATTACAAATTGAAAATTATATAGTCTAATATGTCATAATGTATCTAATTATGTATAATTAATAACATATAAGTAAGTATTTATAACAATTTAAAATTTAGAATATTATTATCACAAATAAAATTAAATAGATTAAATAAGGATAAATCAAATTAATAAGGTTTAAAATAAATTCCCAACGTGTCTAAATTTTATTAGATGATTATATTACAACCCTATATCATCTAATATTATAATTTTTGTCATTTTTGAGGTTTTTAGGTGAACTTTGAGTTTATTATAAATTAATATTTTGGAGGTTTCCAAAAGTGCCCCTCTCCTCTCTTATAAAAGGGAACCTCCTTTTTATTCTCTTCACTCTATTTTAAGCCTTAATGCTTGGAAAAACTCTGCAAATTACCCTTATCAACTTATCTATTTATATTATAGAGGTTCTGGTCTTCACAAAAGACCAACTCTAGTGCCCTAAAAGGATGATTAAAAGAGGCACGTCGAAGAAGTGGTGATATCCCTTACCAATTCTTTCAAACTTCCTCCTTCTTCTACTTTCTCTATATGAGTCATTTCATTTTTATGTAATAACTCCAGAATCACTTTAATACTAATATGTTATTATAAATATGAAACAAACATAATCCATCTTCTACCCATCCCATAAAAAATGAAATCACCACGCGTACGTACATACGGCCTATCGTCTCCACACTGTGGTGTAATCTGTTTTTATCACCAACATACTTGGATGGGTATAATTATGGAAGAAATAACTATATATGATTATTGTAAAATTATATTGATTCTGAAATATTATACACCATACACTTAAATAGAATTCCACAATCATGGTAATGATACCGTCGATCACGCGTACGTATGACTTACCCTCTCCACAACGCGATGAGATTCATTCTCCATGTTAAACATTAAAGAATGATTATAAAGAATATATAATAAATAATCATAAAATATATGAAATAATAATGAAACTGGATTTATTTATATTTCATTTACTTACTACCATTCAATTTAATAAGGAAACAAAAACAACATTCATGCATACGTACGACCTACCGTCTCCATGAATGGTGTATTTCATTCCATTTATCAATATATTATATATATTTATATTCTGAATATATATTATTTAAAAATCATGTTTTAAATTCTTGAAGTAATTAATCATTATCCAATTAATCATATGAATAATTAAAAATCAAAACACGTATGATAAATGAAACGATTTTCCCCAAAACGCTGCTTTAACATGGAATTGACAAATGAACGAGAAATATAAAGGCATAAGTGTATCATATATGATATCATAAATATTATTATGTCTATTTTACAAGTTTATAATATGTTTAAACCCACTATACAGGGTTTTCAGACAAATACAGAAGAAATTTGACCTAAGGTAAGGGATAATTATTCAAATCTCGTTCTTATATGAGATTGTTTATTCGTAAGTATTTACTTGGGTTATAGTTGTCATCCATGTCCATGTTTTCTAAAAATGTTTTCATAAAATGTATACTATTCTTACATGTATTTTTAAATTCATTTTTACCCTTTTTTGACTTTTACCACATGGTATGGAAGGAATCTTTCTTTTGTTTACCATATGAGGAACTTTTTGACTTTTCTGACAAAAGTACAAGGAGAATGTTTTTTTAACTTATACGACATGAAAATATTTTTATAGTTTAATAACACCTTATTTAAATGAATCTTCCTCTATAATATTTCATGATTATTTTGAAAAAAATTCAATTCTTTTAAAATTTCATGGCATTTTGAGAAAAGAAAATGATTTTGAAGAATAAAAGATATTTTCCTCAAGAATTATGTTCATGTGTTTTATCAAAATTATTTTCAATCTAAGATGATATAGGGTTATGTTTCTATACCTATTATTACATTGATTTGATTATGTTCTTATGGAATTATTTTTATGAAGTCCTTTTATCTTATATGGATTACGTTATGATGACATGACGTTTAAGAATCCCATTTTATTACATGGGTTATTCTATGATCTATGATTTATGATTTTGTAGAACACATAAGAATGTTTTCATTATGAGATTCCTGGGAACAATATCTCACTCTAATGCATTGGGTAAAGATTTATATCCCATGATATAAACATGGCTATAATGACAAGTAAATCCGGTTCAGTAATACAGGGCTAGAACATAAAGTAAATCCGGTTCAGTAATGGAATTTGTCCACTATGATGGTCTTGGAAGAAATGCCTTGGCTACTTTGAAAATCATATCATGTGATTAATTGTTTTCCTCAATTACTTGTTTTATTCCCATGCTATTTTATCATGATTAATGTTCTTTTATGGACTATGCCTTATGTACAGCCAATATTTATTTCATTACTCATGATATTGATGTATATGTTCGTGTTTTTAAGTTCAAATGTATATGGTTTTTTAATATTCTCCATGGTTACCCTTACTGAGCATTTTATATCACCCTTTTGTAAGTTTCTTTTCCCCAGGATATAAAATAAGGTTTTTGGTAGAAAAAAATGAGAATATCTTTATGGGAGATGTTGAAAATTTAACATGATTAGTAAATTATGACGTGAGTTTCCAAAGACACTAATCTAATACGGTCATTGGGCATCTCTTTGTGTCATGTATTATGTTTTCCGGAAAAGTAATGTAGTATCCATATACTTCAGGCTTTGGGACTTTACAGTTGGTATCAGAGCGAAGGTTTAGTTAACCTTTGAAAACTAGGATTTGAAAACTTTAGTGAGATCCCTAGAGATATTTCTAAGGTATGTCTAAGGATGTCCCTAAGTTAAAGTATATGTATAGGTTACAGTCCTAGAATTATGATAACGATCATGAATAACTTAGGATTAAACCTAAGATGTTAGAGATTGAACGTACTCCCCATTGATTATATTGTTTTCCAAGTATTTGTTTTACCACTCACACTATTATTTTTGGGTTTTCGAAGATGGATGGAAATATGAATATTAATGTTAATGGAGAATATGGTGGATAATGGAATGGTATTCTTAAAGAGTAACAAAATGAAACGGGATTTGGAAGGTGAAACTTCGTTATTATGCCTAATTAGAAATCTCATAATATGATCAATAATATCAACTTTGGTAAGTTTCTTGACTCGAATAATAAGAGAAAGATGGAGTTTCATGATGATTATAGAGGAAATAGTGTTCAATTTCCCTCATGTAAATCATGAGGGAGGAGGCATCAAGGAGAATGTTTCAAAGGAACTGGAAGATACATTGGGTGTGGAGAAGAAGGAAACAAAGAAATTAATTTTAATGGAAAATGATTAGTTATCAAAATGTACAAGGATAATATTATTTTAAGACATCAACAATGGTTAAATGTTTTAAATGTGGAATGTATAGGAATTATTCAAACCAATTCCCTAAGGGAAAATCTAATGAAGAGAATCATCATGGTCATATGGGTAGTATTTATGTGGATGATGATGAAGAGAAAACAAATGATATATGAGATGAAAGAAGTGTTAAGGAATAAAATGATGAAGCTCATTCAATTGTTTAAGAAGGTAGTGGAATGATTGCATGTTTATCAAGAATAATGTATGGTACTATGGAATAAAGAAAAATTAAAGGATTGTAACACTATTGTTTTTCCTTGAGTATTTGAAAGTATATGATGAATGGTACCAGTAACAATTAAAAGTGATTAAAATATTTTTAGAAAGTAAATGATATGCATATAATGAAGTGATAAGGAGAAAATAATACGTTTGATAGTATTAATGAGCTCATGATTGATATAAGGACAAAGTGATATCATAGTTTGAGTATATTGAATTTTTGGGATTTTGGTATGTGGAAAGAGTTAACTTTTGATAGCATTCATATTTTCACTAAGGTTATATAGTAATACGTGTTTCAAGAGAATGCATGATTAAGGTATTAATATTTTTGGAATGTGACCAACAATATATATCTTATGATATATGGGGATAAATGATTTTATTCCCATTCGTGGTAGATGACCTTTATGATGATTGTTTTCTTTGTACTGTGAGTTTGGACAGAAGTATTTTGGATAAGCCTAAATATTGGAATGGATTAAGTTGGACATAAGATAATATTTTTTAAGGCTAGAAATTTTTTAATTTGGAATGTTATAATAGTATAGTTTTATAAAAAGGATAACCCATAGGATGGGTGACAACCCGCCACGTCAGACAAGGCTATGGGAATCAAACCCACAACCGAAGTGTGACAGACATTTATCTTCTACCACTGGCCTACAAGAAGTCCCTGGTTTGTAGAAATTAGTTTTATTTTATTAAGTGATATGATAGATGAAGTATAAGTCCATTTTTCGAACCATATACGATTAACCTCACTATATATGGACTTATGTACATTTAATATCTTGTGATAACCTTTTTTGTGATAGAGACAGATGGATTGACCTATTATTCTATTGCATTATATGCTAACACTTAAATAATGACTTCAATTCTTTAAATAAGAGATGAATTGGAAATTTCTCATGGAATGACCAACAATGATATTACACTGAAATCAAGTTATAATTTCTCCTTATGAAAAAATTCATCAACTTTAGGGAAATGATCTTGAAAACTAAAAATGTGGTCCTAATACCCTCATATTCGATTAATTAAATGGTACCTCAGATCATCATAAATTTATGGCTTTTTGATAGTTGGATTTTTGATACCCATGTTCTCTACCATTCTCCATCAGAACATGATGGTAAGATTTCTCTTCCATATCCATATTTTCACCTATATTCTCCTATGTGGAAATCCAGTGCTGAGTTGCTTTGGGTGACCGTTATGTTTCTAAATTTCTTTTTTAAAATTAATTTTTAGTAATCCTTTTTATGATGTTGGTTTCTATGAAAGAAACTCTCAAGTAGTAAACCATTTATAACGCCGGCGAATTTCAAGGGCGAAATTAATTTTAAGTCGGGTAGAATGTAACACCCTGATATTTTATGAGATATATTCTTTTTAATTTAATTGATATCTTCTATTGTACGCTACACCAAGATAATCTTTCACTATACGCAACACCGTATTAGCTTATAGTATACAGAACACTATTCTTGGCTCATGTTACACACAATTTCAGGTTCATTTGGTAGAAATTATTCAATGAAATATTGAGTATAGATTTTGTTCAATGTATAAATGAAATAAGTTTTGATTATGTTATACACAACACCAAATAAATATTTCACTACACGCAACACAGACATGGCTTGCAATACACGCAAGAGAGACCTTCCTCGATAGCTTGTGTTGTAAATACCGAGTTTCAATAAACAATTATATATTATTATAATATTATGAACTAGCCATTATGAATAGTATTAACTGAATTTATAATTTCATAAAATTATAATTCATCTTATAGATTTTATAGAATGAGTTATGAGAACAAAATCAAATTTTTGGATAAAAGAAGTATTTTTCAAAAAATGAAGTTTTACTTCCTTTTGAGGGTGCACCCATTTTAAATTTAATTTTTGACAAGTTTATAGGATCAATTTTACAAAAATAAACTTATTATTGTGAATAAGGATATAAAAATTGATGTTGGATAATGTTTTTATATTTTTCTGATAACGTTCATATTTTGATGAATAGTACAAATATGTTAAATTTTACTTAAAAAAAACTTTTTCATCGAGATAATTTATATGGTTAAATTATAATAGTAATTGGTTTTAAAGTATAAATAGAATATATTTTTAACATCTAATATAATTTATGTCATTATCATTAATTTTACATTGAATTCATAGGTAAAATCATTTCAATCTTTTGCAATGATTTAAACAAAAACCCATTTTTTTCAACAACAGGATTAGTTTTAAATAAATTAGTGCATCTTCTATGTTTTGAATTTTTAAAAATGTATTTCATATTTGGAATAATGAGGTTAAAATTGTGTAAATAGATAACTTTTATTTTTCGGCATTATGAATAGTAACTATGGTAAATTTTATTTACCATTGTTAAAGATAAATCGGGTAATTAAGGGTAAAAATAATATTATAAAATTACCCTAAAACTTTTCTTAATATAATAGGATGATTATATTTTATTCTAAAATATACTTGGGTCTAAATTTTATCTATTGGAACCCCCTTGGAAGTGATTAAGTCCTTTAATTTATTTTATTTATTGGAAAGTGAAATATGTCTCACTCATACTTTAATAGTTAAAGTATTTTTAATATAAGATTATAAAGATTTTAAATTAGATTATAAATTCTCATTTTAAATATTAATTTTTTTTTCTTTATTATGGTAATTTATTTTTAATTTTGAAGAAATATTTAATTACCTTAATCGCTTATAAATTAATGATACAAAAATTATTTTTTAGTGAAAAATCAATAATATAGTTTTTATTAAAATATTAATACCCATAAAAAGCCCGAAAACTTGACCAATACATATTGGTCGAGTATATCGACACCCTAAACATCATATTGGAGATTTTTGGACCATTTAGAGCCTTATGAAACAAATTCAAGCATTTATATTATTTTATTTTAAATTATGTCAAAGTTGTCACCTTCATATTTTAATTAACATAACATTTTAAATGTTTGGTTTTTTAGAAGATAAATTAGACTAAAAGTATTCTTATGGAAGATATCATATTTATATGCATCATAGTATTTTATTTTTAATTTTATGCAACAAATAAGTATATTAAATAATTATACAAAAATGTTGTAGTAATTATTTTATGAAGAGAAATATCAAATAAATAATATTAAAAATATTAAAATGAATATTATATGAACAAATTAATGTTCAAAATTAATTTTTTATATGAATATGACATGTTATGAATCTAATAAATATTTTTGTTTTAATATATCTTCTATGTGTATTTTATCTAAATTCAAATAATTGAATAGTGTCAAAATTGACACTATTGATATTTTACAAAAATAACATATTATTAAATTGTTTAAAAATAAAAAAAATATTTAAAAATTACAAATTGAAAATTTTATGGTTTAATATGTTATAATTTATCTAATTATGGAAAATCCACAACACATAAGTAAGTATTTATAGAAATTTAAAATTTAGAATATTATTTCCACAAATAAACTAAAATAGATTAAATATGGATACTTCAAATTGAAAGGTTTAAAATAAATTCCCAAAAAGTATAAATTTTATTGTCTGATGAGATTAAAACCCTATATCATATCATATTCTAATTTGAGTTATTTTGGAGGTTTTTAGTTGGGGTTTGAGTTTATTATAAATTAATATTTTGGAGGTTTCCTAAAGTGCCCCTCTCCTCTCCTATAAAAGGGAACCTCCTACCTCTGCTCTTCACTCTATTTTAAGACTTTAAGCTCATCAAACCACTGAAAATTACTCTTCTAAACCTCTCTACTAATATTATAGAGGTTCTGGTATTCTCAAAAGAAAAACTCTAGTTCCCTAGGAGGATGTTTAAAAGAGGCACGTCGAAGAAGAGGTAATATCCTTTACCAATTCTTTCAAACTTATTTCTTCTTCTAATTCCTCTATATGAGTGGTTTAATTTTTAATTAATAAATCTATTATAAATTATATATATATATTTTATTATAAATATGAAACAACCATATTCCATCTTCTATCCTTTCTATGAAAAATGAAATCACCACGCGTGTGTACGTATGGCCTACCGTCTCAACACCGTGGTGTAATGTTTTTTTCATCACCAACATATATGGATGGGTATAATTATGGAAGAAATAAATATTGTAAAATGATATTGATTCTGAAATATTATACACCATACACTTTAATATAATACCACAATCATGGTAATGATATCATCGCTCGTGCGTACGTACGGCTTACCGTCTCAACAACGAAATGAGAATCATTCTCCATGTTAAACATTCAAGAACGATTATAAAGTATATATAATGAATAATCATGGAATATATGACATAATAATGTTACTGGATTTATTTATATGTCATTTACTTACTTCCATTCAATTTAATAAGGAAACGAAAACAACGTTCATGCATACGTACGACCTACCATCTCCATGAACGGTGTATTTCATAACATTTATCAATCTATTATATATGTTTATATTATGAATATATATTATATATAAATTATTTTTTACATTCATAAAGTAATTAATCATGATCCATGTAATCATATGAATAATTACAAGTCAAAACACGTATGATAAATGAAATGATTTTACCCAAAACGTTGCTTTAACATGGAATTGATAAATGAACGGGCAATATAAAGTCGTAAGTGAATAATATATGATATCATAAATATTATTATGGTTCTATTACAAGTTAATAATATGTTTAAACCCACTATACAAGAGTTTCAGACACATATAGAAGAAATTGGATCTAAGGTAAGGGATACGTATTTCAATCTCATTCTTATCTGAGATTGTTTATTCGTAAGTATTTACTGGGGTTATAGTTATCATCCATGTCCATGTTTTATAAAAATGTTTTCATAAAATGTTTACTATTCTTACATGTATTTTTAAATTCATTTTTACTCTTTGTGGACTCTTACCACATGGTATGAAAGGAATCTTTCTTTTGTTTACCATATGAGGAACTTTATGACTTTTCTGAAAAAAGTACAAGGGGAATGTATTTTTAACATATATTTCATGAAGGGATTTTTATGGTTTCATAACGCCATATTTCAATTAATATTCCTCTACAAGATTTCATTATTATTTTCAAAAAAATTCTTTTATTTTATAATTGCCCAATATTTTGAGAAAAGAATATTATTTTGACGAATAAATGATATTTTCCTCAAGAACTAAGTTCAAGTGTCTTATTAGAATTATTTTCCATATAAGATGATATATGGTTATGTTTCTATCCTTATTATTACATTTATTCGATTATGTTCTGATGGAATTATTTTTATGCATCCCTTTATCTTATATGGATTATGTTATGATGGCATGATGTTTAAGAATCCCATTTTATTACATGGGGTATGCTGTGATGTATGATTTTGTGCCACACATTAGATTGGTTTCATTATGAGATGGGTGAGACCTATATCTCCCTCCAATGCATTGGCTAAATATTAATATCTCATGAGATAGACATGGATGGAACGACAAGTAAATCTGGTTCAGTAATACAGGGCTGGAATGACAAGTAAACCCGGTTCAGTAATGGACTTTGTCCACTATGATGGTCTTGGCAGTAATGCCTTGGATACTATGATAATAATATCATGTGCTTAATGGGTTTCCAAAATTACATGATTTATTCCCATGCTATTTTATCATGAATAATATTTCTTTATGATCTATGACTTATGTACCGCTATGATTTATTTCATTACTCAAGATTTTTGTGTTATATGTTCATGTTTTTAAGTTCAAATGTATATGGTTAGTTTCATTTTCTCTATGATTACCCTTACTGAGAATTTAAGATCTCCCTTTTGTATGATTCTTTTCCCCAGGATATAAATTATGGTTTTAGGTAGTAAAAAGGAGAAGATCTTTATGGGAGATGTTGAAGATCTTTCACCATGATTAGTAGATTATGTTATGAGTTTCCAAAGACACTAAACTAATACGGTCATTGGAAATTTGTTTGTGTCATGTATTAAGTTTTCTTCAAAAGTAATGTAATTTCCATGTACGTCAAGATTTGGGTCTTTATAGTTAAATTCTCCCCACCTTAAATAAATTACGTCTTCACAATTTATGCTTCATCTCTAAAATCAGGGGTCTGACATTTGAAAATTCCATTATTGAAAAACCCACATTGTAAAATGGTTAATAAAATAACCTGTTAATAAGAGAGAAAATGAATTATGAAATTCATTTGGAATAAATCATAACTGGGTTTCTAAGTAGGATAATATAAGTGGGAAATGAAAACATGGACATATAAGAAAATAATAAATAAATATAGAGAGTGATAAAGTTCATTGATCATATGAATGTCAATTATCAATGGATCATTAAGGATCTAAAAACCATAAATATGTATAGATTTAAAAGACAATCTAATTCATAAGCTATGAAGGTAATATGATTTTTTTTGTTTCATGATATTTTATAAAAGTATAGGAATTATTTTACTACCAAAGATTATAATGAAATATGCTCACTTGATATGTGTCTATATTATAAGAACAATTTCACCCTTTTGTTGTACTTCATTCAATTTCTAATTCACTTATTACAACAAGAAATGAATATAAAAATGAATTTTTTATTCAATACAATTAAATTCACTTTTAATGGATTGTATTATACATAATATAATGATTAATAATTTATTCCATCTAAAGTTACTATTATTATAAAATGCCCAGAACAATTTATCCCATATGCATGAATATGCATATGGTGAAATGATACATTAATCTATAAAATCTCATCCAATGTTTTACTTAGACAATTTTATAAATGGTTAAACTTATAAACAACCCAAAATATTAAGATCCAATAATTTATAAAGAAGGTCACCAAATTTATAAAATAAACTGATCATTAATCACCCAAAAAATAGGAACAAGATCTTTATCATCACATGTCAAACATGTGAATATATTATTCTTATATTTTCTTGAATCATGTTAATAATTTGAATTAACATAAAACCTTCTTGAAAACATGAATTATTCCTTATTCCTTAAGTAAGGCACATTATTGGATTTATTACTTAAATATAAAGATGTTGTAAACTCCAACAATGATAGTATTAACCACTTTTTCAACAAATCATTAATCAGTCCCAAGGTAGTCAATACTATCCAATTTACTTTATCCATATCAATAACTTATTTATCCCAACAATATTATCCCAACATTAGGAACATATTAAGGGTTATCTTTACCTCCATCATATATTTTCAAAGAAGTTTTACCTTCCACTGAAAACTTTTTCTTGGTCATTTGTACTGTTCAAGATATGGTTTCAAATACGAAATGAAAAACTAATATAGTACAATATTTATTCATTATATAATTATTATAACCATTATATCATTGATAAAATACTCAAATTAAATAATTCTTGAATCTAAACATAAGAAAATTAATAATCCCACTTCATCTGTGGTAATATCATAAGATTGACCAGGATTAGTTAGCTTCTTTGGTGGTAAATTTATTTATGATGGGGGCATTTTTTGGTACAGTTCCCCATCTCCTTACAGTTGAATCATTGAACATTGAAAATTTATTTCTTTCCCTTTCAATCATGAGAAAAATTTTGTTTATCTCTATACTTGTAGAAAACTATCATCCTCATTTTGAAAGTACTAGGATATTTCGTTCCACAATTATCATATGTGGGAAAACCTTTATTTACATTATCCCCCTTATACATTTTTTTTGTCTACCATACTCTTCTTATCTGTATTCCATTTGAATTATTAATTCCTAGAGAATTCTTTCTATATCTTTTTAGCACATGAAACCATGTCTTTATATGATTATGATGTTTGGTAGACTAGTTCCCTTCAAAATATCGGCCTAATCCCATAAAAACAATCATTATTACTCTTTAAATTATGTGCATTGATGCAGTTCCTATTAATTATTATAGGATCTATTTATAAATAATTTAATACATTAAATTAGATCACAACATTATGAAACATAATTTACAATCCTAAAACTAGTGAAATACTTAACATAAATTGAAAACATTTATACATAGCTAATATCATAATCATAAACATGGTTTCTTTTGGGATATCTTTATTTTTAAATCAATATTATTTGTAAAGAAAATGAGAATTATCATAATTAATATCCTTAGGGAGTGTCAAACCAGGTGTGTAGTAAGGCCCATTTTCATACACTAGGTGATGATTCAGTCAAGAAAAGTGCACTATTTTTAGAGTTATTACCCCGATGTAAATATATACCAGAACCATGTCCACTTGTAATATCTAGAAAAGGAAGTATTAACCAGGAAAATCCACATTATCTATTCCTTACCAAAACTTCTGGATGTTATTCTATATTTACCCTCAAAATATATCATAGGGTTATTTTCCCTAATGCATGTTTTTTTAAATATAGTTCCCAAGGTTTCTACTAAATATACTATGATAACATTTTTAGTGACCCAATCCAAGTAGCTTAGAGATGGTGTCTACTTTATTACATTGGTATGAGATAATATACATCACATCACAAAGGACTGAATATTTTAGTAATCTTGGTAAACTAGTTACATACTTCAAAGTTACATTACATTTTAAAACAGAAAACAAGAAAATAATTTTAATTGAGAATACCATTATTCCCCTAGGTTTATCCCTATATATCAATCAAAAAATACTTCCTTGTATCTTAGGGAAAATAAAACATAAGAAAGGGGTGAGCTCAGATGCCTAGTAAGGGTAAGTGTACAGTGTAAGCTATGAATAAATGAGGGAAGATCAATATGGAAAGGTAAATAATTGAAAAACATGACATTTAATCAATAACATGAGAATAATATAGAATGAATAACGGATGATCAAATAATTCCATATAAATAATCACATGATCTTGAAACTTGACCAAGAATATTATTACTAATCGAATAATCACATCAACTATCAATTAATAAATTCATAATGATAGAATATATAATGGATAGACATATAAAAAATATCATCGAGGATTTTGAGAATACATATAATATTGTCGAGTATTGTTCGCATACATCTATACAAATGGGTATGACCTCAACGAATACCATATCTAGTTTGTCTCATGAGACCTACCAATTATTTACAGGGGGTATAGAGATCCTCAAACATGAATTAAAAAGTTGAATGAATTCTTCATTTGAATAGGGTGAAACATAATCAACATCAACATTTGAATTGAGAAACTAATATATCAAATGTTAATACATTACCTAATTGATAAACACAATCATAAACCATTCAGAGTAAAATGGTGAATGGTAACAAAATTGTACATCCTCAATTAAACTGATAATAAATCATTGATATAAAAAATAATGATGACATAAATACAACATATTTCCAGTGTATCATAAGTACTATAAATATTTGATGTCATTGATGAATAGAAATACCATAAAAATATATTTAGAAACATTCTTGAATAAAATAACCTTTTCATTTTGAAAATATCCTTTTAAAACATAATGTTCCCAAAAAACTTTTTAAAATAATTTTCATTGAAAATAACCTTTGAAACTTATAAAGTAATATTTAAAACATTGAGGTGTTATCATAGATAAAAATTCAATACATACCAAGTATGTTAAAACAAATATTTCTTTCACATTTTTAGTAAAATTCAAATAAGAATTGTTTTGAAAATGATATGAAGATTCCTTTAATTTTTTATAAAAAAACGTAAAAATTGTTAAAAATTTATTTAATTTTTCCTTTTGAAAAGGTTAAAAATATTTTGATAAACATTTTTAGAAAACATGGATTTTTGATGAAAACAGATTTCTGACTAAAGACAAAAATAATGTTGGATTTTCATAAAAACACTTTCTCCATAATTTATGTTCCAAAGAGTGAAAATGGTAATTTTAAATACGAAAGTTCATAAATAATCATAATATAAGAGATATATTTATTTTAATATGGAAATATAAAATAATTCCTCTAAGTTATACTTAAACAAAAACAATCTCGAATAATGATGAGATTGTGAAATAAACCCTTAAAACTTTGGTAAATTTTGTATCATAATAACCATAAAATAAATAAAATAAAATGGAAAATTAAATACCATGAATTCATGAAATAACATAAAAAAGTTTAATTATATACAACACACAAAAGAAATGAGTGGTGTATATGGCATATGTATCGTGAATGTAAAAGTGAGATGATAAACTTGTACATTAAGTCAAACTCATCAAATACATTTTTTATATTAAAAAATAACAAACTTATGTTAATTATTTAAAATTTAATAAATTTTTTAATGTTTATTAGTAAGTTTACTTGTCTTATTACCATTTAATATATTATTACTTATATAATTAAGTTTACATCAAATGTTTCGATGATATTTGACTTATATGTCAAAAATGACTTTGGTAGGTTTACTATGGTCAAAGTGGTTATAATGTAAACATATCTATAATAATAATGAAATAATTATCATATTTAAATATAAATTACACTTTTAAAACTATTTATAAAATATGGTTATAAAAAATGTACTATGTTACAATAATGGAGACAGTTGGTCGTACGTACGCATGAGTAACATTTCAAATTTTCAATGATTATTATGGAAATAAGGTAAGTAATATTTTATTTTTATAGAATGAACATAATATCATAGATACCATATTATATAGTTATATTTATCAAACATTTTGTATGATGATGAAAGTATATTCAAATCATTTCGTGAAGGAGACAATCCAAACATACACGAACAACATTATCATCTTTTATTAAGTGAAAATGTAAGAAAGAAAATGATATATATATATACATAAATATTATCTTCTAATAATTCTAAATATTTCATTAATATAATAATTATTTCATGCATATGACTTATATTAATTAACTTTATCCATATCTCATTCTATGTAAAGCATTCCAGAAAGACGAATCACATTGCTTTGTGAGCTGGTAATCTTCGGTACTCACAAGCGACATTATCATATTCCCTAAAAATAGAAATTAAAAAGGTATATATTATATAATTACTAAATATGTATAATTATGCTATCAATATCATATATATACTTATATCTTTTATCATACCCAATTATCATAGGTGGTAATGGAAGAACAAATGACCTCAGTTTGTGAGGCGGTAGTCCGCCGTACACACAAATATTGATTTCGTAACCCATTTGATGGAAGTGGGGGTGGTTTTAGGTCATAAAATAAACATAAAACATATAAATATAATTAATATACTTATTTTAATATATAATTTTATTTTAATAATTATTGAAGGGGGTGAAAGAATAAATAAAATAAATGCACATAGAAGAAGGTTACCTCTTCTTCAAGTATCCTCATTAAGTTTTCACTAAATATTTAATAGGTTCTATTTATGTCCAAAATAAGGCTTCTAGGATTAGAGGATAGAATTTGGAAAGTTTTTTGGTTAGGTATTGGCCAAAGAAAAAGCGTTTTAATGTGAGAATAAGAGAGGAGAGGGGGTGACCTTTTATAAGTAAGGTGAGTGTCACACTTATAATTATTGAAAATAAAAAGTTTCACCCGCAAAGGTTACATGAAAAAGGATCCAAAATGGATTATTTGTGATAATTAGACACGATAAGGTCTAAATATGGTCAAAAATAGATTTTAGTCATGTTTTTAGGTCATTTTAACCCTTATCTTCTTAGTTTAACCCCTCGGTAAATCCATTTTAACTTAACCATGGTAATTAATTTTTACTTTTGTTCACTATTCATTTTGGTCAATTTTTTTCAAACTTATCATATAATATAAATTATTTTGATTCCAAATAAGGAATCTATTTTTTAATATTTAATTCATATAATTGGAAAATGTTTGTTTAAAATTAACCCTTAAGATGCGATGAGATTACTATTTTTTAAGAGAGAATGTTCAATAGTTTAAGAAGTTCTTATGTCAAATTCCAATATTAAAATTACTAAAATGAAATAAATTGTATTAATATATGTATATTTTTATTAATTTTACTTTAAAAAAATTCAAAATACAACTTAACCAAATAAAATATTTAAACAAAAATGCAGTTTTCAATTAAAATTCAGTATCTTTCACTATTAATATAAAATTAAACTTATTAGAATTATATAGAAAATTCACCCTAAGATATTTTTTATGAAATAATTTAAAAAATTAAGTTCATTTTTTAAAATAATATTTTTATAAGTGTTAAAAATTGATTTTAAATTATTTTCCCAAATTGCAAGAGAACTGTCTTTAAGAGAAAATACAGTATTTCAGAAAAAAATTATTTTTATTTTAAACGATAGTTATTTTATTTATAATAAATAGATAGACATAATTTTCATAATTTATTTAGTACTATTCATACCTTCCAATATAGTGGATGGGTTTGAACGATATACTATTTTATGGTTCATTTTGACTTAGGGTTCCGTGTTTCGTAAGCTAATAAAGAGACTAAATTTATTTAAAAATAAATATTTCATAAAGTCGTGGGTGTTATATTTTCTTCTATGATTGGTGTTTCATGTCATACATAATGTTGAAAACAATATTCTTCTTTTAAAAACATGGCGAGTTATAACTTATTTTTTAGGTATTAATAAATAAATTTATATTTTGAAAAATTTGTAATATATATTTCATAATATGTTTACTCATATTTATACCCACAAATACAATGGCTAAGTTATAATAATCATATTTAAATAATAATATTTCCATAGTATATCACTATTTTTTAATATCGACATTGCGTGTGGTAAATGCTATCGAAAATATTATTTATTTAAAAGAAAATAAATTCTAAAATATTGGGGTGTTACTATGTTGTTATCCATGAGGTAAGGGTCACCCAAAATATGACATCACATTGAGGTTTTGACCTACAAACTACCCACATTGCCCCTAATTTCAATTTGGTGGTGGGATATTTCTCCTTTCGTGCATGAGGTGGGTTTTTAATGGAGTATGGTACACCCATGTGAAACACACGTGTGATGGAAACCATTCTTACTCGAATATGGGATGCATATGTGGAAGGAAGGACTTTGGGAGAGTGGCTGCATCGCAGATTGAGGGAAGTAGCTGGTGGGGCTATTTGAACGGTAGGTCATGAGGTCGTCATGCAAGGTGGATTATTGAAGGAATACAAGTATATATATATATATATAAGGAATTTATATAGTGACTCTGGGTCATATTTGTATAGGCTTAGGGGAAATTCAAACTAGGCCTTTATGCTTACATGACTATTAGTAATGTATTTATTTTCCTCTCAATCCAATTAAAAAGTGTGGTTTTCCTTAATAAAGGATATTGTGCTCGACATATTTAGATAATTATGACTAATTTAATTTTTATTATTTTTAATCATATTAAATTAAATATATTTAATTGTGTCTATGAATATGTATTATTAATTATAAGTATTATATATATATTAATTCATATCTAATTATTTATTAGTTCAAATCCCAATCTCAAATTTATACTGGTGTGCGGTCTATTGATATTTTTGGTGAATTAAGGTAGTTTTGAAAAATAACATATTATTTTCATGATGGTTAGAAGATTCATGATGTGATGCATGTATATTCATGTAGACATATTGATGGTTAATGACGTGACTTACGATTATAGAGGGATTCATGAATACTCATAGGGTTGTATGGAATTCATAGTATTGGAGTGGAAATAGAGAGAAACGTATTACAAATTACTAGTAGGGAATTCATATATATGATTATGGATGAGGATCATGCATATAATACTTCATGTATGAATGTTGGTTTTAATACTTAGGATTGATGGTTATAAATTTTTATGTCCATGAAGTTGAAAATGTGGGTGTGATTGTTTAAAAAATCCAAATGGATTTTGGGATGGTGTTGTTAGTCTTAGGGCCCTGTGTTAGTTTTAGACTTGATGGGATGGTGTAGAAATGGTCCAATTGAATCATTTAATATCATGGTCATATGGTGTGTAATTTAACATTGAAGGATATATGATCTGAACCGGTTTGAACTAATGGGGTGTAATCAACCTATTATTATTATTGTGAATATTTTATTTTTGATTTGTTTTGGGTATTGTATATTCCATATATGTCATTATCCTCCACTTTTTATCAATTTATTTTCTTTAATAAATATAATAGAAAGAGCCTTGTTTTCTAGGATCTATGCTCAGATCATTTTTTGATTATTTTTATTATTTTTTTGTTTTCATTGTTGTTTAATTTTAATTTAATTTGACTGTTTTTATTTTTCAGGTCATATTTGGGTTTAAAAAATATTTAAAATGGATTAGGCTTTTCATTTTTTTTAATAATGGGTATTTGGAAGCTTGAATAACATCCATGATTCCACTATAGATAGGAATCATGAATGAGGTTCATGCTTCCTCTCATGCCACAACATGATGTGTGAACATGGTTCATGTTTCATGCCAATTTTTTTATTAATTTTTTTTAAATTTTTTTATGTTTTGACATATATATATATATTAGTTATTTAATTAATTAATATAACAATAAATAAATAATATAAATAGTAATTATACATATTTAACTAATTAAAATAAATAATATATAAAAAGTAAAATTAACTTATTAATAATTTTATTTAAATAATTAATAAATAGTAAATGATAGTAAAAATAAAAATAATGAAGTTATTAATATAATTATCAAATAATAATATAATTATTAATATTTTATAATAGAGTTAACAATAAAAATAATTATCTATAATATAATTAACAAACACTAATTTTAAAATTCATTAATTATCTAAATAATTATAATAATTAATAATGAAAATACTACATAAAAATTTGGCATAATAGTAAAAAGTATCAAATTAATTAATTAATAATTTTATAATTAAATCCATTATTTAATATATTATTTACAATAATAACTAATTTTATTAATAATTAAACTAAAAAAATAGGATAACTTGTAATTAGTTATGATTTAATATGATTCTAATTATTATTATTATGTATTAATTAGGAGGATATTATTCTTACTAATTGGATTATAAGTTACTTTGTGATGGAGTGTTACTATAATATAAAGTAATTCTTCTCCGTAAGACAAAAAATGATGGGATCTTGTTTTGAGGGGAAAAAAGATCAATATTGAATTTAATTTTGAAAATTTGATTGGTGGAAATAAGGGGAAATCCTTTTCATATTATTATATATAGATATAATGTTGAATATATAGTCCTCAATGTTTGAAGGGAGGTTAGGGTCTCTAGATTCGATTCGATGACCACTGATCCATATGCTATACATCAGAGATTATAATTTTGTAAGTTTTTCCTAATGAGGAATATTACCTATGTTAAGGGAGATAAACTCTTTTCTGGTTTAGATATGAGCTTAAAATTATCTCAATTATTGAATCTAATGAATTTTAGGATTATTTCTATAGTTAAGGGATATTATCATATTATCTTCCATTTGAGGGATGAATTTAAAAGGGTTTATGATTCTAGTAATACGAATCTCAAGATCGTTATATATAGAATTATGGGATGGGATTTTATTTTCAATCCATATACCTAGAATATTACTAATGGTTAGATATGTATTGGGATATATAGCTTGAAATAGATTTTTTGGCATCCTAAAATTTTAAAAGACCTTGCTTCTCATGTGATAATTCCTATGAAAATTGATCATTATACTATAGAGGGTGAACTGGGGTACTAAACTTGTATTCATATAAATGAAAATATAGAATCCAACCTTATAGATTTAGTTACACTTATTTCCAATTTAGATAAGGTGGAAATGGGTATTAATTATCAGTATGTTACTCCATTCCATAATCTTTATTACATTGTTGGGTGTATGATATATAACTATGGAGTTGTAAAAAATCTTTTCAAACTAGATATTACTGATAAACAACAATATTTGAAGGAGTTTTGAAAGGGAATCATGAATCATTCTCAATATAGGAAATGAGAAAACATTAACTAGCGTAATTCTATAGAGAAACATGAAGCTAGTGAGGTGAATGATGGGGGAATATTATGGGTATTGATTTTGGTATGGTTGATGGGAATCAAAAGTATAAAATGAAATGGAGTCAAATGGTGGTGGAGGAGGTGAATGAAGTTAATACCATCTCTAAGTAGAAAAATCACCATAGTAGCAGAGTAGTCAACCTTGAGGAGGTAGAGTCATATGTGAAGTAAGTGAATAGTGAGGTGACCAAAGAATTTTATAAATAAATATTGCTTCATTTTAGATAAATATTCAACACATATCATGAACAACATGACCTAAAATGGGAAATATTTAGAGTATTTGGATACTCGATAAATAAATCATCATATTCTGTGAAATATCATAAAAATTTCCCACAAATATCTTCTAATATAATACAATTATTAGAAATACCCTACCTAAAACCTTTCTTCAAAACCTGGGGAAAGGAAACAAAATAAAGGGTGGGCTTAAATATTCTGTGAGGGTAAACATACGAGATATTAATTAATGATCATAAGTGTGTATATGATAAGCTTAAGTGATTTGAAAAAATGATCATAACTTACAATAATCACCCAATCTACCAAATATAATTAATCATAAATCATGGTATAATTAATCTTCATTACAAAATACATAAGTAATAAGTACGTGGAATCATCAATAATAAATCAAAATCCATAATATCATGTCATAGGCCTAATTCATAAGTTTGTGGCATATATATAAGCATATAAAATTATTTCCCTAGTCATGGATCAATAACAAGGCTGTTATAATGGATATATTTTACTCCACATTCCATCATTTACTTAGTCAAGGTATACTTTTAAGACTAATTTAGTGGATAGAGTCCTTTACTGAATTGGTTTCACTCTCCATTCCAAGCCTTATTATCTCCGGAAATATCCCTCTTTACCCAATGCATTAGAGGGCTATATAATTCCATGAACACCTATATCATATTGAAAATCATACATTTTTGTGCCATAAGATAATAAAACATTAATTATATCATCATATCTTAACTCATAGAAAAGAAATTTTTTTAATAAAAATTTCATCATAGTATAATCTTTGGAAAAGAAACAGGTTTCATAAAGGTTTCATCACAATTTAATAAACATGTGGGAAGGAAATAGGTTTCATAGAATAATCCTTAAATAATGATCATTATCATAAGAAATAAAAAGACATAAAGTGGTTGGTATCAAAATTTCATATCCCTAGTAAATCATAATAATCCTTAAATTATTTTTTCATAGATGGAAAATAAATATAAATGATCATTCAAACCTTTCATTAAAAACATGACAAAATATCCTTTAATTTTGATAAAATTTTAAGTAAAAATTCCCAAAATATGGAAAAAATAATATTATTCAAAAATAACCAAGTAAAATTATAAAATAAGGTTCAAATAAAATAACATTCATTATATTAAAGAAATTCATTAATATCGTATATGTTAAATGAAAACATTCCTTTCATACCTTTGTAAAAAGTCAAAAACAAAATGTTCAAAAAATGTTTCATTAATGGGGTTACTTTTAAAATTTCAAAATTAAATTAAAGGTATTAAAAATGAACATTTTCAAAAATTTAAATTTTTTTTAATATATTTTAAAAAATAATTTTTGAGAGTATGTACATGGAAGAAAAAGTTCATCAACCAAAAAGGAAATATGGTTAACTTTTTAATATTTTTTTCTGACCATTTTAAGTACCAAAGATAGAAAAATGATAATAAGACATTAATAATATATAAATAACCATATAATAATAAACTATATTTAGTTTAAAGGAAAGTATCCATATCATTTATCTTAATGAAAATTCAAGCATAAAAATCCTAATTAAAATGAGGTTGTAACATAAATCCCTTAACTTAAGTTATGTATTGATTCATAAGCATTAAAATATATTGTATAATAAATATATATTTATTATTAATATATTTTAGAACCATTTTAATACATAACAAACTATTTATCATTACATTATAATTTATAATTATCATATTATTAATAATGTTTTATTAAAACGAACATCTGAGTGAAATATGCAACATTTTCCATGCATATTTCAGTTAAATGGTTCTAGTACTTTCCCCTTAGTAATGGTTTGATAATATATAGAATATAAATAAGGGATTAATTATCATAATTATTCATAATATACACTTTTATAATTATTCATATAAATCAGTGATGAAAAACGAGTCACATCGTTGTACGGTGGTGGTGGTCTACACAAACATACTAAAGAAATTATCATTTTACAAGAAATAGAAAGGTAAGGAGGTAGATAATCTTTTATAATTATAAAATCACAATTATGTTATAAATATCACATATAAACATTAAATTCATCATTATAAAAAATCATTAATTATAGTGATGCGAAAAGAATCATATCGCTACGTGGAAGTGGTAGCATACAAGTATACATGAGCAATACTTTCATTTCCCATTTATTGTTAAGAAGGCGGAGAATGGTTTATACATCATAATAATAATAATTAATTATATTTAATATTATAGATTAATTATTTTATAATAGATAAAATATATTTAGTGGAGGTATAAGGAAAAATAAAAAGAAGTGTACTCAGTTACGAGTTATACCTCTTCATCGAGAAACCTCCTTTGGCTGACACCTTAATCCATGAAAGGATTTTATTATGATCAAATAAAAACATAATGGATGTGGGTATGGATGTTAGTAAAGGATTAGAGTATGAATTGGTAGGGATAGAAGTATCATGAAGCATAAGGGAGAGAGGAGAGGTGGTATCCCTTTATAAGTGAGGGAGACGACACACTTAGAATTTTTCAAAATAATAAAATATAATAATGCATTACTCAAGTAAATTGAATAAAAAATGAAAAAATTATAATTTATAAAATATAAGGTCTAAAACCCATAAAGCAATCAAATTAAATCAATTTTTTTGTCATTCTTTAACCTTATATCATAGGTTAACCCTTGGTAAACACATTTTAACCTTAACCATGGTAACACATTTTTTATATTTTTTCTATTAATTATAATAAAAAATTAAGTTAGAATTATTAAATTATATTAATTTTTATTATTAAATATAATTAACATATTTTAGAATACATAATATCTATAATTTTAAAATTAATTTTAAATGAAACCCATAAAATACAAAGAAAACTGTTTTTAGAAAAATGCATTTGTAACAATAAAACTGAGTTTACCATCTTACATTCTAGGTAAAAAGTATTAGATTAATGATAAAACAATTTATTGAATTTAATATTATAAATTTTCATTAATATAATTTGTCAATAATGATTAATTTAATTTATTATGACAAAAACATTTTTTCATATTGAAAATGGATTTTTTTTTTGAAAAAAATATCTTTTTTAGATTCAGGTTCTTTTATTTTCATTTCTATCTAATTGATAAATAATGAAATAATTTTAAATATGTCTAAATAATAATTTTTCATAATTTAGTTAGTAAAATTTATTCCCACCAATATAATGGCTGGGTGAAAACTTTCACATCAAAGAATGATATTTTTACAGTATATCACAATTCGTTTAAACTCATTGTTGTGTTTAAAGTAAGCTATAAAATAAGTCAACTTTATTAAATTTGAATATATAATAAAGTCATAGGGTGTTATATTATACCATATTATAATAACTTTAATCTAAAATTTCCATCACTTTGATACAAACAATTGAGGATACTTCTCCCTCATCACATCTTTGGGTTCCCACATAAATTCCTTAAATTTAGGATTTCACCACAAAACTTTGACCAAGTGAGTGGTCTTGTTCCATATAAATTTATCTATTTAATATATAATCTCAATTATTTTTTCCAAATAATATATATAATGATATAATGTTATGGCTTATGAGTTCAGTAAATGTGAAGGACCAGGTATATACTTCCTAAGGAGAGATTCTTGGAACACATCGTGAACTTGAGAGAGATTCAGTGGAATTTTCAGGTGATAATAAAATTTCCCAATATGATTAAGAATTTTGAATGGATAAATATATCTATGGAACAATATTAACTTATATTTAAATATCATAAACTTCTTTCATGGATAAATTTAATGGAATACTCTCTCACCAACTTTAAACTCTAAATATCCCCGATAATTATCACCATAACATTTCTATTGAATATGAGATACTATGTTGTGAGAATAAATAACTCCAACCTTATATTAAATTCCCTCATTTATCTTAGGTCCTAATAAATGTCATTATCCAAATTGATCCTAAAATATTTGATTATTTCACTTCCTTCCATATAGGGATTCTCAATGAGCTATCTGAATTCTCATGTAAAAGCTATTTTTGTAAGAAAATTAATCATAGAAAGGTGTTGATCCTAAACATTTTTAAAATCCATAGAAAAATGATCTAAAAATATCATATATGGTTTGAATATTCCTCTCAAAATACCCATCTATATGAGTATGGTAGGATGTACTGAACCTCAACTATATATCCAAATCCTAATGAAGATTTCTACAGAACTTTGATGAAAACCTAATATATTGATAAGATAGAGTTAAAAGTGTTACCCCTTTAAATATAAAAAATTAATTTATATCCATTAAAGATAATAAAGGGAGAGATATTATATGATTAAAAGTATGTTTTTTTAATTTTTAATAAAATCATATACAACCCAAATAGCATTATGCCCTTTAAATGTTTAGAGGAGTCCTATGATGAAATCTATTGTAATTGTTTCTCATTTCTATTTTGGTATGGGAAATTTTCTGTAACATACCCATAGAATTTTGTCTCTCAAACTTAACTTTTGGATATACCATGAATAAAGATACATGCTATCTAATAACCTTTTTCATGTTATCACAATAGAAATACTCTTTCAAATCTCCATACATCTTCCAACTCCAGGGATGAATTGAGAATAATAAACTATGATATTTATATAATAACACCTTCATGCATGGTATTGATGGAAAAAATAATTATTTAATAATCATTATCATTCAATCGCAATCATGTTTGAAATCAATAACATTTCTCACCTTATTCTACAGTTCCACACCCTCCTTCTGTGCCTCTTAAATAATCACATGGATGAATGGTTGTACATTCATTTGAAAAAGATATGATATGTCCCATTTCCTCATGATTTCAAGATCAATATCCAACCAATATTTAAATATTGGATATCTTTAAATCCTCATAATAGGAAAACTAGAATGGATTTTCTGATTCAGAGAACTAACCACCTTGTTTCACTTCCAATGGTGGTAATTTTATTGGGCAGTCTCAATCATTAATCAACTCGAACCATATTCTTTAGAACATATTAAACTCTTTATAATTGAATATATACTTAAATATCTTATGACCAGTATATATATCATACCATTCACCATAAATACAGTTCCTCTATATTTTTATTGAAAAACTTACTACAACTATCTCCAAATCACGAGTCATGTAAATTTTCTCATGAATTTTCAATTTTTAAAAGTAATAATTGGTCATCATATCATTCTATATTTTGGAATATCCCAATAACTTCTTATATTAGTCATTAAATATCATTTTCCATTCTCTAATATATAATTGTGTAAGAATAAGTGCAATAACCAACCTTATTTTCAACTCCTTAAAAATTTTCTCATGTTCAACTTTACAATGGAAATTGGCTCCCTTCTGAGTCAACTTGGTCATTGGATTAGATATCCTTTAAAAATTTCTTAAAAATCATTTATAGTTTTAGGAAAACCAAAGAAAACTATTAATCATTATCATCAGAGTTGGTTTGGTCCATTTCTCAATAACTTCCATCTTTTAATAATCTAATGATTTACCCTTGCTTGAGATTATATGACCCATGAATGAAACTTTTTATAACAAGAATTCAAAATTAATGAATTTGACATATAACTTCTATTTCCTCAGTCTCTTCCGCAAAATAATCAAATGATCATCATACTCTTCCTTTATCTTTGAAAATATATGAATATCATTTATAAAGTTGAACAAAAAATAACAATGTTAATATCAAAATACTTGATTAATTATATCTCTGAAGACAGTAGAGGTATTGGTAAGTCTAAATGTAATAACTATAAATTCATAATAACCATACCTCCTATGGAAGTTTCCCTCGGATATATCATCCTTATTGACCCTCAATTGAATATATCCAAAAAAATTAAATCTCATAAAAGTATTTAGCTCCAAGGATTTGGTAAAATAAGTCATAAATACAAGGTAGATGATACTTTTTATTGATGACAATCTTGTTATTTTCTAGATAATCAATAAATATATTCATTGATCCATATTTTTTTAATAAGAATAATAGGTTCACCCCATGGTGAAGCACTAAGGAATATCAATATCTTATCAAGATTCTCTCAGAGTATTTTCTTCAATTCCAACAACTCAATCAGGTATATTCTATATGGAGTATTTAAATTAAGCATAACATTAGGTATGTGTTCTATTTAAAACTTAACTTCATGATTCTATGGAATACAAGAATATTATTTAGGAATACTTTAGAATAATATTAAAAAATAGGAATATCATTGATGTTATTTTTCTCCTCAACCATTCGAGATAAATATACCTCATGAATATTTAGTATGACACATATAATAGAAGTAAATTCAATTTGAATTTCATATTCATCATTACACTAAAATATAATCTTAGGTAGATTTAGAATATAAAACATGACTTCCCTTACAAATTAATATAGTATCTTTATAGAGAGATATAATCCATGACAAAAATCAATTCAAAATCAAATATAGGGTGAATCAAAATATTTACATGAAGAAAATTCCAATAATATTATATTAGAGATGAGATATAGAATTGAGACATGATTATCATACCATTATGAGTTTTTATTTCTAACTCAATATCTAGTCCCTGAGGTGGTGAAAAGATACACCTGGAAAATTATATAGATATAAAAGAGTGGATAGATCCAAAATGAAATAAAAAAATTTAAAACTATAGAGTGGATGGTTAGAATACCATCCACTACTTTATTCTCATGACCACTTTAGCAGTTGAAATCTTAAGATATTTACCTTTGTCTATGGGATTAAGAGTCTGTTGATTCTAATTATCATCATTAACCCTTATATTCTTACCTTGATTGTTGTAATGTCCATACTCCTTGAAATTATATAATTGGAGTGTGGTGGGAAAATTTGGTTGATATTTTTTACTGTTATTTTCATTGACTAACCTCTTATCATCATATCAACATTATTTTTCTCGATGGACTTATTTTCTATAGTTAAAAAATTACCCAGGACCAAAAAAGAAATTTCATCTATGATTCCTTCCACTCATATGACATGGAGAAAAACTAATTTTCTTTCATCCATGGGTATTATTATTATAATTTCCTCTAAATTCAATCTTTCCATTTTTTTGAACCCAAAACAATGAGTATACTGAGAGTCTCTATTTTTCAATTCCTTCTTGAGATAACATAAGAAGGATTTATTCAGAAATATCAAATTACCTTACAGAAAATTCCTTTTAGAGATTAGGTCTCATGAATTTGAATAATTATTCAACTTTTCTTATAGGATCGATGGTAAAACATGAATCATACCATACAAGTCGGGTGAAATTTTCCTCCAAGGCACTAACGGATTCTTCATCCTTCATCTTTATTTGCAAAAATTCCATTTCTATTTTCACATGATGATTTTATGAAAAATATCTGTTAAAAAATAACGTCTTAAAATATTCCCATGTAATGGATTCAATTTCAAGATCTTTCCTCATATTCTGGATAAGAGTACATTATTGATCAATATTTCCTTACCAACAATATACTACCAAAATAAATTTTTTTTGTTCCAAACACTATAAAATACAAAATATCTTTTTAGTGGCACTGATCCACTGATCAGTAATTAGTGGATCAGAGGAACCACTAATAGAAGGGTGGTGTTTCCAAATAAAAGACTCAATAGTGAGTTGTTTTATCCTTTTACAAATTGGAATGTTAATATTATTCATGTTACTATTCATAGATTTAGAAATTTGGGTGACCATAACTGAAAGATTTCAAATATCATGTCCCATTTTATTTGGTTTTTCATGAGGATGATCATTTAATTTCCAGTCACAATAAACATTAACAAGATTCCTCTTGGGTTTATACATTGACTAATATTAAAAAGCATATGGTGAAAAATAATAATTATAGTAATTAATCATGTAATCATGAAAAATAATTCGAAGGATATCTAAATCATGACAACTTATTTTCAGTCTATGAAACTTTTGGTTTAACAAAGGCCATTCATGGTTATCATTTATTGAAATCCATTATAATGGTTTTTAAATAATATGTGACTTATCCCAATCGTATCCCTCAAGAGTGTCTATCGAGGTATGTAATCATAAGACCACTCATTATGCACCCATGATGATCAAGTTAATACCAAATGAACCCGTTTAGAGTTTTTGCCCCTAGGTTCATCTAATCCACAATTACATCTGCTTACCAATATTCAGACATGGATATATTTTAGAGGAAAAAACACAGTATCAATTTTATAAAATCTTTTAGATGTTATCATATACAGAGAATGATCCTTGATATTACATCAAAGCTCTCTAATCATAATCTCTAAATATTAACTAAACCCTACTATGATACCAACTAAGGTGGACCCAAAATTTAATATATATATATATATATTAAATCATTTTAGATTAATATTCAATATATTTCATAATAAAAACACCTTGGATCCACAAATGTTTAGAGTCTTTGGAAACTAGATGCATAAATCTTCTTATTTCATGAAATATTTTCAACATATACCATAAATTTAATCTCACATATTACACTTCTTATACACACCCTACATAAAACCTTTCATCACAACCTAGGGAAATAAAACATAAGAAAGGGTTATCTTAGATGTTCAGTATGGGTACACGTAAGTGATATCAATCAATAACCATAAGTGAGTATAAGATAAGTGTAAGGGTATAAGAAAATGATAATATATTATAATGATAATCCCTAATCAGTATGATAATTTATAAGAAATCCTGGAATAAATATTTATTATATTAGATGATATAATTCATAGGTGTGTGGAAGTAACAATAATCAACCATGATCCATGGGATCTTATCATAAACATTAGACATAAGTTATTTTCATAAAAATAAGTATATAAAATCAATTCCTTATTAAAGGATCACTGTAAAGGATGTTATAGTGGATTTTATTCACTCCCAATTCCATCATTTCCATAGTTAAGGTCCACTCCAAAGATTATGATAGTGGAAAAATCCCCTTACTGAATTTGTTTCACTCCCCATTCCAATACATATTATCTCATGAGTTATATTTATTTACCCAATGAATTAGAGAACTATATATTTCCAAAACAACCCTATCATAGTGAATATCATATATATATGTGTGATTTTAGATCATAGAATATTCTTCATATCATCTTATGATAATACAAAAGGAAATGGGTTTCATAAACATTTCATCATTTCAACACAGCATAACCCATCTATAAGAAATTAGTTTCACAAAGGTTTCATCATAACTTATTTATCTTGTGGGAAAGAAACAAGTTCGATAGAATCATCATTAAATCATCATCACCATAATCAATACATAGAAATAAATTGGATGGTATCATAAGATCATATAACCAGTGAAGCATAACAAACCTTAAATGATGTTAACCTAGATGAAAAATACCTTTAAAATATCATTTAAGCCTCAAATTTAAAACATGAGAAAATCCATTTCTTTTGATAATATTCTAACCAGAGTTACTCAGAATATTAAGAAAATACAATTCTTGGAAAATAACCAAAGAAAATCATAAATTATTATTCAAATCAAATAATGGTCTTGACAACATGAGAATCAATTCCCGATTAATCCATTAATAGAAAATATTCCTTTCATACCATTGTAAAAATTCAAAAATGACTTGTTCATAAAAAAATACTTTTAAAAAGATTATTTTTTAAACCTTATAAATAAATTAAAAGGTAGTAAAAATTATAATTTTTAAAAATTTCAATTATATGTAATAAATTTTATAAAATAATTCATAAGAGTATGGACAAGGATGAAAATACTCATAAACCAAATAGTTAATAATGTTATATTTTCATAAAAAATATTTTATTGAATATTTAATGTAAAAAATAGAGGAAAATGGTACTAGTACATAAAAAATAAAAATTATCTAGAGTAGAATAAAATATATGTTGTTTAAAGTAGAATATCCATATAAAATAACTTAATAAAAATTCAAGCATAATAAATCACGATTAAAATGATATTGAAACATAAACCCCTCACCTCAAGTTATATATTTATTCATACATGTTAAAATATCCTAAAATACCTAAGGTATATCTAAGGATTCCCCTAAGGTTAATTATATGTATAGGTTATAGTCCTAGAATTAGGATAATGATCATGAATAACCTATGATTAAAACTAAGATGTTATATATTGAATTACACCCCATTGATTTTTTTGTTTTCATAGTATGTTTTTTTACCTCTCACACTATTCATTTTGGGTTTTAAAAAATGGCTAGAAATAGGATGATTCATGTTAATGGAGAATATTATGGACAATGGAATGGTATTATTCATGAGAAACCAAATGAAACGAGATTTGGATAGCGAAAATCGTTATTATATCGAATCACCAATATCATAATATGATCAATAATATCAACATTATTAGGTTTCTTGACTCAGCTAATAAGAGAAATATGGAGTTTCAGGATGATCATAGAGGAAATAAAGTTCAATTTCCCTCATGTAAATCATGTGGGAAGAGGCATCAAGGAGAATGGTTCCAAGGAACTGGAAGATACTTTGGGTGTGGAAAAGAAGGAAACAAAGAAATTAATTACAAAGTAAGAGGTTCAGTTTACACAATGGGCAAGGATAATGGTATTGATAAGAAATCAAAAAAGGTTAAATGTTTTTAATGTGGAATGTATGAGAATTATTCAAACCAATTCCCTAAGGGAAAATATCATGAAGATAATCAGCATGGTTGTATATGTAGTATTTATGTGGATGATGATGAAGAGACTACAAATGATATATGAGATGAAATAAGTGTTGAGGAATAAAATGATAAATCCCATTCAATGGTTTAAGAAGGTAGTGAAATTATTGCATGTTTATAAATAATAATCTTTGATACTATAGAATAAAGAAAAATCTAAGGATTGTTACACTATTGTTTTTCCTTGAGTATTTGAAAGAATATGATGAATGGTACTGGTAACCATTAAAATTGATTATGATATTTTTAGAAAGTAGATGATATGCTCATAATTAAGGGATAAGGAGAAAATAATATGTTTTATAGTATTAATGAGATCATGATTGATATAAGGAAAAAGTGATATCATGGTTTGAGTATATAGAATTTTTGGGATTTTGGTATGTGGAAAGAGTTAACTTTTGACAGTATTCATGTTTTCACTAAGGTTATATGGTAATACATATTTCAAAAGAATACATGATTAAGGTATTAACATGTTTGGAATGTGACCAACATGATATATCTTATGATATATGTGGGATAAATGATTGTATTCACATTCTTGGTAGATGACCTTTATGGTGATTCTTTTCTTTGTACAGTGAGTATGGACAAAAGTATTTTGGATAAGCCTAAATATTAGAATGGATTATGTTGGACATAAGATAGTATTGTTTAAGGCAAGACATTTTTTAATCTGGAATGTTGTAATGGTATAGTTTTATAAAAAGAATAACTCGAAGGATGGGCGACAACTCGTCGCGTCAGACAAGGCTTCAGGAATCGAACCCACAACCAAAGTGCGACATGCCTTTATCACCTACCACTGTCCTACAAGAAGTCCCTGGTTTGTAGAAATTAGTTTTATTTTATTAAGCGGTATGATAGATGAAGTATAAGTCCATTTTTATAACCATATACAATTAAACTCACCATATATGGACTTATTTACATTTAATATCTTGTTCTAAACTTTTTTGTGATAGAGACAGACGAAATGACCTATCATTCTATCGCATGATTTGCTAACAATTTAAGAATGACTTCATTTTTTTTAAATAAGAGATGAAGTGGAAATTTTTCATGGAATGACCAACAATGATATTACACTAAAATCAAGTTAGTATTTCTCCTTATGAAAAAATCATCAACTTTAGGGAAATGATCTTGAAAACCAAAAATTTTGTCCTAGTACCCTCATATCCGATGAATTAGATGGTACCTTAGATCATCATAAATCTATGGCTTTGTGATTTTTGGATTTTTCATATCCATGTTCTCTTCCATTCTCCATCAGAACTTGATGGTTAGATTTCTCTTCTATATCTATATTTTCACCTATATTCTCCTATGTGGAAACCCAGTGCTGAGTTACTTTGGGTGAGAATTATGTTTCTATATTTTGTTTTTAAAATTAAGTTTTAGTATTCCTTTTTATGATGTTGGTTTCTATGAAAGAAACATTCAAGTAGTAAATCATTTATAACCCCGACGAATTTCGAGGGAAAATTTCATTTTAAGGGGGGTAGAATGTAACACCCTGAGAATTTATGATATATATTCTTTTTAATTTCTTTCATATATTCTTTTGTACGCTACACCAAGATTATCTTGCACTATACGCAACACGGTATTAGCTTGCAGTATACACAACACTACTCTTGGCTCATGTTACACACAATTTCATGTTCGTTTGGTAGAAATTATTCTATGAAACATTGAGTACAGATTATGTTCATTGTAAAAATGATATAAGTTTTGATTATGTTATACACAACACCAAATAAATCTTTCACTACAAAAAACACTAACATGGCTTCAATTAAACTCAAGAGCGACCTTCCTCAATAGCTTGTGTTGTACGCAATACCGAGTTTCACAAAACAATGATATATTATTATAATATTATGAACTAGCCATTATTAATATTATTAACAAAATTTTGATTTTTATAACATTATAATTCATCTTACACATTTTATAGAATGAGGTATGAGAACAAAATCAATTTTTCGGATAAAAGAAGTAATTTTCAAAAAAATGCAGTTTTACCACCTTTTGATGGCACACCCATTTTAAATATAATTTTTGACAAGTTTATAAGTTCAATTTTACAAAATAAACTCCTTCTTGTGAATCAGTATATAAAAATTGACGTTGGATAATGTTTTTATATTTGTCTGATAATGTTGATATTTTGATGAATAGTACAAATACGCTAAATTTTACTTAAAAACAACTTTTTTCATTGAGATAATTTATATGGTTAAATTATAATATTAAATGGTTTTAAAGAATAAATAGAATATTTTTCAACATTTTAATATAATTCATGTCATTAACATTAATTTTACATTGAATTCATAGGTAAAATCATTTCAATCTTTTGCAATGTTTTAAACAAAAACTGGTTTTTTTCGACAATGAGATTAATTTTAAATTAATTACATCATCTTCTGTGTTTTAAATTTGTAAAAATGGATTCCATAATTTTAATCAATAGGTTTAAATTGTCTAGATAGATTACAATTATTTTTAGGCATTATGAATAGTAGCTATAGTAAATTTTATTTACCATAGTTAAAGGTAAATCGAGTAATTATGGGTAAAAATAATATTATAAAATTATCCTAAAACTTTACTTAATATAATTGGATGATTATATTTCTTCCAAAAATATACTTGGGTCTAAATGGTATCTAGTGGAACCCACTTGTAATTGATTAATACCTTTAATTTATTTTATTTAATGGAAAGTGAAATATGTCTCACTCAAACTTTAACAATTAAAGTATTTTTTAATATAATGTTATACAGAATATAAATTTGGTTATAAATGATCATTTTAAAGACAAAAATGTTTTTATTTATTATGGAAATTTATTTTTAATTTTTAAGAAATATTTAATTACCTTAATATCTTATAAATTAATGATGCATGAATTATTTATTTAGTGAAAAATCAATAATATAGTTTTTATTCAAATATTAATACCCATGAAAAGCCCAAAAACATGACCAAAACATATTGGTCGAGTATATCTACACCATATGCATCCTATTGACGATTGTTGGACCATTTCTCTCCTTATAAAACAAATTATGACATTTATATTATTTTATTTTAAATGATGTCAAAGTTTTAACCTTCATAATTTAATAAACACAACTTTTTAAAAGTTAGGTGTTTTAAAAGATAAATTAGACTAAATGTATTATTATGGAAGCTATTATATTTATCTGCATCATATTATTTTATTTTAAATTTTTATGCAAAAAATAAATATATTAAATAATTATACAAAAATGTTGTATTAATTATTTTATTAAGAGAAATATCAAATAAATAATTTTAAAAATATTAAAATGAATATTATATGAAAAAAATACATTAATTTTTTTATGAATATGAAATTTTAGTAATATATTAAATATTTTGGTTTGAATATATCTTCTATTTGGACTTTATCTAAATTCAAATAATTGAATAGTGTCAAAATTGACACTATTGATATTTTATAAAAATAACATATTATTAAATTGTTTAAAAATAACAAAAATATTTAAAAATTATGAATTAAAAATTGTATGTTTTAATATGATATAATGTATCTAATTATGGAAAATTCACAACACATAAATAATTATTTATAACAATTTAAAATTTAGAATATTATTACCACAAATAAAATTAAATAGATTAAATAAGGATAAATAAAATTGAAAGGTTTAAAATAAATTCCAAACATGTCTAAATTGTATTGGCTTATGAGATTAAAAATCTCATCTCATCTTTTTATTTGAGTTATTTTGGAGGTTTTTAGGTGGGTTTTGAGTTAATTATAAATTAATATTTTGGAGGTTTCCAAAAGTGCCCCTCTCATCTCTTATAAAAGGTCACCTCCTCCGTCTTCTCTTCACTTCATTTTAATCCTTCAATCTCATCCAAACAAAGAAAATTACTCTTTTAAACCTTTATAGTTATATTATAGAGGTTCTGGTCTTCTTAAAAGACCAACTCTAGTGCCCTAAGAGAAAGTTTAAAAGAGGCACGTCGAACAATAGGAAATATCCCTTTCCAATTATTTCATACTTTTTCATCTTCTACTTCCTCTATATGAGTTGTTTCATTTTTAAGTAATAAATACAGTATCACATGTATACTGATATGTTATTAGAAATATGAAACAACCATATTCCATCTTCTATCTTTTCTATGAAAAATGAAATCACCACGCGTGCATACGTACGACCTACCGTCTCAACGCCATGGTGTAATATTTTTTTCATCACCAACATACTTGGATGGGTATAATTATGGAAGAAATAACTATATATAATTATTTTAAAATGATTTTTATTCTGAAATATTATACACCATACACTTCAATAGAATTCACAATCATGGTAATGATATCGGCGCTCGTGCGTACGTACAGCTTACCGTCTCAACAACATGATGAGATTCATTTTCCATGTTAAACATTAAAGAATGATTATAAATTATATATAACAAATAATCATGAAATATATTAAATAATAATGTTACTAGATTTATTTATATGTCATTTACTCACTTCCATTCAATTTAATAATGAAACACTAACAACGTTCATGCGTACGTACGACCTTCTGTATCCATGAATGGTGTATTTCATTCCATTTATAGATCTATTATATATGTTTTTATTCTGAATATATATTATATTTAAATTAGGTTTTACATTCTTGAAGAATTTAATAATTATCCAAGTAATCATATGAATAATTACAAGTCAAAAAACGTATGATAAATGAAACGATTTTACCCAAAACGCTGCTTTAACATGGAATTGAAAAATGAACAGGCAATATAAAGTCATATGTGAATCATATATGATATAATAAATATTATTATGGTTCTTTTACAAGTTAATAATATGTTTAAACCAACTATAAAAACGTTTCAGACACATATAGAAGAAATTGGACCTAAGGTAAGGGATAATTACTTCAATCTCGTTCTTATTTGAGATTGTTTATTCATAAGTATTTACTGGGGTTATAGTTATCATCCATGTCCATGTTTTCTAAAAATGTTTTCATAAAATTATTACTATTCTTACATGTATGTTTAAGTTCATTTTTCCCTTTGTAGACTTTTAATACATGGTATAGAAGGAACCCTTCTTTTGCTTACCATACGAGGAACTTTATGAATTTTCCAAAAAAAGTATAAGGAGAATGTTTTTTAACTTATACAGCATGAATGGATTTTTATGGTTTCGTAAAGCATTATTTCCCTGAATCTTCCTCTTCAAAATTTCATGATTATTTTTAAACAAAATTATATTCTTTTAAAACTGCACAAAATTTTGAGAAAAGAAAATGATTTTGAAGAAAAAAGGATATTTTCCACAATAACTAAGTTCAAGTGTTTTATCAAAATTATTTTCCATCTAAGATGATATAGGGTTATGTTTCTATCCGTATTATTACATTTACTTGATTATATTTTTATGTAATTATTTTTATGAAGTTGTTTTATCTTATATGGATTATGTTTTGATGGAACGGCGTTTAAGAATCCCATTTTATTACATGGTGTATGCTATGATGTATGATTTATGATTTTGTGGCACACATAAGAATTATTTAATTATGAGATGGGTGGGACCTATATCTCCCTCCAATGCATTGGGTAAATATTTATATCTGATGAGATAGACATGGCTAGAATGACAAGTAAATCCGGTTTAGTAATACAGGGCTGGAACGAAAAGTAAACCTAGTTCAGTAATGGACTTTTTTCACTATGATGGTCTTGGTTGTAATGCCTTGGATACTAAGAAAATCATATCATGTGATTAATGGGTTTCCACAATTACATGTTTTATTACCAAAAATTTTATCATGATTAATATTCCTTTATGATCTATGCCTTATGTACCGCTAAGAGTTATGTCATTACTCATTATTTTGATGTTATATTTTCATGTTTTTAAGTTCAAATGTATATGGTATGTTTTATTTTCTCCATGATTACCCTTAATGAGCATTTGAGCTCACCCTTTTGTATGTTTCTTTTCCCCAGGATATAAATTAAGGTTTTAGGTAGAAAAATGGGGAAGATCTTTATGGGAGATGTTGAAGATCTTTCACCATGATTAGTCGATTATGTTCTGAGTTTTCAAAGACACTAAAATAATACGGTCATTGGGCGTTTTTTATGTCATGTATTATGTTTTCAATAAAAGTAATGTAATTTCCATGTATGTCAAGCTTTGGGACTTTACAGTTACATTCTCCCCACCTTAAATAAATCACATCCTCACAATTTAAGCTTAATCTTGGAAACCAGGGGTCTGACATTTAAAAATTCCATTATTGAAAAACCCAAATCGTAAAAGTTTTAATAAAATATCATCTTAATAAGAGAGAAAATGAATTTTTAAATATATTTGGAATAACAAATAACTAGTTTTCTAAGTTGGATAACATAAGTGGTAAATGAAGACATGTACCTATAAGAAAATCATAAATAAATATATAGAGTGATATAGTTCATTGATCATATGAATGTAAATTATAAAATGATAGTTATGGACCTAAAAACCATAAATATGTGTAGATTTAAAAGACAATCAAATTCATCAGCTATGAAGGTAATATGATTTTTTTTCATCATGATATTTTCTAAAAGTTGAGGAATTATTTTACTACCAAATATTATAACGAAATATGCTCATTTGATATGTGTCTATATTATAAGCACAATTTAACCCTTTTGTTGCACTTCCTTTAATTTCCAATTCACTTCTTACAATAAGAAATGAATAACAAAAAATGAATTTTTTGTTCAATAAGAATTAAATTCACTTTTAATGGATTGTATTATACATAATATAAAGATTAATCATTTCTTCCATCTCTAGTTACTATTATTAAAAAATGTGCAGCTCAATTTATCCAATATGCATGAATATCCATATGGTGAAATGATACATTAATATATAAAATCTCATCCAATTTTTAACTTAGACCATTTTATAAATGGTTAACCATATGGACCATCCAAAATATTATGATCCAAAAACATAGAAATAAGGTCACCAAATTTATAAAATAAACTTATAATTAATCACCCAAAATACATGAATTAGATCTTAATCATCACATTTCAAACATGTGAATATCTTCATCATGTATTTTCTCGGATCATGGTAAAAATTTTAATTGTCATAAAACCTTATTGAAAACATGGATTATTCCTTATTACTTAAGTAAGGAACATTAGAGGATATACTACTTAAATATAAAGATTTTGTAAACTCAAACAATGATAGTATAAACCACTTTGTCAACAAATCATTAATCAGTCCTAATGTAATAAGTACTATCTAATTTACTTTATCCATATCAATAACCTCTTTATCCCAACACCATTATCCCAACATTAGGAACATATTAAGGGTTATCTTTCCCTCCATCATATATTTTCCAAGAAGTTCAAATTTCCACTGAAAACTTTTTCTTGGTCATTTGTACTGTTCAAGATATGATTTCAAATACTAAATGAAAAACTAATATAGTACAATAATTATTCATTATATAATTCTTATAACCAGTATATCATTGATAAAATAATCAAATTAAATAATTCTTGAATCCAAGAAAATTAATAATTCCACTTCATCTGTGGTAATATAATAAGATTGATCATGATTAGTAAGATTCTTTTGTGGTAAAATTTTTTATGATTGGGGAATTTGTTTGTGTAGTTCCCCATCTCCTTACAGTTGAATAATTGAACATTGAAATTTTCTTTCTTTCCATTTCAATCATGAGAATTTTTTTCCTATTCTCTATACTTTTAGAAAACTATTATCCCCTTTTAGAAAGTACTAGGGTATTTTATTCCACAATTATAATATATGGGAAAACCCCTATTTCCATTGTCCCCCTTATAAATTTTTTATCTACCATACTCTTCTTATATATATTACATTCGAATTCATAATTCTTAGAGAATTATTCCTATATTTTTGTAGCATATAAAACCATGTTTTCATATGATTATGATGTTTGGTTGACTAGTTCCCTTCAAAATATTGGCTTAATCCCATAAAAAACAATCATTCTTACTCTTTAAATTATGTTCATTGATACAGTTCTTATTAATTATTATAGGATCTATTTATAAATGATTAAATACATTAAATTAGATCATAACATTATGATACATAATTTATAGTCCTAAAATTAGTGAAATACATAACATAAATTGAAAAAATTTATACATAGCTAATCTCATAATCATAAACATGGTTTTTTTGGGATATCTTTATTTTTAAATCATTATTATTTGTAACGAAAATTAGAATTATCCTAATGAATATCCTCAGGGAGTGTCAAACCAGGTTTGTAGTAAGGCCCATTTTCATGCACTAGGTGATTATTCAGTCAAGAAAAGTGCACCATTTTTAGAGTTATTACCCCCAGGTAAATCCATACTAGAACTATTTCCACTTGTAATATCTAGAGAAGGAAGCATTTACTAGGAAAACCAGATTATCTCTTCTTTACCAAAACATAGGTATGTTATTATATATTTACCCTCAAATTATATCACAGGGTTATTTTCCCTAATCTATGTTTTTTAAATCTAGTTCCCAAGGTTTCTACTAAACATACTATGATAACAATTTTAGTGACCTGATCCAAGTAGCTCAAATATGGTGTCTAGTTTATTAAATTGGTATGAGATAATATAAATCACATCACAAAGGAATGCATATTTTAGTAGTCTTAGTAAACTAGATACATACTTGAAATTTACATTACATTATAAAAAATAAAACAAGAATATAATTTTCATTGAGAATACCATTATTCCCCTCAGTTAATCCCTATATATCAATCAAAAAAAATACTTCCTCGTATCCTAGGGAAAATAAAACATAATAAAGGGTTGAGCTCAGATGCTTAGTAAGGGTAAGTGTACAGTGGAATCTATGAATAAATTAGGAAAAATCATTATGGAAAGGTTAATAATTGAATAACATGACATTTAATCAATAACATGAGAATAATATGGAAGGAATAAAAGATGATCAAATGATTTCATATAAATAATCACATGATCTTGAAACTTATCCATGTATATAATAAATAATTGAATAATCACATCAACTATCAATAACTAAATTTCTAATGATAGAATATATAATGGATAGACATCTAAAAAATATCATTGAGTCTTGTGAGAATACATATAATATTTTCGAGCATTGTTAGGATACATCTATACAAATGGGTATGGCCTCAATGAAAACCAGATCTAGTTTGTCTCATGAGACCTACCAATTATTTTTCGGGGGTATAGAGATCCTCAAACATGAATTAAAATGCTGAATTAATTCCTCATATGAATAGGGTGAAACATAATCAACATCAACATTTTCATTGAGAAACTAATATATGACATGTTAATACTTACCCCAATTAATAAACACAATCATAAACCATTCAGAGTAAAATGGAGAATGGTAACAAAATTGTACATCCTCAATTAAACTGATAATAAATAATTCATATAAAAAATAATGATTAAATAATTACAACATATCCTTAGTGTGTCATAAGTAAAATAATTATTTGATGTCATTGATGAATTGAAATACCATAAAAATATATTTAAAAACATTCTAGAAGAAAATAAACTTTTCATTTTGAAAATATCCTTTTAAAACAAGAAGTTCACAAAAAAATTTAAAAATAATTTTCTTTGAAAATAACATTTCAAAGTTATCAATTAATATTTAAAACATTGAGGTGTTTTAATAGAATAAAATTCAATACATACAGAGTATGTTAAAACAAATATTCCTTTCACATTTTTAGTAAAATTCAAAAGGGAATTATTTTGAAAATGATATGAAGATTCCTTTAATTTTTTCTAAAAAAACATAAAAATCATTAAAACTTTATTTAAAAAACTCTTTATAAAATGTTAAAAATATTTTGATAAACATTTAAAAAAAATGGATTTTGATGAAAACTAATTTCTGACTAAAGACAAAAATAAAGTTGGATTTTCATAAAAACACTTTATACATAATTTATATTCCCAAGAGTGAAAATTGTAATATTAAATAAAAAAGATCATGAATAAACATACTATAAGAGATATATTTATTTGAATATGGAAATATAAAATAATTCCTCCAAGGTATACTTAAACAAAAATAATCTCGAATAATGATGAGATTGTGAAATAAACCATTAAAACTTTGATAACTTTTGTATCGTAATACCCTTAAAAAAATGAATTCTAATGAAAAATTAAATACCATGAATTCATGACATAACATAAAAAATTTTAATTATATACAACACATGAAATAAATGAGTGGTGAATATGGAATATGTATCGTGAAAGTAAAAGTGAGATGATAAACCTGTACATCGAGTCCAACTCATCAAATACATTATTTATATTCAAAAATAAAAAAATTATGTTAATTATTTACAATATAATAAAAATTTTAATTTCTATTAGTAATCTTATTTAGCTTATTACCATGAAATATATTATTAATTATACAATTAAGTTTACATCAGATGTTTCGATGATATTTGACTTATGTGTCAAAAATGACTTTGGTAGGTTGACTATGGTCAAAGTGGTTATTATGTAAACATATCTACAATAATAATAATGAAATAATTATCATATTTAAACATAAATTATACTTTTAAAACTATTCATGAAATATGGTAATGAAAAATGTACTACGTTACAATAATGCAGATAGTTGGTCGTACGTACACATGAGTAACATTTCCATTTTTCAATGATTATTGTAGAAATAAGGAAAGTAATATTTTGTTTTTATACAATGATCATAATATCATAGATACCATATTATATATTTATATTTATCATACATGTGGTGTGGTGATGAAATTATATTCACATCATTTCATGAAGGAGACAATCCACACATACACGAAAAATATTATCATCTTTCATTGAGGGAAAAGGTATGAAAGAAAATGATATATATATATATACATATATTTTATCTTTTAATAATTATAAATATTCCATTAATATAATAATTATTTCATGAATATAACATATATTAATTAAATTTATCCATATTTTATTATATGTTAAGAATTCATAAAAGATGAATCACATTGCTTTGTGAGATGGTAATCTTCGGTACACACAAGCGACATTATCATATCCCCTAACATATAAATTAAAAAGGTAGATATTATATAATTACTAAATATGTATAATTGTGTTATCAATATCATATATATACTTATATCTATCATCAGGTAATGGAAGAACAAATGACATCATTTTGTGAGGCAGTAGTCCGCCGTACACATGAATATTGATTTCGTAACCCAATTTATGGAAGTTGGGGTGGTTTTAGGTCATAAAATAAATATAAAAAATATAAATATATTTAATGTACTTATTTTAATATATCACCGTATATTAATAATAATTTAATGGGGTGAAAGAATAAATAAAATAAAAACGCTAGTAGAAGAAGGTTACCTCTTCTTTAAGTATCCTCATTAGGTTTTCACTAAATCATTAATAGGTTCTATTTATGTCCAAAATAAGGCTTCTAGGAAGAGAGGATGGAATTTCGAAAGTTTTTTTTAGGTATTGGCCGAACCAAAAGTGTTTTAATGTGAGAATAAGAGAGGAGAGGGGGTGAACTTTTATAAGTAAGGTGAGTGTCACACTTATAATTCTTGAAAATAAAAAGCTTCACCCACAAAGGTTACATGAAAAAGGATCCAAAATGGATTATTTTAGATAATTAGACACGATAAGGTCTATATATGGTCAAAAATAGATTTTAGTCATGTTTTTAGGTCATTTTAACCCTTATCTTCTTAGTTTAACCCCTCTCTAAATCCATTTTAACTTAACCATGGTAATTAATTTTTACATTTGTTCACTATTCATTTTGGTCAATTGTTTTCAAAATTATCATATAATATAAATTATTTTGATTCCAAATATGGAATCTATTCATTTATATTTAATTCTTATAATTGGAAAATGTGTTTTTAAAATTAACCCTTAAGATGCGATGAGATTACTATTTTTTAAGAGAGAATGTTCAATAGTTTAGAAAGTTGTTAGGTCAAATTTCAATATTAAAATTACTAAAATGAAATTAATTGTATTAATATATGTATATTTTTATTAATTTTACATTAAAAAAAATTCAAAATACAACTTAACCATATAAAATATTTAAACAAAAATGCAGTATTCAATAAAAATTCAGTATCTTTCACTATTAATAAAAAATTAAACTTATTAGAATAATATAAAAAATTCAGCCTAAGATATTTTTCATGTGATAAATTCTAAAATTTATTTAGTTTTTTAAAATAATGTATTTAAAATTGTTAAATATTAATTTTAAATTATTTTCCCAAAGCGCAGCAGAACTGTCTTTAAGAGAAAATACAGTATTTCAGAAAAAAATTATTTTTATTTTAAATTATTATTATTTTATTTATAATAAATATATTGACATAATTTTCATAATTTATTTAGTACTATTCATACCTTCCAACATAGTGGATGGGTTATAACGATGTACTATATTATTGTTCATTTTGACTCACGGTTGCGTGTTCCGTAAGCTAATAAAGAGAGTAAATTTATTTAAAAATAAATATTTCATAAAGTCATGGGTGTTATATTTTATTCTATGATTGTTGTTTCATGTCATACATTCTGTTGAAAAAAATATTCTTCTTTTAAAAATGTGGTGAGTTATAACTTATTTTTTAGGTATTGATAAATAAATTTATATTTTGAAAAATTTGTAATATATATTTTATAATATGTTTCCTCATATTTATACCCACAAATCCAATGGATAAGTTATAATAATAATATTTAAACAATAATATTTACATAGTATATCACTATTTTTTAATATCTACATTGTGTGAGGTAAATTATATTGAAAATATTATTTATTTAAAAGAAAATTAATTTTAAAATATTGGGGTGTTACTATATTGTTATCCAAGAGGTTAGGGTCACACAAAATATGAAATCACATTGGGGGTTTGACCCAAAAAATACTAACATTGCCCTTAATTTCAATTTGGTGGGGGGGATATTTCACCTTCCGTGCACGAGGTGGGTTTTTAATGGAGTATGATACACCCATGTGAAACACATGTATGATGGAAACCATTCTTGTTCGAAGATGGGATGCATATGTGGAAGGAAAAACTATGGGAGAGTGGCAGCATCACATATGGAGGGATGTAGCGGGCAAGGCTATTTGAATGGTAGGTCATAAGGTCCTCATGTAAGGTGGCTTATTTAAGGAATACAAGAATATATACATATATATATAAAAGGAATTTAAATAGTGATTGTGGGTCATATTTGTATGGGCTTATGTGCCATTCAAACTAGGCCTTTATTCTTACAGGCCTAGGAGTAATGTAAGTATTTTCCTCTCAATCAAATTAAAAAGTGTGCTTTTCTTTAATAAAGGGTATTGTGCTCGACATATTTCGATAATTATGACCAATTTATTTTTTATTAGTTTTAATCATATTAAATTAAATATGTTTAATTATGTATATGAATATATATTATTAATTATATGTATTATATATATATATATTAATTCATATCTAATTATTTATAGGTTTGAATTCTAATCTCCAATATATACTGGTGTGTGGTCTATTGAAATTTTTGGTGAATTAATGTAGTTTTGAAAAATAAATTATTATTTTCATGAGGTTAGAAGATTCATGATATGATTCATGCATATTCATGTAGACACATTGATGGTTAATTATGAGACATACCATTATAGAGGGATTCATGAATACATATATGGTTGTATGGAATTCATAGTATTGGAGTGGAAATATAGAGAGATATAGTACAAATTACTGGTAGGGAATTCATATTGATGAATATGGATGAGTATGATGCATTTAATACTTCATGTATGCATGTTGGTTTTAAGAACTAGGATGAATGCTTATAAATTTTTATGTCCAAGAAGTTTAAAATATGGGTGTGATAGTTTAAAATATCCAAATGGATTTTGGGTTGGTGTAGTTAGTCTTAAGGCCTTGTGTTAGTTTTAGATTTGATGGGATGGTGTAGAAATGGTCATATTGAATCAATTAAAATCAGGGTCATAAGGTGAGTAATTTAATATTGAAAGATGTGTGATCTGAACCAGTTTGAACTCATGGGGTGTAATCAACCTATTTTTATTATTGTGAATATTTTATATTTTATTTGTTTTTGGGTATTGTGTATACCATATATGTCATCGTCCTTAACTTTTTATCAATTTATTTTCTTTAATAAATCTAAGAGAAAGAGCCTAGTTCTCTATGATCTATGCTTAGATCATTTTTTTGATTATTATTATTATTATATTTTGTTGTCATTGTTGTATAATTTTAGTTTAATTTGACTATTTTTTTCAGGTTATATTTGGGTTTAAAGAAAATATTTATAATGGATTAGGCTTTGCAATGTTTTTAATAATTGGTCTATGGAAGCTTGATTCAAATCCATGCTTCCAGTATAGATAGGAAGCATGAATTAGGTTCATGCTTCCTCTTATGCCCTAACATGAAGCATGAACATGGTTCATGTTTCATGCCTCTTATTTTTATTAATTGCTTTTAATTTTTTTATGTTTTGACATATATATATTAGTTAACTAATTAATTAATATAATAAGTAATAAATAATATAAATAATAATTATATATATTAAACTAATTGAAATAAATAATATATAAAAATTCAAATTAACTTATTAATAATTTTATTTAAATAATCACTAATTAGTGAATGATAATAAAATTAAAAATAATGAATTTATTAATATAATTATCAAAAAATAATATAATTAATAGTATTTGATAATATAGTTAATAATAAAAATAATTATGAATAATATAATTACCAAATAATAATTTTAAAATTCATTAATTATCTAAATAATTATTATAATTAATAATGAAAATAATACATAAAAATTTGGGATAATAGAAAAAAGTATCAAATTAATTAATTAATAATTTTATAATTACATTCATTATTTAATAAATTATTTACTATAATCACTAAATTTATTAATAATTTAACTAAAAATAATATGACAACTTGTAATTATTTATGATTTAATATAATTCTTATTATTATTATTATGTATTAATTAGGAGGAGATTATTCTTACGGATTGGATTATAAGTTCCTTTGTGATAGAGTATTACAATAATCTAAAGTAATTCTTCTCCGTAAGACAAACAATGATGGGATCTTGTTTTGAGGGGAGAGAAGAACAATATTGAATTTAATTTTGTAAATTTGATTGGTGGAAGGAAGGGGATCTCTTTTTCATATTCTTATCTCTAGATATAATATTGAATATATTGATCTCAATGTTTGAAGGGAGGTTAGGGTCTCTAGATCTGATTTGATGACCACTGAACCATACGCTATACATCAGAGATTATAATATTGTAAGTTTTCCTTAATGAAGAATATTATCTATTTTAAGGGATACACACTCTTTTCTGATTCAGATATGAGGTTGAAATCATCTCAATTATTGAACTTAATGAATTTTAGGATGATTTCTATAGGGAAAGGATATTATCATATTATCTTCCATTTGAGGGATGAATTTTAAATGGTTTCTGATTCTAGTAATATGAATCTCAAGCCCGTTATATTTAAATTATGGAATGGGATTTCATTTTCAATCCATATTCCTAAAATATTACTCATTATTAGATTTGGATTGGGCTATATAGCTTGAAATAGATTTATTGGAATCCAAAAATTTTTAATGACATTGATTATCATGTGATAATTCATATGAAAATTTATCATTATAACACGGAGAGTGAATTGTGGTACTACGCTTGCATTCATATAAATTATAATATAGACTCCAACCTTATTGATTTAGTTACACTTATTTCCAATCGAGATAAAGTGGAAATGGGTATTAATAATCAGTTTGTTACTCCATTCCATAATCTTTGTAACATTTTTGGGCGTATGATATCTAACTATGGAGTTGTAAAAAAACATGTCAAACTAGATATTACTGATAAACAAAAATATTTGAAAAAGTTTTGAAAGGGAATCATTAATTGTTCTCAATATAGGAAATAAGAAAACATTAACCAAAGTAATGTTATGGAGAGACCTAAATCTAGTGAGGTGAATGATGGGGGAAGACTATGGGTATTGATTTTGGTATGGATGATGGGAATCAAAAGTATAAAATGAAATGGAGTCAAATGGTGGAGGAGGAGGAGAATGATGTTCATACCATCTCTAAGTAGAAAAATCACCATAGTGGAAAAGTAGTCAACCTTGAGGAGGTAGAGTCAGATGTGAAGGAAGTGAATAGTGAGGTTACCCAAGAATTTTATACATATATATTTCTTCATTTTAGTTAAATATTCAATACATATCATAAAAAATGTCCTAGAATTGGAATGATTTAGAGTATTTGGATACTATATAAATAAATCATCATATTCTTTGAAAGATATTATAAATATTCCACAAATATCTTATAATATAATACAATTCTTAAAAATACCCTACCTAAAACATTTCTTCACAACCTAGGGAAAGGAAACAAAATAAAGGGTGGGTTTAGATATTCTATATGTGTAAACATACGAAATATCAATTAATGATCATAAGTGTGTATAAGATAAGCATAAGGGATTTGATAAAATGATCATAATGTACAATAATCACCCAATCTACCAAATATAATTAATCATAAATCATGGTATAGTTAATATTCATAAAAAAATACATAAGTAATAAGTATACAGAATCATCAACAATAAATCACAATCCATAATATCATGTCATAGGCATAATTCATATGTTTTTGGCATACAGATAAGCATATAAAATCATTTCCCTAGTCATGGATCACTACCAATGCTGTTATAATGGATAGATTTTACTCCACATTCCATCATTTACTTAGTCAAGGTTAACTTCCAAGACTATTTTAGTGGATAAAGTCTCTTACTGAATTAGTATCACTCTCCATTCCTATCCTTATTATATCCTGAAATATCCTTCTTTTCCCAATGCATTAGAGGGCTATATAATTCCATTAACAACCGTATCATATTGAAAATAATACATATGTGTGCCATAAGATAATAAAACATTAATTACATCATCATATCTTAACTCATGTAAAAGAAATTATTTTCATAAAAAATTCATCATAGCATAATCTTTGCAAAAGAAACAGGTTTCATAAAGGCTTCATCATAATTTAATTAACATGTGGGAATGAAACAGGTTTCATAGAATAATCTTTAAATCATTATCATCATCATAATAAATAAAAAGAAAAAAGTGGTTTGTATCAAAATTTCATATCCCTAGTGAAACATAACAATCCTTAAATTAGTTTTACATAGATGGAAAATAAATTTAAAGGATCATTCAAACCTTTCAACGAAAACATGAGAAAATATCCTTTTATTTTGATAAAATTTTAAGTAAAAATTCCCAAAATATGGAAAAATATAATTTTATTCAAAAATAACTAATTAAACATATAAAATAAGGTTCAAATAAAAAACATTCATTATATTAAAAAAATTCATTAACATAGTATATGTTAAATGAAAACATTCCTTTTATACCTTTGTAAAAAGTCAAAAAACAAACATGTTCAAAAAAATGTTTCTTTAAAGAGATTCCTTTTTAAAACTCATAATTAAATTAAAGGTATTAAAAATGAACATTTTCAAATATTTAGATTATATTTAATATATTATAAAAAATAATTTTTGAGAGTATGTACATGGAAGACAAAGTTCATTAACCAAAAAGGAAATAAGGTTGACTTTTCAATATTATTTTCTGATCATTTTAAGTACCAAATATAAGAAAAATGATTACAAGACATTAAAAATATATAAATAACCATATAATAGAAAATTATAATTGGTTTAAAGGAAAATATCAACATCATTTCTCTTAATTAAAATTCAAGCATAAAAATCCTAATTAAAATGAGGTTGTAACATAAATACCTTATCTAAAGTTTGTATTGCTTCATAAGAATTAAAATATATTGTATAATAAATATATATTTATTATTCATATATTATAGAACGATTTTAATACATAAAACAAAATTTATCATTCCATTATAATTTATAATTATCATATTATTAATAATTTGTTTATTAAAACGAACATCTAAGTGCAATATGGTACATTTTCCATGCATACTTCAGTTAAATGGTTCTAGTACTTTCACCTTAGTAATGGTTTGATAATATATTGAATATTAATAATTAATTACGTATCATATTTATTCATCATATACACTTTTATTATTATTCAAATAAATCAGTGATGAAAAATGAGTCACATAATTGTGCAGAGGTGGTAGTCTACACATACATACCAACGAAATTATCATTTTACAAGCAATAGAAAGGTAATAAGGTAGATAATATTTTATAATTATAAAATCACAATTATGCTATAATTATCACATATAAAAATTAAATTTATCATAATAAAATATCATTAATTTTTGTGATGAAAAAAGAATCACATCGCAATGTGGAGGTGGTAGTCTACAAGCATACATGAGCAATACTTTCATTTCCCATTTAATGTAATGTAGGGGGAAAATGATTGATAAATAATAATAATAATAATTAATTATATTTAATATAATAATTTATTTATTTTATAATAGATACAATATATTTATTGGATGTATAATGAGAAATAAAATGGAGTGTACTTATTTAAGAGCTAAACCTCTTCATTGAGAAACCCCCTTCGGCTTACACTTTAATCCGTGAAAGGATTTTACTATGATCAAATTAGGACATAATAGATGTGGGTATGGATGTTAAGAAAGGATTAGGGTATGAATTGGTAGGGATAGAAGTATCATGAAGCATAAGTGAGGGAGTAGAGGTGGTATCCCTTTATAAGTGAGGGATATGACACACATGGAAATTTTCAAAATAATAAAATATAATAATTTATTACTCAAGTAAATTTAATAAAAAATGAAAAAAATTATAATTTATAAAATATAAGGTCTAAAACCCATAAAACAATCAAATTAAATAATTTATTTTGTGATTTTTTAACTTTATATCTTAGGTTAACCCCTGGTAAACACATTTTAAACTTAACCATGGTAATAAATTTTTCATATTTTTACTATTCATTATGACAAAAAATTAAGTTATAATTATTAAATTATATTAATTTTTATTATTAAATATAATTAATATATTTTATCATACTCAATATCTATAATTTTAATATTAATTTTAAAATAAAACCATAAAATACAAAGAAAACTATTTTTATAAAAATGCATTTGTAATAATAAAACCGAGTTTACCTTCATTACGTTCTAGGTAAAAAGTATTACATTAATGATAAAATATTATATTTAATATACTATTTGATATTTTCAATAAAATAATTCATCAATAATGATTAATTAAATTTATTATGACAAAAAAAAATTTCATATTGAAAATGGATTTTTTTTGAAAAAAATATCTTTTTTAGCTTCAGGTTCTTTTATTTTTATTTATAACCAATTAATAAACAATGAAATAATTTTAAAAATGTCTAAATAATAACATTTCATAATTTACTTAGTAAAATTTATTCCCACCAATATAATGGCTGGATGAAAACTTTCACATTAAAGAATAATATTTTTACAGTATATCACAATTCGTTTAAACTCATTGTTGCGTTTAAAGTAAGCTATAAAATAAGTCAACTTTATTAAATATGAATATATAATAAAGTCATAGGGTGTTATATTCTACCACCATATAATAATTTAAAACTAAAATTTCCATCACTTTGATACAAACCATTGAGGATACTTCTCCCTCATCACATCTTTGGGTTCCCACATAACTTCCTCAAATTTACGATTTCACCACAAAACTTTGACCATGTGAGTGGTATTGTTCCATAGAAATTTGTCTATTTAATCTGGAATCCCAATTATTTGTTCCAAATAAGATATATAATGATATAATATTATGTATTATGAGTTCAGTAAATGTGAAGGACCAGGTATGTACTTCCTCAAGAGAGATTCTTGGAACACATCGTGAACTTGAGAGGGATTCAGTGGAATTTTAAGTTGATAATAAACTATCCCAATATGATTAAAAGTTTTCAATGAATAAATATATCTATGGATCAATATTAAATTATATCTAAATATCATAACCTTCTTCCATGGATAAATTTAAAGGAATACGTTCTCACCAACTTCAAACTCTAAACATCACCTATAATTATCACTATAACATTTCTATTGAATATGAGATGCTCTGGTGTGATACTTAATAACTCCAACCTTATATCCAATTCCCTCAGTTATCTTAGGTCCTAATAACATTAATTATCCAACTTAATCTTAAATCATTGGATTTCTTCACTTCCTTTCATATAGGGATTCACAAGGATCTATCTAAATTCTCATGTAAAAGCTATTTTCATAAGAAAATTAGACCACAGAAAGGTGTGGATCCTAAACATATTTAAAATCCATAGAAAAATGATCTAAAAATATCATATATGGTTTGAATATTCCTCTCATAATACCCATCTATATTAGTATAGTAGGAAGTACTGAACCTACACTATATATCCAAATCCTAATGAAGATTTCTATAAAACTTTGAGGAAAACCTAATATCCTGATAAGATACAATTAAAAGTGTTACCCCTTTAAATCTAAACACTTAATTTATATCCATTAAAGGTAATCAAGGGAGAAATATTCTGTGAAGAAAAGTATGTTTTTTGAATTTTCAATAAAATCAATTACAACCCAAATAACATCATGCAGTTTAAATGTTTTGAGTCCTACGAGGAAATCCATGGTAATGGTTTCTAATTTCTATTTTGCTATGGGTAATTTTTGGAACATAACAAAATAATTTTGTCACTAAATCATACCTTTTGGATATAACATGAATAATGATACATGCTATCTAATAACCTTTTTCATGTTATCCCAATAGAAATACTCTTTCAAATCTCTATACATCTTCCAACTTCAGGGATGAATTGAGAATAATAAAATATAATCTTTATAGATAAACACCTTCATGCGTTTTATTTATGGGAAAAATACTTATTTCATAATCACTATCATTCAATCACAATAATGGTTGAAATCAATAACATTTCTTACCTTATTTTATAGTTCCACGTCATTTTTCTGTGCCTCTAAAATAAACACATGGATGAATGGTTGTACATTCATCTGAGAAAGATATGATATGCCCCATTTCCTCATGATTTCAAGATAAATCTACTTCAAATATTTAAATATTGGATCTCTTTAAATCCTCATCATAGATAAAATACAATGGAATTTCTGATTCAGAGAACTAACCACCTTGTTTCCCTTCAAATGGTGGTAATTTTATTGGGCAGTCTCAATCATTAATCAACTCCAACCATCTTCTTTACCATATATTAAATGCTTTATAATTGAATATATACTTAAATATATAATTACCATTATATATATCATACCATTCACCATAAATACAGTTCCTCCATATTTTTATTGCAAAAATTACTACTACTATCTCCAAATCATGAGTCATGTAAATTTTCTCATGAATTTTCAATTTGTAAAAGTAATATTCTCTCATCATATCATTCTACATTATGTAATATCCCAATAACTTCTTATATTAGTCATTAAATATGATATTCAATTCTATACTATAGAGTTGTGTAATAATAAGTGCAATAACCAACCTTTTTTTCAAGTCCTTAAATTTTTTCTCATGTTCAACTTTACAAAGTAAATTGGCTGCCTTCATATTCAACTTGGTCATTGGATTGTATATCCTTGAAAAATTTCTTAAAAAGCATTTAAAGTTTTTGGAAAACCAAAGAAAACTATGAATCTTTGTCATCATGGTTGGTTTGGTCCATTTCTCAATAACATCCATCTTTTAATGATCTAATGATTTAACCGTTCTTGATATTATATGACCCATGAATGAAACATTTTATAATAAGAATGAAAAATTAATGAATTTGACATAAAACATATATTTCCTCAGGGTCTTCATCAAAATAATCAAATGATCATCATGCTCTTCCTTTATCTTTGAAAATATAATATTATCTTTTATAAAGTTTTCTAAAAAATAATAATGTTAATATCTAAATACTTGATTAATTATATCTCTAAAGATAGTAGAGGTATTGATAAGTCTAAATATAATAACTATAAATACATAATAACCATACCTCTTATGGAAACGTCCCTTGGATATATCATCCTTATTGACCATCAATTGAATATATCGAAAAAAACTTAAATCTCAAAAAATTATTTAGCTCTAAGAATATGGTAAAATAAGTCATAAATATATGGTAGAGGATAATTTTATTCATGAAAATCTTGTTATTTTCTAGACAATCAATAAAAATATTCATTGAACCATAATTTATTAATAAGAATAATAGGTTAACTCCATGGTGAAGCACTAGGGAATATAAATAGCTTATCAAGATTATCTTGGAGTATTTTATTTAATTCCAACAACTCAATCAGGTATATTATATATGGTGTTTTTAAAATAAGCATAACATTAGCTATGTGTTCTATTTAAAACTTAACTTCATGATTCGATGTAATAGAAGAAAATTATTTAGGAAATACGTTAGAATAATCCAAAATAGTAGGAATATCTTTGATGTTATTTTTCTCCTCAACCATTCAAGATAAATATACCTCATGAATAGTTAGTATGACCCATATAATAGATGGAAATTCAATTGTCATTTCATATTCATCTTCACACTAAAATATAATCATCGGTAGATTTAGAATATAAAACCTGACTGCCCTTAAAAATTAATATAGTATCATTATAGAGAGATCTAATCCATGCCAAAAATCAATTGAAAATCAAATATAGGGTGAATCAAAATATTTACATGAATAAAATTCTAATAAACTTCTATTAGAGATGAGATGTAGACTTGAGACGTGATTATCATACCATTAGGAGTTTTTAGTTCTAACTGAATATCTAGTCCTTGAGGTGGTGAAAAGATACGCCTATACAATTATATAGATACAAAAGAGTGGATACATCCAAAATAAAATAATACATTTACAATTATAGAGTGGATTGTTAGCATACATTTCACCACTTTATTCTCACGACCACTTCATTAGTTGCGATCTTAGGAGATTTACCTTTGTCTGTGGGTTTAAGAGTCTGTTGATTCTAATTATCATCATTAACCCTCATATTCATACATTGATTTGTGTAATCTTCATACTCCTTGAAATTATATAACTGTAGTGTGGGTGGAAAATTTGGTTGATATTTTTTACTGTTATTTTCATTGACTAACCTCTAATCATGACTTAATTTTTTTTTCTTGATAGACTTATTTTCTATAGTTAAAAAATTACCCAGGACCAAAAAATAAATTTCATCTATGCTTCCTTACACTCATATGACATGGAGAAAAATTAATTTTCTTTCATCCATGGGTATTATTATTATAATTCCCTCTAAATTAAATATTTCAATTTTTTTGTACAAAAAACCATGAGTACACTGAGAGTCTCTATTTTCCAATTCCTTCTTGAGAGTAGATAAGAAGGATTTATTCACATATATCAAATTATATTATTGAAAATTATTTTTAGAGATCAGGTATCATGAATTTAAATAATTGGTCAACTATTCTTATAGGATCTATGATAAAACATGAAGCATAATATATAAGTCGGACAAAATTTTCCTCCTAGGCACTAAAGGATTCTTCACCCTTCATCTTTAGTACCAGAAATTCAATTTCTATTTTCACATGATGCTTTTATGAAAAATAATTTTTAAAAAATAACTTCTTAAAATATTCCCATGTAATGGATTCAATTTCAAGCTCTTGACTCATATTCTTGATAGAAGTACACTATTGATCTATATTTCATTACAAACAATATACTACCAAGGTAAAGTTTTCATGTTCTAAACACTATAAAATATAAAATATATTTTTAGTGGAACTGATCCATGGATGAGTAATTAGTGGATCAGAGGAACCACTAATATAAGGGTGGTGTTTCCATATAAAAGACTCAATAGTAAGGTGTTTCATCCGTTTACTATTTGGAATGTTAACATGATTCATGTTACTGTTCATATATTTAGAAAGTTGGGTGATCATAATTGAAAGATTTCAAATATCATCTACCATTTTATTTGGTTCTGTATGAGGATGACTATTTCATTTCCAGTCACATTAAACATTAAAAAGATTCCTCCCAGGTTTATACATTGACTAAGATTAAAAAGCATAGGGTGAGAAAAAATAATTATAGTAAGTAATCATGTAATCATGAAAAATAATTCAAAGGATATCTAAATCATGACAACTTATTTTTAGTCTATGAGAATTTTGGTTTAACATAGGCTGTTCATGGTTATAATTTATTCAAATACTTTATAATGGTTTCTAAATAATATTTGACTTATCCCAATCGTATCCCTCAAGAGTGTCTATCCTGGTATGTAATCTTAGGCCCACTCATTATGCACCCATGATGATCGATTTAATATAGAATGAACCCTTTTTATAGTTTTAGCCCTAGGTTAATCTACTCCACAATTACATTTACTTACCAATATTCATACATGGATATATTTTATAGGAAAAAAACACAATATTCAATTTTATCAAATCTTGTAAATGTTATAATATACATAAAATGATCCTAGATATTACACCAAAGTTCTCAAATCATAATCTCAAAATATTAACTAAACAATACTATGATACCAACTGAAGTGGACCCAAAATTTAATATATATATATATATATTAAATCATTTTAGATGAATATTCAATATATGTCATAAAAAACACACCTTGGAGCCACAAATGTTTAGAGTCTTCGGAAACTAGATGCATAAATATTCTTATTTCATGAAATATTTTCAACATATACCATAAATATCTTTTCACATATTACACTTCTTAGATACACCCTACTTAAAACCATTAATCACAACCTAGGGAAATCAAACATAAGAAATTATTATCTTAGATATTCAGTAGGGGTACACATAAGTGATATCAATAAATAACCATATGTTATTATAAGATAAGTGTAAGGGTCTGATAAAATGATCATAGATTATAATAATAATCTCTAATCAGTATGATAATTTATAAGAAATCATGGAATAAGAATTTATTATATTATAAGACATAATTCATAGGTGTGTGAAAGTATCAATAATCAACCATGATCCATGGGATCTTGTCATAAACATTAGACATAAGTTTTTGGCATACAAATAAGTATATAAAATCAATTCCTTATTCAAGGATCACTATAAAGGCTATTATAGGGGATTTTATTCATTCCCAATTCCATCATTTCCATAGTTAAGGTCCACTCCAAAGATTATGATAGTGAAAAAATCCCCTAACAAAATTTTTTTTACTCCCCATTCTAATACTTATTATCTCATGAGATAACTTTATTTACCCAATGCATTAGAGGACTATATTATTCCAAAACCACCCATATCATAGTGAATATCATATATATGTGTGATTTAATATTATAGAATATTCATCATATAATCTTATCATAATAAACAATGAAATGAGTTTCATAAACATTTCATCATTTCATGATAGCATAACCCATGTAAAATAAATTAGTTGCACAAAGGATTCATCATAACTTATTTATGTTGCAGTAAAGGAACATGTTCGATAGAATCATCCTTAAATCATCATCACCATAATCAATACATAGAAATAAATTGGATGGTATCATAAGATCACATCACCAGTGAAGAATAACAAACCATAAATGATATTAACCTAGATGAAAAATACCTTTAAAATATCATACAAACCTCACCTTTAAAACATGAGAAAAATATTTTTATTTTCATAATATTTTAACTAGAGTTACTTAGAATATTTAGAAAACCCACTTCTTTGAAAATAACCAAGGAAAATTATAAAGGATTATTCAAATCAAAGAATGGTCTTGACAGCAAGAAAATCAATTCTTGATTTATCCATTAAAAGAAATTATTCCTTTCATACCATTTTAAAAAGTCAAAAATGCCTTGTTCATAAAAAAATACTTTTAACAAGATTCATTTTTAAACATTATAAATAAATTAAAAGGTAGTAAAAATTATATTTTTTATAAATTTCAAGTATATGTAATAAATTTTATAAAATAATTCATAAGAGTATGGACAAGGATGAGAATACTCATAAACAAAATAGTTAATAAGGTCATATTTTCATAAAAAAACATTTTATTGATAATTTAATGCATAAAAGAGAGGAAAATGGTACTAATACATAAAGAAATAAATATTATCTTGAGTAGAATAAAATATATGGTGATTAAAGTATAATATCCATATAAAATACGCTAATGAAAATTCAAGCATAAATAATCATGATTAAAATGAGATTGAAATATAAACCCCTCACCTCAAGTTATATATTTATTCATACATTTTAAAATATCATATATAATAAATATATTCTAGAAATATATTATTATATAACATATTATTTACCATTACATTATTATTTTTAATTATAATTTTATCAATAATTTCATTATTAAAATGAACATTTGAGTGAAAAATTGTCTATTTTCCAACCATGTTTCAGTTTGATGGTTCTGGTACTTTAAACTTGGACATGGATTCATAATATTTAATATATTAATCATGAAATAAGAATCATATTTATTTATTATATACATTTTTATAGTAATTTATAAAAATTGGTGACGAGAAACGAAGAACATTGCAAAATAAAGGTGGTAGTCCACACTTATGCATGAGCGGTGTTATCATTTTCCAACGATTGTAAAGTTAAAAAGGTTGATAATATATTATTATTAAAAAATATTAAATAATTTATAAAAATTATATATAAATATTAAATCCATAATAATAACCAACCGTGAAGGATGGTGATGGAAAATGAATCACATCTCTATGTAGAGACAGTTGTCCATGCTTGCGCATGTGCGATAATTTCCCATTTGTTGGAAAGAAGGTGAAAAATGGTTGATAAATAATCATAAAAATAATTAATTATATATGAATAAAGTTTATTAATTATTTTATAATAGATATATTATATTTATTGTAGGCATCATAAAATAAAAAATTAAAAGTAATCGATTAAGAGTTATTCCATCTCATTGAGAAACATCTTTGGACTTAAACCTTAATCCATGAAAAAATAGTATTATGATAAAAAAACCAATATAATGTGTGAAGATATGTTAAGAATTTACTATAGAATTTATTGTCTGATATTGAAGGATAATTAGGTGTGAATAATAGAAGATATGTATTATCCTTTTATAAGGGATGGAGATGACACACTTGGAATTTTTCAAAATATTAAAATATAATAATGTCTTACTCAAGTCAAGTGGATCAGAAATTAAAAAAATAAAAATTTATGAAAGATAATTTATAAATAAAATCATCTATTTAATTTATATAATGTTTTTTTTTGATATTTTAAAGAATTTATATTAGGTTAACCCCTGGTAAGGTCATTTTAACCTTAATCGTGGTAACATATTTTTGAAGTTTTTACCATTAGTTATGAAAAAAAATTAAGTTTAACATATTAAATTATATTTATTATTATTATTAAAAATCTGGTATCCATTTTAGAGGTTTAAATTTCTATAAGTTTAATATATTCATTTTAAAATAAGAATGGAATACAGAATGAAAATTGGTTTTATAAAAATGAATTTTGAAGATTAAAAATGAGTTTACCTTTATTCATTTCCATGTGAAAACTATTATATTAATGTAAAAATATTATACTAAATATAGTAAATAAAAATTTCATTAAAATAATTCATTTTTAGTTATTAATTTAATTTATTACGATAAAAAAACATTTTACTCATTGAATTTTTTTTTTCATAAAAACAACTCATTTTACATTAAAGTGATTTTATTTTCATGTGAAACCAATTGATAAAAAATGAATTAATTTTTTACATGTGTAAAAAAGAATTTATCATAATTTATTAATTACTATTCATACTTTCTAATCCAATTACTATGTGATGACTTTCACATTTTGTAAAAATATTTTAATAGTATATCAAAGTTAGTTTAAACACAGAGTTTCATGTAATGAAATATACAACAAAAATAAAATTTATTAAATAGAAATATATAATAAAATATCATGTGTTTAAAAATAGTCTTACTGAGGATTTTTCACAAGAGTACATAAGTATCATTTCATTTGAGAACAATGTTTCTTCTAAAATACATAGGGATTCACAATTTAATAGAAATAATTTCTCCAATGAATCTGGAAATGATGTATTGTTTGATAAAGAAACTAAAAACATGAAAGTTTGTTAAATTTTAAATGATAATGAGAAATATGAAAATGAAATTATAAAATAAAAAAGGACTCATGTTCTTGGAATGTTTGGGGAAACTTTGAATGAAGTTGTTGGGGAAAATTCCACAAAAGGTAATAAAACATATATTGAAAACGAGGGGGAGTATAAATTTTAAAATACATGGGATAATTATTATACTAGGGATGAGAATGTACTTGAAAAACCTAATGTAACATTCAATGAAGACATATATTAAATTGTTTATAAATTATTTACTAAGGGTAAATAAAAATCAGGTAACACTAAAAGAAATGGATTAGAGTCAGACCGGGATAATACATCCTTGATTGGGAATATGTACAATAAGAAGTAAAAAAATAAAAATTATATATTTTGAAATTGGAACACTAAAGAGTAGAATAAGAAATAGAAATCATAATAAAATTTATTGTGATATTTTGTTATTTCTTGGGGCTTGTTAATTGAGACAATTATAGTACTCTAATAATAAATATTTTAAATAAAAATAATATGATTTTGGGTATTAATAAACCTATGTATAAATATTATAGTTTTAATGGAGGTTTTTTTAAATTAATATATAAACTATTGAGTTATAATAATACTAATGTTATTAATATTCTATAATTTATTATTCATAATTATATTCAAGAGGCTATAATATTTAATGAGAGTGAGAAAATGATATCTATTTTATTTTAAAATAAGAGAAAAAAAATTTACTTCTCAATGGTATATGGGTTGAAAAAATACTATTGGAAGAGGAATATTTAGAATTATAGTTTTTAGATTAAATCCAATATGGATGGATTATGGATTTTGACAGGAGATTTTATTGTTATTGTAGATTTAAAGAAGAAGGACGAATCTACCCATCTACTAATTTAAAGTTAGTAATTTAAGGAATGTTTTGATATTAATGATATTTTGAAGGTTAATATTATTGGCGATAAATATTCATGGTTTATAATACATATGACTCAAATGGTAGGGAAAAATCATGATAGATCATTTGGTGATGCATATACTTTAGATCCTTTTGAATCTATGAGAAACATCACTCACCCTCATTATAATCCAAACTATCATTCCTTTATTCCATATTTAATGTAAAAGAGGGACAAATACCCTTTCCCTTTAGGATTAGAGACACTTGAGTTTGACATAGTTAATTTACGTCCATTATAGATGAAACCTTGATGTTTTTTCAATGTGGAAATTATGTGTTTTCATGTGACTAAAACATTTGGTCTCTCCAAAAATATCAAGAGTTTAGAGAAAGGACAGCATTGGTAATTTAGAAAGGGATATTAATGAACTTGAGAAAATACTGGAAAAATTTCAAGCGAATATTGAAGGAACTCAGAACTTTTGGAATCATTAAAAAAGTATCTTAATATTTTTTGGGTCCATATTTATAAATCAATATCAATTATAAAAACCCTTTCTTTTATTTTACCCTAAATCACATAGAAAATAATTTAAGTTCAAAAAATAAAAAATAAAAAACCAAACTTTATTTAATTTCAATCAAATGTATGTTCAATCTATATTTTAAATTTTTTCTCATTGTGGTCAAACCATGAACCAACCAAATCACCCTAACACACTCTGAAAACCTATTGGTATGCCGATTATTAATTTACAGGTGCTATTGTAGAGAATTGATTATTCCTTCTATGCACTAATGATTAAACAAGCAATTTTCCTTAAATATAAGAATAATTTCTTGGATATGAGTTCTCAGATACTTTATTACTCTCTTTAATAATTTGTATGTAGGAGTGAGAAGATCCCAATTCTTTTTTTATGGATATCCCTTTGAATTTTCACTTCATTCGAGCATAAAAGACTTGGGTTACCCCCCAAATAAAATTAACATTCAAAATAATTTCCTAACAAAAATTAGTACGTATTATACATGTGAAAAATTTAATAAATATTTTATCACATAATAATTACATATAAATTATGTTACATGATAAAATACTAGTTGTTAAATTGACTTAATTCTCCTTTAAAAAATTTAAAACAACCTTCAAATATAAATTATTCATTCATAAAATATATTCACTTGGATTCAATTAAAAATTATGAATAAACTCCGTAAATAAATTAAATAAATATTCTTCTAAACTCAAATAAAGTAAAATTTATTTCTTTCTTATAATTGAAAAACTCATATATATTTCATCCCCTAACATGGTCTCACCATGTACTAAACTCAAATTCCTTTGAATAATGAAAGCTTCAAAATATGTTTATTGTGTGAACCTCTAGGACATGATCTTGATTGAAACGAGTACTACTCATATAATGGGATCTGAGTCTATCAACCCATCAAGTCCCCTAAATAGATCATGTTTGGTCATAGAAATAACAACCAATTATGAACACTCATCGTGTAATATAATCTCCTTGTCTTGTGATATCACACAAATAAGGATTCACACTTCTTATAATCATTCCTTATTTATTTATTTATTCATTACCTTACTATATAGAAATATATTCAATCACCATATCCATGAATTTAATAATGGTACTACCGTCTTGTCCAACTTGGCCCAAAATATCTCCTCCTTTTGGAAGTAATAATTCTTCTCTTAAACATTCAACCAATGCCATACCCCCAATGATATACATTACACATGATAAATTTCCATGGCATAAATTTCATGGTTTTTATCTTTCATCATATCACGCGATCAAATGAAACAAATTCAAAATGACCTCAAGTCTAGAGACCAATAAACATGCTCAAATATTGGAATATATGATGATACTTGAATCATGTGGCGTTCGTATTATTGTTTCAATTTTCATAATATCCATTAATCAAGACTAAAAATCATGATCTTCATGAGAATATTTCTCAATTCTTATAAGGGCCCGTAACCTAATATTCATACATCATCTATGTACTATCAGTATGATGTATCCTGAAAACATGAAATATGTTTAAGATTACTGTCATAACATCTCAAGGTTCTAATTGTAGTTGATAACTACATTAACACATTGATACATAAAATAATCCAAGGACCCTACCATTTTAATAGTGGATTTAGAAGTATGAACACTATTATGGTATGTTAGTACCATGCATAACTCTCTTTATATGTGATATGGTTTTAAAAAATAACTATTTATATTGGGTATAGAGAACCCACTTTTAACACACTCCCACATATACTATATCCGAATTTATAACTATTAATGATAGATATCACATTATACAATCATGATTTTACTGAGTAATTGCTTTAGTCGTTGGTATTTCCAAGCCTTCCTACAAGGATACTCTGCTATCTAAAACATCACCTACTTGAGTAAAATACCTCAATAGATGATACCGTAAGAATATTATTTTTGTTCACTATCTACAATTTACATATTTCCTAGTACCTTTGCTATGATTCCAAGAACTTAAAAATGGTGTTAAATTTTTTTTGCTACTTCTTTATCTTCATTCGAAGTGGAAATGTACTCAGTATTTTTAGACATGGATACAACTAAATTTTATGATATTTTATTTCGCATTTCCATAGATTAACTGTGAAATTAGATAAATTTATTAATAATAATGCTTGTTTATGTCTCCTTATAACATGTTTCCCTTCCTCTCCATGTATAACATATATGTCTCTTATACTTTTTCAAGTACTAATTGATAGCTTTAAATGCTTCCCTTATAGATCTCCTTGATTTATATGATAATTTCCTACCATAATAATTATGTTAGAAATATCATATCTAGAATATAGAATTGAATATGTGATAGATCCATTTCAGAAGAATATAGAAATATAATAACCATTTTAATGTCTTATTATGTCTTGTACATGTCTTCTTAGATATATTTATGGCACATAACATTGGAAATGAATCTCTATCAAATTTTTCTAACACATTTTCATAACATGTACATAAACGTGGTCCATGTAACTAATAGATATACATCATTAGATCTCATATTCTAGAACTTGGGTTAATAATTTATGTTAATCATCAGAGAGATTCTTTAAATATAGTCTAAAATACCATTTTGACTAATAATTATTTTTTATATACTCTAAAAATATTATACTTGGAAAACACTAGAGCTCCCAATAACTTATTGTAGATACCTAGAAACTATTCATTCCAAATGAATATTCCATTATAATGAATCTTGTATTAATACATAAACAAATATCAATAAATTGGATCCCTTATAATATTACATTTATAAAACCAACCATTTTTGGCTATTCCATATATAAACATTACATGAGTTCTCTTTTAGAGAAAGCTTTTATTGACATGAAATGGCCAATTTAATGGTCATAAATAGTTTATATGATAAGTAGAATTCCAATAGATCTAGGAATAGAGATGTAATATAACCAACAAATCTTTATTGGAACCATGAATTTATCACCCAGGTGAATTTTATAGTGAATACCCACCAAAAACATTACATCAACTAGAGAAACTACAGAAAACAAAATTCATTTTGGAATACAAAATCCATTTTTCTAAATTCAAGATCACTTATCATTTTAGCTTATTTCCATTTACTAATTCTTATAGTAATCATTATTATTATCTAATAATATATAACCCACCACCATGTGTACAAAACAATGCCTCATGGTATTATATTTTCAATATAGTATATGTCTATAGAATAATACATTTCCACAAGCACTTGTGGAACCTGTTTCAATGATGACTATTCTTAAATCTTGATCTTTGACTTTATCCAATTAAATATTTCTCCTATTATCTCTAAGAGAGATGTGTACACCTTTATATAAATATAGTGTAGATACATGATCCTAGTAACCCAGATCTAGAGTCTTCTTTATTAAATTGGTATAAGATATAATAAATCACACCCCTTTGTACTATATATTTTAGTAGTATTTGTAAACTAGATACATACTTGAAATTCATATTACATTTTAAAACCTAAAATAAACAATAATTTTCATTGAGATTTCTATTATTACCCTTATCATATTCAAGTATATTAATCACAAAACACCCCCAAGTATCTTGGGGAAAATAAAACAAAATAAAGTGGTGATATCAGATACTTAGTAACGACAAGAGAATAGTGTAAGATCTAAATAAATAAGGTATAATAAATTTGGAAAGGTAAATAGATAGAACACATGGAATTTAACCAATAAATTGAACATAATATGATAGGAATAAAATATGATCAAATAATTTCATATAAATAATAACATGAGATTGAAACTTGACCCTGGATAATATAACCAATTGAATATTCACATGGAATATAAATTACTAAATTCCTAACGTTGGAATGCATAATGATTGAAATTTAAAACATACCATCGGGGCTTGTTCCAAGACATCTAATAACATCGAGGATTTTTACAAGAAACCTAATATCATTGAGTCTTGTTCCAAGACATCTATACTAATGGGTAAGGCCTCAACCAAAACCATATCTAGGTTTTCACATGAGACTTATCGATGCATCAAGGGGCTATAACGGGCCCTTCCCATTACTTATAAATTCCAATGAATTCATTATATTAAAGGGATGAAACATAATCAATATTAAAATTTTATTTAAACTAACATAAAAACTGTATATAGTTCCCCAATCAATAAACTTAATTATAAACCATCCATAGTAAAATGAATGATATTAACATACTGAATCTCCAATATAAAAGATCATAAACTATCTGGAGGAATATTAATGGGTATCATTGTATTATTTACCCAATAAAGCATAAGAAACATAACAAATTTTATCTTATATTGAGAATTATTCTAAAAGATCACTTGTGAAATGTTTTGAGGAAAATAACCTTTCTTTTAATATTACCCTATTTATTTTAAAACTATAAAATTCATAAAATATTGTCAAAATACATTTCATTGAAAATCACTTTAAAAAAAATAATATTTTAATAGAAAAATAGGGAAATGATTTTCTTAAAAAATAACCTTTAAAAATTTCAAAATATGTTTCAGAGAAATGAAGGTCATGATTTTGGGTATTTTTATACATGATGTTTAGTTAGAAAAAACATTCCTTTTTTCACTATAAAAATGATAGAAAAGTTCCTTGTTCAAACGAAGACAAGAATATTCCATTCAAACCATTATTAAATATTCAAACATGGGTAATTTGTTTTTAATAAATAATTTGAATAATTATAAAAAAAAATTAATTTTTTGAAAACATGGTTTTGGAAGAAAAAAGATTTTTGACCGAAGGAAGAAATAAAGTCATATTATATTAAAAACATTTTATTAATCATTTTAAACACCAAATAGATGTAAAATTGTAATATTACATGAAAATTAAATGAAAACAATTGAGGGTATGAAAATATATTGATTTTAAAATATAAATATAAAATATCTCACCCAAGGGAGACTTAAAAAAAACACTCCAGAATAATGATGGGATTATAAAATAAACCCTAACCGCTTTGGTAACATTTGAATCATAATCCCCAAGAAAGATATAATTTTAAATAAAACATTTAAATAGAATAAAGATATATTAATTCATGATATAACATACAAATGGGTCTGTATATACACCTCACAAAATAAATAAGTGGAAAATATGGAGTATGTCTCACGGAAGTGAAAGTGAGATGAGGAACCCTTTCCTCACACTTCCTTTTAGTTTAAAACAATTTAAAATCACGTTTGGTGGTTTAAAAAATTTGTTTAAATTATTAAAAAACAATAATAATATTAATAATATTTTATATGATCCTTTTATAACATCTTATTATCTGTTCAATAATAATATTTCATTATTTTCACTATTTCAGGTGTTAATTCTCTTGATTTCTCATGCAAGTTTTGTCATGAAAGATTTGTTTCTTGCACATATTATATATATTAATGATCTAAATAATATTAATAATGAAATAATTATCATATTTATACATGAATTATAATTTTAAAACAAATCACGAAACATGGTTAAGAAAAATGAACTATGTTTAAATCATAGAGACGGTAGGCCGTGCGTACGCATGAGTAATGTTTCCATTTTTCAACAATCATTATGGAAATAAGTTAAGTAATATTTATCATTAAATAATTATCATAATATAATATATACATATTATTTCTTTAAATATACTTATATATATCATTCATGTGGTTTGGTGATGAATGAGAGTCACATCACTTCACAAAGGTGGTTGTCCGCATGTACACGAACGATTTTAACCTTTTTCAGTGTAAAAAACAAAATGATATATTATATTTTAATAATGATAAATATGTAATAAATATAATAATTATTTCATTTATATCACATATATTCATTAAAATATTCCTTATTACCTTCTATGTAAAGCGTTAGTGAGAAACAAATCACATCACTTTGCGAGGCAGAGGTCCACCGTACACATGAGCGACATTACTGTATCCCCTAAAAAATGGAAATTAAAAAAGTTATATATGATATAATTAATATATAAGAATAATTATATTATAAATATCATATATATACTTTATATTTATCATCACAACCAAATGTGAGAGGTAGTAATGGAAAAATGATTGACATCAGTTTGTGAGGTGGTAGTCTGCCGTACACACGAATGGCGATTTCATAACCCATTTGATGTAAGTGGGGATGGTTTCAGGTAATGAAAATATTATAGAAAAATATTATTATATATAATATACCTAGGTTATTATATAATCATGTTTTAAAAACAATCTATGGATGTGGAGGAAAAAGAAAAATAAAAATGCTAGAAGCATGTTACCTCTTCTTCAGGTAACCTATTTAGGTTTAAACCAAATCCTTCCAAGGTTGTATTTAATCCCTAAATAATGAACCTTGTATTTGGGGGGTGGGGGGGGGGGAGTTGTTATGTGGTTTTTTCAGGGTCTCGAAAATAAGGTGTGATGGTGTGAAAATGAGTGGAGAGAGGGTGTCTTTTATAAGTGAGGTGTGTGACACACTTATATTTCATGGAAAGAAAAAGGTGTAAAAACATTTTTCGCATGCCAAAAGTGTCAAAAATAGATAATTATAAATAATTATACTTTATAAGTTATAAATATATCCGTAAAATATATTTTGGACAAGATTTTATGTTAATTTAACCCTTATGTTTTTAGTTTGACACCCAATAAATCCATTTTTATCTTAACTATAATAATTAATTTTTATTATTTTCACTATTCATTTTGGTCAAAAATTAAGTCCACCTTATTATAAAATATAAATTATTTTTATTCCAAATATTAATCCATTTTTCCAAATTACATTCAATGAAGTGGAAAATTTTATTTCAAAATAATCTCATAGACGCGATGATAAATCATGTTTTTAAAGAGAAAATGTTCATAAGATTAGAAATTTTTATATGAAAATTCAGTAAGAAAAAGAATAAAATGAAACAAATTAGATTAATAAATAATTTTTTTTAATAAATTTACTTGAAAATAAATTCACAGTATAATTTAACTTTGTAAATAATTTAAATGAAATGGATGTTTTCAATTAAAATTCAATATTTTCCATAATTCATCAAAAAATTAAACATTATGAGAAATATCCCAAAAATTAACCATAATAAAATTTTTATATTATTATTTCAAAAATGATGATTATTTTTTTATAATTTTTTTATAAATGTGTTAAAAATAAATTTAAGATTACGTGTGCAAGTTGTGATTAGACCACCATTTAAAAAAATATATTTATTCTGAAAACAATCCTTTTTTTAAATGATTTCTATTTTATTTATAACAAATATATAATCATAATTTTCATAATTTGGTTAGTACTATTAATATATAAATAATTAAGGTCTAGTATATAATATTATACTGTATTAGGGTTCACTTTAACTTAGGGTTGTGTGTTTTTCATGCTATCGAAGTGATTAAACTTATTTAAAAAGAAATATTTCCCAATGTATTGGGTTTTATATTTTCTTATAATCTTGGTTTTTCTTGTTATAAATTCTTTAAAAATGGTATTATTTTAAAATATCATGGGGTTACATTCTCCCCACCTTAAATAAATTGTGTCCTCGTAATTTAAACATGATCTCGGTAATCAAGGGTTTCACATTTGGAAATACTATTGTTAAAAAATTCACATCATAAAAAGGTTAATAAAACATTATATTAATAATATAGATAAGGAAGTATGAAGCTCATGAGGAGTAAAACACAACTTGGTTTAAAAGTAGGATAACATAGGTGGGAAATGAAAACATGGACATTGAAGAAAAGCACAATTAATTATAGAGAGTGATAGAGGTCCTTGATTACAAGAACATGAATGATCAAGGGAATGTTAAGGACATTAAAACCATAAATATGTGATGATTTATAAGAGAATATGATTCATCATATATGAAGGTAATAAGATAAAATTTCTATTTCTAGATCATTTTCCAAAAGTTAAGGAATTATTTTACTGTATAAAATTATAAGGAAATATACTTGATACATTTCTATTTCATAAGTAAAATTCCATATTTTGGTTCGGCTTCAATAAATGTTTAATTCATCACTTAATCAAGGAAATTAATATCAAAAAATTAATTTTTATTCTTGAGGCACTAAAATTCACTTTTAATGGATTGTAATATCCATAATATAATGGAAATTCATTCTTTGGGTCTCTCTTTATTATTGTTAAAAAATGGTCAACACCAACATGCATGAATCCCTATATGGTGAAGTAATAAATTAATATTTAAAACCTCATCCAAAGTTCAAATTAAACTATTTCATAAATTGTTAAACTTGTAGACCTTCCAAAATATTACGATCCACAACTTTAGAAAGAAGGTCATTGAATTTCCAAAATTAACTTATATTTAATAAGTTCTATGGTAGTTAGTACTCTCCAGTTTACATTATATATATAAACCATCTCTTTATCCAAACATCATTATCTCAAAATTAGAAACATATTATAGACATTTTTTTCTTAAATCAGGTGTTTTAAATAAAGCTCAACTTTACATTAAATCATTTTATTTTTCATCTTTACCATTCAAAGTACTCTTTTAAATCCTTAATGAAAAATTACTGCATTATAATCCTTATACATTTAATAATTATTAAAACTAGGATATCATTGATAAAATACTCAAATTAAATAATTATTAAATAAAAATATAATCACATTAATCATTTCACTTTTTCTATGGTAATAAAATAAGTTTGACCAGGATCCACTAGCTAATTTTGAGGTATATTCCTTTGATTCTTGGGGAATTAATTTACCTAGCTCCCCATATCTTTACAATTTATGAATTGAACATTATAAAACATTTTTATTCCCTTGAAATTATGATAATGGTGGCCTTTATATCCAAAATTTTAGAAACACCCATTCCATTTAATCAATCATAGGGGAGTTTCTTTCCATAATTTTCACATTTGGGAAAATCCATTTCCCCTTTTTCCCATTATACAATTTTTTCTCTTCCACACTCTTATTATCTTTCATCCCTTTGAATCCATAATACTTAGATAATTAATTATTTAATCATGTTAGCACATGATACTATGTCTTCATATGACGATAATTTTTGGGTGACTAGTTCTCTTTGAAATATTGTATTAATCCTATCAATGAAACTATAGTTATTACCCTTTATATTATGTTAATTGATGCAATTCCCATTCCATATACTATGAAGAATTTATAAATGATGGAATACACTATATTAGATCATATCATTATGAAAGATAATGTAAAATCCTAAAACTAGTGAAACACTTAACCTATATAATCTCATAATCAGAAACATGGTTTATTTGGGAATATCTATATGTTTAAATCCTTCATAATGGGTTTTAAGGAAAACAAGATTTATCCTAATAATATTCTCCCACAGTGTCAAATTATTTGTGCAATAAGGCCACAAATATAATTTTTATTGTTATGCCACTTTAAGGAAAAATTAGGAAACCAAGGTTCCCAAAATAAGGGTACCACTACATGTTGAAAGAAGATAAAAATTTATTAAACACAATAATAAGATTATTAGAATTAGATAATCTATATAATTCCCAATATGAATTACTAACCTGGGTGTTCTGATCCATGCTGATGAGCTCTTCATAAACCATGTAATGATTGGGTAAAGACCAATGCACCATTTTTGGAGTTATTACCCCTAGTTAAATTTTTTCCATAACCACATCCCATAGTAGTTTCCATACATGGATGAATTTTTTAGAAAAATCCACATAATCAATTGAATACCAAACAATTTGGATGTTCTTCTATAAGTATCCTCAATGTCTATTACAGGGTTATATTCCATAATCTATGTTTTATTAAATATAGTTCCCAAGGTTTCTACTAAATTTCCTATTATTACAACTATAAAGTCCTGACCCAAGTAGCCTATAGATAAATCCTACATTGTTATGTTAGAATAAGATATAAATAATTTCATCATGAAAAACTAAATAGTTTAGTAGTCTTGGTAAATTGAATACACACTTGAAATTCAAATTACATTTCAAAAAATAAAATACACAATAATTTTATTCAAGAATTACTTTATACCCCTTAGCATATCCTTTCATATCAACCACCAAATACCTATGGTAATCCTGGTGAAAATAAAACATAATACGCTTTTATTATAAAAAAAGGTAAAAATTCAAAATAAGCTTTTAATAAATAAGGCACAATCAATACGATAAGGTAAATAGCTAAAACACATTCCATTTAATAAATTACCTAAGCATTATATAGAAAGAATAAAATATGATCCAATAATTCTATATAAATAATTACATGAGCTTAAAACATGACCATGCGTATTCAAAAAATCAAATAATAAAATAGAATATCAATAACCAAATTCATAATAAAGGAATGCATAATGCTAAACATCTAAAACATACTAATAAGGCTTGTTCTGTGACATCTAATACTATTGGGGATTATTCCAAGACATCTAATTCCATCATGTCTTATTTCAAGAAATCTATATAAATTAGTAAGTAATTAAGCCAAAACCATATATAGTTTTTCTTATGAGACCAACCAATGCATCGAGGGGGTATAAAAGACCACTGCCATCACATACATAGTCTAATTCATTCCCCATATGAAATGGTTGAAAGAAAATCTATATAAATTCATATTTAAACTAACATAGGAAATGTAAATAATTTCCCCTATCAATAAAAATAATCATAAACCATCTAGATTAAAATGAATGGTATCAATAGAACACATTCCTAGTAAAACTAATAATAAACCATCTAGAGAAATAATAAGGATGGAATCATTGTATTATAACCCAATTAAAGCATAATCATTACCAAATAATGTCTTCTTAGGTGGGAAATTATTTTTAAATACCCCTGGATCATTTATTGAAGAAAACAACATTTCTGAAAATATCCTTTTTTATTTTAAAACTATAAAATACATTAAATATTGTGAAAATCATTTTATTTGAAAATTAGTTTTAAAAATTAAAAATTTCCATAAGATTACAGAAAACATTTTTCTTTAATAAAACATTATAAAATTTTGAATGATTTTTCAAATAAATTATGTCCATGAAAATGGTTAATTTTCTGCATGCTGTATAAGTTAAAAAGAACATTTCCTTTTCACTATAAAAAGGTTTAAAAAGTACCTCATTCAAAACAAGAGAAATATTTTCCATTAAAACATTTTTTATAAATTAAAACATGTGTACAAATTTGTTTAATAAATCATTTGGCTAATTCTAAAACATTTTTTAAAACATTTTTAGAAAACATGGTTTTGGATGAAAAATGATTTCTGATCCAAGGGAGAAATAAATTTTGATTATCTTAAAAACATTTTCATAAAAATTATTATTATAAAAGAGAAGAAAATGGTACTAATACTTGAAAAATTACATTAATAACCATATTAGAATAAAATATATTGAATTTAATATATAAATATCAAATAATTCCCTCAAAGGATACTTAAACAAAAACAATCCTAAATAATGATGAGATAGCGAAATAAACCCTTACCACTTTGGTAAAATTTGAATCATAAGCCCCATGAAAGAAATAAATTTAAATTAAACTTTAAATAACAGAAGATAAATTAATTCATGATAAAAAAATTATAAATTGTGAGTATATAAATCACAAAAAAGAATAAGTGGTGAATATGGTATATGTCTTATGGAAGTAAAAGTGAGACAAGAATCCCTTACCTCGCACTTTCTTTTGGTTGATCACGCCTTAAACCCCATGTATAGTATTTTTAAACATGTTATTAACTTATTAAAAAACCATATTAATTTTTATAAAATTTTATATGATCCTTTTATAATATCTTATCACCCATTAATTAATAATATTTCATTATCTTAATTGGTTTAGGTGTTAATTGTCTTGTTTTCTCAGGAGTGATTTTTCATGAAATATATGGTTCTTGCACATATTATATAGTTACATTACATATAGAATAAAAATCATTTCCTAATTATCATTTTAGACATCAATTAAATTTTTTAAACCAATCATAAATGATTGTTATGAAAAATGAACTACGTTACAATCATGGTGACGGTAGGCGATATATATGCATGAGCAACATTTCTATTTTTAAATGATCATTATGGAAATAAGTTAGGTAATATTTTATCTATAAATAATTATAATAATATAATATATATGATATTATGTTTTTAAGTATACTTATATATATCATCCATGTGGTGTGGTGATGATATAGAGTGACATCACTTCGTGAAGGCAATTATCCACACATACACGAAAGATGTTATCCTTTTTCAGTGTAAAAAAGAAAAAGTGATATTATATTTTAATAATGATAAATATTTATTTAATATATTATTTATTTAATTTATATCACATATATTTATTAAAATTTTCACTATTACTTTCAATATAAATATTTAGTTAGAAATGAATCATATCTCTTCACGAGGCGATATCCCGCCGTACACACGAGTGACATTATCATATCCGCTACGAAATGGAAAATAAAAATGTGTATATAATATAATGACTATATAGGAATAACTATAGTATAAATATAATATATATACTTTATATTCAAAATCATACTCAATCGTGAGAGGTGGTAATGAAAAAAATGATATTGGATTGCGAGGCGGTAGTCCTCTATACATAAAAATTATGACATCATAACCCATTTGATAGAATTGGGGATGCTTTTAGGTCATGAAATTATTATAAAAACATCAATGTATATTTAATATACATAGTTTATTATATAATAATGTTTTCATAATAATTTAACGAGGTTGAGGTGGAAATAAAATAAAGATGTTCATTGAAAAATGTTACCTCTTCTCTGGGTAATCTCCTTACGTTTTCACCAAATACTCCCACGGTCAAATTTATTCACAAAATAATTATTATAAATTTAGATAAATTAAGTTGTTTAGTGATTTGGGTACATAGGTTTTTAAACCAAATGGTGTGATGGTGTGAAGAAGAGTGGAGAGGGGGTGGTCTTCTATAAGTTAAGTGAGTGAAATACTTGTAATTTTGGGAAAGAAAAATGGGTAACCACGTTTTCACATGAAGCATGGGTCAAAAAATGGATTATTGATGATAAGTATCTATTTTAGGGTATAAATATGTCCATAAAATATATTTTATACATGTTTAAGGTCAATTTAACACTTATATTTTAAGTTCAAACCCATGTAAATCCATTTTTTACATTAACTGTGGTACTTAATTTTTACTGTATTTACTATTAATTTTGGTAAAAAAATAAGTAGAAATTATTATAAAATATAAATTATTCTTTTTATGAATATGTAATCCATTTTTTCAAATTATATTACCAAAATTGTAAAATTTTAAATTAAAAATAATCTCATAAATGTGATGAGAAAGAAGGTCTTTAAAGACAAAATTATTAAAAGTTTACACTTTTTTATATGAAAATTCAATATGAAAATGATTAAAATGATCTAAATTATATTAATAGAAATATAATTTTAATAATTTTACTTTAAAACAAATGAAAAATATAATTTAAAATTGAAAATAATTTAAACAAAAAGGAAATTTTCCATTAAAATTCACTATTCTTTACTATTTATCAAAAAAGGAAACATTTCAGAAAAATCCTGAAAAATTTACCCTAATATAATTTTGATAATAGGATTTTAAAAATTATTTCTTTTAAAATAAATTTTATAAACTTGGTAAAAATTTATTTTAAATTATTTGTGAAAAGGGCTTAGAAACAAATATAGTTTTTCAAAAAACATTCCTTATTCTTTTAAATGATTCTTATTTTGTTTCTAACCAATAGATAACCATAATTTTAATAATTTAGTTATTACAATTCATTCATGAAAACTTAACATATATGTTATAATTATATGCTATATTACAATTCATTTCAAATAGGGGTTTCTTGTTCTGCAAGCTATCAATGTTATTAAATTTATTTTAAAAGAAATATTTTGTATAGTCTCGAGTGCTATCTTTTCTTCAAATATTTTTGTTTCATTTCATACATGCTATTGAAAACAATGTTATTTTAAAATATAAGGTTTATATTTATATTATATCACATAACTATATTTTTTTATCATATCTATTTATATAATATCCTATGAAAACATTAGGATAATTACCACAGTTTCACTTTGTGCTTTTCTTGATGAATGTTTTTTTATTGGAATATCTTCATTAAAATGTTTGAAAATAAAAACATATATTTGTGAAATAATGGATGAATTTTATACTCTAACATAAATTATATCAATTTTTCATTATATTTGACATATCTTTATGGGTTATTTCCACTATTTGTGAAATGTGTCATGAAAATATAATGAAAGACTTTCCATGACATCCAAAACACATCATTGATCCTCATTTTACTAATATCATCACATTGATGTTTATAAGGAAGTTTTGAGTTTTATAATTTTACAACTATAAATTTTAATGATCATAGAATTCTTATAAGACTAATTATTGATCCTCCTTTACCAATATCATATCACTTATGTGTGTAAATAAATTTGAGGTCAGAGTCAAATCCAATCTATATTTTTATGATCGATGAATGCTATGTTAAGATATTTGTTTTTATCATGGTCTAAAAGAAACTCATATCTTCAAACAATGCATGTTCCACATTTCAATATTATATTCCTTAATCATATTATAATAATATTGAATATATATCTATTTACCACAAAATTCTATTTTAAATACTTCACATGTATCATGTTTAACTAGTCCTAAGAGCATTATGTATTACTTATTTTTAAAGTCACCTTTGTCTAAAATTTGATAATTAAGTGTATTGATAATACCTAATATTGTTAGCTCTAAATATTCTAAATACCATACTAGGTATATCCTTAATAGATACTTTTAGTGTTAATTTATAGAGAATTATCTTTCCGCAACTAGGTATTACCGAGTATTATATGTTATATTCATTATTGATTATAGATGATTCAAGTACTATTGAACCATTATTTGAGTATGAAACCCCACGAAAATATTCATTCCAAAATGAATAATTTATCATTGTTTCGAATGTTCATTGAGAAAAATTGTTTTAGTACTACTAAAAAATGTTCCAATAGAGTAAATAAACTTGAAATTAGTTTTATGTGCTTCTCACCGCTGATATAAGAATCACCCTTTCTTATCCTATTTGATATCTAACATGGGTTTCCAAAAATTTTATGAACATTATTCATTATTTTATTTAGATAAAAATGCGTGACACACATATAGTATATAATAACGAAGAAATAATACTTAAATATTACATTTATTGATGAATATTCCGAAAGTAAAAGAGACATATTTATACTTTTTCATTATAGTTTGTCTCCCAATGGCCTTTATCATTAAATATAAAGAAGATAAAAACCTATTAGATTCATTATCTCTCTCTTTATCTTTGGTTCTATATAAATATTTTGTGAAATTTTCTTTGGAATCTCACTTTCTGGTGGCCTTTTCACTTTGGATTCTTGTTATTAACCATGGGAACTAAAGATTTATATTTCTTTAAGTTCTCATATACTTTTTAAACATTATCCAAAGGATAAAAAATCAGATTTATCATACTATTCCTTTTATAACACTCAATTAATCTAGAGTAAGTGGTGAAAAGGATAAAAGAATTAGATATATGAGATGATCATGATTTAATATGAATCCGACTTTCAATTTATAATTGTTTAGTTTAATCATAATATAATTTATTTCCTACTTCATTTTGTCATAAAAAAACATCTTATAGATGAGACAACATGCTATAACATTTGTGTTATCATGTTTCTTTCACAAATCTTCAGAAAATGATGAATTTATAGTAATGAAAATATTTAACGAATCACCCATGAGTCTCATGTATGAATTATTTTCACCCACACTTGCATCATTTGGTAAATTAATTGGATTTGGGGACCTTGACACATAAAATTTAATTGTATTTAATAGTAATATTTGCAATTTCCTATACCACTCTTTGAAATTAGTATTGGTTATGACATGTTCTTTTTTTGAAAATCTATCACAATTAATTTATGTTATTTTTTTATATTTTATAAAAAATAAAACATAATAAGATTAGTAAATTTATATTTATTACTGACTATTATATACATTAATGATTTATCAATCTTAACCATCTCCCAATACTGTGTTAAATCCCAGTAGACCTCAACTACTTGATTCCGAATAACTTGTCTCTTGAGTATTCTAGTGGAAAATATCTTTAAACCTCTCCTCATAGTCTAAGCTACGACTACGACACTACTTGAGGAGTTTTAAGGTAGTAATTTGGTTGTCCAATCGCATTAACTCATAGATCTTTGATCTTTTGAGTGGATTCCAATATCTTATAAATTTTAATCCTACATTAATAATTTCTTTGTCTCTAAAGTAGAAAATTTATATCTACGAATACTATTTTTATTAAAAATTTATTTAAGTAAACTCAATACTATAAAATAATTTCCTAGTAGGAAGAGGATCCCTCAACTAGGGGTGATGAGCACCTCATGTAGAATAATTTTTTCAAACTCAAGTGATTAAAGTGATTAAATGACTTAATATTACTTTTGAGGGATTCTAATGTTTTGTTTTTTTGAAATAAAATATGATTCAATTTATTTTGATTATTATATATGATCACACTAAAAAAATTAACAATACATAAACATAATTTTTTTTGACACATATTCATTTATTTTATCTATTCATGCTCGTTAACTATTCTATGTGATAACATATCATCCACATATTTATAAAAAATTAACCATAAATAGTAAAATAAATAAAAAATTACATGATCCTAATTTGTTTCCATTGGTTGATCCATCAGGTGGATTATTGATAAATTGATACCCTAGGGGAACACCTTGATCCATGTACTAGAACAAGTTGAAACACCCATCAAACTCCCATGCATTATTCTTGTGTGGTTCCATATTGGATATCAACTCAAACAACATTATCACAAACTCCACCATTTTTAGAATGCATAATCACATTTAGCTGAGGGGGTACTCAAGATGCATAATTAAATTTTTTATCACTAAAAAATGTGGACACATTAGGAATTATACATTTAAATATGGAGGTACAATTCATAGAATGTATAAAAAAATATTTAACCAATAATTATTAGAAAACAACACCACAAAAATAATTAAAATAAAAAACTAAAAAAACGAAACAAGTATTGGTCGATATCGGGTTTTTATTAGTAAAAATGATATAATATTTCATTACAAAAAAATATAAAAAAAATAAAATTAAACTTGAAGGAGTTTTAATACTCTAATGTATGATTTAATTAATTTCAATTATTTATCGATATTTTCTATGAGGCCTATACAATTTATATAAAATTTTAGATATTTTTATTATGTTTTTTAATTTTTTTTTATAATTTTTCATGTTTTATTAGTCCCAAAATGGGTCCCTTGAGATAGAACTGGGCCTAAGGCAGGTAATCAAGGCCCGGTGGGTGAATAGTGACACCAAATACTATTCATCTGAATAGTAATCTGTTGGTATTATTCATGATGTTCTAAAATATTTCTTATTTTTTATTTACTATTTTAAAACATTAGTTGAAGAACTACCGCCACCATTCATTCAAGTCTATACCTCCCCCACTCAATTAACTATTCATGTGAACAATACTTGTAGTATTATTCACATAGAGAGTAATTATATTTTTTAAAAATAAAAAATAGAAAAAATACTAACCCAACAATAATTCAAACATCAAATTACTATAACCTAGTAATTCAAACTTTGATCGACATACTGTTATTTGAATTGATACCATATTGAATTCCTCTACCTAAATTATTAAAAATTGAATCAAAATTTTGAATTTAATATTGTATGATTTCTATGATACCAAATTAATGAACCCAGGTCTTACAAAAGTCTAAAATAAAGGTATTTTAAAAGTTTCTAAATTTGTATTCATTACACTTCACAAAATTTGGAAAACCCTACCAAAATTATCCAATGTATCATTTGTAAAATAATTTAATTTTGAAAGCTAAAAATTAAAAACCATACCTCATTAAATTTGGATTGAATTTATATCTTCTCACTGTTAGAAAATTAATTTCAAATATATCAAACTAGGTACCCCTAGATCATCCAAACTCACTATAAAATCATATTGGCACATTGATCATTAATTTTTGGGCGCTAGAAGGGAGAACCGATGACAACTTTGATGCACTAACGATCACATGAGCACTTATCCTATGATCTGAGAATAATTTCATAGATCTAAGATCTATGATCTTTTGTTCCTTTATTTAGGAAGAAATAGTGGGAGTGATAAGCCCCTAAATTCATTTGATGAATAATACTATTAATTTTCACTTTAACCGGGTTTAAATTTCTAGGTTTATGCTTTGGGAAATATCTTTTTGGCCACCTAATAAACATAACCATATAAATAATTTCTTAACAAAAGTTATGAATTAGTATAGATGTTATAAAGGTCATAGATATTTATCACATACTAATAAAATATAAAATATGTTACATATTTAAATACGATTCATTAAATTTAATTTCTTCTACTATAAAATGTTAAATGAACCTTGAATAATAAATTATTAATTTGTAATATATTTTCCCATGAATTTACTTAAAAATTTTGAATTCATTGAGTAAATAAATTCAACTCATATTATTCTAAAATCAAATAATATTGAATTTATTTATTTATTACCACCAATCAAAATAGAACATGTTTCATCACCTGATATGGGCCCACCATGTCGTAAACACTAATTCATTTGAATTAGTCAAGTTTCTAAATAAACTTTGTCTCTGAAACTCTAGGCCCTCATCTTGATAGTAATGATTGTTATTAATAGACCAAAAGAATAATCATGAAACCCATCAAGGCCCCTAGGGATACATAATTTTGTCATAGTAATGAAAACCACCGACGAACACACACACACACACACACACACCGTGTAATATAATCAATTCGTCTCACCATATCTTATAAAACATGATTCGCACTTCATGTCATCATCATTTCTTATGTAATTTATTCCTGAAATTAAATGATAAACATTCTTTCAATTAATATGGCTAGGTATTTAATAATGATACTACCATTCGAGTAAACTTGCCCCGAGATATCTCCTCCTTTAGGAAATGACATATCCTATCTTAATAATTCAACCATTTCCATAGCACTAATGATGCACCTAATGTGAGGTACCTCTCCATGAAAATAAATTTCATCATTTTCATCATGAATCAATGTATATCATCAAATGATATACCTTGATAATGATCTACAGTCTAGACCCCAGTTCCTACACTCGTAAGTAGGATCATTTAATGACACCCGAAAAATGTAGTGTTCTAGTTGGAAATACACTAATCATAATATCATCTACTCAGGATCACCAAGTGAATACTTTATAAAAATAAGTATCAATGATTATAATCCTACAACATCTGATATTTTGACATCATCTATGTCCCGCCAGTATAATGTTTGTATAATATATGACATATTCTTAAGATTATTACTGTAGTATCATTCTATTCTAATTATATCTAGAAACTTCTATAACCTATTTATATGATAGATTATCTATGGACATTAACATATAAATCGTTGACACAAAATTATCAACACTATTATGTTATGTTAATATAATGCATAATACCTTATATACATGATATTGTAATCGAAAAGTACTATTGATGTTGTGTCTAAGGAACCCACTTTCACAACACTCCCACTTGAACTAGATCAAAATTTCTAAGTATCCCTGTTAGCACTCACATAATACATTAATTTCATTATGAAGATACATATTTATCCATTGGGATTTCCATGTCTTCCTACACAAATACTATTCTATTGGCGACTTCACTTGGTTTAGTAAAATAAATCAAGAGATGATATCCCCATGTTTATTGTTTTTTCCACTCTATAATCCTGACATATAGGGTAGTACCATTTGTATGATTCTAAGAATTTGAACACATTGGTTGATATTTTATACTACCTCTTTAGCTGCGTCAGAAGATACAACATACTCAGTATTTGTAGATATGGATATATCTAGATTCAATGAGACTCTCCTTACCATTTACTTATATTAACTAATAAATAAGATCAAATTCATTTATATGAATACTAGTTTGTGTCCTATTATAATCAGTGTTCCTTACCCTCAAAAATCCAGGAATAAATCCCACTACCACAAAACTGGGTTTTTTGCAGTGCCACCCTTTATCGGTGCTAAAAAAAGCACGGATAAAGGGGGTTCCTTTAAGAGTGCTAAAAAAAGCACTGATAAAGGGAACTTTTAACAGTTCTAAAAATGCACTTTTAAAAGTGAAACTTTATCAGGGATTTTTTAGCGCTGATAGTGGCAGCCTTTATCAGCACTTATTTTAGCGATGTTAAGGGGGACCCCTTTATCATCACTTGTTTCAATAGCACTGATAAAGGGGGGATTTATCTGTGATTTTTCATATCATTGATAAAGTTTATATTTAAAAAAAATCATGAAAAATAATATATTGTTATATAAGTATATTTATATTGACATAAATATAATATAGATTTTTTAAAAATGTTTTAGATAAGTATAAGTAGACTATTACATTTAATATATAATAAATTGAGTGAAAATGGCTTTAAAATATTTTAAACAATATTAGTAATTATTAATATGATAATTATAATTAATTAATAATAATTTAATAACAAAGTGAAGACATATAAAATCATAAAAATTAATAAAACAACTAAAATAAGTTATAATTTTAACTTAAACTTCAAATGGATATAACTTTTGATCAGGGTGTTCATTTGAACTCTACAACATATCAAATTGAATCTTGCAATGAGCTATACATGTTAATAATTGAAGGGAACCTTCTGTCACATTTTTTGAGGCCCCAAAAGGCCCACAAGGCCTCCAAAACTGAGTTTTTAGTCGGGATACCCCGATTTTTTAACATTTAAATAGGTATAAATTCTGATTCGAATGTTCTCTAGGCCTGTACCACATATAATATCGAATATTCTTTCATTTTATTCGATTTGACTGGTTTTGGAGTTGAAACGGACTTCTGGATTAGAAGTTATGGTCATTTTAACATTCTATGGCTTTTCAAATACACACATATATATGTATTTATTCATATATATATATATATATATATATATATATATATATCAGTGTGTGTGTGTCTGTGTGTGTCTCTCTGTGTGTGTGTGTTGTATATATGTATGTATGTATATATTTATTTATTTATAAACACACATAAAAAAACATATTTTATAAATGTATTTAAAACTAATCTTATAAATATATATTAATATAAAAATAAATATACGAATAAAAATTATAACTAAACATATATATTTATATATAAATATAAATATAAATTAATATATGAATAAATATATATATATACTAATATATTAATAAATATATATGAATTAATATAACTAAATATACTTTAATTAATATGAATCTATATTAATATACGAATAAATATAACTATATATATATATATATATAAATATATATTAATATACAAATAAATAAATAAATACACATATATATATTATTATATGAATAAAAATATATGTATTAATACAACTAAATATATTTATATTAATATGAATCTATATTAATATAATAATAAATATAACTATATATATATTCATAAATAAATATAAATATATATTAATATACGAATATATATATAATAATAATATATGAATAAATATATATGTATTAATATAACTAAATATATTTATATTAATATGAATCTATATTAATATATGAATAAATAAAAATATATATATATATATAAATAGATATAATATTAAACAAAGAAAACAACTAAATAGCTTAGTGGTAAAGGTGTAGGCGCGCAAGTGGGTAAGTCTCAGGTTCGAGTTCAGGTGGAAGTAGGGAGGGGTGCATGGGCATGTGGGGGATTAATGGGCAAGTGCAGCGTGTGAGATAGTGGGAGGGGGTTCGCCTAACACTGATAAAGGGGGTGGGTGGGTGGTCAACCGCTGTTAAAAGCTCCATGTATTTCCTTTTTTTTCTTTTTTTGACTTTTATTAGCGCTAAAAAAATCACTGATAAAAGGGGTCTTTTATCAACGCTGAAAAAAGTTCTGATAAAGGACCTTTTTATCCGTGTTTTCTTAGCGCTGATAAAAGTCACCTTTTATCTACTATTTTTAGCACTGATAAAAGGGGCCTTTATTAGCGCTTTTCAAAGCGCGGATAAAAGTGACCCCCTTTATCTTCATCTTGATTAACAGTTCTTTTAAAGTGCCGTTAATGTCATTTTCTAGCTCTGATAAAGTCCATATTTGCAGTGGTGTCCCCTGTATTTTTCAAGTACTATTAGATATCTCTGACCACTTCCCTTGAATTTATCTTGGATTGATTTTATATTTTCCTACAATAATAAATCTATTAGTAATATAATATCTAGTACATGACATGTAATATGTGATAGGTCTATCATAGAAATGTATGAAAAAATTCTCAACATTTTAATCTAATCTGATTCCTTATACTTGTCTCCTTGTATATATTTATTCCATGTGAAATTTGAAACATTTATCTCTTGAATTATTCCAATATATTGTTAGCATATGTACATTGAATTTTTCCAAGTAGCCCATAAATATAACTTAGTATATCTTTTCCCCTATATCTTGGGTTACTAATTTAAATCAATCTTTAGAGATATTTTTTCAATATATTTTTAGATACATATACGAGTAATAACTATTTTCAATATACACTCAACATATTATACATGTAAAACATTGGTTCTCCCACTAGACTATTATTGACACGTGACAAATATTCATTACAAATGAATATTTTATGATCATTATTTTTATATTAATACATAAATAAATCTCTATAACTTTCGTCCTTTCTCATCAAATATTGATTTCACTAAATCGTTGTATTCTTACCTTGAAAACACATTCCCAAAGGTCTCTCTGAATGGAAGGTGGTCTTGAAATCTGATGACCAATTTAATGATAATAGATAGTTTCTATGATAAGTATAATTCAAATGGATTTACACAAAATGTTATGGTATAACCAATCAATCCTTATTGGAACCATTATTGTATCACCCATGTGAAGTTTCTCTTTAATACCCACAAATTAATTTACATTAACAAGTGAAACCACCAAAAATAGACTTCATTTTTGGAACATGGAATCATTTTTTCTAAATTCAAAATAAATTATCATTTTAGATTATTTCCATTTTTTAATTTTAGGAATAATTATTCTTATTAAATAATATATCACCAACTGTGGTGAACATAAATCCACCTCTCTTGTTTTTATCTTTTCTACACATTATGTTTCACTAGAACATTATTTTCATGAGATCTTATGGAACTTGTTCCTTTTCCAACTATTCTTCTATATCAAGCTTTGACAATATCCAATTTATAATTTATCCCACTTTGTCAAACATATATTTTCACCCTTTTATATAAATATAGTTTATCGTTTAACTATATTTTTTATCATAGGAATTTATATAATATCCTATAAAAAATTTATGTTAATTATAATAGATTAACTTTGTCTTTTTTATTGATGAATGCTTGATTGTTGACTCATCCTTAACAAACTCTTTGCATCTAAACACTTAGATTTGTGAAGTAATGGATTTACTTCATACAATAACTTATATTATATAAATTTGAAATTATAGTTGACATATGGTTAAGGGTTAATGCCTATATTAAAAAAAGTGTCAAAAAGATAATGGAAGACTTTTCATTAGATATAAAACACATCATTAGACCTCATTTTACTAATGTGATCACTTTGATGTCTATAAGAAAATGTGTGTTTAAGAATTTATCCACTTTACATTTTACTAATAAATTAATTCCTGTAATATTCATCATCGATATACATTTACCAACATCATGGATTTGATGTTAATAAGGAAACATTTGTTTATGAATAAATCCGCTCTATATTTTTAGGATCAATTAATGACCAATTAAGACATTATTCAGATGATAGGCCTGAAGCAAATCATATCTTTATACCATACATATTTCATACTTCAATATTTCATTCCTTAAAATTATTAAAGGAATGTTTTAACGTACATTAATTTGCCTCTAGCTTCTATAAGAAATAGTTCACACATATTATGTTGAACTAATCGTAGAAGCATTACCTAATAAATTTATTTCTGATGTTTTATTTTTTCTAAAACATGATAAGTATGTGTGTTGATAATAACCAAGGTTTTTATCTCCAAAAGTATGGACACAATATTGGGTATATTATAGAAAATTATATTTATTTTTTCTTGATAGAGAATTATTTTTCTAAAAATAGGTATCAACAAGTCTTATATTTTATATTTATTTTTTATTACTTAGGATTAAAGTATTATTGGACCATTATTTGAGTATGAAACACCAAAAAAACAATCATTCCATAAGTAATAATGTCTCATTTTTTCTAATGGACACATGAGATAATTGTTTTGGGTACTACTCAAAAAATATTCCACTAGAACCAATAAAATTTTCAATTATAAGTTTCATACTTCTCACCAATAATGTATTAATCACTCTTTATTAGCCTCTTGAATAATTCACCTTGACTTCTAGTAAATTTTATGAACTATATTTATTATTTTATTTTGGATAAAAATGTGTGAAACGCATAGAGTACCTAATACCCAATAAATAAAATAGAAATATTACATTCAATAATGAGTATTCATAAATTAAAAGTGATGCATTAATTATTCTTCATTGTAGTTTCTCTCCCAATGACCTTTCTAAACACATGAAAGGTGAATAAAATCATGTTCCATGATATCCCTCTTTATATTTTGTTCTATATAATGACTTTCTAAAGGTTAATTTGGCATCATTCTTTATATTGGCCTTTCCACTTTGTCTTTCATATTGTTCACCATAAGAACTAAATATTTATATTTATTTAAATTATTTTCTTATTTGAAGGCCTTACCCAAATGATATAATATGAAATAATGAGATTTATTTATTTTTTATTATTGAATATGAATCTGTATTTAAATTTATTCTTTATTAGTGTAATCATAATCACATTTATTTCATGCTACACTTTATCCTCACACACATCTCTAAGATGAGAGAACATGGTATAAAATCCATGTCCTAATGATTCTTTCACAAATCAAAAGGAAATGATGATTTCATTATAATGTAAACATATAATTCATCACCCATGAGTCACATAAAATAATTATTTTCACTCTCACATTCTTCCTATGGTGTCTCAATTTGTATTGGGGAATCTGATGCAAAAAATTTATTTTGATCTCATAGTTTTATGTGAAACTTCCTGTACCTCTATTAGAAATTTGTTCAGTCTAAGGAATGTTATTTGTTCAAAATCTATCACATTGAATTTTTATAGTAATTTCTATTTTTATATAGAATAAAACACATTAACATTGTAACTTTTATCCTTATTACTAGTTAATATAGAAATTAATGATTTATCATCTTAAATTACCAACAAAATTTTATCAAATCCTAGTAGCCCTAAACTACCAAATTCATAATACATAATCAATTGAGTATTCTAGTGGTAATGATCCTTGAAAACTATCTTCATAGTCTAATATATGGCTACACCACTACTATAAGAGTTTCAAGATAGGATTTAGGCTGGACAACTGCATTAACTCACAGATCCTTGATCCTTTGAGTGGAGTACCATATCCTTGAATGTGTAACCTTGTATTACTTAATGATTTTCCTATAAAGTTGAAACATGGTTAATATAACTACTTCTTTGATTCTAAATTTAGTTAATTCAAATAAGCCCTATTACAAGAACTCCTCAGTAGTAAGAGGTTCCCCCATAGAGAGCTGACATTCCCCTCAAACACACATTTGTTTTCAAAATCATGAGATAAGAGGCACTAAATGACATAATATTTTATTTATGATATTTTAATGTTTTGTTTTTTATGACTGAAATCTAATTCTATTTATCATTTTGTTTCTATATAATCCCAATGAAACCATTAAAAATGTATAAATAGAATACATTCATCACATATGTTCATTTATTTTATCTATTAATGCTTGTTAACAATTCTATGTGATTTCATATCATCCATAGATTCAAAAATAGTTTACCATGAATTTTAAAATAAATAAACAATGATTGGATCATGAAATGTTTCTACATGTTAATGCTTCAAGAAGATTATGGATCAATCAAAACCTTAGGGTAACTCCTTGAACTATTCACCAGCTTATGTTGTACCACCCATAAAACTATTTTTCATTATTCTTGTTTGGTTCCATGTTATATTTCAACTTAAACTGTTTTGTTGTGAACTCATCCATTTTTACAATGTATACAAATGCATAGGTGAGTTGATACTCAGGATGAGAAATTACATTTGTATCACTTAAAATGTGGAATATCATGCCCTTATACTTTAAAATATGGATGTACGATGCACACAACATCTAAAAAAATATTTAACAACTAAATATTACAAACTAATGCCATTGTAAAAATTAATATTAAATAATTCAATAAACCAAATATGCACGGGGCAGTCTCATTTCATGATCTACCAAAATGAAATATCATTTCCATAGAAAAAATAAATTTTCTAAAATTCAATTTGGGGGAATTTTAAATTATTTAAATTAGCATTAATAAAATTTTAATAAAATTTCTATATATCCCAAGATTGCTAGAAAATTTCTGTAAAATTCTAAAAATTTCTATTAAGTTTCTGATATTTTTAGTTTTTTGAGTTTGATTAGACATGAAATGGGTACATTAAGTTAAAAGTGGGAATGAGTGAGTAATCTAGGATAGTAGGTGAATAATGAACCACATGTACTATAACCATGAATAGTAACCTTTTGGTACTAGTCAGGCATTTTTAAAATATTTTTTTATTTAATATTTAAAAAAATTCTATGATGGACTCACCACTTTCACCCATTGATGTCTAGCCACCTCCCTATTCAGGTCACATTTCATTTTAATAGTACCCATGGTACAATTCAAAAGAAAAGTAATTTTATTTTATTTTATTTTTTTAAAAAAATTAACCTGATAGTGGTTTGATATTCAAATATTTATAACTTGGCCATTAGAAATCTTATAGATGCACCGTTAGTGGTGTTGGGACCATATTGAATCCATCCACCCAAATTCAAAAGAATGTAATAAAAATTTTTACCGCTATTTTTCACAACCACTATGATACTACCATAAGAAACCTAGGGCCTGTAGAAGCTTGAAAAAAGGAATTTTAAAATTTTATGGGTTCATATTCATGTTGTTGCATCAAATATTAAAACCCCTTACCAGATTATCCCATGGATGGAATGAAAAATATGTTATATAAGAAAATGTAAAAGTTGAAACTCCTTTAATTTTGATCGAATGAGTATCTTCTCAATGTTGGTGATTTTTTCTCAAATATGTAAAACTAGGATCCCTCTTGATCATCCAAACCTACTCAAAATTCATGTTGGTATATTGTTCATCAATTTTCATGTTCTAGAATGAAGAATTGATGATTCCTTCGATGTACCAATGATCACACAAGAACCGATCCTTTGATTCATTAATAATTTATTGTATTTTAGTGATTAGATCCTTTATTCCTCTTTCTAGGAAGTGGGACAGAGATATGAGAAGATCCCAAATTCACAGTATCAATTTTATTATTAATTTTTACTATATTAGAGATTAAATAGCTAGGTTTAGGCTTTTAGAAAAACCTCTTTGGATTCCAAATTAACATAACCTTATAAATAATTCCTTATAAACACATAGGACTTCGTATACATGTCACAAATTCAATATTTTTTATCAAATAATGACAATATATTAAATAAATTACATGATAAGATATGATTCATTAACTTGACACATATATTCTATAAAATATTAAAAAAAACTAAAATAATAAATATTTTATTTGTAATATTTTTTCCCTCATATTCACTTAACTATTGTGAATTTCTTGAGTAAATAAATTCAAATCATATTATTCTAAAAAAATATTGAATTTATTTATTTCTTATGATTGATCAAACTAAGACATATCCCAACCCCCAATATTTCCCCACTATTTTCTAAATTCCAATATGATAAAATTGGGGAAGTCATTGAATATGCTTAGTGTGTGACCCTTTAATCTATCATATCAATAGTATTGAGTACCACTCAAAGACCAATAGCAGAGTCCAATAACCCCGTGAGGCCCCAAAGGAGATTAGGTTAAGTCATACCAATGAAAACAACCTATGAACAGAAACCATGTAATTTAATCCCATTTATCATGAAATATCATAATGAATGATGAACACTTAATATCCAACCATCCAATGTTAAGAATATAATATTTAGGAGGAATATATTTACAAACTTCGTTGGAAGAGAAAACCAAAATAGAAAAGATCTTATATGGATTTTTCTGGTTTCCTTTGGTTGCTAGACAGTCCATGAATTTATTTCCTTCACACCATGTCTGAGACATATTAATGCGACTTGTAATGAGATTAATGCATTTATAGATTTGGTAGTTAATAGAATAGAGGAAAACACCTTTGTCTTTGGGAGGGTTAAGGGTAATAGTAGAGTCTGATTTAATCGTGGCTAGAATAATGTTGAGAAACAAAAAATGTCAATCCAGTTATGCATGGAATGAGAATATACCATGAGAGAATAACCTCTACACCCGTAAAATATGACAAAGTCCATAACCACTGTAACCTTAGAGTTGCAGAAAACTCCCACCCAACATGATACATTTGAAATAGAACCATAGACATTGAGAATGAGAACAGAACTAGGAGGCCTCAAAAAACCCAATGACCCTGAACTTCAGTGAAGTAGTCTGGGAAGGTTTTCTTACTTCTTACCATGATAATCTGTAAGGATGGTGATAAATCCCACTACTTCACAAGAGTGTCCAGGTCCATTAAAAAAAATCATGACTTATTTTGCATAGCTAGCCTCGATATGGGCTCACATCCAAGGTGTTATATGTTTTGTTGATCTGCAAATCATCCAAAATCATGAATCCGACAAAATAATACTTTCCTTAAACACCTTTATATTGTTACCCACCCCTTGAAACCAAGACTGATGGAAGATACCATTGGCGGTTCTCATGAGTTCAATGACCCAAAGGGTACTAAAATCTCCTCAAAAAGCCGTATCCCATTCAATTTCAAAGAAAATGTTAATGTTTATTTCTTCCCTGGTATGATGGAAACACCAGTATCTGAATTCAAGATGGATTCCCTTCCTCCTGATCGCCTCATCTATCAAAACAATTCAATTATATATTCCATGAACTGAGAAGTTATATTTTCTTAGAATCTCCTTGCACTAAATAGGGACCATCTCCCCCTTTACAATAATATCTATTTTCTTACAAAATGGTTCAGTATACATTGGTTGAGAATAAAACCATATGGTATCCAATGAAGATGAGCCTATCTTGGTTAGAATATATCACAATGTTAACAAAAATACCACATTGATGATTATTCAGAATTTTCTAAAAAAATATGTGTAATTGATGGCCTGAGAAATTAATATATCTGGAATAAGACAACTAAGAAATCCAGGGGTTGCACCCACCCAGTTACAGTTCCAGAAATTAATCTTCCCACGTCCCATGATCCACCTAGAGTGGCATTGAAACATATGAAAGTGACCATGAACATCTAATATAAACATGAATGTCTCCCCTTAGGATTATTAAAGTCCATATTTTACATACTCACAATAAATATACCCTAAATAGATCATCCTTCTAATACTTCCCATACTATATTTTCTTATAGGCAATGCGTAGACTCCCTTACATGTCTAAGGTTAATTCCTCTAGCTTTTCTTTCTTGCTAATATATCTTATGAATCTTAGTGGAATCATCCTTCCACATGCACATCCTAAATGAAGGGTGACATCAAATTTTAAACCCTCCTTAGCACTATATTTGGTACCCTAAGAAAACCAAAACATGCATGGAGATGGAAGTAATAATAGAGTTGACAAGCGTGATCTGACCTTAGAATGATAGGAAGAAATGTTTTCTAGTAATTAATTCAATTTAATAACTTATTGACCACTCACTCAAAATGGTGTATTTTTATCCCACCTATTGTAATTAGGGATCCTATGTTATCTATGTGAAATTGCCTCTAGTTAATGCTAGTAAGGTCTTTAATTATGTTACCCTTGGGAATCAAAAAATAATTTAAAATGAACATGATTATTTTAGAACAATTTATTCGTTTTATACTCCATTTTTTATAATACACTATAAAAATGCTGAATCCTCTAATGGATCCTCTTTTGAAATTCATAAAAAAAGAATATATCGTTAGCAAAGAGGATGCGAGACATGCCGTTAAAGTTGTTTCTACATTGAAAGTGAAGGATATCACCACCATGAATCCTCCTTGTGAGGGATATGATACGAGAACCTTAGTCTATAATTAAAAAACTAGGTGATAAGGTAACCATTTTCTCATCCCCTAAACTGACTTAAATAATCAATAATGACACTCCTAACACAAGAAACCTCTCCATGACATAAATGTTATTGTTTTTTTTTCTTTCATCAAAGTACACGGTAAAATGATACAAATTGATAATTATCTTATGTATAGAGAACAACAAATATGCTCTTAGATAGGAATATCCAATGGCACATAAAACATGTATTGTTTATATATGTTGATTAGTCATCATGATCTCCCATACTTTAGATCATTAGGTGGAAATATTTTGAGAAGAATTATCAATGATTTGGATCCCCCAGAACATGATAGTGAAAAATCATCTATTTACTTGTAGTATGATTTAATATAACCATAATAAATATGTATAATATTACTATAATAGTATATCGAGGTTCTCATTATTGTTGGGAATAGTTGAAACCATTGTGATATTTTTCATTATATTTTTTTGAGTGGTAATTTCTTCCACGTGGTTCCAACTCTTAGTTTATAACCCTCTTACCAAAATTGATAATTCAAGTCAAATATTTATTTTCAAACATTTTCCCCTTATAATACACTTATAATGGTCATTAAAAAATTTTTAATAATAAAATTTCATTGATTACCAATATAATTGTTTTTTATAATTAATTAAGATTCATCAGGGGAAGGGGCATTATAGAGTGACTTTTCAGTATATCTGAATGCATAAATATTCTAAGGAAATAAAATAGATCTAGGATCTTTTACTTGATGTTTTATATAAAAAATTATTTAGATACTAATATATGGGATTTTATTTTCATAGTTTTAAATATTTTTGTATTCAAGTAGAACTTTATAAATCAAGTTGGAGTGATTTTCTGTTATGTTCATATTTATGGGTTAATCAATGGTTCAATAGAGGGTTATTTAACTCATTCTAGAGGGGTTAGAAATAGTGATCCTCTTTCAAATATATTTTTAGTATTTATAATTATTACCTTTAAAGATGTATCACCAATTTGGTAAATGATAGGAAAATTAAAGTGATTCAAGCAACAAGATATTTGGATCATCGCTCCCAACTTTTCTATTACAATGGAATTATCCAATTTTTTAACAGTGATAGAGGGACCTATCAATTTTATTAAATATATCTTTAACTAGTATGATGATGCCTCAAAATAATCTAGCAGTAGGTTAAAATATTTTTCTAACTTTGGGTGAATAATTTATTCTTCTAGGAGGGTATCCATCATTAATCTTATTGATATTTGGTAGGGTAACATTCCTATAAATTTTCTCAGGGTCCATATGTTTTGGGGTATAACTAATGTCAGTAAATTTTCATATGTTGTTTTTCCATTAAATACCAACTTGTTTCATTGAAAGGTATGTAAGTTTCCCAAAATAGAAGAGTATCATTGGTTAATTATTTTATTATTTCAATTTTTTTTATTCATATATAGTCTATAAATTGAATTTTTATTTCATTATATGAATGATAAAATTATATAAAAAAATTATGGAGTGGGTGAATTGTTGAAATGAAAATATTTTCCATCAACTAGAAAGAATAATATAGTAAAATTGATTTATGCCAATTTAGAATTACGAATTTGTTCAATTTGAACCTCACTCTTCAAAGTCACTTCATGTGGAAGCTTTTAAATACTAAACCTAGAGGGAAGGCTTTTCTTCAAAGAAGGTTATAAAAAATAATGAAGAATTAGAATCATAATTATATGTAACCCTCAATATATCTGTCTTAAAAATAATCTCATATAAAAATTATGATTTTTTCAAGATGGTATGTTTCAAGAAAATCTTAGTTTATTTTTTGGAATGCTAACATGATTGGTTTCCCAATTTCAAATATAGTGGATAATGACTATAGAATATCCAAATTTGATATCTATATTAAGGACAATTTGGATAATAAACCTCATAATATTTCACTTGTGATCATGGAAGGCATCAAAAATCATACATTTATACTGTTTAAGGATAGAATTGCTCGAGAGTTGGTTAGAAGTGGAACTCATACTTGAAACCTTAATTATTTGATCACTATAGTTATAAATAACTGGGATTGGGGTTTGTTTAGGAACTTTGAAAATCCATGGTTTGGGATTTCAAGGACTTGGATATTTTATATAATTCTTTACAAAGTGATTATATAGATGAATTCTTGAATTGTTTTAGTGTCTATTCAAACTCTATGTGAGTATTTTCCTAGCATAACTCAAAGAAAAATATATATTTCTAATGACATTACCAATTTATTCCTTCCAGAGGGAGTTTTATTTTAGATCTGTTGGAAATTGATAATCTATAAGATAACTACATTGCAAATATGATAATGGGGGTTTGTTCCATTAGTATTTTAAATCAAAGGAATAACATAATAATCATTGCTATAGATGAATTCTTATGGTTTATCTAAAAGTTCATGAATAAACTCATTTTTAGGGGAACACTATTAATTATAGGTATAAGATGATTCATCTAATGACTATGACAAAGGAAGTTACTATAATACATAATGAAGCTGCTGAAAACTCTATCAAAAGGATCACTATTTATTGAAGAATTGAGATCCAAGGGACCTTTAAGTAACTAAGGGGAGTAATTATAATCTAATAGAAACATCCAACTAATTTATTATCAAGATTATTAGTGATGGGTCCTTAAAAGGGAACCCAAGGAGAGTATAATGTGGTACTATCTTTAGAGAGCATAATGGGAGGATATTGGAAGCTTATTTTCTATTTAGGGATATACCTATTCCATTGAGGATGAAATTACCAGGGTGGTAAAAGTTATTCATATTATAAATAAATGAGGTTGGAGGAATATATGGATGAATTTAGAATAAAATTTCATTATTTAATCCATAAGGAAAATAGATTTGCAATTTTAATAGTGGATTTTTCCATAATGGGTTGAATGCATCAATGACCTCTTCTTTCTCAATGTTTTGTGACACAAACCTTTTGGGAAGGTAAATCACTTTATGATTACCTATCTAATAAGGGTGTACTTTATAATTAATTTTTTTGGTTGGATAATTTTTCATATGATATGAAAAACATAGTGGGGAGGGATAAATGTGAAAATCCCATTACCAGACACTTGTAACACATTCTATTTATATTGTATTTAGTTAGGAAGTCTTCCCACTGAAAACAATTCTTGATTATTAAGTATTAATTATTATTGATAGTTCTTTATAATATTTTTATTTTTTAATGAATTTAATATATTTTTAGTTATTAATTATCTTTTTTAATGTAATATATTATTAGAACTTGGACCCTTAGGTCACTCTGTGTAATAAAATAGTTCTAGTGGGTTCTTGCCACTCATTTTGGGGAGATATGAGGCTGGAACCACTGGGGTTCTTAAATATTTGTGTTATTTGTTGTTTTTAATCCCATCTTCCAAATATATATATATATTAACTAGTAATTTTATTAAATAATATATTATAAAATGATCTTTTTTAAATACCATATAAGTTAAAATGCAACAAACATGTAACATAGATCTGAGTTTAAAATTTATGAATAACTGAAAACATTTCTCTCTAATACTCATTGTTCTATCATATGTTCCTTCACACGACAATATAGAATACAGATATTTAATATATTCTAGAAATTTTGTTGTTATGATATGTTGTTTTTTTCTCCTATGTAACATATTCTTCAATTCCCTTCACATCATCATATGTGATATGTGGTGGATATGAAGTATCCCCACCCATACCTTATCATAGATAAAAAGAAAATGGATGTTGGATAGAAATTTATCCTATATGGGAAGGAAAGAACCATTATTTAATTGGTATATATTCATTATAAAAAATGTATACTCAAGTAATATGTGGAATCCAATAACCACTACAGCTCAATTTGTTATAGTGAGAGGGTTATTAGTATAATCACCAATAGAATCTTTCTGGAACTCTATATGTATACCTTGTGGATATGGTTTATTTATAACAATAATTGGAATAGAATATAGATGATAATGTTGGAAAATATAATTTTATGGAAAAAAATCATGTGGAATATATATATGTGTCTCAGCACCCTCTAACACATCAACCTAGTTGTTAGTGTCATCTAGAAAAAAAGCTAATCTCTTGATAAATATCTTCCATGGGATGATGTAGCACTACCACTGCTCTGCAAATAGATTACATGATAAATTTTAATACCTATATGGGATCATATATGTGTAGGAGGTGTGTGGCATAGATATCTTATAAATTAAATGTAGAATTAATTAAATTTGACAAAAGATATGTTCAAATGGTGAAAGATTTATTACTAAATCATGATAGCTTCGCCAATGTCATGTAAGATATAATTATGATGGAATGTAGTACAGGGGTTCATAATCCAACTTCTATGATAGTTTCATGCAAATAAAAACTTACCCCCTATAATCATAACTTTCAAAATCTGTCACACATCTCAATATATCATGTACGATACCTCCTTCAATCAAATCTGTTCTTCCCTGGAATCTTCACAAAAGTAAGCGTAGGAAACTGACTGGGTGGTGCATAAATGATCTGAAGAAATCTGAACTGCCTCTTAACTTTATTTACATCGTTTCCGTTAACCATGTAAAATGAATAATAGTCACCACACATGTTTTTGAAAAAAAACACTATCTTATAATAAGGTGGGAGACTCTTGAGAATAGGCACAAAACAAGGAATGCATGAAACCAGGAATAAAAAAATGAATATTAAATCTTCATATAACAGACAAAAATAATTTATGTATATAATTAAAAATAATTTAAAAGATATATAAGAAGACTACATAGAATAAGACCATCAATATGGATATCATGTCCAGAAAAACCTAAATTTCTATAGTCTTGAATCCACCTACAGACAACATTACGACAATTATAATTTCATAATATATATTTAAATATTTGAATTTCATATAATAAGGATGGATAAATATACTATCATCCACATGGAGATCCTATATAATATCCCTAGGAAATAGTGAACGAACATAAAGACCAAAGAGAGGGATTTACTCCCATACTCATATCCGAAAAAAAACATCGTATAATAATAAATCTTATAAATGAGAAAAGAACTGCATAATGCTATATATAAATAAATAAATAATACATACAAACCCCTAGTTATATCTCCCTATATGGTCTAGGTCCTCAAGTAACAGAAAATAAATCCTATGGATAAATTTCATAGAATAATTGAAAAATATCATTCCCCCAATAAGACAAAGAATATATACATGTGAAAATATATAAACAATAATGTCATCAACATCATTATAAAAATGTGTAATGTGATCGTATATCCATGGAATGTGTGGTTGAATAACCCCACAGTACCTACCATCGTCCAAGACATCAACACCTAACAACCTCTTAACAAAATCAAACCAATCAGTAGAAATTAAACCTATCACAACCCTAACCTCGACATAGAATCTTAATATAAAGTACACATACTCAATATTAATCTTCATCTCTATATCTAGAAAATGGAAATTTTATGTCTCTATCCTCAATATCTCAATACGGCATACAATGAGCTAGTGATTAAAAAAAATTAATTACACATCACTATAACATAGAACCCTACACTTAAAATATAAGGGATTATGGTAAGATGGGGGAGGGGGTTCAATGTGATGAAATTATTGTGACCTCTATATAGTCATAAGTGAAAAAAATGACACTCTAAGGAAGCACAAGAAACATACCTATCCTATATGGGGAATAAATGAACATCCACTATATCTAAAAATTATATAACCAATACTGTTTGTTGTTAGTGTAATACATTTTCTAATTTTGTTAATAAATATCAGTACGAAAATAAGGTACACATTTAGCATTTTTAAAGAAAGATAAAAAATTTCATAATATAATAATTTTTTACATAATAATGAGAAAATACATAATGAAGATAAATGCGGATGTGAAGTGTAACTCCTTCATACTATATATTTTTTATGATAAAAACCTTTTTCATGACATATGTTGCATCATACCCCCACTCCCTTTTCATAAGTCTAGTACATCTCATTTCTAATAAAACTAGACTTTGGACATCCCCAAGGGTGAAACCTAGTAATATTTGGGATCACATTTATATGATCATAAGGCATGGAAAATCACAAATAAGCACCCAAGGAACACTATAACAACCATCTAGAGTGATCAAGTTATATAATATATCTACATAGGGTTAATTGGAAAATTTAACTAATGAACATGCTAAAATTACATTTTCATAGTGATACCTTGGTGCCTAGAAAGAATTGAAATCATAGTACCTATTATCCAAAAACACTACTAGTACTTGACAACTATTTCCCATGAGTGGGTTATGACACTCGGTTACATCAAAGATGCTTCATTCTTAATCAAAACATCCCAAAAATGATGAAACATTCTATAATATATTATCAATTTCTATTTATAAGTTTTGGCCAAAGTATATGTCATGAACTATCATGGGTACCCTGGTATCCCGATAATCAAGGCAATCCTGACATATCGTGAAGGGAATTATTGAACCCCATGGGTTGATGACTATCACCTAGCATCATATAGAATTAATGTTGGAATGATTTTACCACCAATAATTCATAAGTAAAAAAGATCAGTAATTCATATAAAGGAAAATATACAAGGAGAATAGTACTGGAATTCAAACATTCATAACAACCCAAATTACTACAACCAAGTACCATAAAAATGAAATACTTACCAATTCAGAAATTACACAACTCAGAAAGTCTATAGATCAACATCTACAACCACCTCTATGTAGTGCTTTACCTATGCTCGAACCTGGAAGGAGATAATTTAAAAACACTCAAAGGCATAGGTAGGGTGTGAGATAAAAGACTAATAGGGTCTCACCAAGGATTACATAATAGATTCCAACATTTAATAAACCAAATAAAGATCATTAAATATTCAAATAAACAGGTTTGGAATTTCAAAATCTTATTTATACAAATAATGATTTACATTTCAAAAAATTTAATACATTTAAAATGATGGAAATAATTTGAAAAAATGAATTAAATAGAAACCTTTTATATAAAACTATTATATTAATATGAAGTCATGTAAAACAATTTACAAAAATGGAATATTTTTATTTGAAATACAATCAAGAGAGAAATATGGTCATACTCCTAATAAGGTTTGATAGTTCTAGTTTGTAGGGACCCACGCTCATGGTGAAAAAAAAATATGTACATATTCCCCTTTGAAAATAGGAAAAATAACACTTTTCACCACCACCTAAGGGATGTGAAATGCTTCATTTTTGTTATGGAACATTGTAAATCATAAAGTGTTATCCAAATAACTCACTAAATACCTAGGCCTTGGAGGTTCTCCAATACAAAAATATGACAGAAAATTTATGTTAAACCTTTTTAAAATAAATTTCATCCCATTCTCAATTTAAAATATTCCAATTTCCATTAAAAACCCGTATCAAGGGTTTTTAATCAAAACATGTCCTTTTTCAAAGATAAAACCCAACAGTTACTATGAACACAATTTTAAACCATTTATACCAATTAAAATTTGAAATCAATTTTATCAAATTACATTCATAAATTTTCCATCAAACCAATTTCACAATTTAGATTCAATAATTTAATTTTCAAAAATTTACATCAATTTCTCAAACACACCCCAATTTATTGAAATTGGTGGATTTTCCCAATTTCGTGCCAATTTTTTTTCCAATAATAGACTCCCCAATTTAATGGAATTATATTTTTAATAAAAAAATTGAAATAACTTTGAATAATGTTAATTTATGTCAAAAAAATGTAAATTAAATAATGAAATTCTGGTTAAATCAAAATTTTACATCATAACGGAACAACCCACCTTTCACGTAAACACAAGGCTCACAACAGAACATGCCAACAAACAAGAATACACTTATGATCTTGTAATTAATCCTAGAAAAAAGATTCAACAAAACATGGTTTATATCCATCAATCCCAAGATGATCTATCAAACTCTAAGGAGTAAGAGAGAAATAGACGAAGATAAGGGGAGAATGCTTACCCGGAAGGTCACACCATAACCAAAACAAATATAAATCTCTAAAAAAATGACTTAAAAGGGTTTGATAGATGTAAAATATCATGGGGAATACTATTGAGTCAATAGAAAAGAGAAATAGAGAGGATAAATAAAGAAATCATCTAGACATTCTGAAAAAAACCATCTAGACTTTACACGACATGTAACCCAATTACACATCATGAAATTGAAAAATAAAAAAATCAAAGAAAAATAGTTACCTATTGGTTAAATCAAATTTATTATCATTTTATAATTTACACATCATGTAACTATATTACATGGAATCTAAATCCCTAATAGACTGTATCATAAATATTTTTCTGCTTAGAATCCAACAAATCTAAGACTTAAAAATTATGGATATCCCCCCAATTCTTTCTTGACCCTACACAGAAAACAGAAAATGAAGACCATTACATGGTTTAAAATATATATTTTAGAATATTAATGGTATATTACAACTTCACCACCATAAAAACATTCTATCCATAGAAATCTTATCAAGATTCTTCCATATCAAAAAAGTGAGGCCACTTCTCTCTCATCAGTGCCTTGCATTCCCTTGGATCATGAAAATATGAACCATGATTCCAATGTTTTACGACGACGATCAACATAAGACTTATACCATATCTGTGTCATAAAATTCTATGAAATATCAATTGAATCTTCACTATCATCTCTTGGACCATTCTTGGTCCAACCAAGTAACATTTACCAATCCTTGGCCACCCCAACAAAGATTTATAAGGACAACCTTACAAGGCCTCAAAAGTTTCCAATCTAATTGCAGACAGGTAACTATTGTTATAGGAAAACTCAACCGACCCCAAGTGATCATACCAAGTTTCACTGAAGTAAATAAAACAAGAATGAATAATATCCCCAATATTATGGGTATCTATTTCTGTCTATCCATCTGACATCATAGGGTATTCTATACTCATAAGGGACTCGAAATCCCATTGCTTCCTGAAGGCCCCTCCAAAAGTGATAAGTGAACCAATGATCTCGGTTAGAAACTATATTAGAAGGAACTCGATGAAAAAAATCTTCTTCATATAGGGTTTTTTGAACTCCTAAACTTTAGTTGTATAATGAATGGTTATAGTGTGAAAATTTAGTCAGACTGTCGATCATAACCCATATCACATTCTTCCTTATCTGGGTGCATGGAAACCCAACCACAAAGTCCATAGAGATATCATCCCACATCTATGTAGGTACTGGAAGTGGATGAGGAAAACTTGAAGGTTTCTAGTTCTCAACCTTATCCTATTTTCCCACATAACAAAGAGAATAAAACATAGTAATGCCTCATATCATACCTGGAAACCAGAATTACTACTCCATGTCATAGAACATCTTAATGGTTCCTGTGTGCACTGCTAACTAAGAACTTTCAGAACCCCCATCATAGATTTACATACCGAATATGGTACCAAAAAATGGTTCTAAAAGAATAAAATTCCATATTTAGGAAATGTCCAATTAGAAATGTTCACCCCACCATTATGGGAGTCTATAATTCCATGGAACTCATCATCAAGATGTTGTTCCTAAAGAATCAATTCAAGAAGACCATATGTGAACTGAACACTTGCCATGAAAAAATTATCCCGTGATTCCTAGACTCCAATATGAAACTGTACAAAGAGATCCATTATGTTCCACTCTTCTTATGATTCTTTCACTACCTAGGTTAGAAATTTCCTACTCAAAGCATCTGCAATGAAATTACCATTCCTCACGGTATAGGTGATGTCCAAATTGAAATAGTGTCGGTATTCCACCCAACACCTCTGGAGAAGATTCGAATATTCTTGAGAGAAGATACAACTCAAGCTATTATGGTATGAATATAAAGTAAAACTTCCTATGAAAAGGTAATTCCACTAATTATTAAGCATTTGAATCATAGCTGCAAGTTCAAGGTCATGGTTTGGATAATTCCTCTAGTGTGGCCTAAGATAAAGAGAGCCACAAGCAACAACATTATTACCATTCATGAGAGAACATCCCAAACCTAAAACCAATTCCCCACATAAGACAACATAGCCCTGCCCAACCTCTGGGGGAGTCGAAACTAGTGCAATGTCATTTCATCTCAAAAAATTAATTTTTACATTTCTCATTCCAAGAAGACTTTACTCCCTTCCATGTTAGTGTAGTCATTAGAGAAGGAAACATTGATAAGTCATTCATGAATCGATGAAAATATCTTGTCAATACAATGAAGATCTGGATCTAGAATACTTTTTTTGGTTTCTACCTAGTAATAATAGGCTTCAAATTCTTAAGATCAACTGATATCCCACATTATGACACCATGTGTCCTAAGAATATCACTTGTAGAATCCATAAATAACATTTAAAAAGATTTTCATAAATTTGATAATTCCTCAGAAAACTCATAATTATTATCAAATGATGTACATGATCCTCCTCAGACCTAGAGTAATCAAGGATTTCATCCAAAAAGACAACCACATAGGTATCAAGGTGCTTATAAAAAATCCTATTCATGATGTCCATGGAAACTGCAGGAGAATTAGTTAGACCGAAGGGTATTAAATGGTACTCATAATGTTCGTAGATAATATTAAAGGATGTTTTCTGAATGATAGGTTATTTTATCCTCAACTGATGGAAACCAGATTATAGATCAATAATCGAGAACCACTTTCCCCCATTAACTAACCGAACAGATCATCTATCCATGGAAACATATACTTGTTCCTTAAAATCAATAGATACATCTTTCAGTGATCAATAAATAGGTGAAGTGAACCATCACACTTTTTAGCAAAGAGAACTCGTGCCACCCAAGGTGACACACTTGGGAGTATAATGCCCTTATCAAGAAGAACGTCCAACTGGGATTGCATATCTTTCATTTTAGTTGGTGCATATGGTAATAAGAAATAGATACTAGTTGAGTGACTGGAGTTATGTTTATAGAATAATCAAACCCCCTTATCTGGGTAACAAATAGAGAAGTAAGAAGGAAATACGTCGGGAAACTTGACAACAACTGGAGGGAGATCACAACTCAAATATTATTGCTATAGATCAATGGTGAATACAAATATCACTTTCCAAAAATTTGAATATGAAGGTCTAGACCATCTCCACATTGGGTCACATTTTTGAAATACATGGTACACACCAAGGGTCTAGTAAAGGAGACCCATCAAAGATAGTAATCAATAAAGGCTTTATTGGAGATGAGATAATCCATCCTGAATATGATTTCAAGTGGTTTCATGTCAAGAACTAGAAAAATAAAAAGAGAAATCTACATCTGATAGAGTGAAAAAACAAGCAAGACTATTGAGACCCTTCTATCTCTTCATACCAAGGGGTGTAGTAATATATATTTCACAAGATAAAGGCTCTATAAGAATATTTAGAATATTAACAATATGGGTTGAAATAAACGAATGATATGAACAAATATCAAATATAGTAGTCACTAATGATGAAGCTAGAGTAATTGTACCTCTCACAGTCACTAGACCTATATCCACATCTTCACGAGACTCTTCCACTATGTGAAAAAACATTGTTCTAGATTCATGTGTCCTGAACCCTTTTATATGTGAACTATATGATTTACCTATAGTTTTAGAAGGATTTGATGAACCCGTTCCACTATGTATTGTGGAAAAGATATGGAAAAACCTCTATAAGTGACATGAGAATCTACATGAGCTACAATTCTTGGGTACCTCAGTGAAAACCCTATTTTAATTCCCTGTCCCTTCACACTGGTAGAAAATCAAAGGACCTATCCTAGTAACTACAAGTGGTTTGGAATGTCCCTATTTTTGAGAACCACCATGAGAATAATCACAATTTTTTCCTTTAAAATATCCCATTCTATACCTCGGAGGGAAAGAAACTCCCGATAACCATGACATTCCAGCTAGATCCATTTCAACCATTATCACTCTATCTATAAAATTAGCATAATAAGGAAGCCCCAACAAGAAAATGTGAGAAAAATATCCTATTGAAGTCGCAACTTGAACTCTTGATTCTTCATCTTCTCATTTGATACTTTATCAGGTAAAAACTACAGTAGCTCTATAAAATTATTCGCAGACCCTATCATGGTCCTATCAGCCTACTCATGTTTGAAAAACTCGATATACTTGGCTAACACAATCGAATATAGATAGATCTGGTTGGTGAAAATAAAATTTATGTCCTCTGAATCTTTGAACTCTTGTTTCTTCACCGTCATAATTGTGTCCCCTATGTTTTTCTTGGTTTTTCTATCATCTAGGTGGCACACTTCAATTTGATGTTGTTAGGTGTCTCTAGGAACCAAAACAAATGATCAATGACGATCAACTATTCCCCAACCTCTTGAGTGTAATTTGAGTCCATGAATGGTGGTGGATTCTAGAAAAGGAACTCCTAAGAATAGTTTCTAAGATCATCCCTTTGAGGTTCCACAACTGAAGCCTAAATAGGAATCGATGGTGGTGCCTATCCCAGAGCTTGGAAAGTATGCACAATCCCCTCAAATAGATCTAGGTCCATGAAAGGATTTTCTTGCTAAGGTTCCAAAATACATTACTCCTGGATCTAATTCACACGTCTTCTCAGTGGCATGATGCTACACAACATTATCATACAACAAATAATACTTCATAAAAACACTCAAACAAAGCTACAAGGGAAATTAATCCTAATTGAATGAACAAAAAAGATTTGCATTTCACTCTATAAAAATCCAAATATGAAAAGTACTAGAACTAATCTACCAGATTACTTTCCCAAAACACCACTGGAGACATAAGGTTCATTGTAGTGAGAGCTGTCTAGGAACATAATCATAACTACCTCCTAATTCCTAACAAGATTACACAATTCATGCTGACTTCAATACAAAATCTCAGCTTGGAACACTAATACCAATTTATAAAAACCATCCTTGGTACCCTGGTATACTGATAATTTTTCCAGTCCTGACATGTCCCAAAGGGTGATACTAATCACAATGAGTTGATTAATAGAACTTAGAATCATAAAAAATAATAGTGGGAACAATTTTTCCACTAATAATAAAAAAGTAAGAAAACCAAGATAATAATGCATACAAAGGAAACTCCACTAAGATAATAATACTAGAAGTAAAAAAGGTATAACAACCCAAATTACTACAACCAAGTACCAAAAAATAGGAAAAACTACCCAATTCCCGTTGGATGGAACTCAAAAATTCTACTACTCAACTGCCAGAACCGCCTCTATTTTTTTCTTTACCTCTACTCGAACCTAGAAGGAGAAAATCTACAAACACTCGAAGGAATTAGTAGGGTTTGAGATAAAAGGATAGTTGGGTCACACCAATTATTAAATAATATATTTCATCATTTAGTCTTCCAAATGAAGATATCTTTATTTTCAAATAAACAGGTTGGAAATTTCAAAATCATATTTAAACAAATCATGATTTACAATTCAAAATATGGAAATACATTGAACAAATGTATTAGCTAAAAAATTTTTATAAATTTTTTTATATAAATATAAAGGCATGTAAATCAGTTCATAAAAATGGAATATTTTCATTTGAAATAAAAACAAGTGAGAAACATGATTATACATATACGATGGTATGATGGTTCTAGGCTATAGGGACCCCACACTTGAGGTGAAACAACAATACGTACATACTCCCCTTTGAACATAATCCAAAGGGGACCCATCACCATCACCTAAGGGATGTGAAATGATTCATTTATGTTTTGGAATGTTGTAAATCATAAATTTACCATCCAATAACTCACTAAATACCTAAGGTTTCCATGTTCTCTAGTACAAAAACAATGATGGGTAATTTATTTTAAAATTGTTTAAAATACAATTCATCCCATTCATCATTTCAAATATGCCAATTTACATTCAAAAACCATAACAAGGGGTTTTAATGGAACGAATACCCTTTTCCAAGATAGAACCCAATGATACCTATCAAAGCCATTTTAAGACATTTTTACCAAACACAATTTGAAATCAATTTCATGAGAACGATTTCATAAATTTTCCATAAAAAATATATCAAAATTTAAATTCAATTATTTAAATTTCACCATTTTCCATCAATTTCTCAAAACACCCAAATTCACTAGAATTAGGGTTTTTTCCTAATTTCATGCCAAAACCAAATTTACAAAACCAAAATCTCAAATTCAATGAAATTGTATTTTTAATAAAAAAATTGAAAATATTTTCTAGAAAATGAATTTAAATCAAATAATTAAAATTAAATCAACCAATTATGGTTAAATCAAATTCAACCATCATAGTAGAACCACCTACCTTTAATGGAAACACAAGGCCTGCAATGGAACCCACCAACAAGAACGAAGGTGCATAAAACCTAGGAACTCAACATAGAAACAATATTAAAAAACATGAGGTTTTGATCCATCAATCCTAAGATGATCTATTAAAATCCATGGAGGAAGAGAGAAATAGATGAAGAGACTGGGAGAATTCTCACTAAGAAGGTCATGTCTTAATCGAAACAATGATCAATCACTACTCAAAATGACTAAGAAGGGATTAAAGGCTACAAAATTACTTTGGGAAGACTATTATGTCGAGGGAAATGAAAATTAAAGAGGTGAAATATAGAAATAATCCAGGCTTACTGAAAAAACAATCATCGGGACATTATATGACGTGTAACCCAATTACATGTTGTGAAATTGAAAAATCCCAAAATCATCAAAAACACATTTCCTATTGGTAAAATAAGATTTATTATCATTTTATTATTTCCACATCATGTAATCATATAATATGGTGTGTAAATCCCCAATAGTCTATAGAAAAAAAATAGTTTTCTGCTAAGAATCCAATAAATCTCAGACTTCACCATTATAGGTATCCTCCCAATTTATTCTCATCCCTACCCAAATAATGAAAAAGAAAAACCATGACAAGGTTTAAAACATAAATATCAGAAGAGTAATGGGGTGTTAATGTGTATCCCCCATTATACACCCTAATAATATTATTGGGAGTGTTTAACAAAGTATTTATCACATCGATAAAATGTATCATATACTTTGTATGTAATTTGTAGTTTGAGAACACTATTGAAGAACCTATTTATGGAATTCACAATATTAGTGGTTTTATTAACATATCTCATACCAGCATCATAATTCAATGACCATATCTCTTTTCAATTCTACATTATGTATTCATACATGACTAGAATAGCCATTTGAATTCCTTCAAGCCACTCATTGAATTTTCCCCATTGTAGCTCATATGAGGAAATAAGAAGTCATAAATGTATTTATACGGATAGTAAAAATTATCCAAATAGATATAAGTTTTACGAAACATAACATTATATATAAAAATATTATTTATTCCATCATCTTTTAACAAGTTTATAGATATTACCGAAAATATGCATTAAGAAATATTGATGACAGGAAATAGGTTCTCACCATGAAAATCCATCAATGTTAATGTCCTATATAATCTCTTGATGATTATTTGATATTAATAAGAATCATTATATTTGTGTAACATGGATGAGTATACTAGACAAGAATCAACTCCATGATTTTAAGTTATACTTTAAATAAGTAAAAATTCATGTGGGATAAGAGCATGATTACCATCTTATACCGAATAAATGTGTAGTAAACCTGTATAATCACTATAAAGAAATTATTAATCAATCTGAATGAACTATTTTCAATAAGGAAATGTGGTGATTCAAGAACTAAATTCTAAAAAAACCTATGGAACTTCACCTTTGTTCAATCAAATAAATTATCCTAGGATACATACTCAATGATTTCTAGATAATTAATGAACTAATTATTGAGAAACAATAATCTCATTAGCTATGAAAAAACCTTATATGATTTATCATAATCACCATAAAATTTTATATTTCTATTTTTTAAATAAAAATTTTATCATAGGATATACTATATTTGAAAAATTGTTGTATTTATTCTTAGATGAGGGACATAGAAACATCCTGACATGTTCCTATCATCTCAAAAACAATAGTCAATATCAATTCATAATCTAGTGTAGATTGATCCTATGATAGTATTATAAGTATATTAGTATGTGTAATTTACAAATCAGATATCTTACAATATATAAAATATTTATCATATATTTTCTACATGTGAAATTTATGTTCCAGACTATATTTTTTACACTAAATGATGTATTTTTTAATTTTGACACATCAACCATGAATAAAAAATGTATTAATATATGAAATTTATTAAACAAATTCATTAATTCACCCTTACTTTCAAACTCTTTTTTAACATGTATCATGTTATTATTTGAGGGAAATGTGTTACCAATAGTGCTTGAAAATTCATTACTTTGTTTAATGACATCCCAATAAGTTTTTTTTGCACACAAAATTTATTACATCAAGAAATTAAATAATATAGGATGGTTTCAACTTTCTAGTGGTTTTTTATCTTTCAAAGGAACCTCAGAAGGTTCATTGACCACATAATTCACACTTACATCATCTTTTATTGCATTATCGTATATTTCCTCATTAATGAAATTCAAATTTATCAAATTGGACATATTTAATCATTCCAAAACACGATAAACCAATTCAATATTCCCCTATTATTTTTGGAAATTATATTTTATCATTTTACATAGAGTTTTGGATTACTTGTCTCTCTCAATTTGGGTTTTGATATGTTGTTGATGATTTATTGAATTTATTTGATGATTTCCAACAAACCCAAAGGAGGATATTGTCATAACCAACATTTTTATTTGATGTAAATGGAGTCTAGTGTGTATTTTTTTCAATCCAAACTTAGATGATTAGGTTTTTTTCAATAAATTTGATCTTATAGTACAAGATGTCTACAACATTGAAGGTTGTGTTTTTTACCAGTGTTTTCCATTTTTTTGGCTCAAAATCTAGAGGAAGTGTCTAGAGTCACAAAAGGTTGTTTTCTGGAATAAAGTATTCATAAAAATGGTAAAGTCATGGATTTTGGAAATACTAGTTTTCATGAAATAGATATTTGATAGTTTGTGATGATTTTACGGTGTTCTTTGTGACTACGAGAAGTGGAGCATCGTGAATGCATTATGTCTTGACAGTAATCTCCGCAACCATAAAAAATATCATCGGAGCTTCATGAATGTATTATCTTCTTGAATATGTTTTTTAAGGTAAAAAAAGTGTGATGGAGGCATGAGAGGTTTTTTAGGGCTGATGCAATATATACGAGGCTACCCCCACTTCATTTTACACAAAAAAATAATTAGAAAAAATTTGGAATCTCTCTGATTTTGAAATCATTGGGAGCTCCATGAATTAATATTTATATACGAGATTGAGCATTGAAAAAATCGTATTTATTTATTGAATATTTATAGTTATTTTATGTATTGGGATCTTTAAATGATTGGGAATCTCGCGATTACTCAGTGAGCTTTGTAAAGGTAGTTTTCTTTATGAAGGTTGCGTGCTTCGCAATGGAGCTCTGTGAACAGTTGTTCTAAATATCATGTTTATGTGGATAGTGATTTCAATGAGAATAAACTCAGGTATACAATGCAAGAAGAGTCTCATTCTAGTAAGGGACAAAGGATTAAATTCCAATCTACTTAAGTGGCCATCATGTATATAAACTGAGTAATAATTCACCTAAAGTAGTGAGCTAGGGGGAGTTGACAGAAGTGCAATGAGGGACTTAGTGTGTTATACCAAAAATCTTGTAAATGAAGTGTTCCTAGAATAAAGTGATTATGTCTAAAATTTTGTATTCCACAACTAGTGAAGATTTTTGGATTTTGGTATTATCGAAACACATTTAGCATATGGACCACAGACTATCCCTTAGTGGTGAATCAAGTAAAATTGATGTGTTGTCTCTTTTCATGTGATTGTTTGTTTACTGCAATTTTCCATCAGATATTTTTAATTCTTTCCAACAAATGTGTGAACAATATCTCTCACATTAGAAGAAAAATTTGACACCCTGATTCACCCCTCCCCTATCAAGGTGTTTAGGTATCCTTCAATCATCCTCAATTACATCATCTTTTATTATATCATCATATATATCCTCATTAGAGAAAGTCACATTCATTTAACTGGACTATCAATAGGGATGTCACATATAGTTCTCTTAATATTATGATCATATTGTTATGAAGATATGACTTGAATAGATCTCTCATGGATGGGTTATGTAGTAGTAGGTTTCACCTCATCAATTACATAAATGTACAAATAAAATTCAATTAAACCATCATTACACTATTTCTTAAACATAGATAATTCTACTACCCAATCCTAATCATCGATAAGAGGATAAAAAATGTGCTGGAGGTGATCAAAATATTGAAGATGTTGATATGTATAACAATTATTTAATCATCCCATTGTAATAAGATACTATTAATCCATTTATGGAATTCATCCAATACCATAAAATCACAATGATTAGCAACTCTTGTTAGTGGTAAAATACTTCTGAGAACCTAATCGTCGTAAATTATGTCTCTGTTGAAGTATTTAGACACAAACATGATTACATAGAAATGAAATTTAGTAAAAAATTACATATATTTATATCACATCATCAAATTAATGACATTTTTCATTAGTTATAGATTAGTAAAGTTGAATTTATGTTGAGGAATTTTCATGGGATTGGTTTATCATTGTATGATAAACCAAAAACGACGTAGGGGAAAACCCAATGCACCTATCTTATTAAAGTATTAAATACCACAAAATCATTCATTAAAAATAAATAATAATCATTAAACTAGAATCAAACCACTGATTAATCATAAGTTGTATCTTTCTCTAGGATAAATTAGTAATAACCCTTTCTCAGCTACTTTGATTGTTCACCTTACTTAATGTAATGTTATTGAACTTCATTGGTTCCTATATTTGAATGAAAATATGTGAATGAAAATTGTATTTAACTCCTATGATGTCAAATAGAAATATTACATGTAATGATAAATAAACCTGCAGTAGAAGATTATTCATACTCCTTTATCACTTCATTATAGTTCCTCTTATAATAAAAATTCTCAAGACATGTGGAGAATATAGACTTATATTTTTCCCTACCACTGAATATTTTATCTTTCTAAATGAATTTATAATGGCACCATTGACTTTGAACTATTCGTGATTTTTTCAACCCCATTATTCACTTTGATCAAGAAAAGTGGATAGGAACCATGCTCCTACCATTCGCTCTATACGTGCTGAAGGATACTCAAAAGACCCATAAGAATATTTTACATACTGTTCTTATTATAGTTATAGTTGAATATAGATTATTTAAAAGAAGATAATATAATATTAACTGATAATTTATGATTTAAAAGGAAGACAATTTTTTATAATTGATTAATTTACTTAATGATTTGGAATTCAAGATCACTGGCTTGGTTCTCGTCTCTCAGTTTACAATAGTGAAGTATCGTTAAACCTCTCTTTCTCCTTCACAAGAGATAGAAGATGAGATATCATGGTGTATTCATACATGTATTTATATTTTATATTCTTCTATTTAGAAATAGTTGAGATCATGATGCAATGAACATTTTAATTATCCCCCATATATCTTATGTAAGCATCCTTTTCATATACGGTCACTTGTTGAGGTGGCTTCTTAGGAATAAGGGACTCTAGTACATAACATATATTTTATTGGAGTAGTGAAATGTTTAAACAACTATATTAGTCTTGGAATTTTTTTGGTGAAGAGATAGTATACATCTAGAAATGATCACATTAATCCCATTGTTTCACTTTCCATTTTCTCTATAATAAATAATAAAATATTTTTGTAATTTATCTGGATTACAAAGCATGACCTGAAAAAAGTAATTTGTTTAATTTATTACAAATAATTTTTCTTATTCTTAAATATATATTGAATTATTAAATTTATTAAAAAAATTAGAATATTTTATTTATTTGAATTTTAAAAAATGAACCTATTATTTATTTATTTTACATGAATATATGACAAAATCTCATTTTAATTTTTTTAAAAAATAAAATTAATATTTTAAATATTTTGAAAGTATATATAAATTCAAGATTTTATTTTCGGAAAATTATTTTAAAATTATATCTACTTATTAATTTAGAATAAATTTAATATTTTAAATGAAATTAATTTTCATTCTTTTTAAAACATTCATGAAACATGTAACAATGCATTATTTTTTCCCTTCATTGATTTCGTAATTTCTACTAGTATTTTATTAAATATTATATTTATTATTATTTATAAAATAAAAAATTTTATATTTTATAAAAAGTTATTTTGATAAATTTTTATTCAAATATAGTGGAAAATTAATTTGTTTAATTTATTTCAATTATTTTATTTTTTCCTCGAAGATATATTGAATTATTTAAATTTTTTAAAAAATTATTATATTATACATTTTTTACTTTTCAAAAATTAGCATATCTTATATTTCATATATATATATATATAATAAATATAAATTTGATAATATTTTTTAAAAACATTTAAAATAATATTCTATTTATTTTGAAATATACTTGAAATCATGATTATTTTAAATCTATATTTTAATATTATACCTGTTAATTTATTTATAATTAATTAAATATCATAAAAAAAATTTAAATTTCATTCTTATTAGAATCATTACTAAACTTACTACATATACCGACATTTACAACTAATTATCCTTATCATTAAAAATAATTAAATTATCATGAGATATATGAAGTGGGTTGGGTTTATCAAAAAATGATAATCTAGCCGTATCCTTTGGGTAAATATTCATAGGGTTTTATCTATTGGACTACCAAAATGAAATCCATCAACATAACCACCATGGATAGATGGAACATCGAAAATCGTTATCTCATTTTGAACCTCCAATTTTACAGAAATAATCACATGAATATGGGGTGAGCCGGGGGATAATTATTTATGAAATTTATCATGGAAACACATTCCATACATATAAGTGAATGAGATGTTACCTAGATTATGAAATATAAAATTGAAACTAGTTATTAAAAATTTTAAATTCCAAAAAAATCCATACATACATTAGTAAATGTATATCAAGATCATTATATATTAATTAAAACTATCAATTATTTATTTTCATAATTCATTTGTTCTTCAAAATAATTTAATTTCACATATAATAAATAATATATATTCATTAAATCATTAAATAATATTTAAATAATTCAAACATCATATTTATTGGAACCAAAGTTATTTTGGTGATTGGATTTGTTGTTAATTAATAGTTTTTTGAAGCCAAATGAAGGAATTCAAAGATAGCTTCATGAATATAGAGTTTGTTCTAAAAGTAGTATATATATTCTTGAATTATGGAATTAATATTATGATTCCATGCCATCATGATACTGATCACATGATAGTTATAGTTTGGATGTGATAAAAATAGGACTACCCTTCAGCCAGCCACATGAGTAAATAACAACAATGAGGCAACTAGCTAGGATTGAACACAAACAATTCTATGAGTAAGAAGAGTAAATAAAATATTATAGTTCAGTACTAGGATGGAAGGTATATCTACAATGCATGGAAACACCATGGACATGTGTCTATAATGTTGGGATGCATCAAAAGATTTAATTGAACTAATTATGGTGTATATTTCATTAATAATCAATTGTAGTTGAATAAAAAGTTTGAAATATTATTTTGATAAAATGGGATATTAGATATGAAATCTTACCACACTACAATTTATAAAGGTTTTATTCACACAAGAAAGGCTTATTCTACACGTCGTAGAGACGGAGGTGATATTGATGAGGTGATCAACCAATTTTTAATTTCACTAGAGTTTTTAGGGTGCCGTCTTTATGAAAATTATGATATAAAACAATCATGTTAATGTGAATGAATTTTGATGACATAATAAATGACTATACACTATGTAGGATAGACCAGACTACAACATTTATATAGAAAATAATTCCATGTTTTATTAGGGGATTACACCTTGGAGGGTCTATTATTAGCATTGTGGAGGATTTTTGATTTACCAAATCTATAAAACATTGTAATATGATTATTTTTTACATGGAATAGTTAATATATAAATTGAAAATTTTTAATTCAAAATATACCCATCATGCTATAGAAAAGGATGCTTCACCTTGATATATGGTTCCAAAAGGAGAATAATCGCATGACGATATCTTGGAGGTTTAGTGGTTATTTAAAATAACTAAACTGTAATGTACCAATTTAGTTTGTGAAATATTCCTCCATAAATAAATATTGTGTTAGATAACCCATTCCACATGAAAAAACAAACCTTAATAGGCCACATTTTTTTAATTAAAATTGATATTGACAAATGTAAGGTAGCCATTAAATAAGAGGGTATAAACAATTGTAACATCATTTTGAAATAAAGGTTCCTTTTAATATTATTTTAAATAGTATAACTAAGTATCTAAAAAATATTTTTATACTTTAAATTTATTTTCAAAAAAGATTATTTTCAAGCCTGATATATTTTTGATTAGATTTAATTTTAACAGAATAATTAATAAACCTAAAGGATGATTTCAGTAAATAACAGTTTTTCATCATTAGTTATTATTTTATTTACAAGTTAAATTTATGAATTATAGAATTTTATTTTAAAAAATTATATTAATTTATGAAATTATCATGAAAATATTGTCTTAAGATTAATTTGTTTAGGATTTTTATAAGGAAATTTATTTTTAGGTGACTTGTGAAAAATACTGTTCTTACAAAAAAATGAATTCTACAACATTATTATTACATAAGTATGAATTATAAATTTATGAAAATATTTTATAGAAAAAGAACTTTTTTTATAATTGGTATTATTATTTTAATATATTTATATAAATTAAAAAAATTATTATTAAAAATTTTAGAACATCAGTTATACTTTTTAAAAAATGTTTTAATACATTGTACACTTAATATTTTAAAATTTATATATTTAAAATTTTTAAAATTTATATAAAAAATATTTTCAATATATGGAATTATAAAGTCAAAATTATATAATATGAAACATTTTATTTTTTGGTGTAAAGAATAATTTACCTTGGGAAAAAAACTGGTTACCGTAAGAGAAAACCAAAATGAAAAAATATGGTAACTTAAGGAGTAAAAAAAAAATTAAAAATAATTCTAATTTAGTGGTTATGGGGTTACATGAACAAAACATATATTGAATCAGTTATTTACCATTTTACGAGATAATTAACATGTTTAACATGTTATCTCTTTATATTAAGTGGTTATAATTACAAAAAAATGTCATTCTCACCACTTACAAAAGGTGCCTCTCACCACTCCCATAAAAAAACTTTAATAAATCAATTTTAACCTAAATATCTACCAATTTTACATAATATATAATCCATTTCCTTTTACTTGAACCTATCTTCACAATATATTGACTAATGTCCTCCATTTATAAGGTGTCTTCTAAGGAAAAGCCCATGTCCTCATTGTGAATAGTTTTTCCACTAACCTCTTTTTTTCTTTTTTTTCTTACAATACCAAAAATAATTTTACAATTAATATATAATGACGTCAGTGTTATTTGTAATGATTTTTTATTCCAAGGGGATACAAATTAATCACCTTTCCCAATTTCTATTAAGAAAAACAAGACTCCCATTCTTGTGTTGTACATACTATCACATTTACAAACTGATGACTTATATTTTTTTCTCCATAGCCACTCTTCGTAGATTATAAAGGTTAAAATAAAGAATATATTTAAAAAAATATAAAAATTTTCTTATTAATAGATAAATTTTAATCTACCTTCATTCCCTCTCATACCTTGAGAAATTAAAACTTTAACTATGCGTTGTGCGGACTAACGCCTCCACGAAGTAACATATGTCATTTATGAATATTTTTTATCTTATTTATTAAAATATATTAAAATATGATTAAAAAAATTAAAATTATATTAATAATATAAATAATATTCTTTAATAATTATATTATTCTAAAAATAAATCACATTCATAATAATAATCATCCATTAATTATGATATGTTCATGGTTTGGTCGGTCTAACCACCAACTTGAACAATATTATAAAATAATATAATGGATGAATATAAGAACTTAAATACTGATAATACTTTATATAAATGATCAAATAATTATTTTATGTTTTTATGGTGTGCAAAATTTAATATTAAACCTATTTATTAATGTACCAATGTTCATTCATTAAAAATCACCGAAACACGCTCATTTTCAATTTCATATTTAAGGATTATAACAAAAAATCACATAGAGAGAAATATTTATTTATAACGAATTAAAAATAATAAATTTATTACCTTTAATGATTTATTAATTATGATTTTTGGGATAAAAATTAATAAAAACAACATGATTATGAAACTAGTTTAAAACAACCAATACAACTCTCATCCGATGTTGAAAATGGATAAGAAAAAACTAATATAAATATATAAAATAATTTTATATTATGTTTTGAAAAGATTAATATATTATTATTTTTATTAAATAGGTGACTATTATATTTTTTTTATATAGGAGGTTAAATAACTACCATGGAATTCGAGAATAAAAGTAATGGATTTGTAACTCAAACTTTTTCCTTTGAATTATAAGATTTCTTATTGAATATACTTCCACAATGTTCACTACATATTCTATTTTAAATAATGTACTCTATTATATATTTGGGGAAAATAGTTATTAATTCAAAAATAATTTTAAGAATTATTTTATTTTCACTTGTTTTTATGAAACCAAAGATACTTTTTTGGAGAGAGGCTTTGTACTGTGAATTTTATATAGATGATTACGTAATTTTTTTCAAGAAATCACTTTATGATTTTGTTTTCATTTTCCTAAATATATTAATTTTTTTTTTCTTTTATGGAGCCATGATTCATGTTACACCCTCCATTTTTCATTTCATATATGACTATTTTGGGTGATCTTGTTATCAATGTCAATCGATTTAATTCATGGTGTTATTTTATACCATTTTGAAAGGTTATAATTTTTTTTATTTCCATGGTTTCTTTATGATATTAAAGGTGAATGATTTTAATTTTAATGTTTTTTTGAAACCCATTTTTATTTCCATGAGATTATTTATGAAAATTGAGTTATTTTTACTTACTCATTTTATAAAATCAATTTTATTTCTATAGGTTCTTTACAATGTAATAATTGAATAATTTTCAAGTGGTACATGTAAGTATGAATGAATGATGTATGGGGTCCTATATCTCCCTCCAATGAATTGTTTAGAAGTTGATATATCATAAGAAATGTATTCTTGTGTACATTTTAGTTTCTCATAACTGTTGGCTCAGACAGTGTGTCTAATGAATGAAATGTTTAAATATGCTAATGTTTGTGCTATAGTTGAAAGATTTTATATATTATGATCTTAATATTATTGATTCATGGTTTATAATAAATACTTATAGGTTTTTGTATAAATTTTATGTTTAAATTTTTATATTCTCTGTATTTAAGTATTTGTTCCATATCCTTTGAAGCTCACATATGACTTATGATTATCACTCATGATGATGTGATATTTATCGCAGGCTCAGGTTTTTTATTATTCTTATTAAATAATCCTTAATGAAATGTTTATTCATCCCTTATAAATAATTTGAGAAAACATATTTATTTCCATTAACTAGGTTTTTAGGATGATCTTTACTAGTGGAAATTTGATAATATGGTCTAGTATGGTTCACTTAAGAATTCATGTCAATGAGTACTATAAAATAATATTTTTATGTAGTTAATCCTCTATGAAAGTAAACCATTGATCCTTAATTTTTTGTAACCATTTGTGAGTTTCAATTTCTGTTCATGGAAAATAATTATATAAATATGTTTTATTATTTGGTCTCTATAGTTAGCATCAAAAGAGAGTTTAGTTATTTATGGATTATTTTAGATTAATCTTGTGAAAATACTAGGGATACGTCTATGGGATAAATATAAGTACAGAATAAAATCATGATGATTTGGTAAAATAGAGATTGTGTGTTTCTCTTATAAATAAAATCCTTGTATGGATAATATAAGTGGATGTGGTATCTGAAATAGATGTACCTTGGGATAATAACCCTTAATGGGAACATTGGGAACTAAATAAATGAAAACCCAATGCAATACAAAGATGCCTAATTAGACACCTAGTTTGATAATCATAAGGGTTATGTTTAGGATATTTCACATTCTATTTATGAACCATTTTGAGGGATTTTATTAGGCTTAGGTCAGAGAAACTAATAGAAAATCACACTGAATAGACTATATTGAAGCCTTAAATTTTTTAAATTAAGGTACACATGTAACTTATAATTCATCCAATTTATGTTAATAGCCTTTTTTAGATTAACTATTATTACCTTCAACTTTTCTTTAATTAATAAATGGTTAGAACAAGGATAAATTGGGTTAAAAATTGGTACGATGGGAAATGAAATGATTATACTAATGAGATACAAAATTTCATGGGATACATCATATAAAATCACATAAAAATTTTCACCCAACTATCACATGATATCAATAATAAGACAACACATGTTGAGCTCCTGAACACACCAAGGAAAGAGAAATATTCAATCAAGTACTTAATGTGACAATTTCCAACCTCCTTCAAATATTTTTCTAATAAAATAATTTTTTATAAATAAATCAATTTGATGGAAAAGATATTTTCCATTCTCTAGGGCCTAAAGTACAAGATGTTTTTCTTGGATGTCTATCATTAGGAAGGATATGTTATCGGATTTTACATGCTCATTAGGAACAAAATTGAGAAGGATTATATAAGAACTATATAATCTATGGATTTTATAAAGTATTACTCATAAAGTACATTACTCAAACCCTTCACATGAGGATAATTAGGGATTTCTTGGAGACAAAAATAGGATGAGTCTTTTGAATCATATGAAGAAAACCTCATGAGTATTAGAAGGTATTCCTCTCATTATATCTCTCAATATGAAATCAATATTGATTATTTATTTAGGGGATTAAAACCATGTATTTTAATGGAGTTATTCATAAGTGACTTTGGTATCAATGAGGATATTTTTAAATTTTCACTATGTGGAAGCCTAAAATTGTTTACTATCATTATTTATGGGAGAATAAAAGAAATATGTTATATAAATAGAATATTGATGGTATGTCAAATGGGGGTAAGAAATTTTAATCCCCAAATTTCCAATAGTTTGGGAAAAGGTACTCAATTAATTGAATTTAAGGATCAAGGAACTATTTTAACTATGTTAAAGTAGGACAATAAGCCCATGATGGTCGAGGTATGATTACGAGCCTGATTAACATATTATAAGATAGTAAGGTACAAAATAATGACCCACACACACTACAATTATTGTAGTGAATGGTTTTTAGAAATTATTTGAATAAATTCCCCACTATTAGGATTAAGAAAAAAATATGCCCTAGTAACCTCCCAAAAAAAGGTTACAAGGAAAGTCATTTGCGATCACTTTGGATGAGGTAGATCATGGAAATAAAGTAATATGAGTTACAGTTGATCCCTATTCTATATCTTTTGATACCATATTTTTTATTAGTTCATCACATTATTTTATATCCCATAATGTTTATATTAATGTAGAATCACCACCTCAAGAAATATATATTTAACTATCTATTAAAATACCTGGCGACACAATGATCATTTCTACAATTTACAAATCATCTACTATTGATATTTTTGGGATGATTCTTATTTCATATATAATTATTCTTATAATGGTTGAATTTTATATAATATTGGGAATAAAATGGATTTCTATATATAAAGAACATATCAACTGTTGATGAAATTAGATCTCATTTCATACTTTGAATCAAATTATTATCAAGTATTAACATATGAATAATAATGAACTCCCCTTGGAATAAATATATATAGTAAGGGTCCTAATAACTAGAAATGAGGAATTTTAGATTAAATGATCAGTTAAGAAGTCAGCATTGATTACATTCCTATTATATGAGAATATATTATTATACTTATAGAAGAATTTTCTAGTATTCTCCTAGAGTGAGAGGTTATATTTTAGATTAAACACATACTTGGATCCATAAATATCTTAAATATATATTATAGAATATAACCCATTGAATTATAGGAATTAAAGAAGTAGCTTTATGACAATATATATAAGGGATTCATATGTAAGAGTTGTTCACTGTGGGGTGAACCAGTACTCTATCAAAAAACAAGGGTGAATATATGTGTCTTTGTATTATTATAATGATATTAATAAAATAATTGTAAAAAAAACCTCTACCATACTTTTATGATCTGTTAAATAAACTATGATGTGTTTAAAATTTTTCAAAAATTAAACTTTGATTGAGATATCATCAGTTAAGGGTCAAAAAGAGGATATTTCCAAAATAACTTTGCACATAAGGTATAAAACCAATGAATGTATAGTGATTCCTTTTTGACTTAAAAATTACCTTACTATGACTAGGCATTTGATGAATAGATAATTTGGGGATTACCATGATAAAATAAAAGTAGTATTTATAGATGATACACTCATATATTATAAGGTCAAGGAAGAGAATGGGTATCATTTATGGATTGTTTTGAAAATCATAAGAAATGAGAAAATGTATTCCAAGTTAATTAAGTGTGAATTATAACTGTAGAAAGAATCATTATAAGGTCATTTAATCACTATAAAGGCCATATATGTTGATCCTTCAAATACACAAGTTATCGATAAATAGACTAGTCTGATCATTATTACAAATATCCATAGTTTTATCAGTTTAGAATAATACTATATATTATTTGTGAGTAATTTTACATGGATGTCAAATCCACTAAACAATTTAACATATAAGGGAGTGAAGTTTCATTAAATAAATGAATGTTAAGCTTTTTTGAAGGAACCAAAGAAGTGGTTGGTCATTGCACCTATACATACATTACCCTATAATGGGGAAGGGTTTATAATATATATTGATGATTATGAAAAGAGTTTAGGATACATCCTCAAAAATAATGTTAAGGTAATTGTTTATGAATCTCTTCAGTTAAAGGATAATGAGAAAAATTATCAACACATGTTTTAGAGTAGGAGAAGGGATATTTTCATTAAATATTTGGTTATATTATCTCAATGGTGAGATTTTTGACATATACACTAAACATAAGAGTTTTATATGTATATATATATATATATATATTTATTTATAGGGAGGTAAACATGCTCCAAAGGTGATTATTGAAATTAATAAAATATTATAAATACTCAATAATAGGAGGGGATGAAGTCTATCTTTCCCAACTAAATACTACATTATGCATTTATGTGAAGATTAAATAATCCTTGAAAGATGACTCACAACGACAAAAATAACAGAGTATTCCAGATTTAACGTGAATAAATATGATGTTATAAGGTTTGGAACACTGATATATGTTTCATAAAAATGAGAACTAAAGATGTAACATTTAGATTATTCTCATAGTTTATCCCTAACTATTCATACAAGAATCCTAAATATGTATTGAGATATAAAGTAAAAATCATGGTGGGATAACATGAGTAGGGAGATCGCACAATACACATCTCAATGTTTGGTATAAAGTAATGTTAAGGTTAAAAAACAAAATTATTAGGGTATATTGAAACCATTACCCATACCTTCATAGAAATGGGAATAAATTAACTTGGATTTCATCATAGGATTCCCCTATACATATAAAATATACAATGCTATTTCCGTTGTATCTAACCACATAAATAAGATAGTGCATTTTATTTTTATAAAAAATATTTCTCTTTTTACCAACTCACTAAGATATATATAAGGGAAGTGGTAAGATTGCATTGGGCAATAATATATATTTTATCTAATCAGGATATGAGGTTTAAGTCATGGTTTGGGAGAAGTATATATAAATCATAAGAGACATAGTTGAGATTCAACACCATTTTTCATCCATGGATAGATGGTCAGTCTGAGAGGACCATTAAATCTCTAATGTATATTCTGATATATTTTTTTATGTATTAAAAAGTATGTTGAGATCAATACTTCCCCTTGGTAGAGTTATTATATAAAAAAAGATTCCATTATAGCATTTTAATGACACCATATGAGTATCTATATGAGAAGAGATGCCAGATTCCAATGTTATTGGTTGAATTTTAAGTGAGGAATATGATTGGTCCTCACCTTGTCTAAGAAATGATAGAAGTGGTTAAAACCATTCAGAAACATTTTAAAGTAGAAAAAATTAAACATAATAGTTATGTTTAAAATTATCAACATGATCTAGAGTTTTAATTTTGGGATAAGGTGTTCCTACAGATATCTCTAGGGAAGCAGGTTAAAAGATTTTCTAAGAAAGGAAAGATGATCCCTAGGTACATCAGTCCCTTCGAGATCACTTATTATTTCAATGTGGTATATTATCTCTCACCACTCCCTCCATATCTCTCCCAAGTTCATAATGTGTTCCACATAACAATTTTGAGGATGTATATACTAGACCCATCACATGTACTGAACTAAAAATCCATGGAACTAGAATGTGATCTATCATATAAGGAACAACCATTAAAAATTATAGATCCAATAGTTATGGTAATATGGAATAACACTTCTCAGGTTGCCAAAGCTCAATGGAGGAATAATATGATTGAGGAAGAGAAATGAGAATTATATGATGAAATAGGATAAAAATTCCACAACTTCTTTTTATCTAAGTAATAAAATTTCATGTATGAAATTATTTTAAGGGGGAGAATGTAATGATGAAACATTTTAGTGAAATATTACTTCTTGATGAATTTTTTTATAGCTTACTCCACACACAAAACCAAACCTGCAGGGTCATGGCACATTTTATTAAAATATATATGGACCACTATATGGTTGTCATTAAATAAGCGGGTATAAACAGAAGTAACCACATTATAAAATAATGGTCCCTTTTAATATTGTTTCAACTAGTGTTGTTAAGTAGAAAATAAAATATTTTTATAATTAAAATATTTTTTTAAAAGTGGATACTTTTCAAGTATGATATATTTTTTATTAGCACTATTTTTTTGGGAATATTTAATATCAAAAAGGATGATTTTCAATAAATTTTTTTTTTCAAAATACATTATGTTTCTTAAAAAGTTAAATTTATGAATTATGTAATGTGAATTATAAAAAATTAAATTCAATTATAGACTTCTCTTGAAACTATTAGATTAATATGTTTTTCTATTTTTCAAATGAAATTGATTTTTAAGTGAATATTTAAAAATACTGTTCTTACAAAAAAATACTTTGAGAACATGATTATTATATATCTATAGATTGTAAATTAAATAAAAAATTTATTAGAAAATATATATATTTTTATGTGACATTAGTATTTAAAAATATTAATTTCAATTTACAAATTTATATTTGAAAATTTATAACTTATGTTATATTTTTCAAAAAATATTTTAATACATTTTGCAATTGTTATTTTAAAATTTATTCACCTTATTTTTTTTAAAAAAATATTATAAAATTTATTGCATATATTTAATTATAATGTCAACATTATTAAATAAATTCCAATTTATTTTATGTTATAAAGAATTAATGACCTTAATTAAAAAAATTTCTACTGTACTAGAAAATCAAAATGGTAAGAAAGAGGTAATCGAAAGAGTAAAACTCATAAAATTTTAAAAAGATTATTATAATTGAGTTTATGAGGGTTTTATGAACAAAAAATTTCTTTACTCAATTATTTTCCATTTCGGGAGATAGTTGGCATGTTTAACTTTTTTTCCCTTTATATTAATTTGTTATAATTACAAAAAGGTCATTCTCACCAATTGGAATAGGTCCCTCTCATAACCCCTTGAAAACGAAACAAAGAATATTGTTTTCACAATAAAATATGACCATTTTAAATCATTTATAATACTATTACATTTACTTGATCCTATAGTCATAATATATTTTCTTAATACCTCTATTTCAAAGGAATATTCTAAGGGAAAGCCCAAGTCCTCAACATGAGTACATTTTCTCCCTGACTTCATATATTTTATTTATCTCATTAACAAAACTAATTTTATAATTAATATATAATTAAATAATTAGTTTTTGTACTAAATTTCATTATTCCAATAGAATAACTATTAGCCACCTTATACCTTTTTTATTAAAAAACTATCAATCTTACATTGTGCAGACTACAGCCTATACAGAGAGATGACTTCCATTTTTTCACCATATATTCTATAAATTTATTATAAGAGTTAAATTTAAGAATAAATGTGAAATTTATAATAATAATAATATTATGTGAAAAATTATAATCCATAAAATTTCACTCTCCTTATTTGAGAAATGAGAATAATAATTGTGTATTGTACAGACTACTTCCTGCATGAAGTAAAGTGTCTCATTTTTAATTAGTTTATTTATTATTTATTAAAATATTTTAAATATGATTAACTTATATAAAATTATATAAATAATACAATTATACTTCTTTGATAGTGATATTTTGAAAAAATAAACTACTTTCTCAATCATAATCATCTGCTAACTATGATATATTCATGTTTGGGTCTATTTAACTTCCTACTTGAAGAATGATATAAAATAATAAAACAAATGAATATGATAAATAAATTACTAAAAATATACTATATAAATAAGTAAATAATGATTTTAGTTTGGTTTTTGAGTGGTAATGTTAATATGTAGCCCATTAATTTAGATACTAATGTATGTTCATTAAAACTCACCGAAACATGATCATAGTTTATTTAATATTTAAGGATCATAATAAAAACACCCATATAATGAAATTATAAATTTATAAATAATTAAAAATAATATATTATAGAATCTTTTATGATATTTAAATGTTAATATTTTTTGGAATAATTAATAAAAACACTGTGATTGTGAAGCATTTTCACAACGATAAATATTTCTCACTCTTGATGTTGAAAATGGATAAGAACTAAATAACATAAATATAGACTGGATGATTGAAAAGTAAATTTTTTTATTATCAAAACACTTTTGAGGGTAAAGTGGGAAACCAAATGATCAAACATTACAATCAAATAAAACCATTAATAAGGTCAACACGGATCACTATTATAGGATCAACCCATGCATAGCGATTATATCTTGATGAAAAGCCTCCACCATCGCATGGCCGCTCAGCTAGCTGTCCCGTGCAGAGTTGCATGGGCCCAGTATCAATGGAAGAACCATACCCTCTCAAACAACCAAATCCAAATGTCATGCACATGTGAAATATTTTTTCTATGAACCACCTATGGAGGAGGAACATGTAGAATTCCAGTGAAAATACATCAAAAAAAACAAATTCAAATAGAAACATCCACAAATAGAGTCTCCAAACCAACAGTCAACCAACACAAAAATCCTCCATGAGCTCTCAAATTTATCCAACACAATGCAAAAACTTGGTTGGCATGATCTCACATTACACAAGTTGTAATATGATCACTTATTGTGAACAACAAACCTGCATCAAACCAAGTTCAACATGAAATCAAACGGATCTTCAGAGCCAATATCACATCAGACAATCTTCATTGCTTCTCCATCACACGATCACCACAATGCTCACAGCCAAACTCCATTAAAAAAACTCCAAAACCCAACATCAATCTGCAGCAATCCGAACCGAATCCTCATCACTTGGAGTAGCACAAATCGAGATCGAAGAACCGATCACCCAATCCAACCACAAAACCTCATCCAAAATAAAAACCAAAAAATCACGCCAACACACAAAAAAAGATATACGCAAATACAACAGGGAAAAAGAAAAAAAAATAAAAACAAAACATCACCAGTATGGAGAAGGAGAACCATTGCAAGCCAAATCCTATCACTGGAATCCCGTTCTCACATAGGTACCATGTTGCACCACACATCACACACATCGAAGATAAGGCATTACCCTCATGCTGCTAAATCGGGAAACAGCCACAGACCATCACCACGACACGTTGAGACCCTATCCAACTGATTTGGACGAGGAAATACAACCACAGTGTAAAAGAAAGAGGCAGTCAAGATAAGATTCTGATGCCAATGAAACAGAGGATCTTCTACCACAAAATCGTCAAGCAAGAGGGAGGAGGCGCCACACGAACCTTAGAGGAAGTAGGTGACACCAAGGGAATCCCTCTTACGTAGATCCCCTTATGGGCACATGGGATATTTCACTATGAAATGATTCTCATAAAAATATAGAGAATTATTATAAATAATTATTAAAAATGATTATATATTTCATTAAGGTTATAGAAAAAATGATTAATATATTCATTTTTTTCATACAGGAGGCTTGATCACTTATATGGAAGTCAATAATGAATGTAAGGTATTTGGAAACTCAAACTTATTCCTTTGAGTTATAAAATTTAATCTTGAATTTATTTCACCCATGTTAACTAAATCTCCCATTTTAAATAATCTTCTCTCTTATATCTATAGGGAAAAAGAGTTTCTAATTCAAATACACTTTCCTGAATTGTTTTCTTCTCACTTCATTAAGATTTTTTTTTGAAAATTCACTTATAACTATTTATTTTACATCAATGATTAGAAAATTTTATTCAAGAATGATATTATTTTATTTGGTTTTTATTTTAATCTGTATATTAAAAGATATATATCTCTAATGGATTTATGTTTCAAGTTTGACCCACAATTTTTCTTTTCTTATGTGATTTTTTGGGGCGAACAAGTTTTTAGTGTCAATAGTTTTAATTCATGGGGTAATTTTATTCAATTTAGAAATGTTATGAAACCCACTTTTATTTCTATAGGTTCTTCATTCGATGAAATGTGAAATATTCTCATCTATAAGTTTTATGAAACCCATTTTTTATTTCTATGGGTTCTTTATGAAAATTTATTGATTTTTCATTTAAATATTTTATGAAACCAATTTTATTTCCATGTATTCTTTATGATGTTACAATTGAATGATTTTTAAGTGGAACACAAAATTTTGGATGAATGATTAGTGGGGATATTATATATGACTTCAATTAATTGGTTAAAATTTGATATCTAATGAGAAAATTTTTCACGAGTACATTTTAATTTCTCATGATCCTGGGAACTAGTGGTGTCTCTCATGTAAGTAATATTTCCCCATACTAATGTTATCTCCATTGTTGAGTGATGTTATGAATTGTGATTATATTCTATTATGATTCAATGTTTATGTTAAATATTTATAAACCATTTTATTTTTATTATTTTTCCATGTTGTTCTACTATGTATTTAAGTTCATATCCCATGACCTTTGATTCTCACTTATGGTTTATAATTTTCACTCCTAGTGATATGATATTTCTATTATACACATGTTTTTTTTCATATGCCTAAAAACTCATCCTTGATGAAATGTTTATTTATCCCTTACTAAGCATTTGAGCTCACACATTTCTTATGTTTTCATTACCTAGTTTATCAGTTTTAATTTTACTAATGGGAAGTTTAGAAGATGGTCTAGTATGGTGAACATAATAAGGCATGTTGATGATTATTTTAAAATAAGTTCATTATGAAGCTAATCCTTATAGACACTAAACCCTTTGTGTGACACCCTTCAAAAAATAGGTTTTGTATTTTTAGACTGTTTTGTATCTCATGTGGTTATAATGGTTTTCATAAAGTTCTAGATGGTTCTCGATGTCTTAGGTAGATTTTTGGGATTTTAATGGGAAGAAAGGAAATAACCATGCAGTGGTATGTGCAGTTTTCACAGAGAACCAACATGTGTGACCCTGGTAGGACCAACATGCATATTTTGGGGATGTTCATGAGAATGGTCCTATGGAGTATCATAAAGAAATAAAACTAGAATATCATCACCACACCATGGTTAAAGGTGTGGTTGGTTCCAAATGAGAATGGTATCAAATCCACACTGTGGAGGGTTTCCATGTCATATTTCTTGGTATTAGTTCTACGGAGGCCAATATAGATGTTTTGGGAATTTCAACATTATGGGGATATTTTTCTTAGAATTTTAAATGGATTATTTGGCCATTTATCATTTGAGGGGAGTTACACCTCTTGATGAAGAGAACCATAATCCTTAAGGGGGGATGCTTAATGTGTTATTAACTCAATTTCCCCTCTATAAAGATAATCATCCTCCTCATCTTACTAGGTTATTTAAACTAGTCAATTATAGTAAGGGATATATAAATTCTCTTTTTGATTCGTTGTGGATTATCCATTAGTATTGTTAGATATATTTGGAGTTGATTATGATTTCCACCAGTATTATACTCCTACTTCTATATATATACTTTATCACTATCCTCCTTAAAATATTGAATCTCTTAATGTAATTCATGGATATATCTAGATGTCTTTATAGGGAACTTAAGATGTTTTTTTGCATCCAGTATTCAGAGGACCCAATCTCTATGTTTTCAATCACTGTTTGTTAAGGAAACTATGTTTCCTCCATTGGTGAGGTAGGTGTATCTATATAGTGATTTTTTCTCATGGAACAACTCATTTTTCTTGTGATTTTATATGGTTTGGCCTATTAAAATTGTTGAATTGTATGTTAAGAGGGATATTTTGTGTAACTACATTAGTGGTGGCCTGCAAAATAGATTTAATTATGGTTTCTCATTAAAAAAATTATAAACATAACTTGTCTGATTTAATTAATCAATTATGGATATAAATATAAGATGTCTCTCTAAGAATGAAAAAGTAATGATTTTATTATCGAAATGTTTTACTAAATTTTATGCATGATTTAAATGAATTGTTTAGAAATCATAGTATATGGTTACCAAGTGTCTGTCAGGTTATGGGAATATGAAAACCTCATAGAGAGTGGAAACACTATGGGTTTTTGTTATGATACTGATAGACTATGGTAGGATCCAATATCATTAGGTTTCACATTTTTACCTACTAGTTTTCTTCTATGTCGAAGTTGTATATTTCAATAGGCTAGATACCACTTGTTCTTGTTTTCATTCATTATGGGGTTGATTCTTTCTTTTATTTGTCACATTCTTATCTTATGAGTTTCCATGGATGGTTTTGATTATTTACCGCAACATTGTTTCATGTATTTTATTGTAATACTAGTTTATTTGAATATGAATTGTTTTAAATAAACAAAAGCTTACTTTATAAAAATGGTTTCAAATGAAAGAAATTTATGATACTATTTTTTATTATATGTCGTACTAACAGTTTCATAGTGACACACATTTTATAGATTCCTGGTGATATCCTATAGGTTGTTTGACTCACACACTGAATATAACTTTGGGAATATATAGATTTGGTTTTGTAGGATACATGAAATGGGAAAGGTGTTGTGTATCTTGATGAATTATCTTGGTTGATTTAACATTGTGTTAGATTGGGATGGTGGTGTTGGTCAGTCATATACAGGCTTGGATTTGGATTATTTTTAGGTTTATCCTTCTATTATTGTTTTATATGTCTCATGGTTATATTAATCATCTTATATGATATACTATGATTGTTTATATTTATATTTTTCAACATGATATTTGTTTTCTTTTTTGGTTTTGGTTGAGATCATTCCCATGGTTTTGAGCGTTGATACCCAGGTGCTTTTTTTAGCCTATGGTGACTGTGAATGTGGTTTAGACTTTATGGTGAGCTAGTTGAGATATATTTCATGAAAACTTGGTTATGTTCATTACAAAAACATATCAGATAAAAATGTTTTTCTAGGGGTGGTTGTTATACTAGAGTTTATACCATTTTGAATTTAGTGGTAAGTGAGTAAGGGTTAATTGTCTTACCACTTTCATATCTGACATCAATTTATCAAGGGTGGTCAGGGATTTTCCTTCAACTTTTTAAGCATGATTTTGGGTTTCTTTTGATGAAATTTTTTTCTACTAGATTTTTATGTCTTCACCTCTCTCCCATTAAAATTATTATTGTCCTAAATTATTATTATTCAAGAGATTTAATATGGATTCTTAAGTTCATATTTTGATATAGATATTTATTCCTAAGATAATCTGGTGTTATCCCTTCTATTTAATTGGTAATTCCTCATAAAAGTATCTATTTTAACTAAAGGTAAGGACCCATAGGTAAATTCCTATCTTAAAAACCTCTAGTCAATCCTGTATTAGGGGAAATTTTAATCTAGACTATTAAATACCTGGATAAAGTGGGTGGTGGAAGTCATGGCTATGAGCTGTATCATTAATTAGAGTCTACCAAAAATATCCACCAATATTACTTTGTGACAAAGGAATCCAGAAACCTGAGAAATAAATTGTGATAATAGAAATTAAATTACAATTTTTCATGTCTCTATAGGTCTCTAAGGTTTCATTTTACAATTATATTATTGATGTAAATGTAAGGAAGTGATGGGATTCCATTATGCAAGATAAATTACACAAGGAACTCTCTTATAAAACTTTCAGTAAGGCCTTCAATCAGTAGTGCAATCCTGAGGCACTATATATAAAAAAGTATCGGGAGTTTGTGACTATGGTTCAAGGAGACTATTTAGTGAGAGAGTATTCTACGGATTTCACCATGTTGGTTTATCCATCTCTAGAACTTTTCAATAATGAAGACCGTAAGGATTGAAATTTTAAGCAATGTTTAATGCCTGAGATTTGATCAATCTTAATTCTCATGGTCCTGCTAACTTTTTTAGAGGTATTCAATAAAACATATATAACTTAGGTGTACTTATCTACAAATAATAGAATTAGTGGATATTATTTTATATTAGGAGGTATCCAAGGTTTTTCATTTGTCTATAAAAGGAAGTGTAGAAAGGGTGACCAGTTTTTGTCAGTATCAGTTATAAGGGCTTCTTCAGGAGAACACCATGTGGTTTTCATATTTTTTGGATTCTCTAGAAATAGTAATTTTGACTATTTAATATCACCCATTATCTTCCTTCATTACATATAGTCCATTCACCATAATAATTTTTTTGAAGATTATATTAGGGTAGTAGAGTTGGATACTCCCTAACAAGAGGCTTGCAAGTTTGGTTACATGTGACGAAAGGTGGTGGATCTTATTATCAGGAAAAGGGGGAAACTCATGATGTGAAGAAAACCTAGGGAGGGGACGAGAATTAATTTATTCATGTATAGAATTTTTTACCAGAGAAATTTAGTGTGGGTCCATCTATATTAACAGGTATAGTTCTTATTTCATCCTATATAGTCAAAGCCTTTTTCTTGATAATGGTGCATAAAATTCTTTTATATCATCAATTTTGATTGACATATTGATCTAATGATCAAAACTTAATCCATTCATGATGGAACTTTCCACTCCCTTAGGAATGATGAGTTAAAATTTTTTAAAATGTTCCTAGTTCCAATTTATGATTACTGACCATGAGATCATGTGATTTTTCATAGTTCTTGACCTTGAAATCTTTTACCTCATCATCTAATGGATCAAATGGTTAGTTTTAAGTCCCAAATAGATTGCTATCATATCTGAGTTTATTTTTTACCTCCTGATGGAGTTACTCACTTATTTCATGGTGATATGGATCCTATATATGGGAGAGTGGGGACTATTTCTCCTAACATTAGAATAATATTATACCAAATGCCAAATATTTTTCTTGATTCCATCAACTAGTGTTTGAGTGGTCCAATTACTACTATAATTAATGATTACCTTGAGGTATTTCTTGATGATTTTTAGGTTATCATGCTATAGGTAGGTCAAATTTTTTATTTAATTACTCATAAGGAGGAGTCTCATCTCTATTCTTCCATATCTTATAGAAGATACTGAGTTTATGGAACATAATTTTCAACTTGAGGATATTGAGGAAAGGGTATTTATTGATCCAAGAATGTCACCTTAGGATTCAATAGTTCTCTTATCATAGATGGAATATAGAAGATTTCAACTTTGTGTTTATTATTGAAAGATTAATCAAGTGGATGTTCGAAACAATGATCATTTTTCTAGCATTTATGATCTATTTTTATCAACTTAAGGGATCCTAATGGGTTTCTAAGATTAATCTGTTATTAGGGTACCATTTTCTTAGAGTGTAAGAGGAGGATATTCCTAAGTCAACATTCATGTGTATGTATGGGAATTATGAGTATTTGGTTATGCTTTTCAATTTTACTAATTATCCTCCAATGTTTTTAGTTTCCATGAATAATATATTTCATTGGTTTTGGGACCTTTTCATGGTTTCTTTTTTGGAATATATATCATTGTATTCCATGAAATATTATGAACACATGGATCATAAAGATATGGTTTTAAGAAATATTAATGAACATCATCTATAAGGAAATCATTTTAAATAATAGTTTTGGAAAAATAACTGATGTTTATAGGCTATTTCATATCTATAAGATACATGTCATTAAATATTAAAAATATTCAGTTTTAAATTTATTTTAATAAAACTAGGAATGTGTTTTATATTTTGAGCTTCATGGGTTTTATTTGTTGTTACACGTGTTTTGTTTTAGATTTATCTAATATGAAATCTTATTTGATAGAGTGGATCTATAAGGGTGTTATTATTGAATGAAATGATATGTTTGAAATATTATTTCATGAAATGAAGGTGTGGATGAATTTATATAATGTTTTTACTCTTATAGAGCCGACATTGAGTTTTGATTTTTTTTCAAAGCCTTAGGTATGTGATTAAGATGTATTTTGATTCAAGGGAATTTAGTGATGGACTATGAATCTAACAAACTATTCCCTCATGATAATAATTATCCAACCCATGATCTAATATTTTTATTTGTTACACATACTCTCAATACTTCACTCCACTATCTCTTTGAATACCGATTTACTATATTTTCAGATCATAAGAGACCAAATAATATTTTTTCCTTAGAGGAATATGAACATCCGATAGAGACACTGAGTTGAGTATCTAAAAAATTATAATTTTGAAATTTCTTATACACTTGTAAAATATAATTTGGTCTTTGATAAGTCTAGTAGTAATTTACTGACTCAAGCCTTGAAGTAATTAGTAACACGGTGGTCTTTGATGAGTCTATTCAAATAGATGCACTTGGATGTGGGAAAAGATGATTGGCATGTGTTCATTTATTTTTTTAAAGATGATTTTCATTTTATGATCATATTCACATTTGAAAAGAGAAAAAATCTATTTTCAGCATTTTAGTGAAATCCTTTATGGTTGGAAGACCTTGGATAACTGGTCTCAGTCTGCTGCTGGTGTCTTGAACTTTTGAATTAGATTGGCCATTTTGATAACTCCAAGACAAGAGTTATTTGACATTTGAAATCAGTTTATTTGGTCCAAACGCCATGGGACTACCAAAATTTTTCATGATTTGAGACATTTGTAATGTTGGTTAGGGATTTTTTGGCCTATTTCAGACTTCGTATCACATTGCCGCAACTGTCAAAACATTAAGGGAGAGAACCCGAAACCTATCAGTTTTTTATAGCCTTTCCCATTCTGGTATGGAAATTGAATGAGATATCTATAGAATTAATTCTTATTTTCCTTCATAATATTAATGGAAAATATTTTATTTGTGATATCCTTGATAGATTCATAAAATCATCTCATTTATTTTATATTAAAAAGATAATGGAGGTCGAAGAGATTGAGAACTTATATGTCTAAGAGATCGTGATGATGTATGGAGTGTCTTATATTATTGTTTATGAAAAATATTTACTATTTACATCATTTATTTTTATTGTTTTATAAGAGGAAATCAGTACCTATTTGAAGTCAAGAAATATTTATCACCCTCAGATGGATGGGTAGATAGATCAGACCATTCAAAAATTTGTGGATATTCTTCACGAGTGCAAGATTGATTTCGATGGTTCATGGAACAATCATATCCGCTTGGTAGTTTTTCATATAAAAATAGTTAATAGGATTATATTAAAATGGCTACATTTCAAGGTTTTTATAGGAATTCATGTATATCTTCTTTATGTTGGGTGGAGTTGGATAAAAGGTATTAGGTTAGACCGAGTCTGGTTTAAGAGATGATGGAGAAGGTGAAAATGACCTGAAAGGGGTTTGTGAAATCTATGTATTAGTAGATATCCCATGAATACCATTATATATTCTATTTGGAGTTTTTTGGTTGGTGATCAGGTATTTTTTAGGGGTTTACCGCATTTTGTACGTCATCATTTAAGAGGATAGGGAAAATCGATACCAAGGTTTATTGGTGCTTTTGAGTTTGTCAAATTTTTAGAAAGGTGTCAATAAAAATTGGACTTATAATCTCCCTTGATATATATTCAAGATGTGTTTTATGTTTCCTAATTTAGGACTTGTCAAACCTACCCTTTTCATGAGATATAGTGGGAATATTTTTTTCTTGAGCCTAAAACCTCAGTGGTTGGGTGGATTGTTCAAATAACGGATCATATAAGAAGGTGTGACACAGTAAAACGATTACCATGTTCTATGTACTATAGTAGTGAAGATAGTTTATCCATGAGACATGGGATCATGAAGTGACCATAATTTAGTAAGAGCCTAATCAATTTGAGAGTCTAGAATCATGAGTTCTTTTTATGGATAGAAATTGGTATGGTTGGGAGAATTGTGACACCATATAGGCCTCATGTTTGTTTTTTGGTATTCTTTTATCTCTATTGATGTTCTAAATTTTTATAAGAATTCTTAGATGGTTCCTGGAATCTAAGGGTGACTTTCTTATTTTCATTTAACGACACACCATGGGTAGAACCACACCATGGTGTAAGCCATTTTTCACATGGAACCAACTTGTGTCACATGAGTAGGACTAAGAAGCCTAGGTTGGGTGTGGTCAAGAATTTGAATCATGGAGGGTCTCTCTATGAACCACAACCATATTGGACTCACCAAACCACAGTGCAAGTCATGGAATGTTCAAAATGGGAATGGTTTTGACATCATACTATATAGTGTTATTGTGTTGTGTTTCCAAGGATTAGTGTGATCAAGGAAACCATGGATGTAGTGGGTATCACCATGTCCTGGTGATAATAGTTACAAAATATAAAATCACCAATTCAATCACTGATCTTTCAGGGGGAGTTATTCCTCTTGACAAAGACATGAACAATCATTAAGAGTGGGTATTTGATGTATTATTCACTTCACTTACCCTACATTAATCCTATCTCCCTCTTCCAATATCTTGGGTTTCTGATCTATTTGATTTTAGGAAGGGTCTTGGATGTTATGCCTTCAATTATTTAGTTATTATACTTTGGCCTTGGTCGATCTCTTCAAGTTATGTTATAATTTTGACCTTTTTTCTCCTCCACTTTCTTGAACTCTCCATGATCTTGATTATACTTCATGTATTGTACCGATTACGGGTAGTGATGGGAAGATCTAGAAGTTTTTATGGTGAATTGATGTTTTTTATTATAGATATAGGCTCGAGCGGACTTGAGTTTTCACTTCCAACCAAATTTTTTTAATGTGAATAAGTTTCCTTCATTACAGATGTATGTGTCTCTATAAAATGGTTTTTTATCCTAACACACCTTGTTGTTATTGAGTTTTCCTTTGGTTTCACTTATGAAAATGGTTTATTTGATATCTAGGAGGTATTTGTTTTCTACTTCATCTTTGAAGACTTGAAAAATGGTTTTAAACGATGTTTCATTTAAAATCGTTTTATTTACTTAACATGTTTGATGAAATGCCTCAAAGATGGGGTTGTCTCTAAAATAGTTTTTTAAGCATGGAGTATTTTAGATATACTTATAGAAATGATTATTAAATTGTGTAAATGGTTTACCTAATTTTTTTTTGAGAAAACATAACACATGTGGACCTTGTGTGTGTCAGGTTATGGATATATACAAAACATGGTGATTGAGGTAACACTATGGGTTTTTGTTGTGATACTGATAGATTATGGTAGGAATCAGTTTTCTATGATTCAAATTTTCACTGAAAAGTTTTCCTTTAACATCATAGTTAGGTGTGTATATTGTCTAGAGGACATTTATTCTTAGTCTCATTTGTGATGGTTATGTTTCATACTATGATTTTTAAAAATTTTATCTTATGAGTTTCTTTTGATGGTTTAGATTATCTACCTATACACAAATACATGTATTTTTTATATATTCCTTGTTTATATAAATAAGAAAAGTTTTAATGAAACCAAAGTTTATTTTCTGATTTTTTTTCAAATGAAATTACTTTATGAAGGTTGTTTCATTTTAAATAAAAGCTAAGGGTCTCATGGTGCAAGACATTCTATAGAATCATTAAAGTATACTACTATTAATTTACCCCACAGCCAATATTTTCATTTCATAATATGAATATTTTTTTTAAATATATATTTAATGGATAGGGTGTCATGTATATTAATGAATTATATAATTTGATACCACATTGTACTGGTTTGGGATAGTGGTTATGGTTGATCACATAGAGAATTGGTTTTAATTTTTTGCTGTTTTAGCATTATGGACTTGTTTTTTATGTCTCATGGTTATTTTCCTATTCATCCTTGTTTCACCTTGATTGCTTATCATTATATTTTTATGGATAAGACCTTTTTTGTTGTGATTTTAGGGAAAAATCATTCCTATGGGTATGTGTGTTGATACCTGTGTGCTTATCATCAGCCCCTAGATATTGAGAATGTACTTTAGGCCTTTTGTCATGCCATCTTCATTGATGTGTTAGGTTGACCTGAGTTGGTTTGTTACACCTGATCTTCTAGTTTACGTAACCGTCTCTGTTATGGAATGTTTTTATTTTAAAATAATGATATAAATATATTAATTTATCTAAGTTCTCTATATAAACTTCCAAATGAAAATTAAAAGGTAATTATTTAATCTATGAACAAATCCATGGGTTATATTTTAATAAAAATTTAATTGGAGTTTTAATTTTAAATTTTAAATTAAATTATTCTATAGATCTAAAAATCAGTCTGGTGTAGATTTGATATATTACTCAAAGAATAGAAAATTATGAGAAATTAAATATCATTGTTCTGAGGATCAAGTATGATGAAATTATTTAATATCTAAAATTTATTGGTAAAGTGTGATCTATCTCGAGTGCATTGAATTCCATGCTTGAAATAATATATTGTTATTCAGATCACTACAAAAAATTAGAGGTGAATACTGGAGTATCATGGATAAAAACCTTATAATTTTTTATTGTTTATCTTTGATTAAATTCTTATAATATTTACCCATGAGGCTATATTATCATTGTATTAGTCTTAGGAGTAATGAGTAGAATAAATAAAGAGTTTGTGGACCTTGGTTATACAGTGATATCTTTATGAAGTTGCAATCAAATATCGGTGAAGTAGTGTCTAATCTACATATCAAAACATTTTTGATATGTTCTCCATAGAGTCTGATTTTATAGGTAAAACATGTAAAATATACATGTCCAGGATCCTTACTTTTTTTCATTTGGATATGATTTAATTTCAGATTTATGTTTTCTTTGATAATTTAAAGACACGATCTAATATAATTTAAATAGAATAAGAAATTTCGTTAACATAATTTATCCCCTATTAAGTTATATAGTGGGACCGATGGATAACAAGTGGTATCATAACCATTGGTTGCATCTTGAATACATCCAAAGAACATTACTACTATAGAGAATATTGTGACTAAAAATGGGCTCCTTAATATATTGATGAAACTATCAAACATGAAAGAGTAAAATTAGATCACATCTATAATATATTGGGTTATATATATTTGTAGACAATGTTCATAGTACACAAGTAACTAATCCTACTAGAATATTAATGATCTAAATTTAAATAAAGATATTAAATAATGTTTCCAAGGCACACAATTGTTTATCAAGAGCATTGTACAAATAGATTTATGTGCAGGTGATGGAATGATAAATAACTAAATGAATTTGAGATAAACATGAAAATATTTTTTAAGGTCTAACAAAAGTAAATTAGTTGAATTTAAAGCTTTATAGAATTTATTTGATGATTTGATGATGAGTTCCAACTAAAATATAGTTATTTTCTCTAAAAACTTTACTGAAGTTATTGGTTCCATTCATAGTATTGTTCAAGAAATCAATGATTTTAATATTGTGAAAAAATATTATACAAATGTTATAACAAATTTAAAATATTAATGTTTAAACACTTGAAGATAAAAAAGATAAAGATTTATTTCTTGATTACTTAAATAATAAGTTGGTTGTAAACGAGATGTGGGTGAATAAGAAAATATCTTTAGAATATTCATAAAAATATATAACAACCCTGACTATTGAGAAGGAGTTTCAGGTGGTTGAAAAAGAATATCAAGTAAGTGATGATTTCTTATCACTTATATTAAGTAATTTTAAAATATTCAAATAAAACTTTAAAGGTAAGTTACCTTTACCACATTTCCATTGTAGGACGGTTGGGAACATAAATACTTGGTTTTCAATGATTTTTGATGAAGGGGATGGTTGGTTGGAATTCTCACTAGAATAGAAGAAGTAGTTTACACCTATAAGGAATTTCAACTTTGGAAATGCAAGGGTCATGAAGTTCTAGAGGTAACTATTTTTAATTAAATTAGAAGTGGAAGATAAGGAAGATTTTTCATAAGTTATTTAAATTGAGTTTATACTAGATATAGAGGATATAATTATGACTTTGAAGTAGACGTATAAAATTGATGTATAATTTTTTGATCAAATATAGAATGTTTTAGATATTTAAGTTGTGTTGAAAGGAGATAATGAAGAGGTTAATTTAAAAAAAATAAGAAAAAAAATAAATAGAGTCTTATGGAATCATAATTTAAGATATATTGAAGAAATTAAAGCTTTAATTGGTCATTTTGAAAAAATTATAGAAGATTGTGAGAAGAATATTGTAAAATATAAAGAAGATGAAAATTATAAGTTGAATATTGGTTAAAAAACTATGATAATGGATGATATTAATTTATTTATTAAGGAAAATGTCAATAAGATTGGGAATCTTGAAGAATAAGTTGTTTTTTGAGAAATAAGGTTAAAATAGAAATCAAAAAATGGTTATAATTAAAATTTTCAATGCGGGAAATTTTTAGATAACACTTTGGAAGAGAAATAAGAATGAGGTACAATAACACTAAATGAAATTATTAGTAATCAAAAAACCAAATGGAATGGGTAAAAATATAATTGGTTTTAATAAAGAAACATCTAAGACAATGTCAATACGAATTAAGAGCATTTGAACACAATTTAATGGAGAAGGTTCTCAACCAATGAGAACATATCCACAACCACTGAACTATAAAAAATATAGATATATTTTATAGGTGAAAATAATAGGATATTTAATGTTATTAATTTATAATTAAAAGGTTTCCTTAGAAACATTTTTTAAAATATTGGTGGGGTTGAAATTTTGAGGATAATCAATTCAATTCCAGAAAAGGAGAGTTAGATCATAATCTTCAAATGAATGATTTTTTTCTATGGTTACTATTTTAATTATTAAATCTTTGTACATAAAGAGGTATATTATTGGTAGATAAGTGGAAGTTCTTCTTATAGAATAAAAATTAAAGTAGATGCAAGGTAATCTATTTCAATATATTTGGAAAAATTTATTCCCTCTTATTGATGAAAATTTTTCCATTATAAATTGTGAAAAAAATAACGAGATGATACAAAAAAAATATAAATTCATTTGGGATTATCTTAGAAATAATGAATTAATAATGAGATGTAAAAAATGGTTTAAATTTATATAAAATAATCAAATAATAGTATCACCAAGATTTTAAAAAATCGGTGTTTTCCTCATATGAAATGAAATATGATTTTTTTTGAAAATTTTTAAAATTTGAATTGACAAGAATTTACACTAATGAAATGATAGAGCATTAAAGATTAATGGAATTTGAAAGAGTTGAGTCACTTGTGATGAATTTAAGAATAATTATCTGCTTTATGTTGATGGAATTCATCAAAATTTATCGAGAATTAGTTTGATTTGTGACTCAGGTTTGGAAGTCATTTTTAGTTTGAATGGTTATTACAATAACTGAAAAACTAGGAATTATATTACAAAAGGATGTATAACTAATAGTAATTTATATTTAGTTGATATTTAATAGATCACTTCTCTATTAAAATAAGAAGAATAAAAAAATTGTGGCATTGAAGGTTAGGCCCTTCTAATCAATAAAGTATAATTATTTTTTTAAAATTTGGAGCATAAATGGATATTCTATACATGAAGTGAGACTATGAAAAGATCATTAAAGCTTTTATATAAGGAAAAAGGATTGAAATATCTATCATTCATATCATAAGATAGCTTTGAGTATCATGACTTTGGTTCATTCTAAGTTGTGTGGTCCAATTAATCATGTTTTAACCTACTACGAGAGATGTTTCATCCTAGTTGTGGATGATTATAGTAGGAAATGGTGTTCCATGTTAATTCAATGAAATAATTATGTGAAAGATCAAATCTAAAGGTTTTAAAAAAGAGTATAGAATGAAATGCGTAACACACCGATATTTTATGAGAAGTATTCTATTTAATTTCTTTGATGTCTTTTGTTGTATTCTTTACCAAGATAGCTTTGCGCTATACGCAACACCGTATTAGCTTTTAGTATACACAACAGTATTCTTGGCTTGTGTTGCACGCAATTTTAATTTCTTCTGAATAAAATTCATTTTACACAACACAAAGTATAGATTTTGATCAATGTATAATTTAACTATTTTTTGAATATGTGGTACGCAACACCAAAGGAATCTTTCCCTACACGCATCATAGACTTGGCTTGCATTATAGGCAAGAGCGACCTTCCTCGATAGCGTGTGTTGTACGCAATACCGAGTTTCACTAGACGAGATATTATTATAATATTATTATGAACTATCCATTATGAATAATATTAACTATATTTTTTATTTTATAACATTATAATTTACCTTACACATTTTCTAGATCATGTCATGAGAACAAAATAAAATTTTCGGGTAAAGTAAGTATTTTTAAAAAATGTAGTTTTTCCACCTTTTGATGGCACACCCATTTTAAATATAATTTTTAACAAGTTTATAAGTGAAATTTTACAAAATAAATTTCTTCTTGTGAATAAATATATAAAAATTTACGTTGGATAATGTTTTGATGTTTTTCTGATAACGTTCATATTTTGATGAATAGTAGAAATACGCTAAATTTTAATTAAAAATAACTTTTTTCAAAAAGATAATTAATATAGTTAAATTATAATATTTAATGGGTTTAAAGTATATATATAATATATTTTTAACATTTAATATAATTTATGTCATTATCATTAATCTTACATTGAGTAATAGGTAAAAAAATTTCAATCTTTTGCAATGTTTTAAATAAAAACCTGTTTTTTCGACAACGAGATTAATTTTAAATTAATTAATGCATATTCATTGTCATGAATTTGGAAAAATGGATTCCATATTTTGAATAAGTATGTCTATATTATTTTAATAGGCTAATTTTTATTTTTGAGCATTACGAATAGCAACTACGGTAAATTTTATTTACCACAGTTAAAGGTAAATAAGGTAATTAAGGGTAAAAATAATATTATAAAATTATCATAACACTTGTATTAATATAATTGGATTATTATATTTCGTTGTAAACATAATTGGGAAGAAATTAAATCTTTTGGAACCCACTTGGATGCGATTAAGACCGTTAATTGTTTTTTTTAAAAGAAAATAAAATATGTCTCACTCAAACATTAATAATTAAATTATTTTTAATATAAGGTTATATAGAATATAAATTCAATTTTAAATACTCATTTTAAATATAAAATTAGTTTCTTTATCATGGTAATTTATTTTAAAATTTTCAGAAATATATAATTACCTTAATAGCGTATACATTAATGATGCATAAATTATTTATTTAGTGAAAAATAAAAAATACAGTTTTTATTAAACTAATAATACCCATAAAGGCCCAAAAACCTGACCAAAACTTACTGTTACTGTAAATATAAACGCTAATCATCCAATGGTATAATTTTTTACCTTTTTAGCCTTATAAAAGCGATTATAACACTTATATTATTTTATTTTAAATGATGTCAAAGTTCTCACCTTCATAATTTAATAAACATATCATTTTAAAAGTTGGGTGTTTTAGAAGATAAATTCGAATAAAATAATTATTATAAAATATATTATATTTATCTTTATCATAGTAGTTTATTTTTAATTTTTATGCAAAAAATAAGAGTATTAAACAATTATACAATAATGTTGTTGTAATTGTTTTATTAAGAGAAATATCAAATAAATGGTTTTAAAAATATTAAAATAAATATTATATGAAATAATTAATGAGATCCACGAATTTTCTAGATGAATATGACATGTTAGAAATATATTAGATATTTTTTTTGAATATATTCTCTCTGTTTATTTTATTTAAATTAAAATAAATGAATAGTGTCAAAATTGACAATATTGATATTTTATATAAATAACATATTATTAAATTGTTTAAAAATCACAAAAATATTTAAAATTAAAAATTAAAATTTATATGGTTTAAAATTTTATAAAGTATCCAATTATGGAAAATTCATAACACATAAATAAGTATTGATAACCATTTAAAATTTATAATATTATTACCATAAATAAAATTAAATAGATTAAATAAGGATAAATCAAAATGATAAGGTTCAAAATAAAATCAAAACATTTCTAAATTTTATTGGTTGATGAGATTACAACCCTATCTCATATTATCTTATAATTTGAGTCATTTTGGAGGTTTTTATGTGGGGTTTGATTTTATTATTAATTAATATTTTTGAGGTTTCCAATAGTTCCCCTCTCTTCTCTTATAAAAGTGCCCCTCATCCCTCTTCTCTTCACTCCATTTTAATCCTTCAAGCTCGGACAACCCCTACCCATTACACGACTAAACTTTTCTAGAAATATACTAGAGGTTTTTTATCTTCAAAGACCAACTATAGTGTCTTAAGATGATGTTTAAAGGAGGTGCGTCAAAGAAGAGGTAATCTCTTCTACCGATTATTTCATGTTTCTTTATTCCTATACTTCCTCTTCTTTAGTTGTTTAATTATAAATTAATAACATAAGTATAAATAATATACTGATATGTTATTATAAATCTGAAACAACTATATTTCACCTTCTATCAATCCTATGAAAAATGAAATCATTACGCGTGCGTACGTACGACTTACCATCTCCACACCATGGTGTAATCTGTTTTTCCAACACCACCATAATTGGATGGGTATAATGGTATAAATATCAAATTTATATGATTATTATAACATCATACTAATTCTGAGATATAATATCATCCACTCTAATTCTATTCAATAATTATGTGAACAATATCATCGCTCGTGCGTACGTACGGATTACCGTATCCACGACGCGATGAGATTCATTCTCCATGTTAACCATTCAAGAATGATTATAAATTATATATAATGAATAATAATTAAATATAAGACATAATTATTCTACTTTATATATATCTATATTTCTTCTACTTACTTCAATTCTAGTCAATAAGAAAAGGAAAACAACGTTCATGCGTACGTATGACCTACCGTCTCCATGAACAGTGTATTTCACTTCATTTATCTATCTATTATATATATACTGAATATATATGATATATAAATCATGTTTTACATTATTTATTTAAGGAAATGGTGATATAAGTAATAATATCGAAAACAACAAGTCCAAACACGTACGATTAATGATACGATTTTACCCAAAACACTGCTTTAACATGGAATTGACAAAAGAATGGGTAATATAATGTTGTATGTGAATCATATTTGATATCATAAATATTATTATGGTTCTGTTACAAGTTAATAATATGTTTAAACCCACTATACAAGATTTTTGGACATATACTAAAGAAATAGGACATAAGTTAAGTGATAAATATTCCAATCTCGTTCTTGTTCAAGATTGTTTATTTGTAAGTATTTACTAGGGTTATAGTTATCATCCATGTCCATGTTTTATAAAAAAAAATTCATAAAAGGTTTATTATTCTTCCATGTATGTTTAAATTCATTTTTACTATTTGTTTACTTTTAACACACAGTATGGAAGGAATCATTATTTTGTTTACCATAGGAGGTTCTTTTTGACTTTTTCGAAATAAGTATGAAGAGAATGTTTTTTTAACTTATACAGCATGAAAATATTTTTACAGCTTCATAACTCCATATTTCCATGAATAATCTAGTAAAATATTTTATTATTATTTTCAACAAAATTATTTTCTTTTAAAATTTCATGTCATTTTTGAGAAAAGAAATTTATTTGGAGAAGAAAGTATATTTTCCTCAAGAACTGAGTTCAAGAGTTTTATCAAAACTATTTTCCATCTAAGATGATATATGGTTATGTTTCTATCCCTATTATTACATTGATTTTATTACATTATGATGGAATTATTTTTATGAAGTACTTTTATCTTATATAGATTATGTTATGACGACATGATGTTTAGAAATCTATTTTTTATTACAAGGGTTATGCTATGGTGTATGATTTATGATTTTGTGGCACACATTAGAATGGTTTCATTACAAGATGGGTGGGACCTATATCTCCATCCAGTGCATTGGGTAAAGATTTATATCTCATGAGATAGACATGACTGGAATGAAAAGTGAATCCAGTTCAGTAATACAGGGCTAGAACGACAAGTAAACCCAGTTCAGTAATGGACTTTGTCCACTATGATGGTCTTGAAAGTAATGCCTTGGATAATATGGAAATCATATCATGTGCATAATGGTTTTCCACAATTCCATGTTTTATTCCCATGCCATTTTATCATGATTAATGTTCCTTTATGATCTATGCCTTATGTACTTCTAAGATTTATTCCATTGCTTATGATTTTGATGTTTTATGTTCATGTTTTTACGTTCAAATGTTTATGGATTGTTTTTATGTTCTCCATGTTTACCATTACTGAGAATTTGAGCTCACCCTTTTTATATTTTCTTTTCACTAGGATATAAATAAAGGTTTTATGTAAGAAAACAAAAGGGGAATATCTTTATAGGAGATGTTGAAGATCTTTCACCATGATTAGAAGATTATGTTCTGAGTTTCCAAAGACACTAAACTAATACGGTCGTTGGGCTTCTACTTTTGTTATGTATTAAGTATTCTGAAAAAGATATGTAATGTATATGTACGTCAAGCTTGGGTCGTTATAAAATGATAATAATTATGAAAATTATTAGATTAGATAATGGTATAAAATAGACATACTCTATGATTGAAAATTATTTTGAAAAGCATGGTTTTAAACATGAGGTGTCTTCAATGAGACCCTCTTAAATGAATAGTGTTGTGGAAAGGATAATGCAATATTTTAATAATATAGAGAAGATATTATTGATAGATAGTGGCATATCATTCCACTAATGTAAATAATCATTTATAATGGCTATTTATACTTAGAATATTGTATTAATATATCTTGGAGTAGATAACGTGTCTGAAAAATGTAGAATGGAAGAAAAAATATTTGAAAAATATTAAAATATTTTGATGAACATGATTCATCTGAAATACATAAAGAAATTAAGAAAAGTATGTTGATGTATTGCATTAAGGAATGTTCCTAGGATACTCATCAAATATTAAGGCCTACAAGTGTTTCAATAAGAGGCACAAAAATATTTTTTAGATTAGTGACATAAAATTTGTACAGAATGAACCCAGAGTAGATTCTATACTTTCTTTTTATGAAGATGTGTTTCTATAATTTTAATAAAGTAATAATGATTTAGTAGAAATAATTTTTTTTATAATTATAATGAATGTAAAATGGAATCAGTTAAAGAAAAAATTGAAGAAGTGAGTCAACCTATGAATCAATAAAAACTATTCAAATTGATTTAAAAAATATCCTTAGAGTCAAATTTTCTTCAACCCAGTCTTTGATAATAAATATAATGGATCATATTTATCTATTATTAGAGATTGAACAAACTTTATTTGAATAAGCAGTAATGGAGGAATTGTGGATTAAATCCATGAATGAATTATTTGATGAAATTGAGAAAAATTAGACTAAGTAGATTGTGTATAGAATATTAAATAAAAATTTATTTGGTAAAAAGTGGGTCTTCTAGAACAAGATTGATGAAAATGTAAATTTAATCTGAAATAAATAAGGACGAGTTTGTAATAGATATACCTAAGTTTAAGGAATTTATGTATAATGGAAATTTTCACCAATGGAATGGATATAATCCATTAGACTCTTAAAAATAGTGGATACTAGAAAATAATTAAAAATTATTCAAATGGATGTAAGGATAAAATTTATGAGTTTTATATTAAATAAATAGATAAATGTTGACCAACAAGTTGGATCTATACACAGAAACGATGGTTAGAAAGAGTCTATGTTTAGAAAATATTTGTATGGAAAAAATAAAACACCTCATTATCGATATAAAAATAAGGATTATTTCCAAAGGTAGATAGAGATTAATATAGGAGGGATTGTAACTAAAATATTCTTGAAATTTTCTAAAAAGGTAAAGTTAATGGTGTTAGTGTGTCACAAACAAACCCGAGTCAACCTGATTTGGTCAACTAATCCAGCCTATGAAAAAGCTCAAGAGGTGTTCCTTATCATCCTGGGCTAAAAACTAGTTGCATGAATCAAGGATAACACAATTAGTGATGATTTTTCCCATCAATAATAAAATAAATTATAATGAATAGTAAGAATGAAATAAAATAACAAAAAACTATGTGAAAATTAGAATAAGAACTACTATATACATCAATGTGAACACTAGGTAACCACCACCCATAAGGCCATCCCACTCCCTGAGTGAACATGGATGAGAACCATAACATGTAAAATAGCTCATTTCAACCAACGTTGAGTGACACAAGTAGGGTGTCAGTATAAATAGCTCAATAAGTAAGTAACATAGAATCCAAACATTTCCTTCTATGAAACAGTCCAAAAACGATAGTTTGAAAATATAGATACAAAATAGGTTTTTAAATATAAGAACAACCAGACATATCTTTTCCAAAAACCGATTTAAAAACCATCAGTTTTCTTTAAAATAATAGACTTCTATTTCAAAACCTAGTTTTGGAAACCAATTTCAAGAAGGATAACCACAACCCAGGCATGAGAATGAATAAAATGAAACTAACTAAACACAAGTAGAAGGGTATATCAAAAGAATAATTCCAAAATAAAAGTAGTAAAAATTGGATAAATCAAATACAAATAGAGAATGATACTAGAGTTCTATAAAATAATATATAAAGAAAAAACACACACATAGACAAATATATATAGTCAAGGGAATTTTTGAAATATCTCTAGAGAAGACCTTGTACGTACTCGGTTTGGATCCATTCACTAACATATGATGGAACTCCGTAGTCAATAAAAAACCTATCTACTCTACACTAGACTACTGGTGGCACAAACCACAAGGCCTATCTCAACTATGAGGATATAGTCCATACCACATAGATATAGATAAAATCATTCTCTTTACCCTACAGTTTATGTCTTAGAATCCCATGATACATGTATAAAGGAAAATCAATGAGGTCATCACATGCATGGAATTAAATATAACCTGATGATGCCATCTTGAAATTATTTCCCACTCTCTAACACCATTTATACGAAGAACCACTACAAATGATGACAACCATAGGGTTTCCCATAACACATGAAGCATTTCTTAACTGTCAATCCATCCTATACAACATGATTTTTAAAACCATTTTCCAAGAAACACCTCAATGTACCAAACATGCCTTATCATGTAAAGTCAGATTTTTTTCCACAAACATTGTTCCAAATTGGGATACAAATGAGTTTATTATAAAATAATTACTCTAAGGTGTCAACAAATACAATATTTATAAATCATACTTGAAAACCATTTTTAATGTCATTGGAACATCAAAATCTATTTAGAAAAAAATTTGGTTTTTGGGGAAAACATTAAGAGTTTTTTTTAAAAACTTTTGAGAAGTCAAGGTTTAGATAATGATCATTTAATAGAATATTCCATTTATAAGCATGAATATCATCACATTAACACCTCATTCATATATGGAGTTACACATATTTCACTGAAATATTTATGTAAATGACTAATGATAATTTTAATGAAACAGAAGAGGCATCACAATGAATCATAAGGGGAAGAACACCAAATCATAATAGTTGATAAGCACTAAACCATATCAAGGAACCCAAAACCCACCCAATCCATAACTAAACATGTAACTCAATTTTAATAAAGTTTTAACAAGGATAATAAAAATTCAAGAATACCCAAAACCAAATTAATGTCCACTTTCATAAAACTACCAACAAGGAAAATCCAAATAAACTTATACTAATACACCCAAATCAATAATAAAACATTTAAAAATTATTTATAAAAGATCAAGAATATAATGGCATGCTTTGAAAAGGAAGTGGATGGAAACACATACTTTAATAACATGAGAACATGATGAAAATCCAACCAAGGTTTGAGGAGATCCCAAGGACCAAGCCACACACCCTTAACACATACACACCATGAAATATATTCACATACCCCTTGTTCAATGTATATATTCCCTATTCCATGAGGGAAAATATATGAAATTTTTATATATAAAAATACATACATACATGTGTATATATATTTGTATTGGACACACCCAAGAATCCCCAAGATACTGCCTTGGATGAACGTTGAAACAATAAACCTCAATCAATACCCATGAATCATAAGAACAAAAAACTGACTAAAAAGAATACCCAAATCGGGTTAGGTTCTACCCAAGGTCACACACCCTACATGGGAGAAACGAAAATACAAAAAGGGAGAAAATATGAAGGAATAAGATAGGAGAATCCTACCAGTGGAGTCACACAGAGAATCATAAAAGAAATCTTCCAATTGGAGGGAGCTGGGAGGAGGAGGAGTCATGTGCTGGGAGCCCCTTGGGATGGGGTGTCGCGAACCTAGGGGGAGCATGGAGGGGGGGGGGAGGCCATTAATGGTTTAAATCATAATAATAATAATAATAATAAAATATTTTTAATCATTATTATTATTATTAATTTCATTTTATTTAATTTATTTTTTAAATTTTTTAACTAAGAATTCTGTACATTTTGGTCATATATTCTGCTAGATAGTGCACTAATCATGTTTTCACCTCTATCTGGGGTCATAAGGGCTCATGTAGATGGTTCAAGATAGTTCCCCTGACCATGTGTCCTAGACAAAACCACTTCTTTGGTAGCATAGTTTTCCAATGGCTGGAGAATGGTTTCCCCCAACCGTAAACCACCATACTTTATTAAAAATATTCCTAAAAACTCAAGATGTTTTCCCAGAACTCAGCGTAAAAAATGATAGAAATATGAAGAACCAAAAATAAATAAAATAAAAAGAAAACCATGGTAAGAGTGTGACCTTTCTCCCTAAAATTAAAAAATTCTTCCCTAAGAAACTCACCTGCTAAACAAGGAAAAAACCTGAAACCAAAAAAGGCCATAGAAACTCTGATGTTGAATTTCAACTCTACAAGTCACATCTGACTAGATCAAGAGATAAAAAAACAAAGAAAACCATGGGTGGGATTCCCCCCATTAATAACCTACCAGTATGAACGAAACCCCATCACAATGGGGCCCCAATGAAGTAAACATAAAACAAGAATTGAACGAAACCGTGATTCATCATTTCTACAAGACACAAGACATCCCAAGAAGGTAAAACTTAGAAACAAAACCATTCCAAGATATGGATATTCATTCAAAGATTCCAATCCAAAAGTAACTACCATAATATTTTTAAGAAACATATATTGAAAATATATTCAAATAATAATAATTCCCAACATAAGAGAACCATAATAGGGAAAAATAAAACAATTAACACTCCAACATTGGAAAAAAAAGCTGGGCCAATGTACCCCACACCTGAAAATTGTTGACAGTGTAGAAATATTCACTAAAGGGATTATGGATAGAGACATGGTGTATTGAATCTTATGTTTCCCCATATTAAGGAGTTGAAAACCTAAAATTGAGATTACCAATTTTGTAAATGAAACATACCAAAGTTTTATAGGTTAACCAAACATATACACAGTCAACAACCCTTCGAAGGGTTAAAAAAAGATAGCTCCGAGTTCCAAAAAGGACACCACTAGAAGCATATGACCAGGTGGTCCTTCAAATGAAAAGTATTAACTAAAAAAGGATACTTCTCAGAAATCTATTCCCCTTGTTCACACTTCTCACCAATTGTGGAACCTTTATGAGCACCAAGGAATTACGGATTACCACTTACTACAGACTTCTCTCTGACAACCAACTTAGATAAAAACATATCATCCACTAGTTTCTTGAACATAACTTCCCCGGATGAGAGAACTTGATCCTTACTCACATGATAAAGATCCCAGATGAAAAATGGGACATTATAGTGGATTCTTTGATTCAATCTCTTGAGAAAAAGAAACCATCTCTTTTAAGTGGTGAACATAGGCCTTCACCATACATTGATGTTGTTAAACACTGAAGAGTTCTTCCACTTGCTCTACCTGCACATCCTCAGTTATAAACTAATGTATGAATGTGGTTTTAAATACTTACCAAGGAATTTTAACTTGAATGATGATGGGAAAATTGCCTTCCACCAATCCAAAAAATACTCCCTCAATGAAACCCAAAACATCTCACACTCTCATGGATTTGGGAGTTCCCAATGAACTTAAAATACATTCTCCTTCCTCATACAATTCCAAACCCTCTAACATACCTTGACCACCCAAGAGATTATGAAAAAATGTTGAAGAACATGACTCTGCCACTCCACTAAGAGTCTGGACTAATAAAAAAATTGGAAGAAACCACTCAAAAAACATTTGGACCTTTATAGGTGACATAATCTATGTATCATTAAACCCAAAACCAAATAAAAAAAATATCCAACAATATATATCTCAAACAATGAAAACAAGGTTATAAATAAAACTACCATTAATTAATCCAATAATACTGTTTCAAAAACCAATTTTTCCTTTATAAATTCTAAAACCATTTAAATAACCGAAATAGATTTATCATTTGAAAAACCAAAGTCTTTTTAAAGGCCACACCCATTTACAAAAATCTATTTCATTTCAATATCCACTCACACCAACCTAAATAAACCAATAACATCACTAAAATGAAATACTCTAAAACTGGGAATGAGTGGCGATGCATGACCCAAACACATGGTTTATTAGACAATGTTCTAAACATGCACCGACCACTGGAAGCTTATTGAACCATATATTTAGTCATAACATGGTTTGATATTCCATGTAATCTCACTACATAACAATGAATCACTTCCTTTTTATCCCCCAAACCACACAAACATGACAAGAACCAATAACATAAAACTAAAAAACCCAAAAAATACCCTTGTCCCAGACTATCCTAGGTAACATGTGGCTTTTGACGAGAATAAGCTCCTGATACTCTTTCAATACCTATCACCCAAGTCCCAAAAATCATATCTATAGTATACCTAAAACCCAAAATAATAAAGGGCTACTGTGAGACCATTTTTCAATGAACCAACTTGGGTCAACCCAGAATTGTTCACCTGAGCCGATATGTGATAAATTTAGAGATGCATTATTGATTCCCCAGGAAGGAAACTAGTGACAGGCATAAAGGATAACATTATTGGGAATGATTTATCCCATAAAATTGTAAATAAATAAACATGAAAAGTGTGAATACAATAAAAGAACAAAATGGGAAGTGGGAAATAGAATAAAATCAACTACATACCTCTATTTGACCACTGGGTCACCACCACCTTCAAGACTAGCCGGATTCATGAGAGAACCTAGAAAAGAACCTGAACCTATAAAATAGCTCAATTTTATCGATACTGATAGAAAAAAGTAGGGTGTGAGCATAAACAGATAATCAGGTAAGCATTAAATAATATATACATTTCCTTCCCCAAAACAGTCTATAAAAACTGGTTTGAAAAAATATAAAAAGATTTGTTTCTAACATTATGAAAAAATAGACACATCTTTTCTGAAAATTCCATTTGAAAAAAACACATGACATAACGTTAAAAGAAAATTCTTCTATTTCAAAATATTTTTTTGAAATCCAATTCTAGAAAGAATAACTAAAACCCAATCATGAACATAAGTAAAAGGAAAATAACTACACACAATTAGAAGGGTATATTAAAATAATAATTCGAAAAGAAATAAAGTAAAAATATGAAAAAGAATATACAAACAGATCAAGTGACTAGAGTTCTATAAAATAACATAGAAAAAAAAAACACACACACACACACACATATATATATATAATTATTGTAATTTCCTAAATTTCTCTAAATAAATCCTTGGATTTACTCAGTTTAGATGCATATTCTGGCGTATTATGCAACTATGTAGTCAATAACCTTCTTGATTGTTCTACACTAGCCTCATCGGTGTAATAGACCACATGGTCTAGCTCTACCAAGGGGATCAATTCCATATAATCGGGACATATGTAAAGACCATCTCTCGACCTTCTATTAGACTTATAATAATATAATGATAAAAGTATAAAGGGAAATTGAGGAGGTCATCACAGACATGGAATTAATTATAACCTAGAAATGCCATTGTTCAAGCTTTGCCCACTCTCTAACAATGACTATCTGAAGAACCCCACCGTAAAAGAACAAACATAAGGGTTACAATCACACATGAAAAATTTAAAAAGTATGAAATTAATTGACACATCATAATGGTTCAATTTTTTTTCCCAAGAAACACCTTAAAGTACCAAATGAGCCATAACATTTAAAATCCAAAATTGTTTCCAAAACCAAGGTTCCAAATGGGCCAACAAGTGTGTTGATTATCACATCATTATTCTACAGTGTCAAATGTTCTAAGAATTATAAATCTCACTTAAAAATAAAATTTAAATTAATTTCAAAGAGAAAGATCCATTTGGAAAAAAATTTGTGGGTTTCGAGGAAAACATTAGGACTTTTCTTAAAAACCATTTGAGAAAGCCCTGGTTTAGAAAATGAGAATTTATTGGAATATACCATTTATATACATGTGTATATATATGCACACCCCATGTTTATATGGAGTTACACATATCACACGATCACATATATGGATATCTATATAAATTTCCAAAGTTCTTTTTAAAGAAACACAAGCGGCAGCAAAATGAGTCATAAGGGGCATCACATAAAACCACAAGAGTTGATAAACAATCAACCATATAAAGTAACCCCAAACAAACCCAATCAAAAATGACACATATAACCCATTTTTACTATATATTAAACAAGTCTAATCAATATTAAATAATTCCCAAATCCAATTTAAACTCCACTTTTAGTAAACAACCGACAAGTAAATGTGAAAAAAAATACTAACACACCAAAATCATGGATAACCCATTTGAAAATTATTTAGAAAAGTTCAACAACATAATGGAATTATTTAGAAAGAAAGTGTAAGGAAACCCCTACCTCAATGATGTGCGAACGTGAAGAAACTTTAAGCAATGTGAGACAAGAACCGAAGGACCAAGCTGAAGAACCTTAACCCATATAAACAATGATATATATATATATACATATGTATATACCCCTTGTATGATGTATATATTCCATGATTCATGAGGGAAAATATAAAAAGTGTGTATGTATACATATATATATATACATACTTATGTATGTATATGTGTATAGGTCACACCCAAAAAGATATAATTTTCTTCCTTTGATGAACACTACAAAAATAGACCTCAATCCAATCCCATTAATTCTATGAACCAAAAAAATTTCAAAAAAAAAAAATCCCCAAATTGGGTAATGGTCTACCTGTGGTGATTCACACTACAAGGGAGAAAAGAAACAAGAGATTATAGACAAAATTTGGAGGGGTATGAGAGGCTAAGACTACCAGAGGAGATATCCACATTAATTATTAAAGAAATCAGCTGACTGGAGGGAGTGTGGAGACAGAGGAGGAACGATCCAGAATCCCTTTGGTCCCATGTGTCACAAACTAGGGGGGAATCCATTAAGGGTTCAAAATAAAAATAAAAATAATAAAATAGTTCATTTTTTTATTTATTAATATTATTTGTTTTATTTTGTTTTATTTTATTTTATTTTTAATTTTTAACAAATCATGGAACATGATTTTTGAAACCATGCACCAACTACACGATCATCTCTGTTTAGGGCCACATGGGATCCAATGAACTGGCACATGTCAATGATCCTTACCACGCAACATGGATAATACCACTTCCATAGATTCATGGCTTACCCTAGGTTGGAACACAATTTCCCCCAACCATGAGACACCCTTTCGTCTTCTAAAAATTCCAAAAAACTCAAAATATTTACCCTGAATTAGACAAAAAAAACCAAATAAATGATCAAGAACCAATTAATAAATAAAATAATAAGAAAACTGTGGTTGTGGTGTGTCATGATGTATGTATAAGACACCATATTTGGTTACATAAAATAGAATTATATTGATAGATTTCCAAAATTAATCAGTTCTATGTTTCAAAATCCTATAATTGGATAATTGGAATGTTTTTTGGAGATGAATTTTTAGAAAGATTTTAGTAATACATTAATTTCATAGTTTATTATTAAAGTAAATTCTTCAATAAATTTAGAATAGAGGAGTGAAAGCCTATTTGAACTCCAATGGTGGTTAGAATAAATCTCGTAAAACAAGAAAACAAGGATGGATTGGACTCTAATTTGTATAGAAGAATCATTGGAAGTATAATTTATCTTATTACAATCGGAAATGATACAATTTATTCTAATTTTTTTTCTTCACGATTCAAGAGTTTCTCATAGAAAGAACACCTTAAAGTCGTGATGATAATAATGAGGCATGTTTGAGGATATTTACATTATTATTTTTCTAAATCTATAAATAACAAGGATTTATTAGAATATTCAGATTATAAGTGTGATGATGGCATTTTAGATAAAAAATTCATAAGTATTAGATCACTTTATTTTGGAATAAAATGTAATTTTTAACTAAGAAATAAACAATATTTCATTTCATTAAGTACATTTGAAGAGGAATATATCTCAATAATTAAATATTCTACATAGATTATCTTTATAATGCAAGAATTAGAATATATTTTTAATGATTTTGACCAACCTATGATGATCCAATATAGAAGTAAAAGTCCCATTGAACTATCAAAACATCTTATTTAGCACTTTCGTAAGAAGAACATTGAGATTTGGTACTGTTTTATACTAAAGAAAGTAGAGAACACCATAGTGAGGTTGGAATTTTTTGGAACTTAATATTAGGTGTAATATATATTCACAAGACACTTAATGACTCATGTTTTTAAATGGAAAAAGTTAAACCTCATATTTCAACAACTATCATTAAACTATGGTGGTTTGATATTTCCCCTCTCACCATTTTAATCAATAATATATATGGAATTTTGGTGTTCTTGTAGGATTATATATTATATTGGTATTAAATATAGGAGGATACTATATATGGAGAGTTAGAAGAGATATTATTATCATCTAAAATTCGTAGAAAAATTTTTTGTAATAAATTACTAATCATATTTCATATATTTAGTGTTTTCTCATGCATGCTTATATAAATTATTAAAGGTACATTACAAAGTTTCTAGATTAGTGGATGATTGATGAACCCTTTTTTAGTATTTTATTATTGGGGGAATGAGTATGTCTATTATTTTTTGTTGAATGAATCATTTTTGTTGTATAATTGAAGTTATTGAAATTTGAAAAAGTGAGTACTGAACAAATAATCAAACAGGAGAGAAAATTATAGCCAAAGGATTTTTAATGATTGCATTTTTTTTTTCAATTATGAGTATTTTGGAAGTATTGTGAAAGATATTATGTATAGATTAAATAATACATAGTTTATTCTAAAAGTGGTATAAACATTCTAGAATTATGGAAATAGTACAATGAATCAATTTTGTGGTGATACTAACCATGACATGGTTATATTTTGAATGTAAATAATAGGTCAAGCCTTCAAATAGTCACATAAGTAGCCATTTTCTACAAGTAATACAGCTAGGATTGATCATAAAAAGATATACGAATTGGGGGAGAAGAAAAGATCCTAGTGTGGGTTAGATCTAGGTGGAAAGGTAGTTCCTCGACATAGGGAAGAACAATGTAAGAGTGGCTATAATGTGGGAAAACACCACATGAGTTAATCAAGACAATGCTTCTACATATTATTCTATTATGTAAAAACCATTAAAGTTCGATTCTGATGTGGTATTTAGCTAAAATGGGTTACACCACAAGATATGTGACCACACTATAAGATAAAGTGGTTTAATTGAAACCACTAAGGATTAAGTTTTATTTCCTAGAGTTGAAGGCCACACCATAAATGTAATCGTCCTATTTTTCATTTCACTAGATTGTTGAGGGTAACTATTTCATTGAGATTATGCTATGAAAAAATCGTGTTAAATTGAATTAAGTTCCATTCTATATTACATGAACTTACATTGTGGAGGATAGTCCATGCTATATAACGTATGGAGAAAAAGAGTTCCATTCAATGGAAAGAGATTGCACCTTGGGAGATCTATTTTTATTAGTATGGGATATTTTAGATTTACCAATCCTACAGTACTTTACACTATGAAATATGGTTATATACCATAGTCTATATAGTACTAGAAAATGGTGAAGTTAAAACTGACATATCACACCATAGATAAGGATGTAAGGATATGATTTTTGGTTTCTACTAGATTCCAATAGGAATGATGAGTGATTTTTTAGAGGTTTGATAGTTTTTTAAACTAATTAAACTAAAAAATTATAATTCAAGGGTGAATATTTAAAATTGGAATTAATCCAAAGGATGGATTTAAATAAAAATTAATTTAGAGTTTGAATTTGGAATTTGAAACTCAAACATTATCTAGATATAGAAATATTAGCTAGGAAAATTTAATATATTACCAAAATAATAGAGAATGGTGAGAAATTAAGGATCAAGTATCTAAATATCAAGCATGGTGTAATTATTGAATATTTGATATTGAATGGTGATATGTGATTAGAATAATGTGTATTGATGATCAGTATTGAAAAAAGTGTTTTTTTATTTATTTGAAAAAAATCTTGAATTTATGTCTGTATCATCATAGAGAACACTCTTACTATTTTTATTTCTTATCTTTGATTGAAGTCAAGTGAGATCATGTTTTGAGTCTATTTCATCTCTGTATCCCTCTTAAAAGCATTGAGTGGATTAGAGTAAGAGGTCTTGGATCTTAGTTAAACAAAGTTATCGTTCTAAATTTTTAATCACATAATACTGAAGTAGTGGTTAACTATCATATAAATATATCTTTAATATGTGCCCCTAGTATTATCCTTTTATACTAAAACCAAGTAGAATCGGTGTGTTCTTTATCTTTATATTAATAAATTTGGTTATTATTGAAAGTCAAATTAAAATTATTTTTTTAGAAAATATATCATACAATTTAATATAAATAGAAGGAGAAATTTGGCCACCCCATTAAACCCCACTATTAGGATTTACAGTGGAGACATAGTATAATACTATTTTATTTCACTAAATCATTTAACATAATTTAAATCATCTAAATAAACTAATATTTAAATAAAAAAATATATATAATTAAAGAATCCAAAAAAATAAAATAACCTAGTTTATAAACTAAAATATAAAAGAAGAAATTTAACCTTCCCAATAACTTTTAATAATAATATGGTAAAGAGATTCAAATTCACTAGATATTCACTAAAAAATTGAAGGAGTATAGTGAGAAAATGGGGGGGGGGATTTTATTGATTTTACCATGATGATATCTTTCATCTATTTGAATAAATGTAATCTAATACTCCCATACTGCTACTCCCTATCCCCATTCTCTTACATCATGAAGCATTCCCCTTGCCTTTTTTCATCCTTCCAAATTACTTCACCAAATATATTATCCCTCTGATAAATTCCCTAAAAAAGACTCTTTCTTAACTCATCACCCAACCAAATCCTCTATCCAATTCTTTTTACTATATTTACAAACAGAAATAAATCTTACACTACCCTTCCATGTGTCAATCAACGATACCATTTAACTCCTATATAAAAAAATCCAATAGGTTCCATCCACTTGCAGGAAAAAAGACTAGACACCCCATACTATTAGACCAAGAAGTGACCATTCAATGATATATAATCATATTCAACAATGGGGTAATAATTTATTTAACAAAGAAATTTATAGTTTTTATGATGAGTTTTTTTATATTTCAAGGTGAAAAGTAACTATTATTTAATGGAAAACTTCTTTGGTTCATTGATAGAGCATGTGTTGGTAGTGATTTCCCTTTGACAACTTGTGTGTTTTGTATTCATCATTGATAGTGGATCTAGAATACTAATAAAGAGGATGTTTTATCTATATACATTTTCATTATTATTTTAATGGGGTTTCAAACATTATTTAGTTTAAGTTTTATTAGTGACACCATGACAATGATGACATGCTTAGTGAAATTATTCCACTTTTTTTTATTTTGGTTATTTTTGATAATTTGTGGATGATTTTTTATAGTGTTGATGTTCTGATTAAAATGATAGTGTTTTCATGACTATTTCTATAACAAATAAATTTAATTTCCACTAAAATTATTCTCTATTATATTTTTATTAATCATATTATATATTTGTTATATTTTTATTAGTTTATTTTTACACATGCTTGGGCCCTGTCCGGTGTGATACCTAATAAGTAATAAGGGGCTGATGAATATAGGAAAATTTATTTATTTTGAAATTTTATTTTATCGATGATAGAACCAAAAGTATCATGAAATATAATTTAATATAAATAAATTCATTAATTAAAAAATTAATATTTTGTGTTATTTATTTGAAAACTTTTATAGGTAGAACCTAATATGCAATCCTATACAAAGGATTTAGAAATAGAAAAATATCATTAAATTATGAGAAATAACACATGTTAATTCCCTAATATATTTAGTTTTTAATTCCATAAATATTATACATAACAACAAAAAACCTGACTTTTTAATTTTTTTAATAGATATCAAGTTTTTTAATAATAAATTAATTTTATAATTTGTAATGATACGGTAGATAATTTTTAACATATAGAAAATATTCATTTAGTTATGTATTCACCTTAATTGGATAGAAAAATGGAATTCCTCCTTCATTTTTTATATTAGATTTTTTATTTGGTTAATTAGTTTCATAAATTTCATTTTTTCATCACATTGGATATCATCAGTTTAAAAATTATTGAAAAAAGATACTACTACATCATAAACACATTATTCTCATGGGATTGACTCTATATTACCTACTATATTAGTTGTGGCTTTATAAATTTCTAAATTTGGATTTTCAGGATAATTTATAAAAATTACATTTATTCATAGATTTCTTATTTATAAAATACATAAAAATGTGATAGATATTTATTTATAATCTTTATATAATTTCTTCACTTCCTCTAAATGATTTTTTTAACAAATATTGATACTCTTTTATATTCTGCCATCTAAATATTTATTATGTTATTATTTTGTCTATTTATATACGAATATACATCCATGATATCATCCACTTTCTTTCTTTCATTAATTATTTTATACCTTGTAAAAATGATAATGTAAAAAATTTTATTCCCTAGGGTTAATAAAGCTATGAATTTGGTATATTAATAATTTATTTTATGTCCATGTGGTAACCCTTTTGGAAGATATTTTTTTTGTGATTGATGGTAGCCAACATTTATATAAACAATTTCATTTGGAAAATATTTATATAAAATGTAATTATTAAGGACATGAGTGGTTATTCTATTTCTAGATCCATCCTTGCAAATAATAAATGCACATCATTTTTTTCCGTTACAATTTTTGAAATTCACTACTATTGGGTAGATTTCTAGATCCTTATATCCTAGTACAGTGATTGTTACACCTCTAAAATTATGTGATAGTTATTTTTATTTTACCCTTTCATCTCCCCCACAACACTCTTTAATGGTATCTCTCAAAAATGGGTTGGTAAAACATTTGGTTGTCCCCCTTCCATCCATTCCGCCGGTTTACATGTTATCTAGGTTATGAGAGTTGTTAGAGAGAATCAATACCTTTTCTATATAAAATTATGAGTTTCACACAAGTGATAATTTCAAAAAATATACTCTGATAATTTTTTTTGGGAAATATCAACTATCACTTCCTTTGATTGAGGGATCTATCAAAGCCTTGATATTTTCAACACTAGTAGTGAACCCCATCCCAAAATGAAAACCATTAGGTATTAATATATTCATAGAATATAATTTCAATTAAATATGGCCAAGAGTGACAAGGACCTTTGAGTCCCAATGATTTTTTATTTATAAGTGATCTATGGAACTTAATCAGGTCATGGATCCTTCTTCAGTGGAAGTTTGGGGGAACCTTATTAGAAAAAATATACTATTTTAAAATATAATAATTCCAAGGGGAATTAGTGTATCAATTGAGTTATTCCTTTATTAGTATCTAATCACTTTTTTAATGAATCAGAAAAATGGAATCTATGATTTTTGTAGAGATATAACACCCTTCTCTTATCCCCAACTATATATTAATTTAGAAAGCCACATATATCACTTTTAGTATTGTATATACTTATTTAATATGTTTTAATTTGGTATTGAATTCAACTTCTATGTCTTATCATCTAATGTGTGTAGAAGATTTAATTCGACCTAATTCCTATGTGGAGATTGTAGTCACCCTTGTCCTAAGGGGGCTATCTCAGTGGATTAGGTCCCAGGATCCTCTTTAGTGAACTTTTTTACCACCTGGTCTTATAAAACGTATTATTTAGGTTGAAAAAATGGATGGTCGACCCAATACCCCCTTATTCCAGTGATTCGATTCGAATTTGGTGGAAAACCTATGTCTCCTCCTAATAAGATGGTGTTTTGTAGGGAAATATTCCCTTATTATTATATCTAATATTCTGTCCTCACGTATGAAGGGTTTTATTTATAAGGTACCTAATCTTCCTCAAATATCACATTTTTATACTTCCTTGGGTGTTTTATCTTCCCCCTTACCCTCCCCTTAGAATCCTCCAAGGTTGTAGTAGGATTTATAATCCATTTAGGTATCACTAAGAATTTTGCCCCACTCTAGATCACTATTTCCTCATCAGAAGCAGACCCATCTATACTCAAATTCATTTATATATATATATATATATATTTCTAAATCCTTTAACGCATTTGAAGTGGTCGATGAGGTTACTTGCATAACTCCATACTCAAATGATAGAAGGTCTAGAAATGTTGTGGATTCTTCAATTGAATATAGTGGAATGAACACTAGGATAAAGGATAAATATATAAATAAATGTGTATATCCATATTTGAGGTGGTCTAATAAAAATGTCACTAAGTCCATCATATACATTTAATCATGTTATTTATATTCATAAAGAAATAAAGGGGTCTGGGTTCTCCTGTGAAATTTGAATATATTTATATAGAAGCTAAGTACTCCAAGTTTTCTTTAATGGATATTTAGGATCCTATGAAAAATTTGAGTTCTATCTAAAAATCCATGTATAATATTTGGGTCAAAATATTATTCCATGATATCTTAAACAACAAATATATATGGATATTTTTGGAAGGAGAGATTTTATAGGGAGATAGACAACCCTTCTTCCCAACACAATACTGTCATGGTGACCCATCTCGACTAACCTATTAAGGTTAATTTTATTTATGAAAATTATGATTTGAGTAATTGGGAAAGTATTTAGAAATCCATATTTACTTTTAATCTAGTATTTCTCTCTTGGTCCAATACATGGTATATAAATACTATTCTTGATCAAGATGAGAAAATTGAGTGGTTCTATTTCTCCTAGAAGGCCGTGCTTAAATTTTAAAATTTATTCCTATTAATATGCTACTAAACTTGGGGTCATCAAGTAAATAATTTACATAGTACAGTTTTAAACATCAAATTTATTGAATATTTAGTTTCCATGATAAGTGTATTTCCAATATCCAAGGCATATATTTCTTTCTAAAAACATCTATCACTCTTATGTCATGGAATTTATCAGACCAATTACCCCTTTTGATGAATTTATAAGGACCTCGTAGTGTATCATAGTTGGCTTTATTCATTAAGTGGTGGATTCATGAATATGAATTTTTAATAAGGTTATAACAAACATAGTACAATCCAATACGTGAATATCATTGTGATATCATTCATAAGAAACTCATACATATAAGAGTTGACATTCTATATTGGGATTGTCTTCACAATTCTCCTCATAGTAACACTATAGAAATGGAAAATGATATTTAACTTCTAGATGGTAGTTTTAAAGACTCATAGAATATTTATATCTTTGTGTCTTACATATAAAAAAGGAATCTAGTAGGTAAAATTATATGTGGAAAGAGACTTCGCTAAAATGTCCAATATCTAGTGGTTCAAACTGGATATTGAATTGTTTCAAAATAACTTCCCACCATGCCAAACATCCTGTATGCATAGGACGACTGAGGATAAATTTGAGCGGGTTATTGCGAGATGCCAAGTGATCCTCAGGATGTTATAGGTTGTGCCTCAATTTTTTAACTGCAATGATTAATGCTAGAACAAACTTCTTTATACTTGAATATTGAGTCTCTATGTCAAGCATCATTCGAAAAAGATAGTAAATTCTATTTTCATTTCCTAGATCATTCTTTTGTGCATGGAAGGCACCCAGTGATCACTTTTAAGCTGCCACATAGAGAATAAGTGTCCTTCCTTCAACGGGTGAAATTAATATTGGTGGACACAAGGGATATTTATTGAGGGTATCAAATGAATCTTGGCAGTCTCCATTCCATTGATATGTAACTCCCTTCTTCATTAATCTAGTGCAGGGTAAACACTTTTCTTCCAAACTGAAAATAAAGTGCAGAATATAGTCCAAGTTTCCTTGAAGTCATATTAATTCTTTCAAATTTCAATGATGTGGAATTCCATGTATTTTATTTGTCTTATTGGGATCAACCTCGATGCCATGATGGCATATAATGAATCCAAGGAATTTTCCCGAGGTGACCCCAAAAGCAAATTTCAATGGATTCATCTTCAAATTATGTTTCCAAAGTTTACTGAATATGGTTTCCAGATTATCCAAGTGGTCATAACATTGTCTAGATTTAACCATTAGAACAACCACATAACATTTGACAAATTTTCCTAATAAGGGTTTTATTATATGGTTTATGGAACATTGATAAATCGCACGTGAATTATTTAAGCCAAAGGGAATTATCAAATAACAAAACACATCTTGATGGGATGTGAAGTCTGTAGACTCCTCATCCTTTAGGGCCATTCAGTTTTGATTTTACCCAAATTAGACATCCATGAAGGAGAGTGCTTCATAACCGGCTATTTCATCAATCAAAAGTTCTGTGATCATAAAGGGAAAGTCATATTTTGGAAAATGCCGATTAAGATATTTGAAATCAATGAAAACTATGATTTTAAAATTTTTATTTTTAACTCAAAAAATGTTGGCCATAAATTTGGGATATTTCACATCCCTGAAAAAGTTATCTTTTATAATCTTTTCGACTTCAGATTCAATTTTAGAGGCATGAGTTGGGTGTGTTTTTCTTACTTCTTGTTTAAATGATCGATACTCATCTGGAAAACCCAAATGATCATTGGGAATATTACGATGAAGTCCTATAATTTCTATATAGTTCTAGGAAAATATATCCAGATGTTTCTTTAGAAATGAATTATACATATCTTTCTCTCCAGAAGACATGGCCACACTAATTATAGTAGGGCGTAGATCTTCTTCTGTACCCAGATTTGTTTCTCGGAGCTCATCCACAGTGGTGGAGATGCATTCCTCAAATTCTAGAGGGGAGTAAATGATATTTTATTATTCTTATTTCTTACATTTCAATTCTTCCATTTCTTATTATAGAGTAGGTGATAATGAAAAAATATCAGAGCTAGTGGATGAGTTAGTATTTGAACATCCTGAATAAGAGGCAATCATTTCTGACCCAACTAAAGAGGAAGGGTCCTACTGAAGTATTGAAGAGAAGATGATGATTTTTGAATTGACATACTTATCTTCCATTATTACTATCACATATTCTTCTATCCTTATTGATGATGTTGAGACCTGATGAAGTTTGGTGGATGAATTGATGAAATCTACATTTAAGCTTTCACCACTTCTTGGTAGATCAACAATTTCTCCCATGTCGTTAGACTCGATTGTCACAATTGATATTATAGAAGTCACATAACCAAAGATCATATTTGAGTCTGTGATTTCTATTTTATTGATAATAAACACATAATCTATACTCATATGCATGAATTGGTTATCTAGGATATTTTCTAAACCATTCATAGCATTGATTCTTGTTACATATTTTTCTATAGACATCATTCCCTTTATGAGATAGAATTATGCCTCAATATACTAGGATTAACATGTTTTGAATGGATCATTTTCACAATATAATTTCCCAATTTGACCATTGAAGAAATTATTGAGACATTGGTGATGTGAATAATTAATGGCCGCATGTTGACGTAGAAAATACCATCAAAGAAGAATGTTGAAGGTTGTGTCCTGATAGGAAACCGTGAAATCTGAATTAGATACAAGATCCCAAACTATGTTTAGAGTGAAATCACTCCTAGAGGTTCTTTTTCATTTATTTCATTGCTATGAAACATCAATGTGGAAAGAGATAAGTCATATTTAGTGAGACTCGATCGACGAAGTATACATATGGGAATGAGGTTGACTCCAGTGTCATTATCAATGAAGGCTCATTAGATGTCTATATCATTATCCCTACTAGATAGATATAAGGGCCTGATGTGTCTAGGTACAACATCAACCTCATCTTAATCCGTGAAATATATAACTACATGACATTTTGCAGAATTATTTTCTATACGGTAAACCTCAGCAGAATCATCCTTTATTTCAAACTCTTGAGGACTTTACAAAGCCTCAATAAGTGCTTCTTAAAGATCTTTTGAAAAATTCAAGGCATTAGAGATTGAAAAATTGGCTTGTACGTGGGATATCTATTTCAAAAAATTATACATTTGGTCCACATGTCTTTGTTTTCTAGATTGGAGATGCGGTTTTGCAGGTGTCTTGGAATTTGATGATTTTGGTGTAGATATACAATGTGTTAGGGCAGGAATTGGAAATACTTCCGCTCTTGGTATATTAGACTGACTAGGTATATCTACCTACCAAGAGAGTAATGCTATAACTTCTAATCAGTATTCCTAGATAATCATGTTAGGACTGATCCTTTCTTGTGTGGGAGAACATCCTTGTTCTTACTGAGCCCGCTAAAGGGCCATCCCTTGGGTTTCCACCACATAAACTGTTCGAGCAGGGGTATAGTTAAAATAGTGGTTTCTAGAATTTCCACGTATTCCCCTATATCCTTGACCATGGATTATTTTTCTAGTTCTCTAGTCAGGTATAAGGAATTCAGGCTCATCATAACCAAAATCATCATTTTCATAGGGATATGTTAAGTCGATAACGTTAATGGAACCGAAGATCAATTCTTCATCTCATGAAGATTATTCTTGATAAGTCGGTTCTGGTTGTGTTGTTTGGCAGGCCGGTGCCCATGTTTTTGAGACATATTGAATCACATCTTCCAAATTCTAGGGAAAATTTGGCTGTGATATGATCTTGTCTTCTTCTAAATGCTCTTTCTTTTTCTGGTCACATCACTTCTTTGAGGATTGACCTTTGGAGGACTGATCTATTGATGAAAATGTCTTTGCTATCATGGAAATTTTAGGATACACAGTCAGTTGTTTTAATTGTTTTCATCGAATGACATGGGTTCAGTTGATCATTTTTTTTACTATCCAATCATCATAATTCAACATATTTTTTCTTTTGACGTTCTTCCATTCACCTTATTCCTCTGGATCAGTAGCAGTATCACATGATACATGGGATGATGAACATTTTAGTTTCACTTGTCCACAGTCTAACATTTTTTATAGGAGGTATTTGAAAACAAAACATCACCTGAATGGGATACCCCAACATTTGATGAAAGGGGAAATAATTTGGGAGATCTTCATCTTCTTCTCTGTTCGGTTTCTTTAGTCTTGGAAATTGAACCAATTTTATTTACAAGGATAAAATGAAGTAACCAGGAACCAGTTCATTCTGAAAATAATTTCCTTTTTTTAACACCTAAAATTGTCTCCTCCTTTGATATTTTTGATCATCTTGATGAGGCAATCATTTCTGTAAATTCTTGGAGGAAAATACCTTCATTATGATGAATATTTTGAAGTAGAAGTAGGTATAAGTGCTTGTTTGAGTGTGATTGTATCAACATCTACTTTGAATTTTATCCTTCCCAGAGCTAATGGAATTACACAAGATTAAGATTTGGTTTCCAAAATTTTATCCTCCACTTTTTGGGTAATTGAAGAAAGGTCTCGAAACCCTCCTGTGTATTTCATAGGTCTTACTGGTGTGTGTGGCTTATCACGCTGATTTTCCACACAAATTGGTAGAAACTCTTCTTAAGGGAGTTCAAGATTTAAGTAATATATTAATTCTTTCCATCGAGTAATGAAATATAAATCTCTTTAATTATCCATTTGTTTACAATTTATAAGATGTAAAATTGTTTTCATTGGTAGTGTTGAGCTGAATTGAAGAAGGAATTTATGACGGAGGTCGTCCCATATAGTAATTGATTGAGACTACAAACATTTATACCAAACAAAGTCTATAACATATAATTATTGCACAAAAATACTGAGCTTTACCACTTCTTGCTGTTGAGGGGTCCCTATTATGGGATCAAAAGGCTTCTCAAGATCCCCCAAACCATTAAAGATTGGAAATGTGGTATTCACAAAGTTTGGTGGTGGGATCCGATCTACCAATTAGGGTAAGATTTATTTTCTGGTTATACTGGTGCACACTAATCTTCTATATATTACAATTGATTTTTTAATTCCTTGATTTTATTCATAATAATTTGAGAAATTTTTGGATGAGATATGACTTGTACAGATATAGTAGCTGCAGCTTGAACTGGTATGATGACTTGAAAAACCATTGGTGGCGGCTATGTTGGTATTTTCATTGATAACCCATAGGGATAGGTCTATAAGGATGTGTTTTATCCTTAAATAGTTGTGTACCCAATGGAGGGAATTCTTTATTCACCTATGTAGTTGCAACAAACCATCTTTACTGAGGAGTTCATACAGGATGTGAAAGTTTAGTATCTGCATGGGGAGCATGTTTGGAAGAAATAATGCTTCGATGTAACTCTGGATTGAGTATTTTCAACTACTTCATATCCACCTCTTGCTAGGAAAACATTTCTTCAAGCGAAAGAGATTGACCTTATCCATTGGAAAATTGATACATGATCTAACTTTTACCTTTCCCCCAATTAGATGCCTTTAAAAGGGGTGGGAATTGGTTACTTGAAAGAATACCCAGATTCTGGGTAACCCTATGATTTCAACTACACACAAATCCATCATTCACTTTAGTGTGTACCATATTATGAATAAGGGCATCATCCTTTGAGTCCACTTAACTAGAATCATCTTTTGGAGGATCTTCTATAATGGTATTAATGGCATTTACTAACATGTAATGCATTGGTTAAATTTAGTTAGTATTTTTTTAATATCATCTCCTACTATATCCTCCATGAGACTTTGTTCTCTTATATACTGAATTCCTGGGAACTGTTTGATAGATAGTAACCTGAAGGGAATCCTTGGATAGTTTAGTTGTGCATTCACTTTATGACTTCTTCCCTAATCAGAAGAAAATTGACTTCCATGGATGAGGGGACTGTAGTGGTGAAAAAGCCCCAGCCCTATGGGTTGTGGATGTTCCTATTCTTAAAACCCTCAACCCTTGTTTACTGAATTTGAAGGATGAGTTAAACAAGACCCCAGTCCTACAGGATAGGGTGGCTCCTGAACTACTATTGATAATACTTTCATATCTTCTCTTCTGATTTTGAAAATTTTGGTCCGAACATAGGTTGAGTTTATTATCTGACAACCACTTAAATTAGATGTTTCTAAAGAACATTGTGGTAATTCAAACATTTTCATAATCTGATGGCTAACATCCTCCAAGAGTGAGGCCTAAATAATGTACTCATATGTTTGATTCAAAAGTATATCAACAAAATTCTCTCTTTAGGATTGAATCTAATGAGAGCTAGTTAAGGCTTGTTCTTGAGGGTATCTTTTATTATACACAAAATCTGTTGACTGTAGTTAGCCATGAGAAATAACATTGCATGAGACCACTTTTGGAGGGTTTTGATGATTTTGGAGCGCAGTGAAATGAAATTCCCCATGTGTACCACATCCTCTTATATGAACACCAGATTGGGTATCGGTAATTAACTGGCATAAAATCTTTATCACATCGAGGCATGCATGATGAAGGACTCCCTTCTTCTTCTTATCCTTTGGATGCCTGGAAACTGAGATAGATTCCATGTCAAATTTTCATTTCAACCCTTCTATTTCCTTTACATGACTTTTATATTCATAATATGGTAATACTTTGGCTTTAAGATGGTGAAGAGTTTTCCATTTGTTGAGTAGAATATCATGAACACAATCTTCTACCATCAATTCTATAATGTTGTATTGAGAGGTCTCCAAAGACCAGAACATGAATAGTATTTCACTTTTAGCCAATTGTTTTCCGATATTCAACATATCTTCATCACCTTTTTTAGAGGTTTCTTCAATTGGTTCGATCAGAGTAGATGCTTCTCGATTGTTTTATCATAAGAAATGGACTCAATTGCCTTTTCCTATACTATATTAGAAGAAAAATGACCCAAGGGGGGTTTAGAGAATGACTATAGCCTTAGGGTGTCTTCTGGTTGAGAAAGTATTTGACCTATTAGTGTTAAGGAATCAGACATGACTCACCTTATGTTGGTAAGATCCATGAGATAGTAGTTCTTTCTCATTACTACATTATCAATTAGATAATTATCTTAACAATGCATGAATAGCCCGAAGGCCTTATTTTTTATTAATTTTTGATAATGCCGCTTTCAAGGGATAAGGGAGAACCCTTAAAAGGCATGTATGCTAGAGATTACAAGGCCAAGAGGCTTTTGTGACATTATATTCCACAAAGGTCTTAGGTAATTAATCCACACTATAACTATAAGGAAAAACCCCTCCCCAGTATCTACTTTGTGATGGTAGCTCTCCACCTTTTTCATGGTTGTTCAGCTAAGCTTCTTATGGAAGCACATGCTGGTTCCGATGGCATATCCACACCCTCTCATTCTTCCAAATCCATTGGTTCTACTGTGGTGGGTGCACCTACTCTGAATCTTCCCCTAGGGTTGCTCCTTTTTTGAAGAGTCTATTTAGAGAAACATGATTGATCATGTGGCCTGAAGGCCTTGAGATAACCCGATGGCCTTTTTTAGCCCGAAAGTCTTACTGGACTAAACGACATGGGTGGCCCAAAGGCCTTGAAGGACCTGAAGACCAAACCAGTGGCCCAAAATTTCTCTCCGCATTAGTGTTTCACACTTTCAATATAATGCATAAGAGCCTTAACCCTGTTTTTTGAGGACATGGAATGTCCATCCCAGAGACCCAATAAGGTTGATTATAGAAAGGGATAAATCTTCTTGCTATTTGGTATTCTAGCCACACAAAGGGTTTTCTTGGCTCTCATCCTGAGATAGGATCTCTAGATTGACCAATTTTTTATAAAGTAATCCTTCATGATGATGATTCTGATGGGGAACTTCATAATTACTGCTACTACACCCATAATTTGGTAATGGGAGAGTAGGATATTGATTTTCAATAGATAAATGTCTGAAGGATTAAATAACTACAACATTAAGAGGAGATAGAATGGAAATTCACTCTTGATTTTACAACTATGTTTGTAAAAACTTTTTCTTAGATGTTCATTTAAATGTAGTCAGGGCCACTTTCTCAGAAAAGAGGTTCTCATGGGTAGGTTTATGTGGCTTCTTTTGAGTGTTCATCAGAATAGGATAATTAGCTCCAATTGGGGATGGAGTATGTTCCGGATACAGTTTCCCGTATGATATGGGGGATTATTCCCAATAACCCTCTTGGACTGGAATAGATGTGTGTATCTTCTTGGGGATGGCATGAAAACAAGTCATCTCAGATGTGGGGATAGAATTATGTGTATGTTACCCTAGTAGTAATAATGTTTCCTTTATGATATTATGGCATGCTTCCCCAATATGGGAAGGAATTTGTTTCTACCCTTTCACCATTGTTAGAATGTGTTTAGTGACTTCAGCAGCCGGAATGAGAATATATTCCCATACCATATCTGTAGTAGGTGTATGTGCCTACTCCTATCCTCCCTTTCCCATCAAAGGATACTGATTGTACTCCTATATGGGGGAAAAGAGTTGAGTCATCCCTAAGTCTGTCATCATAGTTTTTCGAAAGACTTCTCCAGGTGCTGCCAAAAGAGAAAACAAGAAGGTTTGATGAATGATGGAAGGTGTATGTGTATGCTAATTGTTTTATCTAATGTATGGTTGATGGATTTATTTCAATGTTGACAGATGTGACTACTGGAAGGATTGGTGAGTTTAGAAAGGTGTGTGTTCCTACTCACTAGTTTCCACCATATTTGATTGGAGGTCTTCCTTGAATATAGTCAGACAAGTCTTATGACTGGATGATAATTTGTAAGAAGTTTTATATTCCTTTTCACAAGACTCAACCAGATTAAAATGTCGGTATTAGTTGGTCACTACCCAAAGATTCTTCTAGCCAGCGTAATTGGGATGGAGGGGTGTATGTACCAATTCTTAGTATTACACAAAGTTAGGTTTATGGACTTCTTCGGAGGGGGCATGGGTAAGAACCATATCCTTGTTGGTCGGATGTTGTCCCCAATGGTTCAACATTCATGATCGATTTTGAGGGACCTAGGACGAATAACTGAAGGCAATATCCCCATCATGTTGGGGGTTCACTGCTGCACGATTCTGTTGAAGACGATTGTTTGTGGTAGCCCTCAGGAAGTACCCCAGTATCATTGAGTTGAGGACATGAGTGACCTCGCTATCCACCTACCTATAGTATGGTAAGGACTAGTTATTGCATTCCGAGGATAAAGACCCTAAATAGTTGAAGATGGTGGTTGGCACTGTCTGCTTCTTGACCACTATTCATCGCTTTCCGGATGATCGATGGTTGTTATTAACTTGGAGAGCCTGTCGAGTAGCCTCCAGGGTTGGGATAATACCGTGTTGATGGTATTCTTATACTGGTACATTTGAGACCCTGTGTTGAAGGTGCTGGGTTTGTGATAACGTCCTTCCAGCGGATGAGGATCCATCTTGACCAACATCTCAGACATTCAAGAGTGGATAATTCAAATAATCCATTTTCGAGTGAAGGGAGTTCTGAAAAAAATGGGAAAAAATTTAAAAAAAATGAATTTAATTAAAGAAAAATATTTTTAGATGGACACATGTGTGATTGATTCCTTTTTATAGGATTTATTTATCAATTGATAGGGACCTGGAATATTGGTAACACTATAAACTTGGTTAAGAAATCACGTCGGGTTCACCATTTTTTGTTTGCGTCCCTCGGAACATGTGTTCTTGTTAAGAATCACTACTTCTGAGAGGTTTCCATTGAATTTATTTATAGAACCGGAAACATACAATGATTCTTTATCCAAAGGGACCTTCTTTCCAAAGGCAGGTGCTCGTCAGGTTTTTGCCTACGATACTTAAGAACATATTAGTTTATAGTATGGGAGGTCGAACTCATCACACCATTTTAGGGGGAATTATTTCCTTCTCTAGGACTCTCTTATCGATTCAAGATATTTTCATGAATCTTTATTAATTTACCAAGTATAACATAGGTTTACCTTGAAATTCGAAGTCAATTATTAGAATGTGTGAAATTTAGAATCATATTTGTGTATTCTAGGTTATCCATTAACTCTATCCTCTCACATACTATTTAGATATTTTTTTAACCATTGTTATGATAATACTTGTCTTTAAGACACTCAGTGGGGCACTCTAGAATTTATTGTCATCCAAGGAGAAAAAAGTTCTTTTTGATGTTGGGATCATACCCGTAAATGGGGTACCTATATATCCTGGTGAAATTAATCAAGACCCTCATAGTATGGTGATGCTTAATGGGACACAACATACCGTTTATGGTCATGTGATAGGGACCTGGCCATACAATTTAATTTCATGTGGTATAGAAATCTAAGAAAAATGTGCTTAGTCAATGTTTGGTGTGGAAATTATCCATAATTAGACCAGGGAACTTGGAAAATATATGAGTTTCCAAGTTGGATTAGTCCATGTTGGGAATATGGCCTAGGAAGAACATGGATGTTTTGGGGTGTTTAGTTTGAACCTCATTAAAAATTCCTACATATCCCTCTATGATAGGAATCAAATCCCACATAGTTTGATGAGTCTCATAAGAGAGTGTAGTACTTTGGGAGAAATGAGTTTGGGATTACTTCTTGAAAATGATTACTTTTTTATGGATTAAATGTGATGGAGCTCAAGCCATTGTAAGACTTCTTACATATCCAAATTATGGTGGGAATCATAGTTCTCGTTGTTCATTATGGTGGGGTGTTTTTGAAAATTTTGTGATCATCCAAAATCTATAAGCCCACATGAGTCATTCTTGGTGTGAGAAACAAGAGGATGTCAAAGATTCAACCAAGGGACCGACACATTTTTCCTCCTCTATTGGTGGAAGAGGATGGGCCTACGACAACGAGGGTGGACGAGGCCGAGGTGACCATGGAAGAAGGTGCAGAGCGATGAAACTTTCAATTTGGGATGACATTGGTGGTCATGCATCTTGGATCTTGGAATACTAGTAACTTACCTCAATTGAAGAGCCCTAGTGGATCCCAATATAGGAGGGAGACTTCTCATTTTTTTGAATGAAAAATAATGTGTGACCCTCACTCTCATTATTGGGAACTGGAGGATCTAGGAGTTAGAGATGATAAAGGGAGGTCATGACCCAAACCATAATCCTCCAAACTGGGAACACCCTAACATTGTTCTTGGGAGAAAGGTCCATGAGACTACAGATATACAAACCGACAAACACTTCATGAATCCCAACCCCATTGAAAAACAAATTTGGGAAACCTGTGACTATGGATATACAAACCCAAATAGGAGACACAAATATGTTCCCTTCTAAAAGGATGGATATGTTAGGAGGTTTTGGTGGAGGCTTCAACTTATTACACTTCAGATAAGGGAACCATGGGAAGAGATAAACTTCAATGAGTGACTTTGAAGAGGGTTTACAAGATGATGTGTAGGCCCTGTGCATATCTATGCAGTGTAGTTATATAGTATAGTTACACTACATAGGTACACTATATAGGTACACCATGTAGGTACACCATGAAGATATATTTCATAGGTGTGCAGTGCAGGTCCTAAAAATGACTGAAAAAATTATTAACAAAGGAGAACCAAGTCTATGCAAGATTCAAACATTGAAAGTATTTCAAAACATGCTTATCCCATATAATTCCCTCTTCTCTCATGTTTTTGGAGAGCTACCTGATAAAATATGAGGGATCTGCGGAAAAGAGAAATGAAATAGGGGATTCAAGATTTATTCCTACTTTTTTCCACTGTAAAATGTGGAGCCCAATTGTCCTATTTATAGGAAATAAGTGGGGCTGGTCAAAATAAATTAATTGGCATAGGTCGGCCATACATCACATCTGTGCATGTCCTCCATGTTGGAGTATAGAAAGAGTCTTGTCACGTAGCTCTATTGCATAGATATTATGGGTAGGTCCCCTATAATTTATTATTCCTTTTAATTCATTGAGCTTCCTCTTGAGACTTTTAAATATCCTGGGGATGTCTTCATAGTCTTTTATTCTTACAAAGGAGTGTCAATAATGGGTTGAACCTTTTTTAATTAAAAAATAAATTTATTTAAAAATTTATTTAATTTAATTAAAACTTGCATATCATCTTAAATGGTCTAACAAAACACCCTTGTGCAATGTAAACAACACAAATGACATAGGGAAATTTCACGAGACTAGTAACCTTTACTGATGCTTTTATACTTTTTTCCAAAGGTACAACATTCTCTTAAAGGAATGAAAAGATAATATAACCTTATATTTTTCAATCTACAACCATATTAGAGAATAAATATCCTAATATATTCCAAGAAAACACAATTAATTAATTACAGAAATTCTAATTAATTAATTAATTAAATTTAATGTAAAATATTTAGAGGTTAACTCACCGAGTCATTCTACCACACCAAACCCAAAGGATATAGGCTTCATTATACTCCTAACACAGTTCTACATCGATAATTCCTAATGTCCCATAATAATTTTATTAATTCAATAGCCTATATGATAAATTTCGAGGAAAACCCCTTTAGAATAACAAAACAAAATCAAAACACAATGGATCGATGTGAAGATGTAGGTAGTCATTGTTTTGGAATCACCTCATTCTAGATTGCAAGGAATATCTGAATAAAATTTTCGATTACATTGTCCTATAGTGAAATAGGTATTTTGAAATAAAAATAACATATCTATATTTAGCGACAATAAAGAAGAAACAATAAGGAAGGAAAGAAGGGGAATACCTCACCCACTTAATTCAGTGAATCATATCTAAGATCACCATGATTGGTGGAGAATGGATGGAGAAGGAGATCTAGATGAACCCTTATGTGCACTCTATACTCCCAATGATGGAAGAGGGTCCAACCACCATTAAAATTTAAGAATGGATGAATGAATATTTCATGGTGTACCACATGGAGTCACACAGTGAATTTTTAGGAAAAGTAAAAGACTCCCATTTTCACATCATGAAAGTCCCAGCCCCATCCCATAAACCCTTTTCTCATTTTGAATCACTATTCATGATATGAAAGGCATGAAACAACTTTTTTCAGTATTCCCACCTACCAGTTCTTCTACTGGTGCTTTCACAAACCCCCATTACTTCCAATGAAACATAAAACAGATCAAAAAATGACACATCTGGATTTTCAAATGCCCAAAAAATCATTCGAATATATATATATTAAAAAACCAATCTACTGATGGATAAAATTCAAATTCGCACTATGTTTTTGACCATTAGGGATGAAGGTTTATTATATATCCCCACTATAAAACTTTTAATCCTCGATAATCCTTCCAAGAAATTTACTGGATAAAACATACCAACCTAGGTCACTCACCCAAGATCAACTAACCATATTCCACTATATAATACAACAATATTTTATACTACACAACTCATAACTTGAGGTGAATTATCCACCAACACCAAGCCTCCACTCATAGCCATTTCTATAACCCTATATAGTGTTCCTGCCACACATCCATTTCTAAAATATCGCCATTTTATCATCTAGTTCATCAACAGGTTCATGGTTTTCCCCATCATAGAACCCAATTTTCATGACTAATTCTAAACCATGATGTTTCCACTGTTAGTATATCTTATCAAAAGAAATTATCAGTGGTGTAATGAACCACTAAAATTGGTTTCATCTCAAAAAACCCAAACATGGTTAATACACATGATAGAGTTTGAAATAAATATCATCCCTGATTCCAGGATGAAGTAGAAAAGTATCCACTACCTATACACAATCCCCACATATGAAAAAATTTCCACAGAAGTACCCAACCAAACCTTGAAATATTCTCTTCATTAAAGAAAAAAACAACCAGATTCACAACACCAACTTTCCTATATTTCCCTTGTTTTTTCCCAAAACTGCACCTCCATCACTTTTCATCTCAAGTTTTACCCCTTTAAAATATGTTATGAAATATTTAATCACATGTTTCACCCCTAAGAACTTGTTAAAAAACATGGATTCACCCATTGAAGCCTGAAATGAAACTCTTTCACCACCTGAACCAAGTCATGAATCGTGGAACACTCAACCAAACATGTCATGAACGGTGGGTTACCCCATGGAACATGCCAGAAAATGAGTTTCACCCCCATGAATCACCTTTTTATCATATATGAATGTTCATAGATCGATGTTAACACACTAAATCAATAAAATGTATCTTCTAAATTATAAATCTATTGCCTTCAAATATCTAGATAAATCAGACTTACTGCTCAGCGAAATCCATGTGCCACCGCTACTATCCAATGACTGATCAAACCAAACCAATGACCCTTTTCACATTAGGATCATCCTATAACACCCTATGATAGTCTCCCCAATATATGGGTTTCCAACACCTCTCTTCATTAAAAACACAAATAAAATCCCATAATCTAACAATAAGGTCATTTGGGTAGCTTGGAGTATAGCCAATTCACTCTTAGAATACTTTGGACAACATCATGACATTGGGAATGATCATATCTAGATGGATTAAACTGACATTTCATATATAATTACCATAAAAAACAATGATTTTGGAGGAAATCGTTAGCTAAAACTCAATAATGCATCATGAATCTCTACCAAGTATTCATGAACAATAGTCTTCTGCGACACCACCACCACCACAATGCTTGAGTTCCATTACCCTGACTAGATCTAATTACAATGGAAACACCTATGATCCACTATACCAGTCTACAAAGAATGGTCCTACCATTATTATTCCACGTTAAACCAATCTTCCCCAAAACAATGGGTGATTACTCTAGAGTCACACATTCATATATTATAAATGGTATAATGCATCTTAAGTTTGTTTCAACCATATTAACTCATCTAAAGCCCATGGTCGCACACTTCCCAGTGACCAATCAATCAACCCATCTCATAACCCCTGAGTCATTCATCACTAGACATAAATCCAACAAAAAACAATCAATGTTATTCTCATAGAAAAGAATATGGAATATACATGATTTTTCTTATAAAGATGATGGAACCTACCATGCATCAATTTTATAAGCCAAAACATCTGAAACACCAGGGTAACCCCTCTAACAGGTCACCATCAACCAAAGAAACACTGTCCTATTAGGGTAAACCTCAATGAAAAGGGCCTCTAGGTATCCCACATAACCTTACTAGGGAAGTCTCAATAAATAAACTAGGTATAACTACCCATTCCATTATATAACCTCTAAAAAGGTCACCGATCATGGGGAATCAATGATTCTCCCTTCGTAGCATCATCAGAACTAAAAATTTAGATACATCCATCTATAGGGGCTCAATAAATAATGGTGAAAAATTCAAAACCAACCTCTCATAATGGGTCCAATAATGATTCTTCTTATGGCATACCGACCCACCAATGTCACTACATCCGTTTTTCATGAGGACAATGTCAAAACCCTACTTATTGATAATATCACCATAGATATGATATGATGCATGATATGATTCATAAGAATCCAATTTCCTATTCAAGGCATGAGTTATAATAAAATAACCAACCTTTTTTCAATTATCCAAGATACAAATATCCATCAAAAATCAAAACATAAAAACAACATGTGCATCACCCAAGGAAAATATCAAATAAAATTGCAACAACACAATTCATAATAATATCCACATGCCCAAGTTACATGGAATACCTTCTGGAGTTAGTGTTTGTGAGAACCATATTAATATACATATCAGGGTCAGACACATTCCAAAATCACCAATCCACAAGATGAAAAAATCATAATACAAAAGAAAAAGAAAACCCGACACCACTTTGTAATGCCCCACCCTAGATTACACAATATCTAGTAGCTAGACCAGTTCACCACATTACCTTAGTCTTGTATCCAAATATTCTAGAGGATTCTGAATAGTAGCGTAGGCTTAATATGGTACTGCGGGAAGACTATAACCCCTATATTAGAGTGAAAAATAATAAAAAAAAATCCAAAATCATCCCAAAATGTAAATAATCAGACTACAAAAATGCATAAAAGTCTTGAACAACCATGCTATATTAGAAAATACTTCCCACTGGGATGGTTATAGAAACATACAAAATAAAGAAAACTAAAACAAAACAACTATACTACTTGTCCAAGATGAAACTCATTGAGTCTCCTAATAACATCTCATCTAATTGAGTTGACCACGCTATCCTAATCCTAAACCTAACTAATTCATGAAAGCATATGACTATATTCTAGGTTACCCAAGTGAAATGATGACCCAAGCAATGTGTGTACACAAATCATCAGGAACCACCAATGTGGTCCTATACTAACCAAAATATAAATTGATATCTGCATGTTATATGGACATCTGAAATAAAGGAAAACTCCAAATAAATAAATTACTTTTAATCCTAAGGTCTCTGACCCTGATTGACAATACCCGCATTATCCTAATGTTAATGTGTCTCGAAGAATGTTATGAAAACTATACCTCCCAAATAATATTTGGGTTCCAAGTCTATGTAAACAAAAATAATCCTCGTGAATTCATGAGACCATCCATTTATAGTAAAATAGTGAGCTCAAAATACATCGAATCCCAGAATGGGAGTTCTAGATCCATGTTAGCCTATATCAGTCATAGATCTGAGAGCTCCAAATATACGGTAGCCTATATCAAATCTCGTATATCTAGGGTTCAAGCCCAAAAAATCCCTATCTGAGTGATTCATGAATTAGGGGATATATCCCCTAACAGTCTAATCAGATTCATTGAATCCCAGAATTCACTATCGTGTAGTCTAGTCATAAGATCTATGTAGTCATCAAGACTTTTGAAATGAATCCCATAAATGTTTGATCATATTCCTTAACCCCGAGGATACACTCCCTCAAAAGTCTTGTCATACGCTATATGAGGTCGTCTCAGCTCTGGTGATGCATCCAATAAAAGTATGATTAGATTAATTAACTCTGAGGATAAAATACATTGATATTCTTGTCATGTGGGATCTTAATACATGTTATCAACTTCATCATGTCTAGGACCCAAATCTATGAAGGATGTAGCACTAATCTCTAGATCCATGGAAGCTCCAACCATTTCCGGCTGCGATAGATTATAGCCTATCCCTATAGCTTAGATCCACTCATAGTGTCCAAACCTCATCACATATTCCCTCCGGGTACATAGAAAAGAAAACATAGAAAGATGGTCTAACACCCACACTCATAATATTTGTCCACCACCCTTCTACTTCTATGTCTAGTACAAGTTCCATGAGGACACCCACAACCATATCGAATAACCAAATCAGAGAATGTCTATCAGTAGGGCACCCACAGGGTCCCACCAATATCAACATAGTTGTGGAACTCTATCATGGTCCTCATTCTCAGTCACATGCTCAGTTTAACACGTAATCTATAAGTAAAACACATCTTATATTATAGTTAATAGGGAATCACAAATTCAGTTTCTACATGGGTATTTCAAAATAGTAAAAAGTTAAGAGATTTCCATAGCCCATATTAGTTTTTAGGGTCACTATGGGTTGGTATGATCACATAAACCTAGTTATGGTCATCCTACGGTCTATACACCTAGGCCAGGTCACATTAAATAGAAGAGGGTCACTCATACTATCATCACCTTGATGTGCCCAGACAACCTAAATTTCACAAGGTAGTCCTCTAAGGTTTCAAGATCCAATTAATGGGATAAGTTTATTGTATTCCTTACAAAATTAATATGAGCTATTGATATCATACATCATCAATTAATTTTTCAAGTAAGGACACTGGGGTTGTTCATGACCCCCAATGTTCAACTATTTTAACTAAAAATACTATAACTTATAAAATTCATCACATAATTAAATTCATCCAAGGGAATCAATCTTGATGTCATTCTCTAATGTTAATAGAATAATTACCTAGCAGTCTGGAATAACCCCAAAATAGGGATGGAGTCCATACAGTTAGTAATACCCTATCCTTGGCCATCGATAATCAATGTTTCATGCAAGCACACTGGGGTTGTACCTAACTCTATGAGGTCTTCAATTTTTAATTAACCATTAAATTTATTTAATATATTTATTGAATTTAATTTACCCTTGTGAATATACTTCAATAGAATCTCTGAACATGCTTATGAAATTTAAAAAACACAAATTAAATAGGTAAAGTACCCAAGACCACCTACCTTTACCAAGGCTTGTCCACTTTGATGAAAAGGGAGGAAATCCATTTCCAAGGCCCTACAAGATTGTCTAGCCTCAACTTTTTACAAAAATAACTATATTATTGATTCAATAATCTAACATATTCCATGAAAATAAAATTAATAAATTACAAAAATTATAATTAATTAATTAAATAAATTAAACATGATATATTTGTAGGTAAAATCACTGTGTCAATCTGCTACAAAAAATCCATTAGAATCATCAAGTGTTTTACTCCTGATGCAACACTAGAACTAGTTTACATAAAATCCCCTGTAAAATTTACCAATTTAACATCCAATAAAATAAATTTATGGAAATACCCCTTGGAAAAAATGAAATGATGTCAAACCTTAATAGATCTACACATGAATGTAGGCTAACATAATCTCGTGATCCATTCTATTTTGGCTACAAGGAATATCTGATGAAAACAAAATACATAACTCTTATCCAGTGAAAATTATAATTTTTACCTAAAATAAACATCTCCATATTTAGAGACAACGAGGGAAAAATAAGATGGAAGGAGGGAATGGGAAGACCTTGCTTTAATATGTTGTCTAATTTCACCCAAGATTGTTATGATTTGGGGGGGGAAGGGAGACTAAGATCTGGACAAACCCTCCAACGTGATCTTTGATTTAAAGATGATGTAAGTGGTCCTGAGATCCTTTAAAATTATAAAAATTTTGTGCTACAATATTTCAGAGTGTGACTAATGGAAACACATCTTTAATTTTATGGGAAAGTCCCTGGCTTCCATTTTCACATCCTAAAACTCCTATTCCACACACCACAAACCCTTTTCATGATGCCAATCAAAATTGACAACATGAAAGACATGCTGTAACTGTTTTTAGTAGGCCAGCATGCTTGTTCCTCCTCTAATGTTTTCCCCAGCCCTCAGGACTTTCACTGGAACTTAAAACATGTCTGAAAACACCACGTTTGGGTATTTAAAAACACATAACATCGTTCTGATATCTATATTTTAGAACGATCCATTCGCTAATGGAGAAAATTAATCTTTTCACAGAATTTTTGACAATTATATATTGTTTCTTACATATTATAAATAGTATATTTAAAAATAATAAATAATTAATTAATTTCCATTTAGTTATTAAGGAATCACAAAAATAATAATATAGTGATTTTTCAGAAATTATTATAATTTATTAGAAAAAATAGTTAATTAAGTATTATATTTTTAAAATTTAAAATTAAAAAATATATTTTTTATAAATTTTATTATAATTATTTATATAAAATATTTTGAATCATTATTTCAAAATTTGGTGGAAATTATTTTGTAAAAATAATTATAAATAAAAATGTATAACAGTAAAATGTAAAAGTGATATATATTCACAATATTTTCTAAAAAATCATGAAATTTTTTTATAAATGATAATTTTGATTCTATATGTATTTTGAATACTTTAAAACATTTATTTTAAATTATACATCTAAATTTAATTAGGATATATGTTTACAAATATTTTTTAATTTGATATTTTTATTCAAAGAGTTTATGTTAAAATTGAGTTGTACTACATATCATTATATACATTCCTAGAATATTATAGAGAACATTAGAAAAATATGGAATCTGTTTTATGGATTCTAAATAAATAAAATTAAATATAAATAATATTCAAATAATATAAATTATTTTTTATCATAGTTAATTTTCCAAGAACGCACACAATGTTGATGTAGAGTTTTCTAACATCAGAAAAATAAAAATTGAAGTCACCTGTGTGATATCATGATAATTATGGGATAAGAAAGAATAATATATATTTTTTGATATAGGATAGATTAATAGTCATATATTTTTATGTAATATTTTTAATTATAAAATTATATAACAATATAGTTATTCGAATGCTTCACAATGTCCACCCATTGCTTGTGAAATATAAGAAAAGTCAAATATCATATCTTAATTTTTTTATAAGAATATATGTATGTAAAATGATAAATATTTGATAATTTAATTTGATTATATTATTTTATATTAAAATATTTAAAAGTTAGAAATAAAATTAAAAAATTGTTCAAATTTTTTTAGACTCAACTTTCAGGACAAACATTGATAATGTCAATAAATACGATATAATGGTAAAAATGATTTATAAATAAATGAAAAAATAATACCATATATTTATATTTTCCTAAAAAAAATTAATTCATGGAAAAATATCATCCCATTCCATTTATGGTCCACTTTCCTCTCAAAATGACATTCATTATACATTATAGAATCTGTATTTGAAAATTTGCCACCCAATTTTACATATAAAAGTATTTTTCCTGTACCCATTAAAAATAAAACAACATGTTTGGTTTTATAAAAAAATATTTACTCAAACATCTTATCTTGAAGTTATATTTCAGAGTTTTTATATTATATTCACAAGAATGAGTATCAAATCCTTTATTACAAAGACGCTCCTTAAGGGAAGATTTGAATCTTCAAAGAATACATCTTATTTTTCTCAATATATTTCAATTATATTATTCATGTTTATATTAATAAATATGATTAATCACTTTAATAACATGTAATTAACATAATTATACTTTTATAATAATCATATAGTAATGGAATAAAAATATTCTCATAATAATTATTCTTTTTCAGCTAGTTCATGTTTGGGTCGATTCAACATCTTACATGAATGATGCTAAGATATTTTATTAATAATAATTTTATAGGGTTTGAAAAATGAATATTAATGATATATAATATTAATTTAAGTTATTATCAATTTTTTTGATTAGAAAAAACTAAAATTAATGTTCATTATAAATTAACTCAATATTATTGGTAAAGTTTATTAGAATGAGTAAGTTATAGATTTCTTCCTTGTGAACCATATTTATAACTACCATGGAATAAAAATATATCATCATATATGATTATTAATTTATGATAGAAGTACCTAAACTATTATTTATGTAGTGAACTCATGAATAAATAACAATTGTCGTTACATCCATACTAAAACAAGCTTGAAACAATTAAAACTAATAGCATCCAATGATCAAAATATTCCATGAATAAATAATAAATATAAAATAAATAAATAAAATTAATTAATATTAAGGTTAATAAATATAAATATTTTTTTAAATATATTATTAGTAAGTCTAAATTGGTTATACATGGAGTTAGATAAAGTTAATCAAAGTTGAGAGTTGAGGTAAGGGGTTTTCCCTTTATCTTCATTATTACATGGTATTATTTATGTATAATATTCCATTTATGGAATTTTATGTAATTTAGAATAGAAATACCACTTTATTTTCAAATTCAAATTTCTGGGGAATTTTTCATTACATATTTTTTATTAGATCTTTCTCTTCTATATCTTGGTTCATTTTGATATATCTCATTTAATAGATATATCTTATAAAGTTTCCTTTTTTTTCTATGAATGTTTCATATCTATTTCCATTTATTATGGAATATTTGTAAAGTTGTTAAGGTAATTTATCTCTATATAACCATTTATATATTTAATTTATCCTCTTTCACTCTCCCCTTTATTCTATTTTCACTATATATCATCCTTTAGAAGTTATGTTTGTGTCCTAACCATTAAATATTTATTTGTTTCACTAGATTCCATTTTTTCATAAATTATTTTCATAAAAAAAGAATCAAAATGTTATATATATTTCTTTATAATTTTAATATAATTTCTCTTATTACATGGAAATATTTTTCATCTAGGACGATACCCTTTTTTTACTCTCTTTGAAAATCCAATACACTATAAATTATCTCATTCTATGTGGGTATAAAACCATGGAATCATCCACATTTATTCTTTAAATTATTCTTTTATACTTTATGAAAATGGTTGTATAACACATTTATTTTATCTGTTTTTTCATGATATGAATTTTGATGCATCTTTTATTAATTTTAGGTTCATCTGGAATACATATATAGGGACATTTTTATTTGATGGATTGAACTAGAATTAAACATCCCTTCCATTTTTGGGGTGAATCTTTCTATCTCATGATATAATTATGAATATGGGTGTGTAGACTATTTCATTATGTTATGAGTCAAGGGTGGGTTTCCGAGTTTATTATGTCATATGACATGTATGGTTATTCTAGTACACTATGTTATGATCCATGGGTGGTTAGTATAGTAAACTATGTTACAGTACATCAATGATTAGTCTAATCTATTATAATATAATTATCTTAGTTGTTATCCTTGAGTTATGATAATTATATAATTTCTATTTCTAAATTTTTATGTTATGATTCATGTTTATGTTCATGGTTCATAACAATCTCAATATGATTTCCATATACATATTTAATAAACCATGATTATTTTTTCATACATATATGTTAATTTTATACTCAATAATTTTTTATCTTTCTTATGATAACCTGTGTTTCTTTGATTGAGATCTCACTTTCTGTCCCATTATTGGTGTATTTAGTTATCTGGTTTCTTCTTTATATATCTATCAAGGACTTATTATAAAACAACATGTTTAAAAGGGTTCTATTTAATATGTTTTTTAAGGAAAATTTTTCTATTATGTTATGGAATAAGATGGTTTGTTTTAAATTTACAAATACACCAAACCCTAAGGTTTTGGTAGTGTGTTTTAACATTAATATAATATTTATAATATAGTGAATGGTTCCTTTTATATTTATTTATATTGGTTGTTTAATTATAACTCAATTTGTTTATTCCCTATTTATTGGTTACTCATTGTGTATTATTTATTATAAGCCTTTATCATTATTATATTATTATTATTCTAGGAATATTATTTTTTTATAGGAAGATAAGCCATGATGATCTTGGATTTTATTAATTAATGACTCTTTCCATATGCATAAAACTATAAAATTTATTCTATATATGTTGGAAACTATAGTTTGAAAAATTCAGGTTCTTTTTCCTTATAGTGTCGCATAGAATTTACACTTACATATGTTTTCTGTTATAAATTTAGAAAATTATGGAACATTTTATATTTAGAGTATTTTTATTTTTGTATTCAAATATTAGTGAAGAACTAAATATTTGGAGAATTATTGATTAGATTTTAAGGATTTTTTAATAATTTATTAATTAGATGTTAATATGAGTGGGTTTTGAAAGTTATATTTTATGGTATTGGAATGTTGTAAGTCACCTCATAAAGTATTTGAGATTAAAATATTTGGATCATGAAAATTTTTTAATTGAACTCAAGGTTATATGTGTTGTATAATATAATCTAGGATATTTTCTCATTATAAATAAAAAAATAATTATTTCTTAATTTATAAGTTGATGTTACAATAATTCCAAAATATTATAGACTATAAATGTGAGGAAAAAAATTTGATCTGATGTAATTAGTGTTTTTATACTCATTTTTTTAAAAATATTTGTGATATTATTATATACTAGACATCATTATGGTTTATTATCTATTGTTTATTATTTAATAAATAATTCTTATATTCCAACAATACCATTCAAAGTGTTTTTGAAGAGTTTATTATAGAATTGAATGAGCAATTTCTAGAAAATTGTGATCATTATTGTAAAAAATTTAAGACTACATTGACGAAAACATAATACCCAGATGTTATATGGGGATTCACTATGGAAATAAATAAATTTAAACTGTGTTATGACACTATTGTTAGTAAAACATATTATAAAAAAACGAACCCTGAAACTATATTTCAAGAAACATTCTTATGAGTGTGAAAATGATAATATGATATTGTGCAACATATTATCAAGAAGATACCAAGGCTATATTTCATGAATAAAAAATGGGTAAGATAATAATTATGTTATTTTTTATATAAAAATACAATGTTATGTTATTTCATATGGCTACATTGAAGGGAACAAGTTATTATGATCCTTCTTACATCTGATATCTTAGGAAAAAATATTCAAAAATAGAATATTAGAATCTTATAATGAATCTGAATCATGTCATTTCAGGTTATATTTAAATTCTTCAATGTTCAAAAATTATAGTTGTTATTTTTGAGCTATTCAGTGATAAAAAATCATAAAAAATATTAGGAAAATCTAAAGTAGTTCAATATTTTATGATAAAATTTGGGAAATTTGTATAAATATTTATGATGGTTAATAAGCTATCTATGATAATTGAGATAATGATGGTAAAAATTATAATTACGTTATGTTTGAGTCATTATAATTGTGCTAATATGAAAATATAATACAAATTTATATATAAATAGAGGCTAAAGCTACAAGATAAGGTGAAGTTATTGTGATATAAAAAAAGGGATATTAATTAGATATTTAAAATTACCTAACTCAACTTTTATTTAATAGCTGCTATAATTTACTTCTAAAATAAATTAAAATAACTTAATCATTGTAGATTCATTATTTAAAGTGTTATTGAGCTGTGAAATTATTCAAGGAAACTCTTTTTAATTTTTGTTTTACATTTTACATCATATATATATATATATTCTATTGAGTTTTAATTTTAAATTGGTTTATTCCTTTCCTTTATTAAATCATGTTTTTTATTGGTTATAACCCCATAAAATTATGGGACTCTAATTGGGTTGTGACGCCCTGAAAAATATAGGTTGTGTTTTGGTTTTTCATCCATTATAAAATATCATTAGTAATTCGGTTGTAATTCTAATTGAAAAGTAATGTTATTTTAGTGAATACATGATCTATAAAGGTATAGAGTGGTGTGTATAGTAGAAATAAGATATTTTATCCAAACCACTACAAAATTATATATTTTTATTATTTAATATTTCTGTATTTTTATGTTTTAAAATATATCAATTCACCCTTATTGAATCTTGGAAATCTCTACTTATAAGGAAATCATTGGATTTGAAATAAACATTCTAAGAGATGAGATCTATTTATTTTATGAAGATACCATAATATTAGTACTAAGGACTCGAATATTTGTAATATATTTGTATTATATCTTTTTATAGACATAATAGTCTAAGGGAAAGATCATTATAGATGGATGGTCATTGTTCAAATTAATGTTTTCATCCTCAGAGGAAACCCTTCCTTAACAGGAAGGAAAATGGTAGCTAGAAAGATGGAATGGAATCCTACCTAAAAAAGTTACACATTGAACAATATAATTAAATAGAAAAATGTAATAAATTTACTAATAATGACCTTGGTACTAATACTAATAATGACATAGAAAAGTATGTTCTTAATTCAAAAATCCTTAATATTCTTTATTATGATATTTGTTTATTTCTTTTAGTTATGTTTCTACTTGTAAAAATTCTAATGATATTTGGATAATTTTTCAAGTTACTCATTACAATATTGAAAAAATATAAATAATTAAGATAGGGATTCTATGGGATGACTACTAATAATTAATGATGGGATAAAATGAGACTAGAAAAAAAATGCTCTATAGATTTACATGAATTGTGAACTTGGGAAAAGTAAGAGTCCTCATGGAGAAGCATTGTACAATATTTATATGGTTAAAATATTTCATAGATTATTTCCAAATAATTTTTATTCCAAGAAGTTATCAATTAATGAATGCAAGAACTTCAAGATATATATTGGTGTTTGTTCCATATAACAAAATTTATTGGTACTTGATTACATGTTTTTAATTATTAGTGAAGTTTCTTATCAAATCATTATTTTTCCATTGAATGACTCTTTCATGTGATAATGTCCTTGTAATATGTGTCGAACTGAATGTTCATAGCATTTCCATTCTATGACGAAAACCAAAATTTACCATGATAATATTCTTAAATATTATTATATGATTGGATGGTATTGACTAATGAGACAGATATGATACATGATATTAGGGTAGGAGTATGATAATACATTGAGACACCATCTCATGGTCTTCTCCCATGGTGATTTCCAATATAAGTAGTTGTGAGAAAATAAACCTTAATAAAAAATCCACATTTCCATGTGTCATTGGATGTTCCTATTTTTTAATGTGTGCATTGATCATTAGACTTCAATATTATCATCAATAAATATCACGACACTTTTAATTTTATGTATTGATGAAAATCATGACAATGTATTCTCATGGTGAGTTTGTATGCACTAGGTATTCTATAAGTGACATTGCATTAATAAATAATTCAATAAAGTATTTATCACTTTTTTCCCTTGATGGGACTTGATATCTCAGGAAATTTAATGGGAATAAAATTTACTATAAAACCAATGACCATATTTTTTGGTTGGAAAGTTTATTTTTGGAAAGTCATTTAAAGTGAAATGAATCATATAGGATGATGGAACCGACATGTAAGCTGATTTATTTGAGATATCACAATAAATGGATTATAATACATGAAAAGGGTTCATAGGAGATGTAATGTCATTAAAAAATTAACTTATTTTTCTATGGGAGGCATATCATTTTTCTAGATAGTAACCTTGTAAATTTTGTGATTATGCCTAATTCCACCAAGAAATAGTCCTAGAGGGTCATAGAATATATGTATCCACAATCTTAGTTAAATTCAAGTATTGAATTTAACAGGTTAGAATAAATAATATTTATTTAGGTTTATTTTATTTACATAATTTAATAACAATTTATTTGAAAGAATAAGTGAGTAAAATAATAAAAATTAATTTTTTAATTAATGTATGGAGAATATAATATTTATTATATTTATCATAGAATAATATAGTGACATTTATTTATTAAATATTCATTATTCGACCATCCGTAAATATTGATGAAGGAATGTGGACCAAGATTAATGACATGATTGGAAATTGTATAAATGAAATTTATTTAAATTTATAATGTTTTGTAAATGACATGTCAATAATAATATTGTTGTTATTATTGGAAATTGGGTCATCTAAGAATTATTAGGATTAAAAGGTGCTTGTGTGTGATTTCTTAACGCTAAATATACCATAATAAATATTTAATTATATAAATTTCTATGCATAATGTTTTTGTGGAAAATAGATAGGGTGAGAATCTGTCAAGCCCTATAGAGATATATAGAGATTTTGAGAAAACTATATATTTCTATTGTCTGAATACATTGAGATAAAATAAAGAAATCTACCTTATCCCTAAAGAAGAGTTCAGTTTTGATCAACCATGAACAACACAAGTGATCAGGATCAGTTGTGATAGAACTAAACAATTCTATAGTGATGTTAATATATTTTGGTGTACATGTGGATAACCAATAGAGAAATTATTCAATTAAATAGTTTAGAGAAATGATGTTTCATAGGGATCGATTCCCCCAAATCATCAATGAATGTGGAATTAAAAATTGAGTTAATTTTATATACTCTTACAAATTAATTATAAATTACATTTGTAGATCCATCTCTTTGGGTTCTATCATTTTAATCTAGAAGGGTTATCTATTATTTTAATTGGACATGATATTTTAATCTTTCTTGGAAAATATTACACATAAATAAAGACTAAAATACAAGTTGGTCATACCATTATGGGACACTTCTACTATGCTTAGAACCCACAGTTGGTATAAGAGGGGTTAAAAGTTTAATTTATAATTATTTATTATTCATCAATTATTTTTATTTTGTTTAATATTATTACATTTAATTATATCAATTCATTTTAATATATGACATCATAACCTCTTCACTTCATCATTATCGCTAACATAAACTATAAAAAATTAAGATTTAAAAATTAAGAAACGTATGATTAATACCATCAAGAGGTGTGAAAGGATATACTAAGAAAAAACTAGAGTATATATCATGTAATGCATGTATATTGGTCATTTATTTTATTTAAACATCTACATCTGATGATAATGTTCTAAAGATATAATGAAATTGGATATAAAATCAGAGAAAATATAATTGACCTATATATCCAAAAAAACTATCTTATTTCTTGATGGACATCATGTTTTGTGACCCCCTTACACGATGTGTAATACCTTGTTTCTTGTGGTCAGGAACACAGGGTGTCCCAGTGATCTGTGTATCATATAGAGGACATATGGACTAACGATAAATGAATATCAAAGGAAGAAATCCATGTATTGTTAGTACATGTTGTGTACCTTGAACATGTTTGTGCTATGAAACTTGACACATCCCTAGGAATTTATTGTAGACTCAGAAAAAAGAAAATATATGCTTTGTATTATATTATATGATGTGTAGTCTATTGTATAATGTGTGCCTAATTTTTCATGGAGAGAAGATAAAAATAAAATCAAACCTATTCACATATGTTCCATCTGTCATTCATTTGATAGTAGACACCATTTCGTCGTATTGATAATTATATATTAAATCAATTTTTGTGTTAACATTGTGTATAATCATGCACAATTTCACACAAGTACTCTTTTTTACTTCATGTATTTTAAATAATATTATTATATTTAAAATTATAGATGTTGGTGACTTATGAATGAACTGGTGAAATTACGAAAAAATTATTTAATTAAAATAATTCATTATAAATTATCTTAATAAAATAATAAATCAAATTAATTGATAACTATATTTCAAAGGAATACTAATTTAGTAATATGTGGATGATAAGGAGGTTGGTCCATCCTTGAATATGTGATTGGTTTATTTTAATTTATTATGGTCTAATTACCATTGATGGCATGCATTCCATCCCCTTCTCCTTATCATGTAAGGTATTGTGTGCCTGTGGTTTCTTTTATATAAACCCCCGTTATAAAATTCATTAGATCCCCCCACTAGTAGGTGATTAAAATCTTATGTAAGTATGAATCTCCTGGGAGAGTGTAGGAAGTCCATGTTTAGGAGTTTAGGTGAAACAATTCCAGTTGATACCTATAAACTAACGAGGAACTCTACAAGATGAAGAAAGCTACGATCAAAGGAATTTTTCCACAAGGTATATTATTAGTTTATAATCCTCTATATAATCAAACCATTATAAGATCTTATGATCTTTCCACTTCTCTTTTATTTCTTTCAGTTTCATGGTTAATTATTTATGTTTTTGGATTATGTGTGATCACATAATTAATGAATTAACTACTATAAAGGTTAGTGTAAAATATAATCTGATTGTGAGTAAATTTTTTATCTAAAATGGTCAGTCAGATAAGTAAAATTAGCTCAATATTATAAAGGAATGTGAAAAGATAAAATGGTCTTTATGCATAAGGAGCAAAACCCATTAATGAAAATATTAAGCTGTTATACCCATCCACTAACTAATTTAGAATATACCTCATAGTTCAATGTGATTGACCAACCCATATTGTGGTGATTTTAATTATAATGGAACACGTAGAATGAATTTGTTGGTTGAGTTAACTTAGTTTACATCAACTGTTTTCTACCTAAGGAGTACTTATTATAAGTGAGGGGAATGTGTCGATGAAATATTCAAAACACAATTTCTCGATTAGATATTCCAATCAATGGATCATGGAACTATGAGTTATTTTAGTTTCTATGTTAAATCTACATAAACATATTCAAATAAATTTTTAGGTCCAATTCTAGGTTATGATAAGGGGAATTTGGATATTTACACTAGAATATCTAAGAGACAAGATATTTTGAAACTGATGGTGGAGGAAATTGGGTTTTAAAAAATAGTTTGAGTTTAATGGATGTGAATTTTTTTTAAATTTATTAATATATTATCATAATAAAAATAAGTACTAATTATGTGCTCTTATTTTTTAGAAAATGAAAAATCAAAAAACTTTTAAAATGTCACTACGATACATAGTAGATATGGTTAACCTTCTCAAAAATGTGAATTTCTACAACTGATATAGGAACATATTCATTATACTACAACAAAAATTGAAATTATACATACTGGAAACCCCACATCCTAAGTTCCATTCCAAAGAGGATAGTGAAGAATAAGTATCTGTCTATGAAAAATATGTGGAAGATGAAATGGATGTCCAATGTTTTATGCTATCTTCCAAGTCCAATGAACTTTTGAAGAAATATATGGATATGGATGTGTTTTTCATTGTTTCTCACCTTCATTATATCTATTTAGAGGTGAGATTAGAATATATGTGTTTTGAAATGCATTGTTTACTTGTAAACTTGGAGATTTGGCTTCATCTTGGCCACATGTAGTAAAGTTTATTGGATACATTAAGCACCAGGAAATCTTGGGTTTTAATATTCTTGATGTTGGATTCATATATATAATTCTATCCTCACTACATAAAAACTTATCCAATTTTATTATGAATTATAACATGATCAATAGTGAGAAGGCACTTTAAAAACTTATTTATCTTATTATTTAGTTTTATAAAAATACAGGGAATGGAAAAACCATTTTATGTATGGTGAATAATTAGAGTATGAATAAGGAAAAGGGTCAAAATAATCTTTAATTTTCTATGTTTTCGGATCACCATAATTCCATGAAAAATAATATATAGAGTCAACGAATTGAATAAGATGTGTTATGTTTTTCATATAGAAAAATGGGCCACTCGAAGAGGAATTACACCGACCCAAATAATTAATGGAAGGGTTAGTTTAATTTTTTATTGAGTGTAATATTTACATATCTACATGTTGGGTATTAGATTGCACCTATGGTTTTCATATTTCTATCCAAATACAAGAACCAAGATATTTTTGAACATTAAAAATGATGAGGTGGATCTATGTGTTACCAATAGTGTGAGGATGACTACTCCAGCCATTGGAGACTACCATAAAAAAATGATGACAAGATTGATTTTGTTTTTAATGAATTGTTATTGTTTTTAATGTGTTATAATTTTTTTTTCTATTTCTTATTTAGACATTGATGGATTTATTTTCATCCTTTTATTTTTCAAAATTTATAAATATTACATATTTTATGGTATGTAATGGTTGAATAACATTACTTATATATTAAATTATGAAAACTAAATATTAGAAATTGATAAAAAAACAAATAAATATTACACTTTTAAAACCTTTTTATGGAATCATAATCTGGGTCATTTACAAGATAAGCACTTGAAAAATATATATCAAGGTGGATACATATAATACATTGAGCTTAAACCACTTGAAAGATGTCTCACTTGTTTACAAGGAATGATGACCAAACTTCCATTCACTAATCAATGTGAAAGGTCCATAGAGATTTGATAATTTGTACTCGCTAATTTATTCATGCCTTTTATAGTAGAATCTAGTTATGGATTTATTGAAACCACAACCATTCTATACAGGAAAGGGAGTATGGTTTGTGTTTGTTGAGAATCCTTTTATGGATGATCATGGAGATTTCAAAAAAATATATCATATAGTTCTATCCAAAAGAAGTATTGAAGGTGGCGTTGTTTCCCAGTGTTTGCCAAATATTTTTGGGTCAAAACATTTGGAAGTTGGCTTTCAATGTGAAATGATTTTTTTCTTGGATGATTTATTAAAATATGGAAATGGAATTAGTTTCCTGAAGATGAGATTTGTGATTTATTTTTTTCAAATTCATAAAGTCTTCTGATGGACTGTATCATGATTATGATGGTCTTTATGATTGGAGATGGTGAACTCTGCGATCACGAGTTTTAGAGCATTGAAAATTTGATGGGCGCCATGAAGGGAATTGGCGGAATACATAGTGATGACAATGATCATTGTGAATAGAATATATCCATGGTTCTTTGCAAAGGGAGGAGCACTGCAAAGACATGTTTGATGGTCCAAAAAATCTAAAAAGAGGTGGTGGAGATTTTTGAATGGACATGCATATAAATATGAGGCTACCCATCTTCATATGGATAAGAGTTTTGAGAGAAAATTCGGAGATTCTTTGAGTTTTTGAAGAGCCTTGAGAATAGGGATTTCTAAGAGGTCCAGTGCATCGCGAAGAGACTATAAGGCTTACCTGATGCCAATGCGTTTGAAAATGGGTACTTCTTGAAAATGAGGTATTATACATTGACTTAGTGAGTTTCTTGAATATTGTTCTGAGAAAGAAAGGAAAATTTGTTATGATAGTTTGTTCTGTGAAGGAAGGGGTGCTTCGTAAAGGTAGGTTGTTTCGTGAAGGTTGGGGTGCTTCGCAAAGTAGTGTGTCTCGCAAAGACGATTCAAGATGAGAAGTTTTGATCATCTTTTTTTTAGTAAACTGGGAATTTAAAGAGCATCAACTCTAGTATTTTTTGAAATAAGAGTCTCATGCTAAGTTTGGGACAAAGTCATTAATTCCATTTCATTGAATAGACCTTCAGGTCAATAAAATTGGGTGGACTTCTCTCATAGCAGTGAGCTTGGGGGAGTCAATAGAACTGATCCGAGGGATGTGGTGAGTGTTCCCTAAATTATTATAAGGTAGTGAGCCTCACATAGAGTGACTGTGACCAAACCATTGTATTTCAAATCTAGTAAACTTTTGTGTATTTTGGTATGACCAACACACTATCAGCATATGCTCCTTGGATGTTTCCCTTTGTGGTGAACCAAGTAAAAGGGATGTGTCATATCCTTTCTTTAATTTGTTTGAAAGATTTACCATCTTCCAACCAATGTGGGAATAAGATCGACAACTTTAAAAAGAAAATATTGACACCCTGATTCACCCCTCCCCTATAAGGTTGTTTCTGTGTCCTTTAGGATTCTCATAATTTGTTATTTTTAAAAATTTCATGAGTAGGTATTGTTATATCTACATGATTAGGTATAAGTTTGAACCCATTTTTTTAGGTCAAGGGATTAAATAATGAATTTGAGAATCATCTTTGTAATAAGATAAAGAAATTTTGATAAGATTGAGGTGGTGAATATCTTAATGAAGAGATTCTCAACATTTTATTAGATTACATGATTTTATATCAAGTTTCTAAACCTAATACAACACTGTAGATTGGTCTTAGTGAAAGGAGTAACTATACACTACTGAACATGGTAAGGTCAATGATGATCCACACAAGCCTTCCATTATTCTTTTGGGGACATTCCTTACAGAATAAATCATAATTACTAAACTGAGTACCAAATAAAGTTGAAAACAACATTCTGTTTGAGTTATAGAGTGGAAAAAACTAATTTTGTCACATGTTCATGAATGGGGATGTGAGGTCGTTGTTAAGGCTTCCTCAAGAAACAAACTCACATCTCATTCCTTGATGTGTATCTTTATAGGTTATCCTAAGAAAACATGGGTATATTATATACAAATCCATTCAGACAAAAAAGAAATCAACAAAAGGGATTCCTTATATCTTGAGAGTGATCACATTCTCAAATAGGGTTGTGTGATAAAGATTAACAATACAGAAGTTGAGGATCAAGTTATAAAAGAGGTGGTACATGAAAAAATTAAATAATTATTTATAGAGGAAGTTGTTCTTAAAACAAAAGTACTATATAAGAGTTCTAGAGAGGTAAGAGAACTAGAGGAATATGGTTTTCTAGTCACCAATAATGGTGAATTATTATGGGTTGATAATAATGATCCTCTCTCAAATGAGATATTAGAGAGCATTAATGCTCCAAGATGGAAATAAGGCATGAAAGCTGTGATTGATTCCATGTATCAAATCCATGTTTGGGTTCTAATAAATCAACCAGTTGATGTAGAGTATATTAGGAGTGACTGATTATTAAATATAAATCAATACATGTAGGGTAAATACCTATAAAAAATGGCTTGTGGATAAAGGTTTCAAGAAATATCAAGTAATTGACTATGACAAAACCTTTTCTCTTGTCACTATTTTTAATTATATCATAATTTTTATTACTATAACATATTTCGATGACTATGAGATTTTGAAAATAGATTTAAAAATGACTTTCCATAACAAGAACCTTCAAGAGGATGTGTATATGAAACAAACAAAAGGGTTTGAGACAATAGAAAATGAAGAAATTGTTTGAAAAATGTAGATATCCTTCTATAAATTAAACAATCCTTCTGGGTCATGGAACATTCGATTTGATGAATTCATAAATGAATTTGGTTCCATTAAAAAAGAATGTTCTTAATATGTTTATAAGTGGTTTAGTGGTAGTATAGTTATTTTCATATTATTATATGTTGGTGAAAAATTACTAATTATAAATGATATATGTGCTTTAAAATTTTTTAATGCACGGTTGAGCATGTGTTTCTCTATGAAGGACTTAGGTGAAGTATCCTATATTCTAGGGATCAAGATCATCCCTGATAGATCCAAGATACTTCGTAGACTATGTCAAGGTACATACATTTAATAGATACTAAATATGTTAATTGTAGAAAAATCCAATATGGAATTGGTTCTAGTGTAACATGATATATATCATTCGAAGAAAATGATTCTTCATACCCAAGAGGAAAGAGAGATAATGAGTAACATCCCATATGGTAATTTGAATGGATATATCATGTATTCTATTCCACATACAAGGATTGTGTTTTCCTTTTATTTGAGTACTGTAGGTAGATATCAATCAGATCCAGGTGATCAACATTGGACTTCTGCTAAGGCAATCTTTAATTATCTGAGGCAAACTAAGGATATGTTTTCTATGAATGGAGGAGATTATGAGCTATCCATTAGGTGTTACACAAGTTAGAGCTTATAGATAGATTTGAATGACTTGATCTCATACTCTATATATTTATTTTTTCTCAACATAGGGCTTGTGAGCTGGAAGAGTTCAAAAAATTCAGTTATCATTGATTCTATATTGGATTTTGAGTATATTATTGCTTCTAATATTCCAAATGATGGAGATTGGATTCCAAAAAATTTCTATGATTCTTATGTTGATCATATTAGTAAAAAAAATATCAAATTTTATTGTTATAACACTAAAGATGTGTCTCTCTTCAAATAGTCGAGGTCACACAAAAGGAAAAGTCACATTATTAAAGAGTTATATCTATTGAGGTATTTTTCTCAATGAAGTGAAGTTAAAAAGCATAGAGTATCTATAGAGGAAAGGATGGATGGATCATTTCAAAAGGTATTATCTTAGTAGAGGCATGGAGATAATTTTATAGCTCGTGGACTGAACGTTATTGTCATTTCTCTCTATTGAACATGGGAGTCTTTTGGAGTTGGTTCCATAGAATTGACATTGATAGTACTTGATTACTAATTTTTCATTATTAGTGAATTTCATTATCACATCAAGTATATTCCTTTTCGTCACTCTTGTATGTGATAACGTACTAAAAATATGTGTCACACTGAAAGTTCGTAGCGGTTTACTACTATTATGTGAACCAAAAGGTTCCAAAATAGTATTCTCAAATATTGTTCTATGAATAAATGATATTGTCTGATGAGACATTTAAGATACAGGATATCAGGTGTAGGAGACTCTTAAAACATTTAGACTCTATGTCATGGTATTATACCCTTTTAATGACCATGATAGAAGGTTATAAAAACAAATATGTCAATAATAAATCCACATTTTGATGTTTCATTAGATGTTCCTATTTGAGGATGTATGTATTGATCTGTAGTCTTTAATATTATCAATAATTGATATGATGACTCATTTAATTTGATGTATTTATGATAACCACGATGACATATGATGGTGGTGAGGTAGGATTTGTTAGATCATCATTATCAAGTAAATTTTTATTATTGAGAAAAGGGGAGTCAGAACAATAAAAGGTAAGGCTAAAAAAATCCATCCCCACCAAAAAGAGATAACTATGGTTGTCTGATGAAGTATAGGCCGAGGGAATCTCTCCTAACTAGGTTAAACCCCTCGAGCATGAGGCTGAGAACACTATGATGACAAACAGGATTAGGGCCCATGGAATCTACAGAGGTAAGATGGTCACTGAATTGGTCACCATCATGCTAGGGGTGAACCACTCTGATACTGTTTTTGATAATATTTCATCACCTTCTAATGATGTAGTGAAAATACCAGAGGGTGGAACTGGTGTATTTCATATCATTTTAGAGAATCCTAAAATTAGTTTCAACCTCTGAGATCACATGATCCTTCTAGAAAAAAAATTAGAGGTCGTAGAGCATCACCTTGGCCTCTGCCTGAAGGGAATTTCCATGGCCCAAGTGAGCCGAAAACACCGAGTGGTCTATCCCAGTGGAATAACGGACCACCCCTTCATCGTGTAAGGCTCCCTTAATACTCGACCTATTCGTATTGAGTTGGTGACCCACAAGAGGGGGTGACCATCACACCCAGATTCCCCTAGATCTCTTATCCCATCCGAAGAGGTTATGTTGGATACTCACTTGCAGGCGTTGGAAGGAATGAGCCTCCCTCTAGTTGGTTATAAGATTAACCATGTCTAATATGAGGTTTATAGTTCTGATAACAATGGAACCACCTAATCTGTTCACCCCATCATGCCAGAAAATGTTCCTATCCTTAGAGATGCACCAAAACCCCACATTCATAACCACGGTGCAGGCTATATGGTCCATACTGATCTCACCCGCCCCATGGAACCATTATTCCTATAATGGAAGATCAGCCATATTCTGATCATAGAGGTTGGTGAAGTTTCCGAAGTTCTCCCAAACTACCTTCACACATTCCCCCCTCAGAGAAAAGGTTGTTCTCATTTACCTCTCTATGATTATTTCTACGAGCACACCTAGTGTCCAATGGGATACCACATCATTTTATGTTCTCATTAGTTGGAATAGACTTGTTCCTAATAAGGATTGACTGTGGTAGAACCTGGTAATTCTAGAATATTTTTAAATATTTTGGGGCACATTTGGATCATCACTAGATAGATTATACACTAGAATATTATAGAGAAAATGTAATAACATCGACCCCAATAACCGTGAGTTTTTTGTAATTTTATTACAATGACATAGATACAAGATATCACATCACCAAAAATCGATCAGTTTATTAATCATGGAGAACTAGAAACATACGTGGATCCATTATTGTGTTGGATATTAAACATGGAAAATAAAAAATTAAAATAAACCAATTCCTTGACAATTATTAAATTATTTCATCCTCATAACTTGGGGAAGTAAAATAATTAACATGGTGATCTCATATGCTCATTATGGGTTATATATAGTAGAAACTTGAATTGGTAATAAGTTAACCATAATAAATAAGGCATAGTCAATATGGAAAGGTATATAACTAAATAAACACATCCCATCTAATCAATAAAATGAGAATGAAAATATATGAATATACTTTTTCATAGTGAAAATATCATTGATATTGATGAATAAAATATTTATAAAGGAAATTGTTAATTATTAGAATCCATATATATGGAACATGAACCACTACCATCAAGACATTTCACAATACGGTTCAAGTATGTGTGTTGAAGCCGGACATATTCTTCTTGGGAACAAAAATCAAGGGTTTGTCCCCAAATATTTTGTCTCATGAGACCTGTAGATGCATCGAGAGGATATATGATGTTGGGCCCCACCTTTAATTACCAGTCCAACTAATTCTTCATACATAGATCAGATATTACTTATCATAATATCCTCATTGACTAGAGGATAAAGATTTATCAATATTTCCCCAGTGAAAACAATATTCTAGGTTATCACCATATGTAAAAATGGTATATGACTTAAGAAATTACCTTATCCATGATAAAATAAATATTGATATCAAATGAAATATTTAATTCTTGATGATAATAAATAAAAGGCGAAGTACAAAAAAGAAAATAAGTGATGAATTTCTCATATGTCCCATAGAAATTAAAGTGAGATGAAAACCCCTTACCTTATGTCCAAATTTTTTCTAAATGTGTACTTAATATCATAGATAATTAAAATTGATTCATTAATTACTTAATTATAATCATATAAAACATATATTTTATTTATTATAATGGTATTAAGTTCATTTATGGATATTCTGATGAGTTATAATGATTAATATTGTTGTTCCGAGAGTGTTTGTTTCACGGTTTTATGGTCGGTTCCCTTGTGTATAATTATGGGAGTTATTATCAAATAGAAGAAAATCTCCAAAAGTAAAATTATGTATTATTAATAAAAAATTATGTTTAAAGGGTATCTTATGTAATTATTTTATATTGTATTAGGTTTAATCAATATTTAAAATATTGTTGAAATTGTATTAACTTATTTTTGGTGTTTTTATGACTATTACAAATTCATATCATTTTATTTAATATTATGTTTATATGTTCATTATAGGACATGATATAACTTATAGTATGTATATTAAAATCTTATTTTACAATAATAATGATTTTATGACCATCCCTGAAGGTGGTAATAAAATATGAAAACTCGTCATCCACGAAGGCAGTGAATCGACACATCACAAATGATGTTTTCATTTTTAGAATAAAACGAGGAGAGAATAGATTTTATGTTTCATATTAGATTAACATAACAAAAATTATATTGTATATATGATATTTTAGATATCATTACACTTTGGATAAGGTTATCTGAGGTCAAAATAAGAAAATAAAATAAAATAAAAGAGAAAGAATGAGGATTTTCCCGCTTGAATATAATATCCTTGGGAACATCCTTAAGTCATTTAGATGTGGTTTTTTTTGGTAAGGCCAAATATTATTGGACATGGGGAATATTTTTGGTAAGGTAATTGGATAGAATTTAGGAAAGATTAAATTTCAATAATGTGTGAGGAGAATGGGTGGGGAGGGTAGTATTTATAGTTGAAGAGATGGATGTTTTTTGATTATTTTATTAATTTCTTTATTATTTTGGCAGTAGACTATCAATAGTGTTGATTCTTGTTAATATGTATAATAAAATGAGAATATCAGTTCTAACTAATGGGTGATTAAAACATCCATACATAATCCATGACTCAAATATTCTTTTATTTAAATATAATGTTAAACATAGTAAATTAACCTATTTCAATATTCACAAAAAAGAAACTATTTTATAAAAACTAAAAAAATTTAACGTAACAATTTTTTAATGTGTTTATCTCAAAAACGAACCAAATTTTATGAAAATAATTTTATAAATATAGTAAATTTAATTTCTAATTAAAATCATCATTTACTCAAATACCGATTTTAATATTATAACTGATTTTATGACACTTTGAAAAATTAATTATGTATCATGAATATATATTATAATTATAATAAAAAATATTAATTCATGAATCTATTTTATGAAAATTAAATTTCTTTTAAATCATTGGGTTAATCATAAAATTTTAATAAAAAAATGTTTCAAAAAAATACCAATAATTAATTTATCCCTTTTAAACATTTATGTACTTATTCCCTGATATAAATATATCATATTTTCATTTTTGAGATACCAAAATTTTATCTATACTCTATTAGGTAAGGATATTATTATAATATCCACATTTCTATCCCTAAGGGTCGTAATACTATTCAAATGATAATGTTAATATTTAATAGTATATCATGGTTTGTTTAAGCTCAGTGTTTCATGTAACCAAAGATATTTATTTAATTAAATTTATTTAATATGATACATACCACAAGTTAATAAGGGTTTATATTCTTCCATCCTTCTAAAATTTTATCCTTTAAATTTTTCATGAATATTTCCCTCTAAACAGATTAGGTTGGTTCTTTTTAACATCCCCAGGTTCTCACGTTGCATCATTCATTTTACAGTTTCTCAAAAGAACTTTTACCAGTTAATTTACCAAATTTATCAATACATTATCTATAGTTTCATTAATATCAATAGGTTATTTTCATTAATGCAAATCTAGTTCCAGTTATATTTCTTCATATCTGAGTTCATGTAGTGGGTCTGGCCTGTACTTCTTTAACAATGATACTTGGATCACATCATGAACTTTTGATAGACATGGATGAATTTATCATTGGTAATATATAGATAAAATTCTTTCTAGAATTTAAAATAGTCCAATGTACCTAGGGTGCAATTTTCCTTTCTTTCCTAACCATATGACGCCCTTCCATGGAGATAATTTTAGAAAACATGATATCCCACTTGAAATTCCAAATCCTTTCTTAGATTGTCAGAATATCTCTTTTTACTACTTTGAGAAGATTTAATAGAAAATTCATTAGTATTTACCTTTTTCATTGTATCTTCAATAAATTTCGGTCTTATGAGTTTTATATCACTAGCTTCATCCTAAAAAGTTGGTGTACACCGTCCCTTTCCATATAATGCTTAATGTTAAGCAATTTGAATTCTATAATGAACACTATTTTTGTAGGAAAACTCTACCAAAGGTAGATAATGATCCCACATACCATGATTGTCAAGTTATCATGATCTCAGAAAATATTTTAATAGTCTCCTCAGATTGTCCCTCAGTTTGAGGGTGATATGTAGTTCTAAAATAAATCTCTGTATCCAAAGCCTTATAAAAACTCTTCTAGAATGTTGATGTAAAACATGGATATTTAAAAGACATAATTGATTTAGGTGCACCATGAAGTCTTATAGATTCATTAATATAGAGTCTTTCTAAAAAATCAATTGGTAAATCATCACTTATTGCAAGAAAATATGCTGATTTTGTAAGGTGATAAAAAATAACTCATATCATATCATTCATTCTAGGGGTATTTGGTAATCTAGTTATGAATTCCATAGTAATGCTAGAGGTTTAATGAATCCTCTAGGATTATATCTCTTGACCTTTACTTATTGAAAAACTAGACATCTTGATACATAGTGAAAAATTTCATTCTTCATATTATCCCACAAAAAAATATTCCTTTAGTTATCTATACATATTGGTTGTACCAGGTTGTATAGAGAAATTTGAGCTATGAGAATCATAAAATATTTCTCTTTTTAGCTTTTATATTGATGGAACACATAACCTCATTCCAAATTTCAAAATCGCATCCTCATACATGAAGTCTTCCAATCCTCCATTTTTAATGAATTTTATTTTCTGTTGAAAATTCTCATAATCAGATTGAGTGTTTTTTATCTTTTCTAATAAATATGGTTTTAGAATCATTTGAAAAAAGAATTATGTTTTCACTTCCTAAGAAATTATCATATCAATCTGTACTAAATCTTTGAATATAGGATCATTCTTAGTCCTTATTTAGGTTATTATTTATGATCATTCATGATTAATGAATCTTCTACCTTATTTTCATTTTCAAGGAGGTAGTGTATTGTGAAATATAATATTTTAGTAACTCAAGACATTTTCTTGGACTCATGTTGATTTATTAGTGTGTAAGGATTTATTTTAAACTCTTTAAATCTTTATATACCTAATATATTTAACTATGTAGATAGTGTCTTTATATAATCATAGAAAAGCTCACGGATGACAACTTATGATCATGAGTTGGATAATTATATTCATGAATATTCAACCACCTTGACGAAAATGCAATAACTTTATCATTTTTCATGAGGACACAACTCATTTTTTTCTTCTAGGAATCACTATATATCCTAAACCCATCAATTCCTTATGTTCGATTCAAAATTATAGCATTTTATAATATTCTCATTAATTATTCAAAACATTTTTTCACATTATTTTTTCTATAAAAACTTAACCCATTTTCGTGTGAACTTCATTAATGGGTCAGCCAATCGAGAATTTTTTGGATTTAAACATCGATTGTAACATGATAAACCAATAAAATAATGTAGCTTAGTTATATTAATTATTGTAAACCATTCTTGGTAGTCCGTTGTCTTTACAAGGTCAACTAATTTCCCCTCTTAGAGATAATATTACAAAGAAATGAATTTTATTAAATCTATAATTCACACTTGGTAAATTTACCATATAACTATTTACTTATAGATTCCTCAAGAACCATTCACAAGAGATTCTCATGGGCTTTATATCCTCTATAACAGGCTATAATATCTTCAATTAACACTGAAAAATCATCAAGATAATCCTTGAATACTCTGTTAATTAGATCCTCGAAAACCAAGGGTTCATTAGTCAATCCAAAAGGCATTAATATAAACATGTAATGTATGGACCTTATTGTAAAATACCTGTTCAGAATATATTCCTTACTTAATCACAATTGATGATACCCAGAACGAAGGTCAATCTATGAAAAATATTGATCTTCTTGATTAGGATCAAATAAATCATCAATGCAAGGTATAATATACTTATACTTTATTATAATAACATTTATTTTACTATAGTAAATTCATATCCACATAGATCCATCTTTATTCTTAACATGGAGAATAGGGGCTCCATAGGGACAAACACTAGGGTGAATAAACCCATTATTAATAAACTCCACTAGTTGTTTCTTCATCTCCATTAATTCCATTGTGTTTATTAAATAATGAGTATTTTATATTGAAATTTATCAGGGATTAAATAAATGGTAAACTCAACTTCATTCTCTTGGGGGTGTCTAGGTAATTCCTTATAAAGTGAATCAATGTATAGATATATAATTGGTACATCCTCAATTAGAATATTACATTCCTTATCCCAATATGTTGATTTATCTTCCTGCCCAATATTTTCATTCAGGAGATCTTCTTGGGGTTGATCTAGAAAAGAATCAAATGATGAAGTTTCTACTCTAATGATAAGTAATTACAAATCTTCCCCACAAATTGTAATTTACTTTTTCTTATTATAAATTTTCACATCATTTTTTGAAATCCAGTCTATTTGGAGAATTATATCAAATTAAACCATTGGTATGATGGTACGGTCAAGAAATAAATAACATTTTTATGTCATAATGGGAAATTACCAACCTATATTAATAAAAAGAGTTAATTTTGGATACAAGGGATTGCAGGGCACATTTTTCTTAAAATGAGACTTCCTTCAAAAGGTTTAGCTGAAAAATATCTTATTAAATCAAAAGGGAAATGAATGATTTTCTTGGAAAACTAAGAAGATATAAAAGAGTGAGATAATCACGAATAAAATAAATCCTTGGATAGATATTAATATATGATTAATGTAACTTCCACCACACATCATTGGGTACTTATACTTTATCTGTAGTGATCACATAATCTTGGCCATATCCCCTTGTCTTCTTATATGGTAGATTCCCTCGATGCTTGTGAAATTGATTTGAATAATTAACCAATTATACAAAGACGAAGGATTTAACATCATTGATTTGTTTCTTCCCCTTACATTATTTATCTTTATGACCCATTTCTACATGCTTATAAGAATATCTAATTCTATTCAATAATTTCCTAGGATGATTCTTTCCAAATATTTTACATAATGGGAATTACTTCATTCCCCACTACTTTTTTGATACTTTACCTTTTTAATGGTTATCAAAGGACCAATTATTCTATTTATTTCCACTAAGCATATAGGATATTAAAAATTAATTCTCTATTTCAATGGAACTTAATACTATTTTTTCATGTGATGAAATGTTTTGATAAGATAGTGCCCTTCAATGATTTAGCATGACACCTTAAAAGAAATGAGAAGTATTATTTTCAAAATGATATATGAAATCTGTAACATACCTTGATAGACTTGTAAAAGTAACTTTATACTATAAAACACTCTATGATTTTTTTTCCTTTAGTTAAGGAATATTCTCTTTATTTTAGTTCATTACTTATGAGGGAAATATTTTTTGTTGAATGTTTCTCCAAATATTTCCATTAAATGTGTTATATTTCATCTTACTGATAGTATTTCAGATCAATAGACACCATTTATAAATATATACCTTGATACACTACTACTATTAATACCTTTTCATTTTCATTTCATCCAAATTTTAGAAATACCTTTTCAAGGGACCTGATATATTGGTCAGCTACCACTAGATTAATAGTCTCACTAAAAGATGGGTGAATTCTGTCACATGAAATGATAGAATATAAGTGTATCATGTCATGAATAATCATGTTTCTCCTTAAGAGTAAGTTTATTCTTAAAATCTAGACCAATATTTCATAATATGTTCATGATATTCTCATCTCAAACACTAACTATTTTGACATGCTCTTTTGGGAAATCCCTTAATTGCATGTGGGTATTGATTCCCTTTATTTACTAATGTGTAATCACTAAATAACATGAACACATTGATCTAGATCATAATAATCATGACTATTTATCCAAAATTTCAATATAATAAATTATTATGATTCTCATGTTTATTTAACATCTAGTTCTAAAGGTTTCTACTAAACCTGCTCTGATACCAATAATAACAACCCCAACCTGAGTACCTCGGAGTCCGTGGAAATTTTATTACAATAGAGTAGATACAAGAGATCATTTAAAAAATTATTGATATGTCTATTATTATTTAATAACAATAAACATACATAGTTCCCCTATTACACTGGTAAATAAATATAGAACATAACAATAGAGAATAAACTACTTCCTTGACACTTATTAAAACATTTTATCTTCATAAACTAGTGATGGAAAACAAAACAAAGGGTGATCTCAAAGTCTCTGGAATGGTTTACATATAGTAGAAACATGAATCAATAATAAGTGAATCATAATCAATAAGTCATAATCAATATGTCCAGGTAAAAAATTGAAAAAGACATTAAATTTATTTAATAAACTGAGAATTAAATTGCATCCAAATATTATTTTCACTATGAAAATATCATAGATAATTATTAATTAAACACTAATGAATGAAATTATTAATTATTTTATTTCATGTATATGGAAAATGAACCACTACTGTCAAGACCTTTCACAATATGGTTTAAGTTTGTGGGTAGAAAATCATCTAATGTTTCTTGGGAATAAATGGGATGAGTATATCACTAACTCTTTTGTCTCAAGAGACCATTCGATGCATAATAAGGATATATAATTCAGGACCCCACCCATAAATTCACATCCAAAACATTAATCATACAAATATTTAATATTCCTTATCAAAATACACATATTTAGTAGAGGATACAGATTTATCTATATTTCCCCATTTAAAAGAACATTAAATGTAAACACCGTATGTAAAAATGGCACACCGTTTAGACGATAACCATATCTATAATACATGAAATATAGATATTAAATGAAATAATTTATTATTTATGATTATAAATAAAATATGTAGTACATAAATGAAATAAGTAATGAATATGGAATATGTCCCACAAAAATTTACGTGAGACGAAAAACCCTTACCTTATGTCCGAAATCATTGTGTACTTGCACTAAATGTCATGGATAATAAAATTAGATTCAATAATTACTTTATTAAAAACCTATTAACCATAAATTCTATTTAATATAATTTTACTATGTTCATTTATGGCCATTCTGATGTGTTATGATATTTAATATCATTTTTCTAGGAGCGTTCGTTTCCTGGCTTTATGGTAGGTTCCCTTGTGTATAACTATGGGATTCCTTTAAAATGTAATAAAAACTCTATAAGTAAAATTATTTAGTTTTAAAAAACTTCAATAAGTTTAAATTGTATCTTATATAATTTGGTTCTATGGTATGAGGATGACTCGTTAGATAAAACGATGATGAAAATGTTTTAATTTAATATTTGGGGTTTTTACAACCATCACAGACCTGTATAATTTTATTGAATATTTTGTTTATATGTTGGATCCAAAACAAGATATAAATTATAATATTTATAATAAATAATTTTTTTCCATAATAATGGTATTATGACCAGCCTTAAAGGCTGTAATGGAAAATAAAAACACATCATCCACGAAGGTGGTGAATCGACAGGCCAGAGATGATGTTTTCATTTTTAGAATAAAAGGAAGAGAAAAGAGATTTGATGATGGATATTAAATTAACAAAACAAATTCTAGTATATATATGATAATAGTGTTATAATTAAACTTCAGATAAGAGGAATTAAAGATTTAATAATAAAATAAAAGAAAATAAAAGAGAATGAATGAGGATTTTACCTCTTGAATATCATCCCATTGAGAACCTCCTTATGACACTTGGATTTAGTGTTTTAGTAAGAACAATAGTTATTAGAAATAGGGAAGAGGATTTTAAAGGAAATTAGGAATAAATTAGATACGATTCAATTTTAGATGGTTCGAGGAGAAGGGGTGGTATTTATAGGGAGGATAGAGGTGTTTTTTGATTATTTTATTCAATTCTTTATTATTTTGGAACTAGACAATCAATAGTGACGATTCATATGACTAATTATAATAACTAGATAATGTGATTTAAAACTAATGAGTTATTACCACATCCATACATCAGCCATGACTAAAAATGTTATTTATTTACTTATAATTTTAAAGACCACAGACTACCATATTACACTATTCACCAAAAAATTCAACTATTTTTGAAAAATATTAAAAATTAAACCTAACCTTTTTTCAACATGAATATCTAAAAAATAGACTCCATTCTATGAAAATATTTTTCTAAATAATAGAAATTTAATTTCTAAATAAATTAATCATTTAATAGAAAAATATGAATTACAATATTATAGCTGATTTTATGACACTTTGAAAATTTTATTTCAGTATCATAAATTTATATTATAATTATAATACAAAAAAATATTAATTCAAGAATATATTTATATGAATAAAATATTCCTTTTAAATCATTATATTAATTATAAAATTTAAAAAACATTTACATTTCACACAAAATACCAACACTTAATTTATTATTTTTAAAACATTTATTTACTTATTCCATGATTTAAATGTAAAATATTTCATTTACAAGATATGTAAATTTTATTTATAATTTCATTGGTAATGTTATTATTCTAATTTCCACACTACTAATCTTAACGTTCACATTACTATTTGAATGATTATGTTAATATTTAATATAATATTGGCATTCTCTTAAGCTCAGTGTTAGGTGAAACATATGCAATCAAATAAATTGAATTTACTTATGAATATATATATATATCGTAAATTCGTGGGGTGTTATATAAATGACTATAAAATGAGATCTTTGCCACAATATCATTAATTAATGGTGGATTAAAATTTGTGGTAATTATATGTCTGCACAAAATTTAATTATAAATCACATGTCATGATCCTTCTATGGTTTTTGGTTTTTTAATCTAGTCATGTAATCTATGGTCTTTGTTGGAAATTATATTTTAATCATGTGTGGAAATGATTTAACATAATTGAAGACTAAAATTTGAGCTGGTTATACCATTAAAGGATGCTTTCACTATTTATGGAATGTGCAAAGTACACACCTAATGAATTCATTGGTTCAATTATTCAAAAATAATTATATTTGATAAACATAATTGAAGAATAAATAATAAAAAATAAAGGTGTGGAATTAAAATATTTAAATATTTTTTCATTCGACTGTTATGATTATAAGATATATGAAAGTAAAAAAATGAATTATCTTAGCTTGTGAAATGATTTCGCAAAACATGAAAAAGAAAGAAGGATTTTAAAAAATTATTTATAATAGACATTAAAGGAGATGATCATAAAGAAATTGATAAATGAAATTTTTATTAAAATTATAGAAAATTAAATCTAACATCATATGAATTATGAAATAAAGTAAATATCGTGCCAGGTTACAAAAAAATGAGTATTCAAATAAAAGAAAAAAAGACCAATAAGAAAGAAAATAGGGAATTATCTACAAGTTGTGGTTTCATTCAAGAATCTGATTCACATGATTAATATAAAATCAATAAGGAATAAATAAATTCACTCTTAATAAAAACTATAATGAATAGGATTTTCCCAAATATATTTTTAAAAATGATTTGGGAAAATTCCAAGACCAGGTGCTGAGATGGAATGTGATTCCGAGGCCCAATGCCCCTAGAATGGTTTGTCAAAAAATGTTATGTTTTTTATAGCATGAACACACAGTTTCCCTGAAAAAGTTGGAACAATTATAAATGGGTTCCCAGATTAGAAATACAAGAGAAAAGTTTTGTTCAGAGAAATATCTTTATCTTAGTCAAGGCCAAACATCGGCTAGGATGGGCCGACTTTGAAAAATAGTTTTGGGATGTAACCATAAATAAAATAATTAACTAAAAATTATTTTATTTTAGATTCCTAATAACTCATGGAAAAGACATGGATTGGAAATCATAGACCACTGTTGAGTTCATAATGTGGGTTTTCCCTTAGGCATAACTTAAATTTAGTTGGCGGAGGTCATTTGTGGGAAAACCCAAAAAGGATGAATTCGTCTTTAAATCTTTAAAAGATAAATAATTCTGTTGACGTAAATATTATTTCATTTTAAAATATACTTATAAAAAATCCCAAGGTTAACATCATAACCCTGGGAATGCCAGTGAATCTCTAGAGAGATCTTAGGGAATGAATCCTTTCGAGCTAATGATGACAGATCATATATCAGATCATGGATCATCGCACCAATGGAGTTGGAGGATCTCATCAATGAAAACAAAACAACCATTACTCATCAATTAACAATTCAAAATCAAGGTAGGATGTTGATCTCTTGGTGATTTCCTCTTCCCCTCTTAGACTTAATGAAGAAAGTGGACAAACAAACAAATAGTTTGATATGTGGTGTGACTGTTCTTATGAGACAGATAATTGTTGTGGGGTTTAAAAAGGGGGGATAGATCTTTGTGATTATCTATTTTTGTTCATAATTAATCGTTATAACATGAACGAATCAAGGCTAACACAAAAAAGGCCAAGATCCATTATTTGGGTGTTCATGTTCATTATCTCTCCCACTCAATCTATCATGTTATTCTCCATATAATCCCTTATGAGTATGATAGATCATTTCTACCCTGATACATGGGATAAAGATCCAAGATCAAAGGATTTGACCCTATGATGGCATATCAGACGTGCGACAAGAGCATGGTATGACTCATGAGAGGTGGCAGATTACGGCTGGACAAGGCAGGATGCCGGTGGGTGACCTATAGTGGAGGTAGGACGCATCCAGTACAGGGGTAACACGGGGTAGAGATAGGCTGATAGTATCAGAAATAGGATGCGGTCTAGGTGGGATCATGTGGGAGCCCATGACGGCGGAGGCCGCAGGTGGTGACTGGGGGCTACAACAGTAGGCCTCGACGACGAGCATGGACAAGGATTAAAGCAGCAATGGAAGAACCCAAGATGATTAGGCTGTCGGGCATGTAGAAGAGGCATGATGGATAAGTGAAATGAAAAACGACACTAAATTTACTTGGTGACACATGGGGAACCACACGGTCAGGGCATACCATGGGGACCAGGAAGTGTGACTAGGGCTTGCTGCATTTGGAGGAGAAAACCAACCCGCATGCAGCGGACCTGACAAGGGTGGTTAGAATGCTCTAGAGGCCTAGTGTCCTAGTGGGATTGGTCGAGAAATCCTAGTGGGTTGGGCCGATTTGGGACAGACTCGACTGAGTCGGGTTAGACCTGGACCTGACTTGGGTCCGACCCTAAATAGACCCAACTCAGGCTGTTTTACAATAATAGACACATCTTTCAAACCATGTCTCTATTTGATGAGAAGCTTGTTTTATTGGGACCCTTGTGACAAGAAGGTCCTTTTGGGATAATATAACTGAGTTTTTGTGGATGTTTTCATACAACCTAATGGACTGAGTAGTAGATTCTTCTTAAATAAGAATTCAATGTGAGAAATTCTATGGCTGGCTATGACTTGGTGACTATATGACTTGGGGGATGTATGAATCCCCGAAACTCTTTGAGTTTTCAACACTTCCTATTTTATCAAAATTGTGTGTTTTATTTACACTCCATGTTTTATCGACAATTGGTGTTTTTTGGAATGCGATTGATAATCCTACTTTTTTTATTTATACTTTTACCAGTGTGAGATGACTGTTCTATTCATATGTGGTATATTTCATGCATTTCTCGGTGTCATACTTGATTTATTTTTTTGTGGTATACTTTGTGTATTTTTGTGTGGTATAATTCATGTATTCCTTAGTGGTGTTACTTAGTGGTGTTCCTTCACTGTGTTCCTTAGAGTTTATCCTTAGTGTCATTTCTTAGTTATGTTCCTTAGTGGTGTTACTTCGTGGAGTTTATTAGTGGTGATACATAGTGGTGTTCCTTCATGGTGTTCCTTAATGGTGTTCCTTCATGGTGTTCCTTCATGGTATTCCATAGTGGAGTTCCTTAGTGGAGTTCCATTATCATGTTCCTTAGTGGTGTTACTCAGTGGTGTTCCTTCGTGGTGTTCGTTAGTGATGTCCCATAGTGGGGTTACTTTGTGGTGTTCCTTCATTTTATTCTTTCATGGTGTTCCATTGTGGGGTTCCTTCAAGGTGTTCCTTAGTGGCGTTTCTTCATGGTGTTTCTTAATGGTGTTCCTTTTGGTCTTCCTTTGTGATATTACATCATGAAATTCCATTATATTTTCCTATGTAGTATATTTTCCTTTGAGGTTTTTGGGAGTCCTAATTAGTATTTTTTTTACTCACCCCTGTACGGGCTTTGAACACATGTGTCGTGTCTTCTACTGACAATCAATTCTTTGATAGAGTCTTCAGTGGAAAAGGACCTGGTGGTTCTTCGAGTGTTCAGACCGATGCGGTGTGCTTCTACTTCTTTAGAAAAATTTCCTACATTCACCCTTCAATTAGGATTCTATGTAGATGAGTTTCAGGAACATGTCTGTTTAATTTTCAAACTCTTTATTTGGTGGTCTTTTATTTTGGACCTAGTTACTTTCCAGTTTCCTACTTTAATACACTGTGGTTGGAAACTTAGAGTATACATGAACTATCAAATTATTATTTTTACATTTCAACTTTTGGTCTTGGAGATATGTTCATGTGTATAAGTACTTAGAAAAATGTCTCCCATTTGTGGGAAATTCCTAATCAGTGCTAGTCACCAGCCCCTGGCATATTAGAGGTGAGCTTGGGGTATTCATGACATGGGATCCTCTGGGATGGGTTGTGAAAGAGTTGAATCTGAATTAGTCATTTCTAATTTACGATAAAGAGTGTGTGAGGTTGGTTTGGGGAAATATTGTTAAGTGTTTCAAGTTCGTATTTTAGGTTAAGAAATCTAGTGATGGTGCAACGACCGATTTATCCATACACAAGGACCTAAAATTATGCTTTTCGACTCAGTACATGAAAGCACTGGTTGTAGGGAAAACAATGGTACATGCATCAAATAGGATTTTGGTGTGTTCTCTTATCATTCACGAGTCCTCTCACCAGGTATACTCTATTGAACATGGTATATATTGTTATATTTAAATATCCCTCTACATAGAAATCCATCTAAGATTCCACCATGTGATCACGAGGATGTTCCTCTGAGTGAATAGATATAAGTACAAGTATTTTTACTGGAGAATGAAACACCAGGTGGTGCACCAGCTATACCACCACCTATAGAGAAGAAAATGGTACTCATAGTACCAGTGGATGAGGAGTGCAGGATGAGCGTACCTCACAAGTTTCAGAGATAGTGTCCCCTTAGGTTTTGAGGTTATCATGATATACAGATGGATGATCACTGCATTGAGGTTGAGATATAAGTTATCTATCTAGTCATGACACTAGCAGATAATATGGTGGTTCTAGTAGTGAGTCTTCGACACGGAATAGTAGGTCTATGGTGGGGGTTGGATAATTGATCTTGTGATGAGGTGACTTTTCCATGGAAATAGTTTGAGAGAATTTTCATATGGATGTTATCACCTTATAATCTAAGGTATATGCATTTCCAAAATCTCTTATAAATATGACTGGATAATGTGTCTTTATCTATGTATTAATCGAGTTATACCAACCTTCCTAGGTACTCAATGGATGTGATACACATCCAATAATTCAGGGCTCAGAACTTCGAGTGAGGTCTACATAGGGACATCCGAGCCAGCGTTATCCCTATGTAAATTCCTACCTATTGTGGGGTGCTAGAGAGAACCTTTGTGGTTGAGAGTCCCTTGGGTGAATAGATATAGATGGTGGAAGTCCATAGTGGAAAACCGGAAAAAGTGGGACCGTAGGGAGACGTACAAGAAAATGGAGATGGGAGTGAAGCAGAAGGTGGTAGAAATTATGACATGTTTCTACCACCATCCTCAGGTGGTCCACACCAAGGTTAAGGAGATGGATAACATGATAGGGGGCAACTGTATGTGGTCGAGGCTTATTACCCATGAGATCCAAGAATGATTTGAGGTACGATGTGTGTCCATTATACCGTAGCTACTGTATTAATTGACACAAGTGATAATCATTCTATTAATTCCAAGAACCTTGTTTGAGACTTAGAGATTCTAATTGAACTGTTGATTCAACCCTCACTGTTGGAGACTTTTACTGGAAGATACCCAATGATCACACACTGGTGCCAATAGTGTGTCATGACTCTTAGAGGTGAGATTTTCAGTTGGTATCTCTTGGTAGAGGCGTTTAGGCCTTATGAAGGCATTGATTTTATAGACTGGTTATCCATAAGTCATACTCAGATTGACTATTTTAGGCGATGCATGAGGTGTTTCCATAGAGGTGGAATGAGGTTTTCTTTATTGGTGAAAAGAAAACCCAGGAAACACAGAATGAACTCACACAAAGGATGTTGTAGCCGATTTCTCATCAATTGGCTATCCTAACCATCAATGTAATGGGAATTATGAGTCCTCAGTTTACTACAGTGATGGAGGAGTTTCAGTGGATCTATAGAATGTTTATATAGAAGCACTGGCAGGAGTTCATCCAGGACTATGACATTGATATTTTTTATACTCTTGGGAAGGGGAACATGGTGACAGATGCTCTCAGTAGGAGATCTAGTTTTCAATTTCTGAACGAGGTGTCAAAGTAGTTGGACTCATTGTAGTTATCCTTTGTTTATGTAGATGGATGAGATTACCTCCAGTCAATGGATGTAACCCATCCACTCTTATTGCGAGTCAGGGAGTCACAAATTTTGGATACCAATTATGAGAATTTACGTACTGAGATGGAAAAAAGGGAATTCCCATAATGTATATTCAAATGGTGGGTATAATTTACTTATTTTCAGAGGACACATAGTGGTAATAGTGTCTTTATGAGAGGGGGACTTGTAAGAGTTCCATACATCTCCTTTGATGGTAATTCCTGGCGTGGTGAAGATGTAAAAGGACCTACACATCTGTTCTAGTGGGCGAGGATGAAGAAGGTACTCTCACAGTTTTTCTGTATATGACTCACTTTTTTGTAAGTGAAGGTTAAGCACCAGGTTCCATTGGGGTTGAATCAACCCCTTGAGGGGCCAAAATTGAAGTGGGATAGGATATCGATGGGCTTTGCAATGGGTTTACCCCATATGTCCATGGGACACGATACGACCTGGGTGATCGTTGATCGACTCACCATGTTGGCCCACATCCTAGTTTTTCGGGAGCTGAATTTAGTAGATATATTGAGAAACCTCTACATATTGGAGATATTTTGACTCCATTGAGTCTCTTTATTGATATTTTCAGATTGTGATGCTCGCCTAACATCCTAGTTGTGGAAGGGATTTCAGGAGGTGTTTGGGACTCAGATGCACTTGAGCACAGTGATTCACCCACAGACGGACAACCAGACTGAGTGGAAATTTTGGTTCTAGAGGGAATGATATGGGATTTCATGTAATATTTTTTCCCAGAGTTGGGAGGAATCTTCTTGGGTGATCGATTTCTTGAGTGCGCATTTAGTGGCGGCACATGAGTCTCTAAGAGAGTACATGAGAGTAGGAGGCTAAGATTCATACTCAGTACCCACATCTATTTGGGTATCCCATGGTTTGGAATTTGGGGACATAAATCCCTAAAATGGGTAGAATTTAATGAATCTTATTTTCATTAATTTATTTTTATAAATTATTTGGGATAATTATGAGACCATGCGTTGAGACGGTAAGCAATTTCGAGGCCCGGTGTGCCCGAAATGGTTCGTCAAAAAATGTTATGTTTACAATAGAACACACAAATTGTTTCCATGAAAAAGTGGAATAACTCTTAAAAAGGTTCTTTGATAAAAAAATATGAGCGCACTGTTGTGTTCATAGAAGTAGCTTTACCTTAGATGAGGCCTAAAATCGGCCAACATGGCCAGATTGTGTAAGATAGTTTTTGGATGTAACTGAAAATAAAATATTTAAATAAAAATTATTTTATTTTCAAATACTAATAAATAATGAACAGTGAATCCAATTAGAAATATGATACCACCTTTGAGTTTTTAATGTGGTGTTTTTCTTTAAGAGAGACCTAATTTTAGTTGGAGCGAGACTTCTATGAAAAAACATGAAAATATTAAATTGTCATCAAATAATTTAATAATAAATTATCTTGTTGATGAAACAACGATTTCCTCTTAAAATATCCTTGTGAAAAAATCCCAAGGATAGCCACATAACCTTGGGAATGATGGAGAATCACTAGGGAGATCTTGGGGAAAGAATCATGTCAACCAGACGATGCTGACTCTGAGATAGGATCTTGGATCTTCACGCTAACAGAGTTAGATTATATCATAAATGATGACCACTCAATCATTCCTCATCAATGAATCATCCATACTGAAGGTCAGATATTTATATCTTAGTGATTTCATTTTACCCTCTTAGATTCAATGATGAACTTATACTAACCAATGAACAGTTTGATCCATGGTTGGACAATTCTTGCAGGATGGATAATTGTTGCAGTGTTTAAAAATGGGAGATAGATCTTTGTGATTATCAATTGTTGTTATTCATTAAAAATTCTAACAAGAACAGATCGAGGATGACACTAACAAGTCCAATATCAATAATTTGGGAATTTATGTGCTTTATATCTCCCCCACAATCTATCGCATTCTTCATGTGTCCTTTGCTCTTTAAACCCCTATTCAAACAATAGATCATTTAACCCCCTATCTATGGAACAATGATTCGAGATTAAAGGATTTGACCCTTCATCGACACAACAGATGTTCCACATGAGCGTGATATGATTTAGGAGAGTTGGCAGCATAAAACAGAAAAGGAAGGTCGTCAGCAGGGTGGGAGATGGAGAGGGAAGGATGTGGCCGGTGTGGTTGGTCCTGGGGGAGCGTGTGGTAGTGGCAGTAGTAGGCTATGGTCTAGGTGGGACCACATGGGACCTCGATGTAGTAGAGGCTGCAGGCGGTAACTGGGGGCCACAGTGGTGAGTTGGGATTCTGCTCGAAGCTGCGTCGGAGGAAACTGCTATAGAAAGACCACAAGGCATGTGGAAGAGGTGGGATGACTTCATGAAACAAAACATAGAACCATGTATATTGGGTGACATGGGGGGAGCCACATGGTCATGGCGGACCGCGTGGTCTGGGGCTGTGGCCAAGGTGGGTCATGTCCGTTGGAGAAAACCATACTACACATAGTGGGCCAATCTAGGGAGGCCAAGCTTGGCCAATTTAGTTTGGAATGAACTTGATTAGTTTGGGTTGGCCAGATCCTGTCAGGTCAGACTAGGACTAGACCTAGGTCAGACCCGGATGTGACCTGGGTCATGCTTTTTTTACAAAAACATTGATATCATTCAAACAGTGTGTCCATTTGACGAGATGTTTGCGATGTTGGGACCCTTGCGATGAGGAAGTCATTTTGGGATACTCTATTTAATTTTTTGTGGATAATGTAATATGACATAATGGATTGGGGAGTAGATTCTCTCAGAATGAGAGTGCTAAGTACAGAATCCTACAACTGGCTCTGACTTGGTGACTATGTGACTTGGCGGTTGCATGACTTATCAACACCCTATGTGTTATCGAAAATCCATGTGTTAGAGAAACTCCATGTTTTATCTCCACATCCTTTTTTATAAAAACATCATGTGTTATCGATAGTCCATATGTTATCCAAACTCTACATGTTATCGACACTAGGTGTTATGTGGACAACGACTGATAATCCTACTTTTGTGCTTTAGACTTATACTGATGTGAGATGACTATACTATTTCTATCTGGTACAATTCATGAATTTCAATGTGGTATACTTCATGTATTTCTTTGTCATATACTTCACGTATTTCTGTGTGGTATAATTCATTTATTATTTAATGGTGTTCCATAGTGTTGTTCCTTAGTGGTGTTCCATATTGGCGTTCCTTCAGGGTGTTTCTTAGTGGGTTTTCTTAGTAGTTTTCTTTCATGGTGTTCCTTCATGGTGTTCCTTCGGGGGGTTCCTTAGTTGTTTTCCTTAGTGTATTTCTATTCTAGTGTTCCTTAGTGGTGTTCCTTAGTCATGTTATACAGTGGAGTTCCTTCGCGGTGTTTGTTAGTCGTGTTCTATAGTGCTGTTTCATCATGGTGTTCATTCATGTTGTTTATTCCTGGTGTTCCTTAGCAGTGTTCCTTCATGATGTTCCTTAGTTGATTTCCTTTATGATGTTCGTTTATGGTTTTCATGGTGGTATTACTTTTTGGTCTTAATTTGTGGTATTACTATATAATTTACCATGTAATATATTTTCCATTGTGGTTTTTGGGTCTCCTAATTAGTATTTTTTACTCACCCCTACACAGGCTTTGCACACATGTGTCGTGTCTTGTGCTGATGATCAATGCTTTGACAGATTTCTAGGTAGACCAGGACTAGGTGGTTCTTAAGGTGTTCGGACGGATGAAGTGTTTTATTCTGGCTTCAAAAAACATTCCTACACCTACCCTTCAGGTAGGGTTTTCTATAGACAAGTTTCAAGAACTTGTGTGATTACATTTGTAGACTCATTCATTGGTGGTATTGTATTTTGGACCTATTTACTTTATAGTTTCCTATATTCACTGAATGTGGTTGGAATATTATTGTTTAAATGCACTTTCTTTTTAGTTTTTTTGTTTATGAATTTTGGGCTTGGAGATGTGTGCTTGTGTACATGTACTTAAGAAAATGTATCCAATTTGTGGGATATTTCTACTCAATGCAAGTCACAGCCCCTGGCCTTTTGAAGAAGAGCTTGGGGTAGTCATGAAATGGTCTCCTCTAGGATGGGTCGTGATAGAGTGGGATCAGAAGTGACCAGTTCTACTTTAGGATAGGGAGTCTGTGAGGTTGGTTTGGGGAAATATTGTTAAGTGTTTCGAGTTCGTCTTTCAGTATATGGAATCCGGTGTTGGTTCAGGAGCCGACGTATCCATACACTAGGACCCGGAATTCTTCTTTTTGACTCGGTACATGAAATCACTGGTTATAGAGAAAAAAATTGTACATTCATCATATAAGATTTGGGTGTGTTCTATTTTCATTATTAAGTCACCTCACTAGGTATAATCTATTGACCATGGTACACCTTGTTATATTTCAATATGCCTCCACATAGACATACATCCACGATTCCATCGTTTGATCATGAGGATGATCCTCCGAGTGAAGAGTTATCAGTAAACAGATTTGTACAAGATAAATCACCTCCAGGTGGTGCACTAGCTATACAACCACTTGTAGAGAAGCACATGATACCCATAGTACCAACGGATGAGGAGCACAGGCTAATCATGCCTCATAAGTTTTAGCGATATGGACCACTAAAGTTATGAGGTGAGCCTGATAGACAGGCGGATAAGGACTGTCTTGAGGCCAAGATCCATGTTTTCCGTCTCGTCAAGACAATAGCAGATAAGATGGTGGTCCTAATAGAGAGCCTTCTACGTGTCTTAGTAGGGCGATGGTGGGGTTTGGGTAACAGATCTTGTGATGAGTTGACTTTTCCATGGATATAGTTTGAGAACCTTTTCATAGGGATTTTATCACATTATGAGATAAGGGATATGAATTTCCATGATCTTATACAGCTTTAATGAGATGGCGTGTTGGTATCTGTGTATTAATCGAGGTATACAAACCTTCCTAGGTACTCGATGGATGTGATAAATGTCCAGTAGTTGAGGGCTCAAAACATCGAGCATGGTATACATTGGAACATCCAAGACATTTTTATCTGTATGTACATTCCTACCTATGCTGGGGTTCTAGAGCGAAACTTTATGTTTGAGTGTACCTTGGGTGAATGGATATAGCTGGTTGTAGTTGGTAGTGGGAAACCAGATGAAAGAAGGTACGTAAAGAGGTATACATGGAAGAGGATATGGGAGAGAAGTAAGAGGTGGTAGACATTGTGATATGTAACCACCACCATCCTCAGGTGTTCCACACTAGGCTCAGGGTGCTGGAGAATAGAAGAGGGGACAACTGAATGTGGTTGAGGATTATTACCCAGGGCTCCAAGAATGATTATAGGTACAATGTGTGTCTATTCTACCTTAACTACCATATTTATTGACACATGTGATAATCATTATTTTATTTCCATAGTCCTTGTTCAAGACATGGAGATTCTAGTCGAACTGTTGACTCCACCCTCATTCTTGGAGTCTCCTATAGGAGGAGACCCAATGATCACACACTGGTGCCGATAGTGAGACATGACTCTTGGTGGTGAGTGTTTTGGTTGGGATCTCTTGGTAGTGGTGTTGGGGCCTTATCATGTCATTCTTCTTATTTACTGGTTATCTATATTTCATGCTTAGATCGACAATTTTAGGTGACGAATGAGGTGTGTTCACAATGGGGGAATTAGGGTTTCCTTGTTGGTTAAAAGGAAACCCAGACAACATAGAATGGACTCAGATAATAGAGGGAGTAGATGATTTCTCATCAATTGGCTAGCCTAATCGTCAATGTAGTGGGAGTTATTAGTCTTTAGTTTTATGCAGTGGGGGAAGAGTTGTAGTGGATATAGAAATGTTTTATATAGAGTTATTGGCTAGAGTTCATCCAGGACTATGACTTTGGATTTTCTATACTCCTGGGAAGGGGATCATGGTGACAGGTGTTCTCAGCCAGAGATCTATTTTTCACTTGCTGAACGAGGTGTCGAAGGAGTTGGACTCATTGTATTTATCCTTTGCAGATGGAGATGGATAAGCTTACCTCGAGTCGTTGGTTGTAACCCATCCAATCTTATAGAGAGTCAGGGAGGCACAAATTGGTGATACGAAATATGAGACTTTAAGTGCTGAGATGAAAAAGGGAATTCCCTTAATAGATATTTAAAAGTAGAGGAGAATATCATTATTTTTAGAGGAAGCATAGTGGTACTAGTGTAATTACAATAGGGGGCCTTGTGGGGGTTCCAAACATCTCCTTTGGTGGTAATCCAAGTGTTGTGAAGATGTACAAGGACATATGACATCAGTTCTGGTGGGGGGGATGAAGAAGGTAGTGACATATTTTTTTTCTAGATGCCTTACCTTTTAGTAAGTTAAGGCTGAGCACCATGTACTAGAATATTCGAGAAAACCAATTGAGGTGCCAGAATGGATATGGGATAGGATATAGATGGACTTTGTGATGGGTTTACCCCTTATGTCCAGGTACATGATACCATCTAGGTGATTGTTGGCCAACTGACCATTTTGGGCCACTTCCTAGTTTTTCAGGAGCAAAGTTCAATAGAGAGAATGAGACACCAATACATGAATGAGATATTTATTGTAGAGACCCGAAGCTTAACGTACAAAGACATTACATTACTTTTACATTATACTTAGTACATAACAAAAACACACACACAAGGACCGTAATAGTTTAGTGTCTTTGGAAACTCAGAATATAATCTTCTAATCGTGGTGAAAGATCTTCAACATCTCCCATAAATATCTTCATTTTTTAAACCTAAATCCTTTCTTTTATCCTAGGGAAAAGAAAACATAAAAGGGTGAGCTCAAATGCTCAGTAAGGGTAAACAAAATAAATATCAATCACGTCATATTTATAAGAACATATCTTTTGGAAACTTAACCTGAAAAAGAGATTATAATTTTATAACATGGGATATATCATAGTAGTGAAATATAATCCCAATAATCATAACATAAAAAATTAAACATTGTGGCATACACACATAATCATAGATAATCATTTCTTATTAGTCAAGACTCATTGCCCAGACTATCTTAGTGGACAAATTCCCTTTCTGAACCGAGTTCACTCCTCGTTTCAGTCCCGTTTCACTGAACCGGTATAACCTACCGTTCCAGCCATGTATATCTCATGGGATATAAAATCAGTACCCAATTCATTGGAGGGAGATATATGTCCCACCCATCTCATAATTATACCATTCTTATGTGTGCCCCAAAATCAGAAACCATACATCATAGCATAACCCATGTAATAAAAATGGGAATCTTAAACATTGTGACATCATAAAACAATTGATATAAGATAAAGTAATTCATAAAATTATAATTCCATTACAACATAATCAAATCAATGTAATAATAGGGATAAAAACAGAACCCTTTATTATCGAAGATGGAAAATAATTTTGATAAAACACTTGAACACCATTCTTGAGGAAAATATTCTTTCTGCTTCAAAAACACTTTTCCTTTCTTAACATGTCGTACATTTATAAACTAAAAGAATTTGATTAAAAATAAACTTGAAAACTTGTAAAGGAAGCTTCATGGAATTTTTTTTATAAATCTATTCATGCCGTATAAGTTAAAAAAAACATTCTTCGTACTTTTGTTGGAAAAGTCAAAAAGTACCTCGTACGAAAAACGACAAAATATTCCTTTCATATCCTTTACTAAAAACTAAAAGAAGGGTAAAATTGGATTTAAACAATTGCAGGTGGATGGAAATAATATTACATATTCAGGAAACATGGATTTGGATGATAAAATACACCCCAGTAAATACTAAAGTATAAACAATCTCGGATAAAATGAGATTGTGATATTTTCCCTTACCTTAGGTCCTATTTGCTTTGTAAGTATTCTAACCTCCTGTATAATTATTTAAATAATGTTATTGACTTATTTTAGAATCATAATTATTGTTATGATATCATATATGGTCATATTCCTAGCTTATTATTAGTAATATTTTATTACTACTTGTTATTTGGGTGTTTATTACTTTTTTGTTCTTATGCGTGTTTGTCGAATAAATTCTTATTCTTCTCTTTAGGGTATAGATACCTCATTTCCAGAATGGTATTAGTGTAATATATATCATATTCATTCATTCAATTCATTTATATAATCATTATTCAATTAATATCATGTAGAACGAATCGCATCACATCGTGGAGACGGTATTCCGTACGTATGCATGAGCGATGATATCGTTCCCATGATCATGGAATTGTATTTGAGTCTATGTATACTATTTCAGAATTAATATCACTTTTTAATAGTCATATATAGTCATTAGTTACACCATTATACCCATCCAAGTAAGGTGGTGGTGGAAAATAGATTACACCACGGCGTGGAGACGGTATTACGTACGTACGCACGCGCGATGATTTCTTTTTCCGTAGGATGGATAGATGGTGAAATAGGGTTGTTTCATAAATATAATAACATATCAGTATATGAGTGATACTGATGTTATTATTTCATAATGAAACAACTAATGGAGAATAAGTGGAAGAAGAAATAAAGATGAAAGAATCGGTAACGGACATTACCTCTTCTCTGAAGTGCTTCTTTGAGACCTCCTTTTAGGGTATTAATATAGGTCTTTGAAGAAGACCAGAACCTCTAGGATTTTTTAGGGAAGTGGAGAGGAGAAATTGTTAGGGGTTGGCCGAGCTTGAAAGCTCAAAGTGGTGTGAGGAAGAGGGAGGAGGAGGTGCCCTTTTATAAGGGAGGAGAGGGGTACCTTTGGAATAACTAAAACTATTATTTTATTATAAAGTAAAATTCGGTTTTAAATAGCTCCAAATTGATTTATTTCAAAGCTAAGGTGGGGATGGGTCGAAATACTCTCATCCAATAGAATTTAGACAGGTTTAGGTTCCTATTTTAACCTTATCATTTAGATTTAACATTAAGTTAAATAATTTTACTTTTACCGTGTCTTCTTGTGTTCTTATAATATAAGGTTAATAAAATTACTATAAGAAGCCAAACGAACCCCAAGTTGTTTATTATTAATATATATAACCTTATCTATGTCATTTGGCCGAACCTTAGATTTCTAGGAATAAAATAACAATTAATAAGATAATATTTGTTTTATAAACAATTTTATGTCAATTTTGACACTATTTAGTAATTGATTTTTTTGAAAATAATAACAGAATGATTAGTTCGAAAAAAGTTAATTAAATCAATACTAACATGTCATATTAACCTATAAAATTATTTTAATTCATAAAAAGTCTTAAATAACATTTATTTGGGTTTTTATAACATCAATTATGTCAATAGTTCATTAAGAAGACAATTACTGCATCATCTTTGTGTCATAATAAATGATAATTATTTAATCCCTAAAAATTCTAAATAAATTCCTATGATGTATATACTTGTATTAGCTTTCTGGAGACTATTCATTTTCGAAGTTTCATGAAGTTTATCACTAAATTAAAATTATTATACTTATAAGATTTAAGAAAGTGACATGTTGTCACATTCTTTGGTTTTAATAATAATTAAATTATTTTTATAGAACAAAGTCTATTAAATGAATCTAATCCGACCCTTAGGTGATATGGGTATACTTTTAGTCATCCAATAGGATTTTTACATGTGTTAGGGTAATTTTATAATATTATATTTACCCTTAATTACCCGATTTACCTTTAACTATGGTAAATAAAATTTATCGTAGTTACTATTCATAATTCCCAAAAATAAAAAGTATCTTATTAACATAATTTGGATCCACTGATTCCAAATATGGAATCCATATTTACAAATTCAATACACAATAGTTGCAGAAATTAAATTAAAATTAATCTCGTTGTCGAAAGAAAACAGGTTTTTCTTTAAAACATTGCAAAAGATTGAATTGATTTATCCTACGAATTCAAGGTAGAATCAATTCTAATAACATACATTATATTAAATGGTAAAAATATATTCTATTTATACTTTAAAACCATTCAATATGATTATTTAACCATATAAATTATTGCGATGAAAAGGTTGTTTTTAATTAAAATATAGCGTGTGTTTACTATTCATCAAAATATAAAAGTTACCAGAATAATATGAAAAATTTATCCAAAGTAAATTTTTTTTTCATGATTCCAAAGAAGAATTTTATTTTGTCAAATTGAACTTATAAATATGTCAAAACTAAATTTAAAGTGGGTGCGCCATCAAAAGGCAGCAAAACTGCATTTTTTAAAAAATACATATTTTACCCGAAAAATTTATTTTTTTCTTATACCATGTTTTAGAAAATGTGTAAGACGAATAATAATGTTATAAGATTAAAAATTTAGTAAATACTATTAATAACGGCTAGTTCATAATAATATTATAATAATATATCATTATTTAGTAAAACCCGGTATTGCGTACAACACACACTATCGAGGAAGGTCGCGATTGCGTGTAAGGAAAGCCAAGTCAGGTTTGCGTGCTGTGCAAGAATCCTTCATTGTTTCTTATAACATAATTCAACCATATTTCATTTATATATTGAATATATATATATATATATACTCAATGTTGCGTAGAATAACTATTATCAAATTTTTTTTGTTACACGATCCAAGAATCGTGTTGCGTATACTACAAGCTAATACAGTGTTGCGTATAGCAGAAGGTAATCTTGGTGTAGCATAAAACACAAGAAATTAATGAAATTAAAAGAATATTTTTCATAAAATCTCAGGGTGTTACATTCTACCCCCCTTAAAATGAATTTCGACCTCGAAATTCTTCGGGGTTATAAATGGTTTACTACTCGAAAGTTTGTTTAATAGAAACCCACAACGTAAAAAGGAATACCAAAACATGGCTCTAAAAACTAAAGTATGAAATGTAATGGTTACCCAAATTAACTCATCACTGGGTTTCCACGTAGGAGAACATAGGAGAAAATATGGATATGGAAGAAAAATCTTACCATCAAGTTCCGATGGAGAGTGGTAGAGAACATGGCTATGAAAAAGCCAACAATCACAATGCTATTAATTTGTGATGATCTAAGGTACCATCTGATTCATCGGATATAAGGGAACTAGGACAACATTTTTGGTTTTCAAGATCATTTACCTAATGTTGATGAAATTTGAATTAGAAGAAATACTTTCGTGATTTTGGTATAGTCTCACCGTTAGTCGTTCTTTGGAAAATTTCCACTTCATCTCTTAAAGAAATGAAGATGAATTTTTCATTCGTGATGTGTTAGTAGATCATGTGATAGAATGAGGGGTCATTCCATCTTTCTCAAACAAAAGGTTAGAAAAGTTATCAAAAAATACGTAAGTCCATCTATAGTGAGATTAATCGTATACGGTTCCTAAAAATAAACTTATACTTCTTATATTATACTGCTTAATATAATAAAACTAGTTTATACTAAATAGGGACTTCCTGTAGGCCAGTGGTAGGCGATAAAGGCCAGTCGCACTTCGGTTGTGGGTTCGATTCCCACAGCCTTGTCTGACGCGATGGGCTGTCGCCCATCCTACAGGTTGTTCTTTTTCTAAAGCTATATTACTATAACATCCCATCAACAATATCAAAAGAAAATTTATCCTTAAACAATATTAACTTATGTCCAACATAATCCATTCCAATCTTTAGGATTATCTAAAATACTTTGGTCCAAGCTCATAGTATAAAGAAAATGATCACTTGAATTCCATCATTTATCCACCATATATCATAAGATATATCTTTTTGTTCAAATTACAAACATGTCAATACCTTAATCATGTATTCGCTTGAAGAATGAATATCCATTTAACCATAGTGAAAACATGAATGCAGTTAAAAGTTAACACTTTCCACATACCAGAATCCTCAAAATTCTATATACTCAATCCATGGTATCACATAGTTCTTATATCAATCATGAGCTCATGAATACTATAAAACATATTAGATTCTCTTTATCCCTTCATTATGTGCATATCATCTGCTTGCCAAAAATATTTCAGTCACTTTTCATGGTTACCAATTCAATAAAATTATTGAAAACCACAATAGACCAAAACATAAATATTCCAATATTCCACGATACTATATACAACATTATTTTGGAATCCCATTACATAAAAAGTTAATCATTCCACCACATCGTTGTCATATTCAACATCTCCAATGGTGATCGCATGTGAATTCCCTTTGTCCTTTTCCTTAAGTGGTTGCTCATGTCGATCATCACTAACCCTTGGATTAGGGCATATGCCCCATTTCCTTACACTTGAAGCTTTGAAGTGTAGTAGGTTCATTATGTGTATCCCTTTCTTTGTTTGCATCATTAGGCATATTCTTCCCATAATTGCGGCATTCAAATGCCCGGTGACCTTCCTTTCCACATTTGAAACATTTATTTGTCCCTTTAAGACAATCTCCACCATGATTCTTTCCACATTTTGAGCATAAGGAAACATTCATCTTCTTGTCACCATTATTCTGAGATTTCTCCTTGAAATCCATATTTCGTTTCTTGTAAACACTATGAGATGGATAAGTAGCACCAACTTCAATTTCTACCTTCATAGAACAACGCACAATTTTTTCATAGCTACTGAAGTCTCTTATAGCTAATGTCATTCGAAGATTTCGTTTTAAGACACTAAAGAATCGATCAACTTTACTTACTGGTTGGATGATAAATCCAGATGTATACCATGCAAGCCTTGTAAAATTCGCTTCGTATATACCAATAGATTCATCGTCATTTTTCTTTAGTTCATGAAACTCCTTCTCCATCTTTGTTCGAAGAATACGAGGGAAGTACTTATTGAAAAATAAGTTCTTGAACTCGTCCCATTCCATGGACTCAATTTCATCTCTTTGCCTCGTATTCTTGATAAGATTCCACCATTGATCAGCTTAACCTTCTAAATGATATACTGCTAAGATGAATTTATCATGTTCCGAACATTGATGAACTGAAAATATCTTTTCAGTGGTACTGATCCATTGTTCAGCTACAAGTGGATCAGAAGACCCACTGAAAGAAGGTGGACGTTGCCTCATGAAGGACTCAATAAAATGTTGTTCTCTTCTATGCTCATTTGGAAGTCCAGAATGATTCATATCTTCTGTAAGTATATCAATAAGATTTTGCACTCCATCTCCCATAACATTTGTTTATTCAGGAGGACAATCATTGCATTGTCCATTACATTGATCAACACGGGTTTTTCGGGTTCCATCCATCGTCTAAAACCCAAAAATAATAGCATGAGAGGAAAAAATCATGCTAGGGAAAACAACATAATAAATGGGGAGTACCTTCAATATCTAACATCTTATGTTTAATTCTATGATCGTTAGCGTAATTCTAGTACTATAACCTTTACGTATACTTAACCTTAGGGAAATCCCTAGACATACCTTAGAAATATCTCTAGGGATCTCACTAAAGTTCTCGCATCCTAGTTTCCAAAGGTTAACTAAACCTTTCCTCTGATACCAATTGTAGAGACCCGAAGCTTAATGTACATAGACATCACATTACTTTGGTGGAATACTTAGTACATAACAAAAACACACACACAAGGACCGTAATAGTTTAGTGTCTTTGGAAACTCAGAATATAATCTTCTAATCATGGTGAACGATCTTCAACATCTCCCATAAAGATCTTCTTTTTTTAAAACCTAAATACTTTCTTTATATCCTGGGGAAAAGAAAACATAAAAGGGTGATCTCAAATGCTCAGTAAGGGTAAACAAAAGAAATATCAATCACATCATATACATAAGAACATATCTTTTGGAAATCTTAACCTGCAAAAGAGATCATAATTTCATAACATGGGATAAATCATAGTAGTGAAATGTAATGCCAATAATCATAACATAAAATATGAAAATTTGTGGCATACACACATAATCATAGAGAATAATTTTTTATTAGTCAAGACTCATTGCCAAGACTATCTTAGTGGACAAATTCCCTTTATGAACCGAGTTCACTCCTCGTTTCAGTGCTGTTTCACTGAACCGGTATAACCTACCATTCCAGCCATGTGTATCTCATGAGATATAAAATCTTTACCCAATTCATTAGAGGGGGATATAGGTCCCACCCATCTAATAATGATACCATTCTTATGTGTGCCACAAAATCAGAAGACCATACATCATAGCATAACACATGTAATAAAAATGGGAATCTTAAACATTGTGACATCATAAAACAATTGATATAAGATAAAGGAATTCATAAAAATATAATTCCATCACAACATAATCAAATCAATGTAATAATAGGGATAAAAACAGAACCCTTTATTATCTTAGATGGAAAATAATTTTGATAAAACACTTAAACTCCATTCTTGAGGAAAATATCCTTTCTGCTTCAAAAACACTTTTCCTTTCTTAACATGTCGTACAATTATAAAATAAAAGAAGTTGATTAAAAATAAACTTGAAAACTTGTAAAGGAAGCTTCTTGGAAAAAATGTTTAAGAAATCCATTCATGCCGTATAAGTTAAAAAACAATCTTCGTACTTTTGTCGGAAAAGTCAAAAAGTACCTCATACGAAAAACGACAAAATATTCCTTTCATATCCTTTACTAAAAACTCACCGAAGGGTAAATTTTGATTTAAAAAATTGTAGGTGGATGGAAATAATATTATATATTGAGGAAACATGGACGTGGATGATAAAATACACCCCAGTAAATACCAAAGTATAAACAATCTCGGATAAAATGAGATTGTGATATTTTCCCTTACCATAGGTCCTATTTTCTTCGTAAGTGTCCGAACCTCTGGTATAATGATTTAAATAATGTTATTGACTTATTCAAGAATCATAATTATTGTTATTATATCATATATTGTCATATTCTTAGCTTATTATTAGTAATATTTCATGAATACTTGTTATTCGGGTGTTTATTACTTTTTTGTTCTTATGCGTGTTTGTCGAATAAATTCTTATTCTTCTCTTTAGGTTATAGATACCTCATTTCCAGAATGGTATTAGTGTAATATATATCATATTCACTCATTCAATTCATTTATATAATCATTATTCAATGAAGATCATGTAGAATGAATCACATCACATTGTGGAGACGGTATTCCGTACGTACGCACGAGTGATGATATCGTTCCCATGATCGTGGAATTGTATTGGAGTTTATTTATACTATTTAAGAATCAATAACACTTTTTAATAGTCATATATAGTCATTATTTACACCATTATACCCATCCAAGTAAGGTGGTGGTGGAAAATAGATTACACCACGGCGTGGAGACGGTATTCCGTACGTACGAACGCGTGGTGATTTCTTTTTCCGTAGGATGGATAGATGGTGAAATTGGTTTGTTTCATACTTATAATAACATATCAGTATATGAGTGATACTGATGTTATTACTTCATAATGAAACAACTAAATAAGAATAAGTGGAAGAAGAAATAAAGATGAAAGAATCGGTAACGGACATTACCTCTTCTTTGAAGTGCTTCTTTGAGACCTCCTTTTAGGGTACTAAAAAAGGTCATTGAAGAAGAACAAAACCTCTAGGATTTTTCTAGGGAAGTGGAGAGGAGAAATTTTCATGGTTTTTCCGGGATTTAAGGCTCAATGTGGTGTGAGGAAGAGGGAGGAGGAGGTGCCCTTTTATAAGGGAGGAGAGGGGTACCTTTGGAATAACTAAAACTATTATTTTATTATAAAAGTCAAATTCGGTTTTAAATAGCTCCAAATTTATTTATGTAGAAGATAAGGTGGGTATGGGTCTAAATCCTTTAATACAATAAAATTTAGACAAGTTTAGGTTCCTATTATAACCTTATCATTTAGATTTAACATTAAGTTAAATAATTATTACTTTTACCGTGTCTTCTTGTGTTCTTATACTATAAGGTTAATAAACATACTATAAGAAGCCAAACAAACCCCAAGTTGTTTATTATTAATATATATAACCTTATATTAGTCATTTTGCTGAGCCTTAGATTTTTAGGAATAAAATAACAATTAATAATATAATATTTGTTTTAAAAACTATTTTATGTCAATTTTGACACTATTTAGTAATTGATTTTTGTGAAAATAATAACAGAATTATTAGTTCTAAAAAAGTTAATTAAATCAATAAAAACATGTCATATTAACCTATTAAATTAGTTTAATTCATATGAAGTCTTAAATTACAATTATTTGTGTATTTATAATTTCAATTATGTCATTATTTCATTAATAAGACAATTATAGCATCATCTCTGTGTCATAATAAATGATAATTATTTAATCCCTAAAAATTTTAAATAAATTCCTATGATGTATATAATTGTATTAGATTTCTGGAGACTATTCATGTTCGAATATTAATGAAGTTTATCACTAAATTAAAATTATTATACTTATAAGATTTAAGAATGTGACATGTTGTCACATTCTTTGGTTTTAATAATAATTAAATTATTTTCATAGAAAAAAGTCTATTAAATGAATCTAATCCGACCCTTAGCTGATATGGGTCTACTATTAGTCATCCAATAAGATTTTGACATGTTTTAGGGTAATTTTATAATATTATATTTACCCTTAATTACCCGATTTACCTTTAACTATGGTAAATAAAATTTACCACAGTTACTATTCATAATTCTCAAAAATAAAAAGTAGCTTATTAACATAATTTGGATCCACTGATTCCAAATATGGAATCCATATTTCCAAATTCAATACACAAAAGTTGCAGAAATTAAATTAAAATTAATCCCTTTGTCGAAAGAAAACGCGGTTTTCTTTAAAACATTGCAAAAGATTGAATTGATTTATCCTACGAATTCAAGGTAGAATCAATGCTAATTACATAAATTATATTAAATGGTTAAAATATATTCTATATATACTTTAAAACCATTCAATAATATAATTAGACCATACAAATTATTGGGATGAAAAAGTTGTTTTTAATTAAAATATAACGTGTTTTTACTATTCATCAAAATATGAAAGTTACCAGAATAATATGAAAAATTTATCCAAATTAATTTTTTTTCATGATTCCAAAGAAGAATTGTATTTTTTCAAATTGAACTTATAAACATGTCAAAACTAGATTTAAAGTGGGTGCGCCATCAAAAGGCGACAAAACTGTATTTTTTGAAAAATACTAATTTTACCCAAAAAATTTATTTTGTTCTTATACCATGTTTTAGAAAATGTGTAAGACAAATAATAATTTTATAAGATTCAAAATTTAGTTAATACTATTAATAACGACTAGTTCATAATAATATTATAATAATATATCGTTGTTTAGTAAAACCCGGTATTGCGTACAACACACGCTATCGAGGAACGTCGCGATTGCGTGTAATGCAAGCCAAGTCAGGGTTACGTGCTGTGCAAGAATACTTTGTTGTTTCGTATAACATAATCTAACCATATTTCATTCATACATTGAATATATATATATATACACTCAATGTTGCGTAGAATAACTATTATCAAAATTGTGTGTAACACGATCCAAGAATAGTGTTGCGTATACTACAAGCTAATACGGTGTTGCGTATAGAGAAAGGTAATCTTCTTGTAGCATACAACACAAGACATTAATGAAATTAAAAGAATATTTTTCATAAAATCTCAGGTTGTTACATTCTACCCCCTTAAAATGAATTTCTCCCTCGAAATTCATCGGGGTTATAAATGGTTTACTACTCGAAAGTTTGTTTAATAGAAACCCACAACGTAAAAAGGAATACCAAAACATGGCTTTAAAAACTAATGTATGAAATGTAACGGTTACCCATATTAACTCATCATTGGGTTTCCACGTAGGAGAACATAGGTGAAAATATGGATATGGAAGAAAAATCTAACCATCAAGTTCCGATGGAGAGTGGTAGAGAACATGGCTTTGAAAAATCCAAAAATCACAAAGCTATTTATTTGTGATGATCTAAGGTACCATCTGATTCATCGGATATAAGGGAACTAGGACAACATTTTTGGTTTTCAAGATCATTTTCCTAAAGTTGATGAAATTGGAATTAGAAGAAATACTTTTGTGATTTTGGTATAGTCTCACCATTATTCATTATTTGGACAATTTCCACTTCATCTCTTAAAGAAATGAAGTTGAATTTTTCATTCGTGATATGTTAGCAGATCATGTGATAGAATGAGGGGTCATTCCATCTGTCTCAAACAAAAGGTTAGAAAAGTTATAAAAAAAATACGTAAGTCCATCTATAGTGAGATTAATCATATATGGTTCCTAAAATGGACTTATACTTCTTATATTATACTGCTTAATATAATAAAACTAGTTTCTACTAAACAGGGACTTCCTGTAGGCCAGTGGTAGAAGATAAAGGCCAGTCGCACTTCGGTTGTGGGTTCGATTCCCATAGCCTTGTCCGACGCGATGGGCTGTCGCCCGTCCTGCAGGTTGTCCTTTTTCTAAAGCTATATTACTATAACATCCCATAAACAATATCGAAAAAAAAATTATCCTTAAACAATACTAACTTATCTCCAACATAATCCACTCAAATCTTTAGGCTTATCTAAAATACTTCGGTCCAAGCTCATAGTGTAAAGAAAATGATCACGCGAATGCCATCATTTATCCCCCATATATCATAAGATATATCTTTTTGTTCAAATTACAAACATGTGAATACCTTAATCATGTATTCTCTTGAAGAATGAATATCCATTGAACCTTAGTGAAAACATGAATGCAGTCAGAAGTTAACACCTTCCACATACCAAAATCCTCAAAATTCTATATACTCAAACCATGATATCACTTAGTCCTTATATCAATCATGAGATCATGAATACTATCAAACATATTAGATTCTATTTATCCCTTCATTATGTGTATATCATCTGCCTTCCAAAAATATTTCAATCACTTTTCAGGGTTACCGATGCCATAAAATTATTGAAAACCACAATAGACCAAAACATAAATATTTCAATATTCCACAATACTCTATACAACATTATTCTGGAATCCCATTACATAAACACTTAATCATTCCACCAGATAGTTTTCATATTCAACAACACCAATGGTGATCGCATGTGACTTCCCTTTTCCCTTTGCCTTAAGTGGTTGCTCATGTCGATCATCACTAACCCTGGGATTAGGGCATTTATTATCATAATGCCACATTTCCTTGCACTTGAAGCATTGAAGTGTAGTGGGTTTATTGTGTGTATCCCTTCCTTTGTTTGCATCATTAGGCATCTTCTTCCCATCATCGCAGCATTCAAATGCCCGATGACCTTCCTTTCCACATTTGAAACATTTACTTGTCCCTTTAAGACAATCTCCACCATGCTTCTTTCCACATTTTGAGCATAAGGAAACATTCATCTTCTTTTCACCATTATTCTGAGATTTCTCCTTGAACTCCATCTTTAGTTTCTTGTCAAAACTCTGAGATGGATAAGTAACACCAACTTCCATTTCTACCTTCATAGCACAATGCACAATTTCTTCATAGCTACTGAAGTCTCTTATAGCTAATGCCATTTGAAGATTTGGTTTTAAGCCACTAAAGAATCAATCAACTTTACTTACAGGTTAGATGATAAATCCAGATGCATACCTTGCAAGCCTTGTAAAATTCGCATCGTATATACCAACAGATTCATCATCCTTTTTCTTTAGTTCATGAAACTCCTTCTCCATCTTTGTTCAAAGAATACGAGGGAAGTACTTATTTAAAAATAAGTTCTTGAACTCGTCCCATTCCATGGACTCAATTTCATCTCTTTGCCTCATATTCTTGATAAGATTCCACCATTGATCAGCTTTACCTTCCAAACGATATACTTCTAAGCTGACTTTATCATGTTCAGAACATTGAAGAACTGAAAATATCTTTTCAGTTGTACTGATCCATTGTTAAGAAACAAGTGGATCAGAAGACCCACTGAAAGAAGGTGGATGTTGCCTCATGAAGGACTCAATAGAATGTTTTTCCCTTATCTGCTCATTTTGAAGTCCAGAATGATACATACCTTGTGTAAGTATAGAAATAAGATTTTGAACTCCATCTCACATAACATTTGTTAGTTCAGGAGGACAATCATTGCATTGTCCATTACATTGATCAACACGGTTCCTTTGGGTTCCAGCCATCTTCTAAAACCCAAAAAGAATAGTGTGAGAGGCACAAATCATGCTAGGGAAAACAACATAATAAAGGGGGAGTACCTTCAATATCTAACATCTTATGTTTAATTCTATGATCATTAGCATAATTCTAGTACTATAACCTATATGTATACTTAACCTTAGGGACATCTCTAGACATACCTTAGAAATATCTCTAGGGATCTCACTAAAGTTCTCGCATCCTAGTTTCCAAAGGTTAACTAAACCTTTCCTCTAATACCAACTGTAGAGATCCGAATCTTAATTTACATAGAAATTACATTACTTTTTCGGAATACTTAGTACATAACAAAAACACACACACAAAGACCATAATAGTTTAGTGTCTTTGGAAACTCGGAATATAATCTTCTAATCGTGGTGAAAGATCTTAAACATCGCCCATAAAGATCTTCTTTTTTTAAACCAAAATCCTTTCTTTATATCCTGGGGAAAAGAAAACATAAAATGGTGAGCTCAAATGCTCATTAAGGGTAAACAAATGAAATATCAATCAAGTCATATTCATAAGAACATATATTTTGGAAATCTTAACCTGCAAAAGAGATCATAATTTCATAACATGGGATAAATCATAGTAGTGAAATGTAATGCCAATAATCATAACATAAAACATGAAACTTTGCGGCATACACATATAATAATAGAGAATCATTTCTTATTAGTCAAGACTCATTGCCAAGACTATCTTAGTGGACAAATTCCCTTTCTGAACCGAGATCACTCATCGTTTCAGTCCTGTATCACTGAACCGGTATAACCTACCGTTCCAGCCGTGTCTATCTCATGAGATATAAAATCTTTACCCAAAGCATTGGAGGGAGATACAGGTCCCACCCATCTCATAATGATACCATTTTTATGTGTGCCTCAAAATCAGAAAACCATACATCATAGCATAACCCATGTAATAAAAATGGGAATCTGAAACATCGCGACATCATAAAACAATTGATATAAGATAAAGGAATTCATAAGAATATAATTCCATCACAACATAATCAAATCAATGTAATAATATGGATAAAAACAGAACCCTTTATTATCTTAGATGGAAAATCATTTTGATAAAACACTTGAACTCCATTCTTGAGGAAAATATCCTTTCTACTTCAAAAACACTTTTCCTTTGTTAACATGTCGTACAATTATAAACTAAAAGAAGTTGATTAAAAATAAACATGAAAACATTTAAAGGAATCTTCTTGGAATTTTTTTTATAAATCCATTCATGCCATATAAGTTAAAAAAACATTCTTCGTACTTTTGTCGGAAAAGTCAAAAAGTACCTCGTACGAAAAACGACAAAAGATTCCTTTCATATCCTTTACTAAAAGCTCACCGAAGGGTAAAATTGGATTTAAAAAATTTTAGGTGGATATAAATAATATTAAATATTGAGGAAACATGGATGTGGATGATAAAATACACCCCAGTAAATACCAAAGTATAAACAATCTCGGATAAAATGAGATTGTGATATTTTCCCTTACCATAGGTCCGATTTGCTTCGTAAGTGTCCGAACCTCCTGTATAATGATTTAAATAATTTTATTGACTTATTCCAGAATCATAATTATTGTTATGATATCATATATGGTCATATTATTAGCTTATTATTATTAATATTTCATTACTACTTGTTATTCGGGTGTTTATTACTTTTTTGTTCTTATGCGTGTTTGTCGAATAAATTCTTATTTTTCTCTTTAGATTATAGATACCTCATTTCCAGAATGGTATTAGTGTAATATATATCATATTCATTCATTCAATTCATTTATATAATCATTATGCAATGAAGATCATGTAGAACGAATCACATCACATCGTGGAGACGATATTCCGTACGTACACACGAGCGATGATATTGTTCCCAAGATCGTGGAATAGTATTGGAGTGTATGTATACTATTTCAGAATCAATATAACTTTTTAATAGTCATATATAGTCATTATTTACACCATTATACCCATCTATGTAAGGTGGTGGTGGAAAATAGATTACACCACGTCGTGGAGACGATATTCCGTACGTACGCACGCGCGGTGATTTCTTTTTCCGTAGGATGGATAGATGGTGAAATAGGTTTGTTTCATACATATAATAACATATAAGTATATGAGTGATAATGATGTTATTATTTCATAATGAAACAACTAAAGAATAATTAGTGGAAGAAGAAATAAATATGAATGAATCGGTAACAGACATTACCTCTTCTTTGAAGTGCTTCTTTGAGACCTCCTTTTAGGTTACTAAAATAGGTCTTTGAAGAAGACCATAACCTCTAGGATTTTTCTAGGGAAGTGGAGAGGAGAAATTGGAAGGGGTTGGCCTAGATTTAAGGCTCAAAGTGATGTGAGGAAGAGGGAGGAGGAGGTGCCCTTTTATAAGGGAGGAGAGGGGTACCTTTGGAATAACTAAAACTATTATTTTATTATAATGTCAAATTCGGTTTTAAATAGCTCCAAATTGATTTATTTCGAAGACAAGGTGGGTATGGGTAGAAATCCTCTCATAAAATAGAATTTAAAAAAGTTTAGGTTCCTATTTTAACCTTATCATTTAGATTTAACATTAATTTAAATAATTTTACTTTTACCGTGTCTTCTTGTGTTCTTATACTATAAGGTTAATAAACTTACTATAAGAAGCCAAAAGAACCCCAAGTTGTTTATTATTAATATATATAACCTTATATAAGTCATTCGGATGAACCTTAGATTTTTAGGAATAAAATAACAATTAATAATATAATATTTGTTTTAAAAACTATTTTATGTCCATTTTGACACTATTTAGTAATAGATTTTTGGGAAAATAATAACAGAATGATTAGTTCAAAAGAAGTTAATTAAATAAATACTAACATGTAATATTAACCTATAAAATTAGTTTAATTCCTAAAAAGTCTTAAATTACATTTATTTGGGTATTTATAACATCAATTATGTCAATATTTCATTACTAAGACAATTACTGTATCATCTTTGTGTCATAATAAATGATAATTATTTAATCTCTAAAAATTCTAAATAAATTCCTATGATGTAGATAATTGTATTGGATTTCTGGAGACTATTCCTGTTCTAAGTTTCATGAAGTTTATCACTAAATTAAAATTACTATATACTTATAAGATTTAAGAAAGTGACATGTTGTCACATTCTTTGGTTTTAATAATAATTAAATTATTTTTATAGTAAAAAGTCTATTAAATGAATCTAATCTGACCTTTAGGTGATATGGGTCTACTTTTAGTCATCTAATAAGATTTTGACATGTGTTAGGGTAATTTTATAATATTATATTACCCTTAATTACCCGATTTACCTTTAACTATGGTAAATAAAATTTACCGTAGTTACTATCCATAATTCCCAAAAATAAAAAGTAGCTTATTAACATAATTTGGATCCACTGATTCATATGGAATCCATTTTTCCAAATTCAATACAAAAAAGTTGCAGAAATTAAATTAAAATTAATCCCGTTGTCGAAATAAAACGAGTTTTTCTTTAAAACATTACAAAAGATTGAATTGATTTATCCTATGAATTCAAGGTAGAATCAATGCTAATGACATACATTATATTAAATGGTAAAAATATATTCTATTTATATTTTAAAACCATTCAATATTATAAATTAACCATATAAATTATTGCGATGAAAAAAGTTGTTTTTAATTAAAATATAGCGTGTTTTTACTATTCATCAAAATATGAAAGTTACCAGAATAATATGAAAAATTTATCCAAAGTAATTTTTTTTCATGATTCCAAAGAATAATTTTATTTTGTCAAATTGAACTTATAAACATTTCAAAAACTAGATTTAAAGTTGGTGCGCCATCAAAAGGCGGCAAAACTGCATTTATAGAAAAATACACATTTTACCCGAAAAATTTATTTTGTTCTTATACCATGTTTTAGAAAATGTGTATGACGAATAATAATATTATAAGATTCAAAATTTAGTTAATACTATTCATAACGGCTAGTTCATAATAATATTATAATAATATATCATTGTTTAAAAAAACCCGGTATTGCGTACAACACACGCTATCGAGGAATGTCGTGAATGCGTGTAATGCAAGCCAAGTCAGGGTTGCGTGCTGTGCAAGAATCCTTCGTTGTTTCGTATAACATAATCCAACCATATTTCATTTATACATTGAATATATATATATATATATATATATATACTCAATGTTGCGTAGAATAACTATTATCAAAATTGTGTGTAACACGATCCAAGAATAGTGTTGCGTATACTACAAGCTAATGCGGTGTTACGTATAGCGCAAGGTAATCTTGGTGTAGCATACAACACAAGATATTAAGGAAATTAAAAGAATATTTTTCATAAAATCTCGGGGTGTTACATTTATAATCCATGGTGTCACACCCCAAGCTTCCACGGTATGATTCTCTTTGAATAATACAATAGCGTGTGTTGTATGCAACTTCGAGATTATAATAAACCACGACCAATCAAAGTACTTGTTATGAATAGTAATACCAACTTTTTGAAATTTTATAAATTTTATATTTCAAAATGGACTTTATTTTTTGATTCGTAATATTGAAATTAGCTCAGGGTGAATTTTTGGTATTTTTCTAAAAACATTCAATTTTTGATGAATAGTGAAAAACACTTAGTTATTAGTTAAAAATGACTTTTTATTTAAATAATTATTTATTTTAATTAAATTTATTTAAGTCAAAATTGATACATAATACCTATATATGTTCAATGTAATTCATTGGTGACAACTTATATTAATTTTAGATAGATAAAAATTTTACTGAACTTTTCACCGTCTTTTACCCAATTCATAGGAAAATTTGCTAATTCACATAAAACATAATTTAAACGCTTCTTTGAGTGGAATTTCAAAAATCCGAGAGACATGGTTAATATCAAGGAGTAAAATGTGGTTCAATAAGATGAAAATATTTTTTGGTGAATAGTAAATTTTTACTTTTATTTACCACGGTTAAAAGTAAATTGGGTAATTAAGGGTAAAAATGATATTAATATTACCCTAACACATGTACTAAATCTATTGGAAAATTTTATCTCAGCAAAAAACAATCTTAGAAATAAAATATTATCACTTAGTTCCACTTGGATTAGATTAGGACATTTATTATTATTTAATTCAAAGAAGAGATAAAAGAGTTAAAATCAATGTTTAAAAACTAAAACATTTTTAATACCGGGTTATAAATAAGATAAATTTAATTATAAACATTCATTAATAATATATAAATATTTCCTACATAATGGTAGTTTATTTATAATTTTTAGACATCAAATATTTTAATTTATTTATGACACAATGGTGATTCAGTAATTACCTAATTAATAAAATATTAAGCTTATTGATATTATAAATACTCAAATAAATGTAATTTGAAACATTTTTTGAATTAAATTAATTTTATAGGATAATATGACATATTAATATTGGTTATATGAATTTTTTTCTATGTAATAATGCTGTTATGAATTTATCAAAAACCAAATACCCAATAGTGTCAAATTTGACATAAAAGAGTTCTTAAAACAAATATTATATTATTGATTGATATTCTATTTCAAAAATTCTATGGTTCCGACAAAGGACTTATATAATGGTATTTTTATTATTAATGGACCACCTGGGGGTCTCTTGGATGTATATATTATGTTTATTAACAATATAATATAAAAATACAAAGTGACATGGTATGTGTCAAACTAATTAACTAAGAGTTAAAACTAAAATACAAGGTTAATATAATGACCCAAACCTTTCTAAAATCTATTGGTTGAAAGGATTTATACCCATAACGACCATATAATATGAATAATCCACTTTGGAGCCATTGGAAACCGAATATGAATTTATTATAAAATAATACATTACATTTTTTTCAAAAGAGCCCCTCCTCCCCCTTATAAAAGGACACCACTTCTAACCAATCTTCACACCTTCAAATCCTTTTGGCTCGGCCAAAACCTACCCATATTTTCTCTAAACATCCCTCAATTCAACCTAGAGGCCTTATTTTGATCATAAATCCAACCTATGGAGCCCTTTTGATCAAATCAAAATGAATAACCCGAAGAAGAGGTAATATTTTCACCACCCTCTTTCAAGTTCCTTTCTTCTTCAACTTCTTCTTTATTTGTTATTTCCATTCCAAAATATTATCTCCAGTATCTTCTATATACTATGATGTTATTATAAATATGTTACAACCATATTCAGTATTCTACATATCCATTGAATGACATGTCAGCATACGTGTGTACATACGACTTATCGTCTCCACGTCGTGGTGTAATTGTTATTCAACACATTATTATTTGGATGGTTATGATAATGATGTGTAATTGATGTAAATACTAAATATAACATGATAATGATTCTGTATATATGATATAATATCAAATTATATATTATTTTAACATTAAAAAAAATTATATTGACGGTCGTGCATACGTACGGACTACCGTATCCATGAATGCGATGAGATTCATTCCTCATTGGATCCATGAAAGTATAATTCTAATTTGATGATTTAATATAATGTTTAATGGAATTTATATCATTCTGGATCTTAATAATATACAACCTATGGATAAAAACATGGCTTATGTAACAAAACATATAAAAGAAAATGAGAAAGTTAACACGCAAACGAAGATAATACTAAGATATTATAAAAAATGCATTGTTAAAAGATCATATATGATATCATATTAATGTATATGATTCACATATAATTTAATAAAAATTAGTTCACCATTATATAGGAGGTTAACCTACCCTCAACCAAAGAAAAGTACAAGGTAAGGGTTAATTTCACAATCTCATCATTATATGAGGTTGTTTATACGTAATTATCAACTGGGACCTCTTTATCATCCACATCCATGTTTCTTAAAAATGTATTTCAAATCATTATTAATATTTTATAGACTATGGGTTAAAGTAATTTTTACCCTTTTTGACTTTTTATAAGATGTTTATAAAGGAATCTTTCCGTCGTTTTCCAAACAATGTCCTTTTTAACCCTTTTGACAAAATTAAGGTAAGAATGTCATTTTAAACTTATACGGCAGGTGCGGCTATTTTCCGCCATTATAAAATCGTCGAAGCATCTCTTACAAGATAATAAGAATATTTTCAAAGTAAATGTTTTATTTTATAATAATTTGACTTTTAAAACAATTGAAAAAAATAGATATTTCTATCAAATTGTTTTGATTTCATCTATGTCAACATCCTTTGATGGATTTTAAGCTTATTTGAAGTTGATTTATTATGATACAAAACTTCCATATTGTATTGAAGGTTTTGTGATATGTTTGACTATTGATGTGTTATTTTTATACCATTCATGGTTTATGGAGAAAGTATTGACATTTCTTATTCTAGTTTTAATACAAATGTTTGTGTTATGTTTAAACATATTCATATGAGGAATGAATTGGACTTAATAAGTGATGGGTGGAGCCCGCTATAGCTCCTCGATGCATCGGTAGGTATCATGAGAAAAACTAGTGTCTTTGCACGAAGCCTTGACAAAATATTATTTTTAGTCTTGGCATGATGCCTTGGATATGTGGTTATGATAGTCTGGAATTATGCAATCCATCATTATGAAAGTGGTAATTGATATTGCATGTAATTATTCGACTAGTAGAATATCCATGTGAATAAGTAAATGGAATTATTAATTTTATCTTTGCCACATTATGTTGAAGTTCATGTTTAATGGAATTTTATTTAGTTATACATTGCCTTAAATTTTTGTGTTTATTTATGAATTTTTCTGCTGTATTGTTATCCTTACTGAGCATTTGAGCTCACCCCATTCAATGTTTTAAATTTTTCCCAGGATGTGATGAATTAATTTATGAATGACCTGCAGGAAATGTATGAGGGGATATGAAGACAATATTATGTTGTAGTTCTTTTCAATTTATGATGTAACATAAGACTTGTGATTATATCTAGTGATTCAAAGGCTACCAAATTAATTGGTCTTTCGAGACTTGATCTTTTGTGATCATGAAAATGTTATGTGATATTGCACCGAGTCTGGGTAATTGGGGTCAGGGCATTACATTTGGTATCAGAGCAAGTTTGGTACAAACCTTGGATGCTAGATTTTGATAAACTCTGATTAGAGCACATAGACCTAAGATAAACTTTGAGGATTAGTATAGAAGTACTTCCTAGAATTTTGGTGTTGTAGAGATTTTGTGAGTTTTCCCAGAAATACATCCATATCTAGAAACAAGCAGGTAGAGGCGGCTCTAGCACAAATATACCTAGGGATAAAACCCAAAAACACCGCTTTGAGCTAGACTTGAATGGGGACTGGTGCATGACAATGGGCCTTGCTGCACTCTTGGTTATGACACTCCCAAGGGATATGCTTAGGATAATTCTCATTTTATTTACAAATCATTATGAAGGGTTTATGAGTATATACATACTCAAAGAAAACATTTTTTATGATTATGGATTATATCCATAAATAGTTCAATTTATGATAAGTGTTGTACAAGTATGGAATTATGTATTTTGATTCATAAACTGATCTAGTTTATACCATTATTTAGAAATGGTGCCTAGTGGAAGGAATGGAAACCGTATTAATGAACACACTCCATTAGGGATTTTCCTCCTACTCAAGATAATTATTGGGGAGCTGGTGATGAAACTAGTGTTGATCAGCTAATCACAATACTGGGACAACTCACTTCAGGATATGAATAATAACCTTACCCGTATGGAGCACCCTGATCTGCAGCATGGAGGATCAATGTTAGATCGCTTCATGAGGCGGAAACCACCAACATTCAATGGGAGTACAAATCCATTAGTAGATAATCAATGGATAAGTATCCTAGAGAAACTATTTCAGGCATTAGGGAGTAGTGAAAGGGAAAAAGTTATCATGGCAGTTTATCACCTCACTAGGAAAGCTAATCAATGGTGGTCATTGATACAAAACACGAAGAAAGATGATGAAGTATCAAATATGGAGTGGAGGGTGTTCAAAGATAATTTCTTAGAAAAATACTTTCCTCGTGACAATTGACCAGATTTGGAAAGGAAATTTCTGAGTCTGAGGCAAAAGGAGGATGAGAATGTCACAGAGTAGGAGGATAACTTTACAAGGTTAGCGAGGCATGAAGCAGATTATATATGTAACCCAATAAGTAAGGCTGACCATTTCATTGATGGGTTAAAACCATTTCTCCGTCGAGCATTATTCTCACAATATTTCTCATCGTATGAAGATATTGTCTCATGTGCTATCAAGACAGAAAAGGAATTTTCTATGTCTTATGAATTTAAGGAAATTCAAGAGAAGAAGAGATCTGCTGACCACTATGGAAATGGAAATAAAGGGAAGAAGGGAAAAGTTGTTTATCAATCGTGTAGTAAATGTGGGAAGAAACACCTCAGTACTTTCTTGATGGGAAAGCGAGTCTGTTACAAGCGTGGTGAAAAAGGCCACAAAGATCTTGATTTCAAGGGAAAGAGAGTTGTTGTCAATGTGGAATGCTATAAATGTAGAGAGATGGGACATTATGCAAATGAATTTCCTAAGCGTCAGCGGAACTTACCTCATAAAAGGCCAAGTGATCAAGGCCAATCTTATGCTATCACTAATTCTGAGGTAAAAGCTCTGAAACACGTGGTGCCAGGTAATTTAATGGGTTCCTCAAGTTTAGAGAATTCTTTATCTGATTCTGGATCATTGCATTGTTTCATATCATCCCAGTTTTCTAATAAAATTAGATATTTTCAATTTGATTTCACAAGGGAGTTTCAGTTAAAACTCATAAGGGAAGTATCATTGCAACAAAGTTTTGTGAATCTGTCCCCATTAGAGCACATAAATGTTCATTATCCGCTGATCTCATCGTTATACCTATGATTGAGTTCTATATAATCCTCGGTATGGATTGGATTTCAGACCATGATGCAAAGATTTATTGTAAGAAGAAGGAGGTTGCAATTTTTGATGATGATGATAAGGAACACCTTATCTTTAGAGAAGAATCATCACCACCTAATTCTTATCTAGATCCACCCCCAATAGCTGAACTAAATTCAATTATTGGGGAAGAAGAGAATGAAATGACTGTGGGTGAGGAAAGGAATGTTTAAATAGAGGATGTACCTATTGTGAAAGAATATGTAGATGTGTTTCCAGAAGATTTACCTAGACTTCCTCCAGAATGAGAAATTGAGTTTTCTGTTGATTTAATTCCTGGATCAAGGCCCATATCGAAGACCCCTTATTGAATGGCCACTATGGAATTAGTGGAACTAAATAAACAAATAGAGGAATTGAGTAATAAGGGATTTATTCACCGTAGTTTTTCTCCATGGGGAGCCCCTGTTCTTTTTGTTAAGAAGAAAGATGGATCTATGAGGTTATGTATCGACTACAGGGAGATCAATGCTATAACAATAATGAAAAAGTATCCCCTACCTCACATTGATGATTTATTTGATCGACTACATGGAGCTCAATAATTTTCAAAGATTTAAATTCGATCTAGATACCATTAGTTGTGTGTGAAGAAGTAAGACATTCTGAAGACATCATTTCGATCCAGGTAGAGGCATTAGGAGTTTACAGTAATACCTTTTGGGCTAACTAATTCACCCTATGTTTTCATGGATCTAATGAATAGAGTTTTCGAGGAATATATTGATGATTTTTTAGTGGAATTTATTGATGATATCTTGGTATATTCCCAGAGCTACGAATGACATGAAAATCACTTGCACATTATCCTGATGACTCTTAGATGACATGAATTATATGGGAAGTTTAGCAAGTGTGAATTCTGACTTCAAAAGATTTCTTTTCTTTTCCATATTGTCTCTAAGGATGGAATTTCCATTGATCCTTCTATGACAAGAGAAATCCAAGAATGGCCAGCACCGACGAGTATAACTGAGGTATGCAGTTTTATTGGTTTAGCAGGTTATTATCAATATTTCATTCAGAATTTTTCTCGATTGGCTAACCCATTAAAAAAGCTCACACGTAAAGGGGTTAAATTTGTTTGGACAAAAGAGTGTGAATATTGTTTCAAAGAACTGAATAGAATATTAGTCAATGATCCTATATTGACTCTACCAACAGGGAATGATGCGTTCATTATTTATAGTGATGAATCAAATAAAGGACTTGGTTTTTTCCTTATACAGAATGAAAGAGTTATTGCATATGCATCACGAAAGCTGAAAATTCATGAGCAAAACTATCCTACTCAAGATTTGACTTAGAAACTGTAATATTTTCTTCGAATATTTAGAGACAAAATATCTATCGTGAAAAATGTGAGATTTATACTAATCACCAGATTTTAAAGTATATTTTCTCATAGAAATAACTCAACATGAGGCAAATGAGATGGATTGAACTACTCAAGGATTATGATTTCACAATCCACTACCACTCGGGGAAGGAAAATAAGGTGGAAGATGCTTTGAGCAGAAAAGATCTTGGAGTCTTGAACAATATAAGAATTTAAAGGGATCCTATATTCATGGATCTAGTGAAGATGTACATGGGAATAACCATGGAAGGTGAAATATCAATACTTTTTCAAATGGATGTAAAATCATCTTTACTAGAAAGGATAAAGAGTTATGAGGCTGATGATGAGGATTTTTAAAAGAAGATTAAAGCTGTGAATGATGGGAGATTAAGTGACTTTGTGTATGAAGATGGAATTTTGAAATTTGGGAAGAGAATTTGTGTTCCCAATATACCTGATCTAAAAAGTGAATTATTGGACGATGCTCATAGTTCCAATTTCTCTATACACCCTGGGAGCACCAAAATGTATAGAGATTTAAAGGAACATTTTCGGTGGGAAAACATGAAGAGGGAGATTGATGATTTTGTGTCAAGTTGTATGGTTTTTCAACAAGTGAAATCTAGAAGGCAACAGCCTGGAAGAGTCATGCAAACTCTTCCCATACCTAAGTTGAAATGAGATAATATCATGATGGAATTTGTCATGGGACTACTAAAGACTCCAAGAAGGAACGATGCAATATGGGTCATTGTTGATTTTCATACCGAATCAGAACAATTTCATGCTATAGGGGATGATTTACCACTTGAACGTCTAGCAAGACTACATATTAATGAAGTTGTGAGACTTCATGGAGTACCCTTATCGATTGTTTCCCATCGTGATCCCCATTTTACTTCTAGATTCTAGAAAAGTCTTCAGAAATACCTGGATACTGAACTTCATTTGAGCACTACTTACCACACTCAAACAGATGGACAATCAGGACGGACTATTCAAACCTTAGAAGACATATTGAGATCATGCTCACTTGACTTTCAAGGTATGTGGAATCAATATTTACCTCTGGTAGAATTTCCTATAACAATAGCATCCATTCCAGTATACCAATGGCACCATTTCAAGCGTTATATATAAAGAGATGTCAGACAACAACCTGTTGAGATGATGTTGGTGAAAAAAATCTTGTAGGCCCAAAAATGGTGGAGGAAATGAATGAAAAGGTAAAGGTAATACAAAACCACATCAAAGCAGATAAAAGTAGGTTGAAGAGATATGCCGATTACCGAAGGATGGATTTGGAATTTTAGGTAGGAGATCATGTTTTCATGAAGGTATCATCAGGGAAGGGAGTTATACATTTCGGTAAGAAAGGTAAATTGAGTCCCAGGTACATCAGACCATTCGAAATTCTTGAACTAATTGGGGCTGTAGCTTACCGTTTGGAAATGCTGCCATGTCTCTCCAATGTTCACGATGTGTTCCACGTATCACTGTTGAGAAAATACATGCTTGACCCAACACATGTACTCACCAATGAGGAATTAGAACTGGAACCCAATCTATCTTATTGTGAAAATCCTATCAAGATTCCTGATACGAGAGAACAAGTGCTGAGAAACCGGACGACTCATCTGGTAAACGTTCTATTGAGGAAACATAAAATGGAAGAGGCAACGTGGGAACCCGAGGAACTTATGATGAAGAACCATCCAAGTCTTTTCATGCGGTAGTATTATAGAAATTTTGAGAGCGAAATTATTTGATGAAGGGGAGAATGTAACACCCCAAGCTTCCACGGTACACTTCTCTTTGAATAATACAGTAGCGTGTGTTGTACGCAACTTCGAGATTCTAACACACCGCGAACAATCAAAGTAGACGTTATGAATAGTAATTCCCACTTTTTTGAAAATTTAGAAATTTTATTTTTCAAAATGGACTTTATTTTGGATTCGGAAGATCAAAATTAGCTCAGGGTTAATTTTTGGTATTTTTCTGAAAACATTAAATTTTTGATGAATAGTGAAAAACACTGAGTTATTAGTTAAAACCGACTTCTTATTTAAATAATTATTTATTTTATGTAAATTTATTTTATTTAAAAATTGATATATAATACCTATATATGTTCAATGTAATTCATTAGAATCAATTTATATTCATTTTAGATCTATAAAAATTTTATTGGACTTTTCACCGTCTTTTACCCAGCTTCTAAGAGAATTTGCAAATTCACATAAAACTTAATTTTACTGCTTCTGTGAGTAGAATTTTGAAAATATGAGAGAAAAAGTTAATATCAAGGAGTAAAATGTGGTTCAATAAGATGAAAATAATTTTCGGTGAATAGTAACTTTTTACTTTTATTTACCACGGTTAAACGTAAATAGGGTAATTTAGGGTAAAAATGATATTGATATTACCCTAACACATGTCCTAATTCTACTGGACAAGTGTATCTCGACCAAAAATAATATTAGGAATAAAATATTATTATTTAGGTCAACTTGGATAAGATTTGGACATTTATTATTATTTAATTCAAAGAAGTGGTAAAAGAGTTAAAATCAATGTTTAATAACTAGAACATTTTTAATATAGAGTTATACATAAGATAAATTTGATTATAAATATTCATTAGAAATATAAGAAGATTTCCTACATCAAGGTATTTTATTTATAATTTTTAGAACCTAAATAAATTAATTAATTTATGACACAATGGGGATGTAGTAATTACTTAATTAATAAATTATTAAAATAATTGATATTATAAATACCCGAATAAATGTAATTTGAAACTTTTTATGAATTAAATTAATTTATAGGCTAATATGACATATTAAGATTGGTTATATGAATATTTTTTGAATAAATAATGCTGTTATGAATTTATCAAAAACAAAATACCCAATAGTGTCAAATTTGACATAAAAGAGTTTTTAAAACAAATATTATATTATTAATTGATATTATATTCATAAAATTCTATGGTTCATCCAAAGGACATATATAATGGTAGGTGTATTATTAATGGACCACTTTCTGGTCTCTTGGATCTATATAGAAAGTTTATTAACTATATAATATAAAAATACAAAGTTACATGGTAAGTGTCAAACGAATTAACTAAGAGTTAAAACTAAAAGACAAGGTTAATATAATGACCCAAACCTATCTAAAATATATTGGTTGAAATGATTTCGACCCATAACAACCTTAGACTTTGAATAATACACTTTTTAGCCATTATAAATAGAATATGAATTTATTATAAAACAATACTTTACGTTTTTTCAAAAGAGCCCCTCCTCCCCCTTATAAAAGGACACCACTTTTATCCAATTCTTCACACCCTCAAAGACTTTTGGCTCGGCCAAAACCTGCCCAAATATTGTCTCAAATTTCTAAAATTCAACCTAGAGGCCTTATTTTGATCAGAAATACAACCTAAGGATCCCTTTTGATCAAATCAAAACGAATAACCCGAAGAAGAGGTAATATTTTCACCACCCTCTTTCATGTTGCTATCTTCTTCAACTTCTTACTTCATTGTTATTTCCATTAGAAAATAATAACTCCAGTATCTTCTATATAATGTGATGTTATTACAAATATGGTACAATCATATTCAGTATTCTACCCATCTTTGGATTGACATGTCACCATACGTGCGTACGTACGGCTTACCGTCTCCACGTCAAGGTGTAATTGTTATTCAATACATTATTATTTGGATGGTTATGATAATGATATGTAATTGATGTTAATAATAAATATAACATGATAATGATTCTGTATATATGATATGCCATCAAATTATATATTATTTTAATATCAAAATAATGATATTGTTGCTCGTGTGTACGTACGGACTGCCGTCTCCACGAACGCGATGGGATAAATTCCCCATCGTATCCATGAAAGTATAATTCTCATTTGATGATTAAATATAATGTTTCAAGTACTTTATATCATTCCGGATATGAATAATATAAAACCTATGGATAATAAACACAGCTTATGTAACAAAACATATAAAAGAAAACGAGTAAGTTAACACCCGAAACAACGATAATACTAAGATATTATTAACAATGCAATGTTAAATGATCATATATGATATCATATTAATATATATGATTCATGTATAATTTAATAACAATTACCTCACCATTATAAAAGAGGATAACCTACCCCCAACCAAGGAAAAGTACAAGCTAAGGGTTTATTTCACAATCTATTCATTATCCGAGGTTGTTTATACGTAATTATATACTGGGACCTCTTTATCTTCCACATCCATGTTTCTTAAAAATGTACTTAAAATCATTCTTACTATTTTATAGACTATGGGTTCAAGTAATTTTTACCCTTGATTACTTTTTATAAGATGTTTATAAAGTAATATTTCCGTCGTTTTCCAAACAAGGTCCTTTTTAACCTTTTTGACAAAATTAAGGTAAGATGTCGTCTTAAACTTATACGGTAGGTGCAGCTATTTTCTACCATTATAAAATTGTCAAAGATTCCCTTACATGCTTATAAGAATATTTTCAAAGTAAATTTTTTATTTTATAATTATGTGACATTTTAAATGATTTCAAAAAAAGAGATATTTCTCTCAAATAGTTTTGATTTCATCTATGTCAACATCCTTTGATGGATTTTAAGCTTATTTAAAGTTGATTTATTATGATACAAAACATCCATATTGTATTGAAGGTTTTGTGTTATGTTTTACTGTAGATGTGTTATTTTTATACCATTCATGGTTTATGGATAAAGTATTGACATTTCATATGCTAGTTTTAATACGAATGTTTTTGTTATGTTTAAACCTGTTCATATGAGGAATGCATTGGACTTAATAAGTGACGGGTGGAGCCTGATATAGCTCCTCAATGCATCTGTAGGTCACTTGAGAAAACTAGTGTCTTCGCACGAGGCCTTGACAGTATCTTATTTGTAGTCTCGGCACGAGTCCTTGGCTACGTGGTTATGATAGTCTGACATTAGAGAATTCATCATTATGAAAGTGGTTATTGATATTTAATGTGATTATTAGACTAGTAGAATATCCTTGTGAATAAGTAAATGAGATTTTTTAATTTTAACTTTTCCAGATTATGTTGAAGTTCATGTTTAAATGGGTTTTGTTTTAGTTATACATTTCCTTAAATGTTTATATTTTTTTATGAAGGTTTCCGCTATATTGTTATACTTACTGAGAATCTTAGCTCACCCCTTTAAATGTTTTAAATTTTTTCGAGGATGTGAAGATGTAATATATGAATGACCTGCAGGGAATGTATGAGGGGATATGAAGACAAGATGTTGTTGTATTTCTTTTTTACATTATGATGTAATGTAAGACTTATGATTGTTTCCAGTGATTCCAAGGCTACTGAACTAATCGGTCTTTCGAGACATGATCATTTGTGATCATGCCAATGTAATGTAATAATTCACCATCTCTTGGTAACTGGGGTTGGGGAATTACACAAGGAGTCCCTTTGATGATAGTTTTATATCACAATGCTCACCTAACATACTGGTTGTGGAAGGGATTTTAGGAGGCATTTGCGACTCAGATGCACTTGAGCACATTGTTTCACCCACAGAAGGAAAACACAAATGAGTGGACCATTCTAGTTTTAGAGGGAATTCTATGGGATTTCATGTTATTTTTTTGGCCATATTGGGGATTTTTATTCTTAGGTGATCGATTCCTTGAGTGCGTGTTCGGTGGAAGCACATGAATCTCTAGAAGACCACATGGGAGTAGGAGGCTATGTTTTATGCTTAGTACCCACATATATTTGGGTAGCCCTTGGTTTTGATATTGTGGATGTAAAGACCCATGGTGGGGATAATTTAATGAATCTTATTTTGTAGAATTTATATTTTTAAATTATTTGGGAAATGTTTTGGGACCAGGCACTGAGACAGTAAGCAATTCTGAGGTCTGGTGTTCCCGAAATGGTTTGTCAAAATATGTTATGTTTATAATATAAAATAGACATTATTTCCTTAAAAAAATAGGAATAAATATTAAATGGGTTCAATGATAAACAATATAAGAGAAAAGTTGTGTTCAGAGTAGTGTCTTTAACTTAGGCGGGGCCTAAAATTGGCTGGTGTGGCCCGATTATGAATGATAGTTTTTCGACTTAACAAAAAATAAATAAATAAATTTTATTTTATTTTATTTTCAAATCCTAATAAATCTAGAACATAGACTGTGATTAGTAATATAAGACCACCATTGAGTTTCTAATGTGTTGTTTTCCTTAGGAGAGACTTAATTTTAGTCGGAGCGGGCCTTTAATGGGAAAACATTAAATGACCAAATTTTCATTAAATAATTTAACGATAAATTATTTGGTTGATAATGAAATGATTTACTTTTAAAAAATCATTATGAAAAAATCCCAAGGTTTGTTGCATGACCCTGGGAATGATGAAGAATCTTTAGAAAGATCTTGGAGAATGAATCCTCTCAAGAGAACGATGACGACTCTAATATCAGATCATGGATCTTCGCACCAATGATGTTGGAGGATCCCGTCAACAATGAAAACACAATCGTTCCTCATCAAAAACTGATCCAAAATCAATGTAGGATGTTGATATCTTTTTGATTTTATATTCCAATCTTAGATTCAATGATGAATGTAGACCAACCAATGAACATGTTGATCCATAGTTCGACCATTCTTATAGGACAAATAATTGTTACGGTGATTAAAAATAGGAGATAGATCATTGTGATAATCTACAGATGTTATTCATTAAACCTTCTAACATGAATAGATCAAGGCTGACACGAAAAAGTCCAAGAAAAATTCATTGGGCATTCGTATGCTTTACATCTCTCCCTCAATCTATCTTTTTCTTCATTTGTTATTCACCCTTAAAACCCCTATGTGAAAGATCGATCATTGCATCCTTGATATATGGTGCAATGATATGAGATCGAAGTGTTTGAACCTGAGATGACCCAAAATATGTTCCAAAGGATTTTGATATGATTCAAGAGAGGCAGTAGCTTATGATGGAAAAAGGCAGGTCACCGGTGGGGTGGATGATGGTGATGGAAGGATGCAGTTGGAGGGGCCGGTCCTAGGGGAGCCTGAGGTGGCAGAGGAAGAATGACACTATCCAGGAAGGACTATGTGGGACCCTACAGAGGTAAAGGCTGCAAGCGGAAAACGAGGGCCACAACGGTAAGATGGGATGCGGCTTAAAGCAGCGTTGGACAAACCTGCAATTTAAAGTCCATGGAGAATGTGGAGGAGGTGGTCCAGAAGCATGAAATGTGACATGGAACTACATAGATGAGGTGACATGAGGGGGGGGGGGGGAACACGGTCAGGGCGGACCACGTGGTCTAGGGGAATGGCCAAGGGGAGGCCCATCCATTTGAGAAAACTGGCCCACATGTAGTAGGTCGAACTAGGGTGGCCAGGCTAGGCCTATTTGGTCCAGAAAGAAGTAGCCTGGGTTGGGTCGGACCGGGACTGGACTTTGGTCAGACCCGAACGAGACCCTGGTCATACCATTTTACAAAAATGACTATATATTTCAAACCGTGTGTTTGTTTGAAGATCCATTTAAGACGTTGGGACCCTTGCAATGAGGAAGTAATTTTGGGATACTCTATGCAAGTTTTTGGGGATGATGGAATATGACCTAATGGCTTGGAGAGTAGATTATCTGAGAACGAGCTTTCTAAGTGCAGAATCCCATGTCTTCCTATGACTTGGTGACTATATGTCACACACCGAAATTATATGAGATATATTATTTTTAATTTCTTTCATATCTCATATTGTACACTATACAAATATTATCTTGCGCTATATGAAACACCGTATTAGCTTGCAGTATACACAACACTAATCTTGGAACGTGGGACACACAATTTCAAGTTTGTTTGATAGTAGTTATTCTACGCAATATTAAGTATAGATTATGTTTAATGTATAAATGAAATAAGTTTTGATTATGTTATACGCAACACCAAACGGAGCTTTCACTACATGCAAACCTTACTTGGCTTGCATTACACACAATCAAGACCTTCCTCGATTGCGTGTGTAGTACGCAATACAGAGTTTTACAAAATGAGATATTATTATAATATTATTATGAACTAGACATTATGAATCGTAATACCCACTTTTTGAAATTTTAAAAAATTTATATTTCAAAATGGACTTCAATTTTGGATTCGGAATATCGCAATTATCCTAGGGTGAATTTTTTGTATTTTTCTAAAAACTTTCAATTTTTGATGAATAGTGAAAGCACTGGGTTACTATTTAAAAGCCGACTTTTAATTTAAATAATAATTTATATTATTTAAATTTATTTTTGGTAAAAATTGATACATAATACCTATATAAGTTCAATGTAATCAATTGGAGTCATTTTATAAAAATTGTAGATATATAAAAAATTTATTGAACTTTTCACTGTCTTTTACCCACCTCATAGGATCATTTTCAATTGTACACAAAACATAATTTTACTACTTCTATGAGTTTAATTTCGAAACTCCTAGAGACACCGTAAATATAAAAGAGTTAAATTTGGTTCAAGAATATAAAAATAATTTTTGTTGAAAAGTAACTTTTTACTTTTATTTACCACAGTTAATAGTAAATAGGGTAATTAAGGGAAAAATGATATTATTATTACCCTAACACATGTACTAATTATATTTGATAAGTGTAATTCAAAACAAACAATCTTAGGATTTCATTATGACCCTTTAGGTCCACTTGGATTAGATTAAGACATTTATTAATATTTTATTTAAAGAAGAGTTAAAATAGTTTAAATTAAAGGTTAATAACTAAAACATTTTTAATATAGGGTTATACATAAGATAAATTCGACTATAAATATTAATTATAAAGCTAAAAATATTTCATACATAATTATATTTTATTTATAATTTTTAGATATTAATTAATTTAATTTATTTATGACGCAATGATGATGCATTAATTACCCCATTAAAGAAATACTAACATAATTGATGTTATAAATACCTAAATAAATGTAATTTGACACATTTTATATATTAAATAATTTTTTAGGATAATATGACATGTTATTATTGATTTAAATAACTTTTTTCGAACTAATCATGCATTATAATTTCACAGAAATCAATTACCAAATTATGTCAAAATTGGCGTAAAATAGTTTTTAAAATAAATATTATATTATTAATATTTATTCAATTAATAAAATTATAAGGTTCCTAAAAATGACTTATATAAGGTTATATATATTAATAATGAAACACTTTTGGTTCGTTTGTCTTGTTATAGTATGTTTTTTAACCATATAGTGTAAGAAAACTAGAAGACATGGTAAAAGTTAAATTATTTAACTTAGAGTTTAATATAAATTATAAGGTTAAAATAGTAACCTAAACTTGTCTAAAACCTATTTTTTGAGAGTATTTATACCCATAAACACTTTTCATCTAAATAAATCAATTTGGAGATATTATAAACTGAATATGACTTTATTATAAAATAATATTTTATGTATTTCCTAAGGCGCCCCTCTCCTCCCTTATAAAAGGGAACCTCCTCCCTCTTCTCTTTACACAATTTTGAGCCTTCAAGCTCGGAAACCCCTGCCAATTTCCCTTCTCAACTTTCCTAGAAACATTATAGAGTTTCTGGTCTCCTCAAAAGATCAAATCTAGTTCCTTAATAGGAGATTAAGAAGGGGCACATCAAAGAAGAGGTAATATCCTTTGCTGATTCTTTCCAATTTATTTCTTCTTCTAATTTTTTTTATTTATTTGTTTCATCATAAATTAATAACATAAGTATCAATAATATACTGATATGTTATTATAAATATGAAATAATCCTATTTCATCTTCTATCCATTCTACAAAAATTGAAATCACCGCGCGTGCGTACATACAAAATACCATCTCCACACCATGGTGTAATCTAATTTCCACCAACACCTTACATGGATGGGTATAATGGTGTAATTAAATAACAATATTTGATTATTTAAAAGTGATATTGATTCTGAAATAATATACACACCCTTCAATACAATTCCATGATCATGGGAATGATATCATCGCTCGTGCGTACGTACGACCTACCGTCTCCACGATGTGATGTGACTCGTTCTACCTGATCATCATTGAATAATGATTTTATAAATGAGTTGAATGAATAAATGTGATATATATTACACTAATACCATTATGGAAATGAGGTATCTATAACCTAAAAAGAAGAAGAATAATTTATTTAACAAAACATGCATAAGAACATAAAGCAATGAACACCCGAATAACAAGTAGCAATGAAATATTACTAATAAGAAAATAAAAATATGACCATATCATAAAAATGAATATAATTATGTAATAAGTCAATGAAAGTATTTAAATCAATATACAGGAGGTTCTAATATGTATGAAGTAAATCGGACCTAAGGTAAGGAATAACTTTTCCAATCTCGTTTTTATCCGAGATTGTTTATTCGTAAGTATTTACTAGGGTTATATTTATCATCCATGTCCCTGTTTTTTAAAAATGGTTTCATGTATTTTTAATGTCCTTTTTACCCATTTTTGACTTTTACTGTATGGTATTTAAGGAATCTTTCTTTTGTTTACCATATGAGGTACTTTTTGACTTTTTTTTTGGAAAAAGTTATAGAAGAATGATTTTTAACTTATATGGCATGAACAGATTTTTACTTTTTTCATAACGCCTTATGAAGCATACTATACAAGATCTCATGACTATTTTCAATAAAATAATTTTCTTTTAAAATTTCATGGAATTTTGTGAAAAGAAAATGATTTTGAAAAGGAAAGGATATTTTCCTCAAGAATTCATTTCAAGTGTTTTATCAAAACCATTTTCCATCTAAGATGACATTATTTCATATGTGTATGTCTTTGGTATAACGTCTCTATGATTTACATGGTTTTAATTTTTTTATGATGATATAATATCCATTTGTTTTATATGGATTATGTTATGATGGTATGATGTTTATGAAAACCATTTTATTCATTGGGTTATGATGAATGATTTATGTTTATGTTGCGGCACACGTGAGAATGATTTCATTATGAGATGGGTGGGACCAATATCTCCCTCCAATGCATTGGGTAAAGATTTATATATCATGATATAGACATTTCTGGAATGGTAAGTTAATCTGGTTCAGTGATACAGGACTGGAATGAGGAGTGAACTCAATTCAGAAAGGGACTTTGTCCACTAAGATTATCTTGGCAGCAATGCCTTAGCTACTATAGAAATCATATCATGTGCTTAATGGTTTTCCAAAATTACATGTTTTATTCCCATGCAATTTTATCATGATTCATGTTCCATTAAGATCTATGCCTTACGTACTTCTATGTTTTATGTCATTTCTCATTTTTTTATGTTTAAATATTATGTTCATGTTTTTAAGTTCAAATGTATATGGTTTGTTTTATTTTCTCCATAGTTACCCTTACTGAGCATTTGAGACCACCCTTTTATATGATTTCTTTTCCCCAGGATATAAATAAATTTTTTAGGTAAGAAAACAAAAGGGGAAGATCGTTATGGGAGATGTTGAAGATCTTTCACCATAATTAGAATATTATGTTCCAAGTTTCCAAAGACACTAAACTATTACGGTCCTTGTGTGTTGGTTTTTGTTATATATTAAGTATTCCAAAATAGTAATGTAATGTCCATGTATGTGAAGCTTTGGGTCTCTAGAGTTGGTATCAGAGGAAAGGATTAGTTAACCATTGGAAACTATGATGCGAAAGCATTAGTTAAATCCCTAGAGATATTTCTAAGGTATGTCTAGGGATGTCCATAAGGTTAAGTATAAGTATAGGTAATTGTCCTTGAATTACAGTAAAGATCTTATAATTAAACATAACATGTTATATATTGAAGGTACTCCCCCATTATTATATTGTTTTTCCTAGCATGATTTTTTCGTCTCACACTATTCTTTTTGGGTTTTAGAAAATGGATGGAAATAGGAAGATTCACGATAATGGAGGATATGATGGACAATGAAATGATATTCTTCATGAACAACCAAATGAAACGGGATTTGGAAGTTTAGTCATCGTTATTATGCCTAATCATCAATCTCATAATATGATCAATAATCTCAACATTGGTATGTTTCCCAACTCAGCTAATAAGAGAAAGATGGAGTTTCATGATGATCATAGAGGAAATAAAGTTCAATTTCCCTCATGTAAATCATGTGGGAAGATGCATCATGGAAAATGTTTCAATGGAACTGGAAGATTCTTTGGGTGTGGAAAATAAGGACACAAGATCGGTAATTGCAAGGGAAAAGGTTCAGTTAACACCATGGACAAGGATAATGGTATTGTTAAAATATAAACAATGATTATATGTTTTAAATGTGGAATTTATGGGAATTATGCAGACCAATGCCCTAAGGGAAAGTCTCATGAAAAGAATTATCATGGTCATATGGGTGGTATTTATATTGATGATGATGAAGAGACTACAAATTATATTTGAGATGAAAGAATTGTTGAAGCTCGGTCAATGGTTTATGAAAGGTAGTGGAATGATTTATGTTTATCAAGAGTTATGTTGTATAGGTAATGGTAGTATGGAATAAAGACACATCTATGGATTGTTACACAATTGTTTTTTAATGTATTTGAAAGTATATGTTGAATGGTACCAGTAACCGTGAAAGGTTATTCAAATATTTTTGGAAAGAAGATGATATGCGCATAATGAAGGGATAAAGAGAAAATGAAATGAGCTCATGACTGATATAAGGGCAAGGTTATATCATGGTTTGAGTATATAGAAATTTTGGGATTTTGGTATGTGGAAAGAGTTAACTTTTGACAACATTAATGTTTTCACTAAAGTTAAATGGTTATTCATTTTTTCAAAAGAGTACATGATTAAGGTATTCACATGTTTGGAATGTGACCTACAAGATATATCTTATGACATATGGGGGATAAATGATGGTATTCACATGCTTGTTATGTGACCTTTCGGGTAATCGTTTTCTTTATACTGTGAGATTGGACCAAAGTATTTTGGATAAGTATAAATATTGTAAATGGATTATGTTGGACATAAGATAATATTGTTTAAGGATAGAACCTTTTTTTCAATATTTTTAAGGAATTTTATAATAGTGTAGTTTTAGAAAAAGGAAAACCTAAAGGATGGTCGACTACCCATCACGTAGAACAAGGATGCGGGAATCGGACCCATAACCGAAGTTTGATAGGCCTTTATCTTATACCACTGGCCTACAGGAAGTCCCTGGTTAGTATAAATTAGTTTAAATTTATTATGTGGTATGATATAAGATGTATACGTCCATTTTAGGAACCATATACGATTAATCTCACCATATATGGACTTATGTGTATTTAATAACTTTTTCTAACCTTTTATTTGAGAGAGATAGAATGAAACACCGTTCTATCACATGATCTGATAACAGCTAATAAATGAAAAATTCAACTTCATTTTTTTAAGAGACAAAGTGGAAATTGTTCAAGGCACGAACAACGATGAGATTATAACAAAATCAAGTAAGTATTTCTTTTAATTCAACAATTTTTCAACTTCAGTTAAATGATCTTGAAAACAAAAAATGTTGTCCTAGTGTCCTTATATCCGATGAATCAGATGGTACCATAAATCATCAAAAATTTATGGCTTTGTGATTGTTGGCTTTTTCATAGCCATGTCCTCTACCACTCTCCATCAGAACTTGATTGTTATATTTTACTTCTATATCCATACTTCCACCAATGTTCTCCTATGTGGAAACCCAGTGATGAGTTAATCTGGGTAACCGTTACATTTATTACCTTACTTTTTATAATTATGTTTTTTAATCCTTTTACGATGTGGGTTTCTATGAACGAAACATTCATGTAGTAAACGATTTATAACCCCGACGAATTTCGAGGGTGAAATTCATTTTAAGGGGGGTAGAATGTAACACCCCAAGATTTTATGAGATATATTATATTTAATTTCTTTCATATATTTTATTGTACGCTACACCAATATTATCTTGCGCTATACGCAACACCGTATTAGCTTGCAGTATACACAACACTAATCTTGGATTGTTTTACACACAATTTCAAGTTTGTTTGATAGTAGTTATTCTACCCAACATTAAGTATAGATTTTGTTTAACCTATAAATAAAATAAGTTTTTATTATGTTATATGCAACACCAAATGGATAATTCACTACACGGAGCCCAGACATGTCTTGCATTACATGCAATCAAGACCTTGCTCGATAGCGTGTGTAGTACACAATACTGAGTGTCACTAAATGAGATATTATTATAATATTATTTTGAACTAGCCATTATGAATAGTAATACCCAATTATTGAAATTTTATTAAATTTATCTTTCAAAATGGAATTCATTTTTGGATTCATAATATCGAAATTAGCCTAGGGTGAATTTTTGGTATTTTTCTGAAAACTTGCAATTTTTGATGAATAGTGAAAACATGGGGTTACTATTTAAAAAACAACTTTTTATTTAAATAATTATTTATTTTATTTAAATTTATTTTAGGTCAAAATTGATACATAATACCTATACAAGTTCAATGTAATTCATTGGAGTCATTTTATAATAATTTTAGATGTATAAAAATATTAGTGAACTTTTCACTATCTTTTACCCACCTCCTAGGAGCATTTTCAATTGTACATAAAACATAATTTTACCACTTCTATGAGTTGAATTTTGAAAATATGAGAGACACGATTAATATAAAGGTGTAAAACGTGGTTTAATAAGATAAAAATAATTTTTGGTGAATAGTAACTTTTTACTTTTATTTACCACGGTTAAAAGTAAATACGTTAATTAAGAGTAAGAATGATATTATTATTACCCTAATGCAGGTCATAATTCTATTGGATAAGTTTAATTCGACCAAAAACAATAATAGGATTAAAATATGGAAATTTAGGTTCACTTGGATTGGATTAGGACATTTATTATTATTTTATTTAAGGAAGAGTTAAAATAGTTAAAATCAATGTTTAATAACTAAAACATTTTTAATATATGGTTATACATAAGATAAATTCTACTATAAATATTAATTAGAAAGATAATAAGATTTCCTACATAATGGTATTTTATTTAGAATATTTAGACATTAATTAATGTAATTTATTTATGACACAATAATGATGCAATAATTACCTTATTAATTAAAAATTAACATAATTGATGTTATATATACCCAAATAAATGTAATTGGAGACTTTTTATAAATTACAATAATTTTTGACGTTAATATGACATGTTATTATCGATTTAATTAACTTTTTTCGAACTAATCATTCTGTTATAATTTTAAAAAAAATCTGTTACCAAATAGTGTCAAAATTGACATAAAATAGTTTTTAAAACAAATATTTTACTATTAATTGTTATTATATTCCTAAAAATATAAGGATCAGCCAAATGACTTAGATAAGGTTATATATATTAATAATTAACCACTTGGAGTTCGTTTGGCTTGTTATAGTACGTTTATTTACCATATAGTGTAAGAAAAAAAATATGACACAGTAAAAGTTAAATTATTTAACTTAGAGTTAAATCTAAATGATAAGGTTAAAATAGTAACTTAAACTTGTCTAAAACCTATTGGTTGAGAGTATTTTGACTGTTACCAACTTGAGCTTCGAAATAAATCAATTTGGAGCTATTATAAACTAAATATGACTTTATTATAAAATAATATTTTATGTTTTTCCTAATGTGCCCCTCTCCTCCCTTATAAAAGGGAACCTCCTCCCTCTTATCTTTACACAATTTTGAGCCTTCAAGCTCGGCCAACCCCTGCAAATTTCCCTTATCAACTTCCCTAAAAACATTATAGAGGTCATGGTCTCCTCAAAAGACCAACTCTAGTTCCTTAAGAGAAGGTTAAGAAGAGGCGCGTCAAAGAAGAGGTAATATCCTTTACCGATTCTTTCCAATTTTTTTCTTCTCCTACATCTTATTTAATTGTTTCAACATTAATTAATAAGATAATTATCACTAATATACTTATATGTTATTATAAATATGAAATAACCCTATTTCATCTTCTATCCATCATATGGAAAACGAAATCACCGCGCGTGCGTACGTACAGAATACCGTCCCCATGCCATGGTGTAATCTATTTTCCACCACCACCTTACTTGGAATGGTATAATTGTTTAAATAAATAACTATATATGATTATTGTAAATTTATATTGATTCTGAAATAATATAAATACACTTCAGTACAATTCCACAATCATGGGAACGATATCATCGGTCGTGGGTACGTACGGACTACCGTCTCCACGATGTGATGTTACTCCTTCTACATGATCTTCATTGAATAATGATTATATAAATTAATTGAATGAATAAATATGATATATATTACACTAATACCATTCTGGAAATGAGGTATCTATAACCTAAAAATAAGATTAAGAATTTATTTGACAAAACATGCATAAGAACATAAAGCAGTGAACACCCAAATAACAAGTAGCAATAAAATATTACTAATAAGAATATAACAATATGACATTATCATAACAATGAATATTATTATGTAATAAGTCAATGAAATTATTTTAATCATTATATAGGAGGTTCGGATACGTATGAAGAAAATCAGACCTATGGTAAGGGATAACTTTTCCAATCTCGTTTTTATCCGAGATTGTTTATTCGTAAGTATTTACTGGGGTTATACTTATCATCCATGTCCCTATTTTCTAAAAATGTGTTCATGTATGTTTAATGTCCTTTTTACTCATTTTTTACTTTTACTACATGGTATTTAAGGAATCTTTTTTTGTTTACCATATGAGGTACTTTTTGACTTTTCTGGAAAAAGTATGAGAAGAATGTTTTTTTAAATTATATTTTGTGAACAGATTTTTTGGTTTTTATAATGCCTTATGAAGAATACTATACAAGATTTCATGATTATTTTAAATAAAACCATTTTCTTGTAAAATTTCATGGAATTTTGGGAAAAGAAAATGATTTTGAAAAAGAAAGGATATTTTCCTCTAGAATTCATTTCAAGTGTTTTATCAAAACCATTTTCCATCTAAGATGACATTATTTCATATGTGTATGTTTCAGGTATAATTTCTCAATGATTTACATGGTTTCAATTTTCTTATGATGAAATGATATCCATTTGATTTATATGGATTATGTTATGATGGGATGATGTTTATGAGACCCATTTTATTCTTTGGGTTTTGATGTATGATTTATGTTTATGTTGTGGCACACATAAGAATGATTTCATTACGAGATGGGTGGGACCTATATCTCCCTCCAATGAATTGGGTAAAGATTTATAACTCATGATATAGACATGGCTGGAATGGTATGTTATTCTGGTTTAGGGATACAGGACTGGAATGAAGAGTGAACTCGACTCAGAAATGGGCTTTGTCCACTAAGATGGTCTTGGCAGCAATGCCTTGGATACTATGGAAACATATCATGTGATTAATGGTTTTCCACAAGGACATATTTTATTCCAATGCCGTTTTATTATGATTTATTTACTATTATGATCTATTCCTTACATACTGCATTGTTTTATGTCATTGCTCAGGATTTTGATGTTTAAATATTTGTATCATGTTTTTAAGTTCAAATGTATATGGTTTGTTTTATTATCTCCATACTTACCCTTACTGAGCATTTGAGCTCACCATTTTATATGTTTTTTCCCCAGGATATAAAGAAAGCTTTTAGGTATGAAAACAAAAGGGGAAGATCTTTATGGGAGATGTTGAAGATCTTTCACCATGATTTGAAGATTATGTTCCGAGTTTCCAAAGACACTAAACTATTACGGTCCTTGTGTGTTGGTTTTTGTTATGTATTAAGTATTCCTCAAAAGTAATGTAATGTCCATGTATGTCAATCTTTTGTTCTCTACACTATGTGACATGGGGGATGCATGACTCATGAACACCCTATGTGTTATCGACAATCCGTGTGTAATCGAAACTCCATGTGTAATCTCCACTTCATGTGTTATGAAAAATCTGTTTGTTATATCCCCTCTATGTGTTATCAAAACTCCATGATCTATCAAAAATGGGTGTTCTATGGACTACAACTGATAATCCTAGTTTTGTGCTTTAGAATTATACTGATGTGAGCTGACTGTACTATTTTTATGTGTTATTCTAAATGAATTTCTATGTGGTATACGTCATGTATTTTTGTGTGGTATACTTCATGCATTTCTATGAGGTATAATTCATGTATTCCTTAATAGTGTTCCTTAGTGGTGTTCCTTAGTGTTGTTCCTTGGTGGTGTTCCTTCATGGTGTTTCTTAGTGGTTTTCCACAGTAGTGTTCTTCCATGGTGTTCCTTCGTAGTGTTCATTCGTGGTGTTCTCTAGTGGAATTCCTTAGTGGAGTTCCATTTTGGTGTTCCTTAGTGGTGTCCCTTTGTGCTGTTACTTAGCGGTGTTTCTTCGCGGTGTTCATTAGTGGTGTTCCATAGTGGTGTTCCTTCATGGTTTTCCTTCATGGTGTTCCTTCCTGGTCTTCCTTAGTGGTGTCCCTTCGTGGTATTCCTTAGTATAATTAATTCATGGTGTTACATTATGGTTTTACTTGTGGTCTTCCTTTTTGGTCTTACTTCACTATATTCCAATATAATATCCTATGTATTATATTTTCCTTTGTGGTTTTGGGGTGTTTTAATTAGTATTATTTACTCACCCCAGTAAGAGATTTGCACACATGTGTCGTTTCTTTTGCTGATGATCAATTCTTTGACAGAGTTCTAGGTGGACCGAGACTTGGTGGTTCTTAGAGTCTTAGGGCAAATGAGGTGTGATCCTACGGCTTCAGACAACTTCTCATCACCTACCCTTCAGGTAGGGTTTTCTGTATATGAGTTTCAGGAACTTGTGTGTTTAATTTTTCAGACTCTTTCATTGGTGGGATTGTATTTTGGACCTATTCACTTTCTAGTTTCCTACATTCATACACTGTGGTTGGTATCTTTGTGTATACATTCACAATCTCATTAGCTTTTATACGTTTCAGAATTATGGGCTTGGAGATGTGTGCATGTGTACGAGTACTTAGAAAAATGCCTCCCATTTATGGGATATTCTTACTCAGTGAAATTATCCTGCCCCTAACCTATCAGAGGCAGGATTTGAGTAGTCACAACATGTGATCCTCTGGGATGAGTCGTGATAAAGTGGAATCAAAGGTGGTCAGTTCTAATTTAGGACTAGGAGTTTGTGAGGTTGGTTTGGGGAAATATTATTATGTGTTTTGAGTTCAACTTTCAGTCTATAGAATCCATTGTTGGTGCAGTGGCTAATGTATCCATACAAAAGGATCCAGAATTCTACTTTTTGACTTATTACATGAAAGCACCGGTTGAAGGGAAACTAATGATACATGCATCATATAAGATTTGGGTGTGTTCTCTTATCATTCTTGAGCCATCACACCAGGTATACTCTATTGACCATGGTACATCTTGTTATATTTCAATAATCCTCCACATAAACAACCATCTATGATTCCAACATGTGATCATGAGGATGATCCAACAAGTGAAGAGTTATCGACACAAGGATTTTACCAGAGAAAGCACCTCTAGGTGGGGAAACTGTTATACCACCACCTGTAGAGAAGAACATGGTACCTGTAGTACCAGAGGATGAGGAGCATAGGCTGAGAGTTCCTCATGATTTTCAGTGATATGGACCACTCATGTTCTAAGGTGAGCATGATAGATAGGAAGATGAGGACTGTATTGGTGCCAAGATCCATGTTTTTGTCTAGCCAAGACACCAACAGATAAGATGGTGGTCCAAGAAGTAAGCCTTCTACATGAATTAATTGGGTGACGGTGGGGTTTGTGTAACCGATCTTATGATGAGGTGACTTTTCCATGGGCATAGTTAGAGAAACTTTTCATATGGGGGTTATCACCTTATAAGCTAAGGGATATGCATTTATAGGATCTTCTACAGCTCTAACGGGATAATATGTAAGTATCTGAGTATTAAATGAGGTATACCAACCTTCCCAGGTACTCGAAGGATGTGATAGAAATCTAGTACTTCAGGGCTAGGAATGTAGAGTGTGGTCTACAAAGGAACATCCGAGCCGGTGTTGTCCCTACGTACATTACTACCTATGATGGGGTGCTAGAGCGAACCTTTGTAGTTGAGAGTCGCTTGAGCTAAGGTATACAGTTGGTAGTGGGAAAACAGGAGAAATTGGGTCCGTAGGGAGGCATACATGGAAGAGGAGCTAGGAGAGAAGCATGTGGTGGTAGACATTACGACATGTTACCACCAACATCCTTAGGTGGCCCACACCAGGCTTAGGGATCTAGAGAATAGGAGAGGGGAAAACTGTATGTGGTTGAGGTTTATTACCTAGGGTCTCCATGAATAATTCGAGGTACAATGTGTTTCTATTTTACCTTAAATACCATATTTATTAACACATATTATAATTTTTCTTCTCTTTCCAGGACCCATGTTCGAGACATGGGGATTCTAGTTGAACTGTTGACTCGACCCTCATGCATGGAGACTCTTACAAAATGAGACCGAATGATCATACACCGGTGCCAATAGTGTGGCCTGACACTTAGTGGTGAGATTTTCAATTGAGATCTCTCGATAGAAGCATCGAGTCCTGATGACTTAATTATTTTTATGGACTAGTTATCCATAGTTTATGCACATATTGACTATTTTAAGTGAATAATAAGGTGTTTATATAGTGGTGGAATGAGGTTTTCCTTGTTAGTGAAAAAAAACCCAAGAAACATTGAATTCAATCACATAATAAATGGTTCAGCTGATTGTTGTTCCTTAGTGATATTCCATAGCGACGTTCCTTAGTGGATTTATTTAGAGGTGTTCATTCATGGTGTTTCTTAGTGGTTTTCTTTAGTGGTGTTCCTTTATGGTGTTACTTCATGGTATTCCTTAATGGTGTTATGTAGGGGTATTCCTTCGTGGTGTTCCATAGTGGTGTTACTTAGGGGTGTTCCTTAGTGATGTTCCTTAATGGTGTTCCTTAGTGGTGTTTCTTATTGGTGTTATTTTGTGGTGTCCATCATTGTGTTACTTTGGGGGTTTCCTTAGTGATGTCCCTTTATGGTGTTCCTTAGTGGTGTTCCTTCATGGTGTTCCCCCATGGTGTTCCTTGTGGTCTTCTGTTGTGGTCTTCCTTCATGGTATTAATTTGTAATTTATTTTATTGTATATTTCCTATTATGGTTTTGGGGTATCCTATTGAGTAAGGTTTTACTCATCCCTACATGGGATTTTACTACACATGTCATCTCTGGTGATGAATATAGATGCTTTAATGAAGTTCTAGGTGGACCAAGACCAGGTGGGGATTAGAGTGTTCAAATAGATGAGCTGTACTCTTATGTCTTCAGATAAATTTACTACACCTACACATCAGGTGGGGTTTTCTACAGATGTGTTTTAGGATATTTTTTGTTTACTTTTACAGACTCTTTCTTTGGTGGACTTGAATTTTGGCCTTGTTTACTTTCTAGTTTCCTACTTTCATACTTTGTAAATCTACTTTGTTCTTTTATTTTTTAGAATTCTAGGCTAGGAGATGTGTGTGTATGTGTGTGTGTGTCTATGTACATATGAAAATTCCTCTTATTTGTTGAATATTCCTACTCGGTGCTAGTCTCTAGCCCCTGGCCTATTGAAGGTGGGCTTGGGGTAGTCAAGACACAGTCCCTTTTGAGATAGTTCGTGATAGAAACTAAAAATGAGTTTTATGAGTCATCTTTTAATTATAAACTTTAGTATAATATCTAATCAAATTTTGAAAAACCTAGTATTGATGAGTTGAATGGTAAATTATAAAATTGACATGATATACCATTAGAAATTCCAACTTTTATAAGGAACTTAGAAGAAGAAATATGAAATCAATTGATTAAATAATTTTATTTATTAATAAAAAAATAATTTAAGGAATTATTATTGTAGTTCAAATGAAAAGGTTTTTGATGATTTAGTGGTTTTTTAGAAGTTCTTTGTAATTCTAAAGAAGGAAATTTAACATTTGAACGAAATCATGTGAAATTTTTTTAAGAGAATTTTATGAAAAGTTAAGGTCAATGAATAGGGTGACCAATTTTATTTAATGATAAACTACCATATATTTATATAATATTTTTTTAAAAAACATGAAAGGCATTATCTATAATTCTATTAACATTAGATAAAGGATGCATGAAAACCATTATAGTAAATTCTCTCTTAGGTTTCCATAATATTTGAGACACAAAAAAGAATATATTTATAAATATTTTTATTTTATAAATATTATTAACACTTATTTAATTTTTTTAAGGGTATAAAAAATACCTTACTAATCTTATTAGGCCGAAAGTTTCATGGGTTACAAAATTTTCTAATATTTTATTTTTCATGAATGATACCTTGTATGTGTCATTAAAGTTGTATGGTATATGGATGGTGGATGATCTTGACATATGAATAGATACACATGAAATTTTATTTCTTAAAACAGATTAAATGGAGGTGCTATAAACTTAATAGAGAATTAAAAATTTTAAGGAAATAGGTTTTAGTGAATTTGGTAAATCAAATTATATAATCATTAATAATGTTAAATATATCGATGGATTACAAAAGAACATAATTAATGTTTTTCAATTATTTAATGATAGATTCAATGACATATTTCAAAATTATAAATTCCATGTTTTTAAATTTGTTTCTATATTATTTTTTTTATAACCATAAAGAGAATATTTTCACAATTGAACAGATTGAGATAATACTAAATATGTAATGTATTTAAATACCGTGGTGCAAATTTTTTTTATAGAATAGGATAGAAATTCATGTAAAATATAGGTTTATATATAAACATTCAATGAATTAAACGGTACAATAATTAAAATTACATAATGTGGAATAGTATTATGTTTTTAATGCATCCATGAAAAGAAATAACCATAAGAAGTCATTTTGGATGATCAAGAAAAAAAAATATGAACACTTCCATTGGTTCTTCTTGATCTGTTTGGTCCTACTCAGACTACAAAAATTAGAGGAAATAATTATGTATTTTTAAAAGTGGATGACTGCAATATATTTACTTGGGTAAATTTTCTATCTCATAATAATGAAACTTTATATAAGATATCTATTTACTAAAATTTTATTCAGAGTGAGAATGGATATATATATATATATTTCTGTTAGAAGTGTTATTATTGAATAATTTGATGAATATCATAAATTATATAAAAGTAATTATTATTCTCTTAAATTTTCAACCACCAGAACTCAATATATAAATTTATTTATAGAAAGGAAGAATTAGAAACTTCATGAAATGGAAAGGACCATGCTAAGTGAGAATTGTTTACCAAGATGACATTATAAATATGATGAATATGTAGCTTTTTATTATTCAAATATAAGTATTATTGAGGAAAACCCAACCATTCTATTAACCATTGAATGTAATGAAACCAAATATTCATTGTTTTTTAGTATTTTGATTTAATGTTTTTATCCTCAACACTAAAGATAGTTTGGATATACTTTATACCAAATTTAATAAATTAATATTTTTATACTATATTGTGAGTAAATATTAAATTTTTTATAATAAATGACTATTATTATTGATGAATCAGTTCATATCTAATAAGATGAGAAATATTATAAAGAAAATTATAACAACTAAGTTATTATTGAAGAAGACAGTAAAGAATTAAATTTTGGATAAGATGAAACTCATTTGGATGAAACACATTTTTAGTGGGAAAATAAATTTGATCAAAAAAGGATTTAGTTGTATCATAGAGATAATCCTAGGGATATAGTGATTAGTAATGTTGATTCAAGAGTTCAAAATATATTTTTAGTAATAAATTATTATTTATATTCCACTTTTATTCCATAGTTTCCTTTCAAGGATGTAACCGAAGCCATAAAAGACCCAAACTGGATTATGGAATTGTAATAGGATCTTAACCAGTTTTTGATGAATTATATTTAGAAAATCATTAAACCACTCAAATATCTATAAGTAATTGACACTGAATAGATTTTTCATAAATAAACGTAATGAATGTGGACACATTGTAAATAATAAGGCTAGATTAGTTACTCAAGGTTATAATCAAGAAGAAGGAATTTTCAATGGTGATAATTTCAAACATGTTTTATTATTGGATGTAATTAAAATTTTATAAGATTATTCATAACATTAAGGTTTCAAGTTATATAAAATGGATGTGCAAAGAAAATTCCATAACAGATTTATTTTTGTAAAATTATACATAATAAAAAAAAATGATTTAAGAATTAGGAGAATACAAATCATGTGTTTATGCTTTCTAAATATAATTATGGATTGAAATAGGAACCTTGAACTGGGTACAAAAACTTAAAAAAATTATAGAGTATTTTTGTTAATTGTATAATTGATCATAATTTTTTTATAAAATGATATTCTTAGTATATATTGATTATTTATATTTATGTAGATGATATTAAATTTAGATTATATGTTGAATTTATTTTATCTAATATTTATATTTGATGACTAATGATTTTTTCATGAGTCCCCTGGGTGAAATCAAGTCCTTTTTGGATTTCATATTTTTTAAATAGATCATTGAATTTTTCAAAATGAATGAAACAATGCTAAAATATTAGTGAATAGGATAGAACATGATTCATGTAAAAGTATAAATAATCTTATTAGTAGTTTATGTATAGTAAATAAAGAGTATACTGGTAAACCTGTCGATATTAAAATTTTTATAGGAATGATTGGAAGTCAATATTATATAACAGCTAGTACAATCGGTTTGATGTTAAATTTTTGCATGTGTATATGATTTTAGGCTAAACCAATGGAAATTGATTCCAATATTTTAATGATTATATTATGTATGGGAATTTTATTTTTAATCTTTTTTTATTATTACTATAGAGAATATCATTTCAATTACTAAGTTCATTAGATTCAGACTATGGAAGATGCAATCTAGATTGAAAATGTTTGAGTGGTATGTTCTATTTTCAAGGTAAATTTTTGGTATCCCATATTTTAATTAATAAATATTATATATATTTATCAATAAATAAAGATGAGTAAGTGAAAATAGAATGTTTTTGTGAAAAAAATATTTTTATTAGACAAAATTGATCATATTTAAATATTTGTTTTTAAAAGATCATTATTTTATGTGATAATTCATCAAGAATATAAAATTTTAAGAGCCCTATACAGAATTTTAGAACTAAGAACATTGATTTGAGATATAATTTTATTATAGATGATATATAAAATGTTAATATAATCCAATAGTTTCTTCCCATAGAATAGTTAATAGAAGATATATTAACTATGACTTTAGATACTAAAATGTTGGAGATGATTAAGTATGAGTTTGGAATGATGGAAGCATGAGGAAATTTTTCTACTATAGAAAGTATTTTGAAAATATTTTTTAAATATTTTAATCTTCAGTAAATTTTATTAACATGTCTCATGGATATTGAGATAATTGTTTTGTATAAGAGATATTAACTTTTAAATGCTTTTATTGTCATATATTTTAAAAAAAGTAAGAATGATAGGATTATGGGGGTGTATACGTCAATTTATTAATCATTTATTTAATTCATAAAATTTTTGGTAAAATTCATCCAACATGTTTTTTTATCTATTATACATAAGAATTTAAATCTATTTATTTAATTGTTATATTATTTTTCATTATTTATATTTGGAAGGAATGATTATTTTTTATTAATTTTCCACATTTATTTTATCTTATTTTTTTAAATGGATTTTTTATATGAACTATTATTTTTTCAAAAAATATTCTTTTCACAAAAGAGGGAGATATGTTTCTGTGTTGTAATTATCAAAAGGGGAAGAATGTAAATTGGATAATTTCATTTTTTTGATTTTTACCTGTACTTCAATTTTTTTTATCAGTGATCTTTTATCATAATTTATTGTTTATTATTATTATTATTTATCAATATCCTATAATTATTATTCTTGTATTATTCTATGTTTGGATTAGAATAATAATTATGATGATTTGGGATTAAATTAATTTATGGATTTTATATAAGCATAAAAATTTATAGTTTATTATCACATATAATAAATACTATAATTTCACAAAGTTATGAGTCTTACACATTACAAAGTTGTATGAAATTAACTATTACATAAGTTTTATAATATAAATCTAGCTAATTATGGACCTTTATGTAATGAGAACATTTACCTTTTTCAATTCAGTTAGTCATAAAGAACTCAATATTTGGATAATTTTTGATAGATAGTTATGCAATCTTACATATTCATATTTATTGGAAGGTACAATGAGTATGTTTTGGATGTTATGTTTTATGATATTAAAAATTCAGATGTTATGACACATGGTACTTGGGATTATGATATATGTAAAATCAATGGTTTTGAATAGAACTCAAAGTTAAAATTCAAGTATAATATAAGCTTCATAATGTGGGTAAGGAACCAACCATAGATATTACATATTCTATTGTTTTTTAACTAGAATTCAAATTCTATGATTTTTTAATTTTAGAGTTTTAGAGAATTAGGTCATAATTCATAAATAACATCTCATATTCATACAATGTGAACACTATTGAAATAGTATCTATTTTTCAATATGAAACTTTTGAAAATAAATCATGGATTATTTTTCATGATATATCTTCATAAGATTCAAATTTATTTTCTTATTTATCTAACCCATCCTTATGCCCTTTGAATTTTTTTTTCAAAATTTGGATGAGATAAAAATTCTCCATAGGGAACATAATGAAATAAATTCATTAGCCAAGTGAAAACATGAAAACCCATTAAAAATATTTCCTTAAGAAGTCATTATCATGAATAGAAATAAAATTAAGGTGCCTTGGGATATCATTAATATATCACTCTTACATTCAACCTTACAAAATGAATAACCTTCCGGTCGAATTCCATCTCCAGAGTACACAATTCATTAGAGTGCTATAATGGGGGTCACCCATCATATCTTGAGATATAATGTGGCTAAACCCAACCCTTATTATCTTGATATATAATGGGATAAACCCATAATAAACAATTTCCATGGAATATATCATATATAAAACCCTTGAAAAACTCTCCCAAACAAATGATAAATACATTTTTAGATCACAAAATACTTTTTTTGTAAAAAAAAATTTAAAATATAAAACCCACCTTCATAATGATGAAATAATTTTATTTAATAAGAACTATGGAATGTTATAAATAAAACATTAAATTCAAAAAGATTAACGAAATTGGTATTAACCAATCACGCCATATAAGTTTAAAAGACATTCCTTTTGACATTTGTAAAAAGAGATGAAAAAGGATTACTAAAAACATGTTTTTAAAAGAATATCCCTTACCTTGATTCCGAATGATCACATACGATATTTATCTTATTGAATAATAAAAATACGAAAAATATTTACATTCATGAGAAAATTTAAAATTTTATTATTCCTTTTATATCACTTATTATCATGTTATAACAATTAATTAACTATTTCAGTTAATGTTAGGCATTTTGTTGACATTCAGTAATTAAGCCCAAAATAACTTTAGCATGATGTTAATAGTAAATATGGACATAAATCCATCATATAAATAATAATATTCATGAAATTATTATAATTTTATACATGAATTATACTTTTAAATCAAACCATTATGTATAGTTTTGAAAAATGAACTATGTTATAATCATGGATACGGTAGGGCGAATGTAAGCATAAGTAACGTTTTCATTTTTAAATGATCATTATAGAAAGAAGGTAAGTATAATTTTGTCATTAAAGATATATCATAATCTCACTAATATCATATTAATCATTTAAATATAATTATATATATATATATATATATCATCCATGTGATGTGGTGAAGAAAAAAATCACATCATTTAATAGAGGTTATAGTTCACTTGTACGGATGAATGTTGTTATCATTTTTACGTGTATGAAATAGTACGAACGTAAATGATATATTATCTTTTAATAATGATAAATATTTCATAAATATTATATATAAACTTTCATTCCATAATTTTATCTTTTATTTATATTTGGTGATGGAAAATGAATTATATCAGTTCTTGAGGCGGTAGTTCTCTATACACACGAACACTAATTCTTTTTCTATTTGATCGAAGTGAAGATGGATTTAGGTGAATATGTTATCATAATAAAATATATGTTTATTAAGGATACAGAATTTATTATTTAATAATGTCTGAATAATATTTTAAGGAAGGGAATTAAAAAATAAACTAGAAACACATGATTAAAACAACACAGCTTATTTAGATGATCTTCTTTTCATAACACATTAAGCCCACTAAGGGTGATGTTATACCTAAAAATAGAACTCTAGAATATGGAGAGGGATTATATTGAGGTATTTTGGGTGATATTGGATAAAAAAAATTGATATTTTAGTTTGACTAAAAGAGAAGAAGAAGTTCTCCTTTATAAGAGAGGGGAGGGTCACTCTAAAAAGTTATCAAAAATATTAAAATAATATAAATTAGTTTTATATTAAAAATGGATCCAAATTTATGTATTTATAATATATGATGATTATGGGCCTAAATAAATTTATCCAAAGAAAATTATAAATATTGTTATTATTTTTAAATCCTTATATTTTTTGTTTAAACCTTATTTAACCCCTTTAATTATTAAAATGAAAACATGTATTTTTACTATTTATGGGTTAATATAGTTACTATAAAATTACAAAAGAACCATTAATAGATCAATTATGAAATTATAAACGTTATTATAATAATTTAGAATAATTTGAGTTCTTATGAATTTTAAATCATTTAATAAAATATTATTAATTTTAAAATATCATTAATGTCATTTTTGACACTATTCATTTATTGAAATTTTAGAAATATCATAAAAACATGATATCTTTAAAAAACTAATTTATATAATCAATAAAAATTCAATGTAATTTAGAAATTTTTTGACTTTGTAATAAAATGATTTAGATTTAGAGAGAGTATAAAATGAACAATGAAAACATCAGTAAGGATAACAATTTCATTAGAGAAGGGAAATTTTATTTATGAAAATAATATTTTAGGAATATATATTTTTCCTTAACATAATGTTTTTTTGATTTTCAAAATAAAGGGGAATATAAAAGTCATAAGGAAGCCGTATTGACTCAACAATCTCCCCCTTTTTGGAAAGCACAACCATCCTTACAAACAAGAATATAAGAAAATATAATTTTCCTTTATGAACAAAAAGGAAAAAATTATCTCCCTTTACTTATCGAACATGATGAATACGACTAAATCCCCCTTGGGTTTTGAAATCTCCAAGGATCATATTTGTGACCTCCTTAAATATATTTTTCTTTTTCTCACATAAGGAAATATTCTTTGGTAAAACTCCTCCTTAGATAGACTCCCCCTTACATAGAGAATCCTCATATTTACATAGAATTCTTTTAATCACTCCTTTATCCACCTTTTTTATTTTTAAAAAGGAATAGAGAGAATGATAAAAATATAGTACCTGAAATATTACAACTATACACCATAACATATTAAGAATAACCAAAAAATTTAATTACGAATGGAGAAATTTATACAAGGAAGTTAATAAAACAAATGAATGATATTGAAGAAAAAAAATAATTATTTTTTTCCTTCAGCATAAGCTTCTTGAAAATGCTCATCATATTTTTAAGATCCTAATTATCCTCTTAAAAATTTTTGATCAGTTGATCAGGCTCTTCATTTTTCTTCTCTAGAGAAATTATTTTTTCTTCTAGAGCCTTATAAAATTCTACCTGAGTCATCAAAAGCTCTTCTAGATTACTGAGATTTTCTTCTAACTCAATTATGAGGTCTCTTTCCCTTTTAGGATTCAAAGAAACTGAATTATGTTTCCCATTTAGATCTTTTTCTTCCTGCTTCCAAGCTATTTGTTCAAGATTGAGCATCTTGTTGAAACATCTAGTAAGATATTTGATCTTATTATCCTCAGTATCAAAATAATCATTCACATTATCTTGAAAGACATCAAATATTCTCATCTATTCAATTGTCTTCTTGGACCACATAGTAATTTCCTTTCACTTCCTCCTGTAAGCATCATACCCGATGTAGAAAAATTTAAAATTAGCCTCATGCTTGATGAAATTTTCCATAAGCCTGGAAACAGAATCCAATTTTTGATTAAATGAATTCTAAATCATCTAAAATCTCGATTCAATACCTGGAAATATTCATCATCTAAAGATTCATAATATTTATCATTAGTATATTTTGAATTAAATGATACTTTGGTGATAGATTAAGTATTGTGTACCTAGACCATTAGAAAATTATTTTTAATGGGTAGTTTGGCTAGTAGACCAGGATTCTTCTGACCAGAAGATTCGTAACCTGAGGATTCATCTGAAGAGTCACCACCATTGGAACTCTAGGTGCCATTAGCCTTGAACACTTTCTTAGCATTAGTCTTGTAGTAATTATTTCTATTCCTCTCAGAATGTTTTTACTTTAAACACTTTTTCTTAATCGTAGGACAATCTAGCCTTATATACCCTGCTCCTATTAATTTATAGAAAGTGACTTCTGAGTCTTTCTTATACTTTCATTATTTTCTCTTATACCTTTAATGAAAATATTTCATTTCAAATATCTTTTTCATCCTTCTAAAATGATTAGCTATCTCATTCTCTAAATTTTCACTTTCACTAGATTCAGATAAATTAGAAATTTTCTCTAACTTGAATCTTGTAACCCTTTCAAGAGTCTTGGATATAGTAGTAATAAAGGCTAAACTTCCATTTACATTCTTTTTCTTGTTCATATTAGCATCTCTTTTCATTCTTGTCTCAAGTGGAATAAGACTTCCAAAAATCTCATCAAGAGTGATTTGAGAAACATTCATATTCACATCAATAGTCGTTCTCTTAGATTCCCAATCATTGGCACAATATCAATAAAATTATCTACAAGAGCTTCATCATCAAGATATTTCTATCCCATAGATTGTAAACTATTGATGATAGTCAAAAATATTTGATTCACCTTACATACTGGTTCATCATAAGGAAATAGAAATCCAGGATATTAAAATCTACACATAGCTCTTCTAGTCACTATTACATTGGATGTACAAAAATGTGTAAATTCAAGTTTCTTATGGATATGATTTGTAACTTCACATGAGGAAATATGAATATATATATTACTGGTGATAGAACACAACAAAGTATTACACACCTTGTATTTTAGTTAATTTTATGATTTTTATTGATTGGTAAAGGTTTTGAATTCCTTATCTGGAATTTTGTAATCTCCAGTAAGCATAACAAAATTTTCCACTCCAGTATTAATAAAAAAATTCTTCATACGATCTCTGTAGTATTCATAATCATTCCAATCAAATATAGGTGGTCTAGTAGGATTTTGATTTTCAATCAAACTGACATTCATTCCTTCAATTCTAAATGAAAATATCCTTCCACAAAGATTCTTAAAAGAATTTTTTTTTAAAAAAGATAAAAATATCTAAGAAAAACCTTAAGTAGGAAATGATAGGCAAGAAAAATCTAGTACAATAAAAACTTGAGAAAGAAAAGATATATGTGAATATAAGTATTTCAGAGACCTCCTCTGATAACAACTGTAGGATCAAAATATCAGATTTAGATGCTCAATTACAAAGGGGGGGATTGTAAGTTTAAAACCATTCATTTTTAAGCTTAATGAAAACTTTTTTTAAGAAAGTTAAAGAAGGTAAAATCACAAGACCACTTTTAGTTCTACTAAACAAATTTACTATGTTTCTAAAATATGGTTCTAGAATTGAAACTTAATGAACTTTTAGAAGGAAAAGATTCTAACATAAATCATACAGAATATTACTTATCATAGTATACAAAATTAAAAGAAAGTATAAGAAAATTATACTTTCTTTCTTTATCAAAATGCATCAGAAATAAAATTGAAAAAAAAGTAACTAGTATGAAATATTTTAACCCAAAGTTTAGGGTATCCAACAACATTGAATAAAGGTACCTTGATTTATACTTTCAATAAAGTATGTCTTAACCACACTATGGTAAGACCTTCATAGGAATATTAGAATTTTTCTAGCTATCCCCATAATCCATCGAACATTAAGGTAGTTGAAACCTCATCTTCCTATCCCCGGAAGTCATCTTATATTTTGGTATTAGAAACCTCTGTCTTCCTATCCCTGAAGGTCCTCGATTGTAATCCGCAAAAATCAGAGTCGCATGAAGCTATCAGAACAGGATGTTCAAAACCACACAAAGCATGAGAGTCTCTCTTTCTAGAAATCACTTCAGTAGAATGAAATATCTAGAGTTATGAAACTTTTTTTGAGATCATTAAAATGAGCTCCTATTTATATGAACTTATCTAATAGTCGGATCCCTCCTCCAACAATCATATTTTGTCATAAATCTTAGAGGGACCTATACACGTGTCACTCAAAAAATGGTTAGTTATAAAAAGATAGTACGATATCATTTCATGATAAGTTCGAGGAAAATAAAGTTACATAACCAAATATATTTTTTGGAGTCTTTGGAAAAATTGAATTTGAAGTCTAACAAAAATATTCATATTCTATAAGACATGGACATTCAGATTCTATTTTATAAAGAATTCAGAATATGAAATCTAAATATTCTAGAGTCTAAATTCCAATGAATTCAGAATCCGAATTTTGAGGAATTCAGAGTCTGCATTTTGTGAAAATCAGAGTCTGAATTCTGAGGAATTCAGAGTCTAAATTCTAAGGAATTCAGAGTCTGATTTATAATTAATTCGGAGTTGTAATTCTAATGAATTCAGAGATGAAATTCTGAAGAATTTGGAGTTTGAATTCTAAGAAATATGGAGTCTAAATTTTAGATAATTCAGAGTCTGAATTTTAGAGAATCCGGAGTATGAATTTCATATAAATCAAAGTATTAATTTTGTGTAATTCAGTGTATGAATTTCAAAGAATTCAGAGTTTGAATTTTAGAGAATTTGGAGTCTGAATTTCAGAGAATTTAGAATTTGAAATTCATAGAATTCGGAGTCTGAATTTCCTAGAATTCGGAGTCTAAAATTTCAGAGAATTCGGGAAATGTAAACCGAATACTCTATATCTAAGAAATTATTATATTATAAGGTTTTTAGATATGAAACAAAATTTTTTACTTAGTAATAAAATGAATTCGATTTAGAGAGATTATAAAATTAACCCTGAAAACATAGGTAAGTATTAAAATTTCTTTAGAGAATGAAAAGTTTCCTTATGAAAATAATCTATAAGGAAAATATAATTTCCCTTAAGATAAAGTGTTTGTATTTTTCAAAACACATAGGAAAGGAAAATTTATGAAGAAACCTTATTGACTCAACAATATCTACCTTTTTGGAAATCACAAACACCCTTATGAAAAAGAATATAAGGACTAGGAATTTTTCTTTATGAACATAAAAAAAACTCACCTCCCTTTACTTATGTATAATGGTGAAAACGACTAAATCCACCTTAGGTTTTGAAATCCCAAAGGATAATACTATTAACCTCTTTAATGATATTATGTTTTTTCTCGCATAAGGAATTTTTCGTAGATAAAACCCCCCTTAGATAGCCTTTCCCTTACTTAGGGAATTCTCTTCTTTATTTAGCATTCTTTTAATCACTCCTTTATCCCCATTTGTGATTTACAAAAAGGAATAGAGATAATGGAAATAAAATATTGTACCGGAAATATTATTATTATAAAACACAACACATGAAGAAAAATATAAAATTTTCATTACAATTGGAAAAATATATACAAGGAAGGTAATACAAAAAAAATATTGGAGTTAAGGAAAAAAATCATCCTTCTTTTTTCCTTCAACATAAGATTCTTGACAATGGTCTTAATATTTTTAAACTCAGGATTCTCTTAAAAATGTTTGAGCAGTTGATCCTAATCATTATTTTTCTTCTCTAGAGCTTTGATCATTTCTTCCTGAGCCTGAGGAAATTCTTCTCGATTCTTCAAAATATCTTCTTGCTTATTGAGAATTTATTCAAACTCGATTCTGAGATCTCTTTTCCCTTTTCAGATTAAAAGAAACCAAATAAATTTTCCCATTTATATCATTCTCTTCCAAATTTCGAGTTGTGTGTCCAAGATTGATCTTTTCATGGAAACATGTAGTATGATATTTGATCTTATTATCTTCTGTATGAAAATAATCTTTCACATTATCTTGAATGTCATCAAAGTTCCTTAGCTCTTCAATTTTCTTCTTGGAACACTTGTTTATTTTCTTGCACGACCTCCTGTGGGCATGATACCCGATGTAGAAACATTTAAAATCGGCCTCAAGCCTGAAAAATTTGTCCATATGCATCGAAAAAGAATTTGATTTTTGATTAAATGAATGCTGAAGAATCATACATCTCAGGTATATACATGGAAGCAAAAATCATTTAAGATTCACAATATTTATCATTAGTATAGTATCCATTCAAAGATAAATTGGTGATAGATTCAGCATTGTGTACCCTGGCCATTAGACAATGATTTTCAATGGGTAGTTTGGCTAGTATACTAATATGCTTCTGACCAGATGTTTCGTAATCTGAGGATTCATATGAATATTCACCACCACTGACACTCCCGGTGTCATTTTCCATCAATACATTCTTAGCTTTAGTCCTGTAGTACTTCTTTCTATTTTTCATGGAATTTTTTTCCTTTATATCATTTTTCTTAAGCATAAGAGAATCTGGCTTTATATAACCCGATCTTTGGCATTAATAGTAAGTTAATTCTAAGTCATTCATGTATTTTCTTTATTTATTCTTATATCTATATTGAAATTATTTTTTTCTAACTATCTTGTTCATCCTTTGACCTAGATTAGGTAGCTAATTATTAAAATGGTCACTTTCCCTAGATTTAGATAGAGCAATAACTTTCTTCGACTTGAATCTTGTAACCATTTCAGGAGTCTTGGATTTAGTAGTAGTAAAGGATACAATTCCATTTACATTCTTCTTATTATTCACATCATTATCTATTTTCATTCATTTCTCATGATTAAGAAGTGTTCCAAAAATCTCATCAAGAGTGATTTGAGATAATTTCCTATTCTCATTAATAGGCGTTCTCTTAGATTACCACTCAATAGGAATAATATCAATAATCTTGTCTACAAGAGCCTCATCATCAAGTCCTTTTCTCTCCCATATATTGTAAAATATTTATGATAGTCATAAATCTTTTTTCACCTTACATACTGGTTCTCCATAAGAAAAAATAAATCCATGATATTCTGCTCTCAACACATCTCTTCTAGTCTATATAACTTTGGATGTAACAAAATATGTAACTTCAAGTTTCTTCTAGATAAAATTTGATGCTTCACATGAAGATATATGACTATATATATTCCTAGTCATGGAACACAACAAAGTATTGTGTAAATTGTAGTTTAGTTTATAATATGATTTTTTTTTGATTGGTAATGTTTTTGAATTCCTTGTCCAGAATCCCGTAATATCTAGTAAGCATAAAAAAATTAACCACTCCAGTACTAATAAAAAAAGTCTTCATACAATCTCTCTAGTATTCATAATAATTCCCATATAATATAGGTAGTCTAGTAGGATTTAGATTGTCAATCGACCCGACATTCATTCCTTCCATTATATAAGAAAATATCTTTATAGAAAACTTTGTAAAAGATATAGTTTGTAACCAAGGATTAAAATATCTATGCAAAACTAAAGAATGAAAATTTAAGCAAGAAAAATCTAGAACAATGAAAACTTCAGCAAGAAAACATATATCTGAATATATGTATTTCATAAACCTCCTCTGATACCAATTTTCAAATAGAAATAGTAGATGTATATGCTCAATTACCATAGGGGGGGGGGGTGAATTGTAAGTTTAAAAACATTCCTTTTTAATCTTAAGGGAAACTATTTTTGAAAAATTTATAAAAGATAAATTCACAAGACCAATTTTAGTTCTACTAAACAAAATTTTTAGGTTCCAAAAATATGGTTCTGAAAATGCAACTTATGGAATTTTTACATGGAAAAGATTCAGCCTTAAAGAATATAGAATCTTACTTATTTGAGTATAAAAAGTATAATAATTTATAATAATGTTATACTTTATTACTTTATCAAAATGTATCGGAAATAAACTTGAAACAAAACAAGTAACAATTATGAAATATTTTATCCCAAAGAGTAGGGTATCCAAAAACCTTAGATAAAGGTCCCTTGATTTATAATTTCAATAAAGTTTGTCTTACCCACACTAGGGTAATACCTTGATAGAAATACCGAAATATGTCTTTATATCCCTGCAAGCACTTGAACTTTAAGGTTGTCAGCACCTCAATCTTCCTATCCCCAGAAGTCCTTGATATTTAAGGTTATCAGAACCTCTCTCTTCCTATACCCAAATGCTGTTGATTTTACACAGCAATAATCAAAGTCACAAGAAGATATCTGAACATGATGATCACAAACACACAATGCATGAGAGTCTCTCTCTCTAGAAATCACTTCTGCATCATGAAATATTTAGAGTGATGGATGTTTTTTTTGATATCTTTCAAATAAGATTCTATTTATAGGCAATTCTCTAATGGTCAGATCCCTCCTCCAATTGTCATATTTTTTCTAGAATCCTGGAGGGATGTATACAAGTGTCACTCAAACAACGATTAGTTTGAAACAAAATTCATGACATCATTTCATAACAAGTGTATGTAAAATGAAGTTATGTAACCAAATATATTTTTTAGAGTCTAAGGAAAAATAGAATCCAGAGTCCATCTATATAAAAATTAAACTTCTATAAGAAATTGAAATTTTGATTATGTTATATAAAGAATTCAGAATTTGAAATCTAAACACATCAGATTCTGAAATCCAATAAATTTGGAATCTTAATTCTGAGGAATTCAGAGTCCGAATTATGAGAAATTCATATTCAAAATTATGAGGAATTCAGAGTTGGAATTATGAGGAATTCAGAGTCTAAATTCTGATGAATTTAGAGTCAAAATTATGAGGAATTCGGAGACTTAATTTTGAGGAATTTGGGGTGTGAATTCTGAGAAATTCAGAGATGTAATTCAATTCAATTCAAAGTCCTAATTATAAGGAATTCAGAGTCCTAATTTTAGAGAATTCCGAGTCTAAATTTCAGAGAATTCAGAATCTGAATTTCAAAGAATTTAGAATATGAATTTCAGGGAATTCAGAATATGAATTTCAAGGAATTGAAAGTTTGAATTTCAGAGAATTTGGAATCTAAATTTATGAGAATTTGGTGTCCGAATTTTAGAAAATGTGGATTTTCAATTTCTGAGAATTTGGTAGCTGAAAATAGAACACTATATATCCAAGGAATTATAATATTATGGGGTTTTTAGATATGAAATAGAATTTTTACATAGTAATAAAATGAGTTAGATTTAGAGAGATTATAAAATGAATAATGAAAACATAGGTAAGGAAAAAAATTTCCTTAGAGAAGGAACATTTTCTTTATGACAATAATACTTATGGAAAATATATTTTTTCGTTAATATAAAGTGTTTACGATCTTCAAAACATATAGGAATCAAAAAGTCATAAGTAAATCTTATTGACTCAACAACTTTATCATCGACCATTTGATAAAAAACTATCATTCAAATTCCTTAATATAATCTAGACTGAGATTGAAACACAAAATATATAATGATTGGATCACATTATCTTCCAAGATAAATTTTAATAATTATCTCTAAATAACATGAATTAGTCATGACTTATTACACGAATGAGTAATCCCCCTAATAATCATTAGAATATTTTAACTAATTCTATAAATCACCTAAATCACCATACATGCACAATAAAATACTATATGTTTTTCCAAAATATAATTTAATATTTATTCCTTAAAACATAACATATTATTCTATTTATCTCAATCATAAAGGGTTCCAAAAATAGTAAACTTCTTCATAAATAACATTAACCACCTAACCACCAAATAATTTAACTACCCCAAGGATATCTATTCAATAAAGATATTCTCAAAAAATAAATGTATTATTCATTAATCAATCATTTAAATAAAAAGAAAACATCACACTAATTGGGACTCCATGTAGGCTAGAGGAAGGCAATGAACCATTGTCTCCCCTTTGGTTGAATGTTCAATTCTTGATACCTTTCCTAACATTATGGTTGTCACCCATCCCATGGGTAACACTTTATCTAATACTATATATTTAATATAAAATTAAAAAGAAATGATAAAATTCAAAAAAAGAATCATAAATTGTTTTAACCTCAAAGGTTAACTTTTACCTCTCATTTTTCTTCTAAAAAATTAATATCAAATGGTTCCCTCAAAATAAGAGATAATATAAACTACAAAGGATACCAATAACTTTAAAACTATTTCCACGAAAATTAATGTGATTTTTTATCAATTAAACATTTTCATATTATAATTATAAGGATTAGAAAAACCTAAAAAAATTTTTAGAACCAAAATATTGTATAAAAAACTATTACTGAAATACCACTATGTAATATTTATATACATATACACATTAGTTTCACTATTCCATAAACATGATATGGTATATTTCCTTATGATTTAACCATGTCACTTAATAAATAATTCTAACCTTATACCCTTACGTCATGCTCTTCCTTTATTCTCTAGACATCCTTCTTATATTTCAACTACTAATACAAATATCAAGAATAAAAATAGTCATGTCCTTGGCTATTTTGAAATTTCATAACAATATGGATACATCTAATATTTTAAATAATATAATACAAATACAATGATCCATAAAAATTTTTCTGAAATTCAGAAGTGTTGGATATATCAAATAGTTTCTTGCATGTGATTTGGAAGCTCAAAAAGGTTTCATGATCATATGAAGAATATTTTTCCATGATAGTGACAATTGAATCATCTGGGATGAATAAGAAGGTTGTTTTAGATCCATATCCTTCCATATAGATTAAATTTCCTTAATATATGTAAAATATGAATATAAAAAATAAAATGAATTATTTTATGTTAAACTGAATATAATACACATATAATTTCTGTTATAATTTATACATCAAATATAATATAACTATATATATTAACCTTCTAAATAAAATAAAAAATTATATCATTAATCACCAAAAAAAATTCATAATATGAAGCCTCAAAATGGTATCTAATATACTAAACTTATGGTCAATATTATAATTATAAACCCGTGACGATATCCCTAACACTTAAGAAGACATCCTAATCTTTAATGTTGTCTAAAGTGTACCTTGATACCAACTATAAGAACCCAGCCTAAAACATTAACAATTATAGTGTTTTGACATAGAATTAAAATTTTTGGATCTTTTCAGTTTATATTTTTTTAGAATTAGGTAACAATACATAAATAATATCTCACATTAATACATTGCGGATACTTAAAAAACAGTATCCATTTTTTCTATGTCAAACTTTTCGATATAAAAATGGATTATTTTTCATTAAAATTATTCATAATATTAAAATTTAATTACTTATTTCTATTACCCATCCTTATACCATATAAAATCATTTTAAAACATAGGATGAGCTCAAAAATCATAGTAAAAAATATAATGAAATAAAATCATTAGTCTAGTGAAAACATAAAAACCCATAAAAACCCTTACCTTATAAACTCCATAAAATGAATAGAAAAATCATACAAGTTCCATGGGAAGTAATTACCACAACACTCCTACATTATAAATTACAAATGGAATAACCTTATGGTTAACTTCCATCTCTAGAGTACCTAATGCATTGGAGAGCTATAATGGGCCGCACCCGTCATGTCTCAAGCTACAAGGGGGATCAACCTGTTATATCTTGAGATGAAATGGGGCTAAAACCATCATATCTTGAGATATAATGGTATTGACACATAATAATTTTTTTTAAAAGGAATACCCTTGAATAAATATGTTAAAAACATGAGGAAAACTCTTTCATATATCGAAATACAATTTTTTTTTTTGTAAAAATCACTTCTAAAATTTTAAAAAAACTCATATAATAATTTAATAAATAACATATAAAATAACTATGAAAAGTGATAAATAAAAATTAAATTAAAAAATTGAAATTAAATTAAGAGAAACCACTCATTCCATATATGTTAAAAAACCTTTCCTTTTACACTTTTTAGAATATTTAAAAATGGAACTTTAAAAGAGGGGTTTTTAAAGAAAGTACCTTACCCGGAGTCCAAATAGTCATGTAAAATATTAATTATATAGAATAATAAATATTGGTTAATTATTTACATTATTGATAATGTTTCAAGGATTATTATTCCTTTTATATAACTTATTATCATGTTATTACAATTAATTAATTATTTAAGATAATGTCAGACCTTTTGTCGATCTTCAATACTTCAGTCCAAAATGACTTCGGTATAATTTCAACTGTGAAACTGTTAACTAGAAAATAATAAAAAGAATAATTCTCATGAAATTTTTATCATTTATATAAATAAATTATACGTTTAAATCATATAATTAATTATAATTATGATAAATTGGCTACGTTATAATCATGGGGATGGTATTCCATACATATGTATAAGTAAAATTTTCATTTTTTAATGATTACTATTGAAATAAGTTAAGTATAATATTTAAGTGTTATCATGAAATAATTAATATCATATTATTATTATAAATACTCTTATGTATATATCATCTATGTAATTTAGTGAAGAAAAACGAATCACATCGCTTCGTGGAAGAGATAGTTCACACATGCGCACAAACAAACATTTTTTCATGTATATAAAGGGAAGAACAAAAATAATATATTATATTTAAATAATAATAAAAATTTCATTAACATAATATATTAACATTAATTACCTCATTTTATCTAGTCTTGAGATACAGTTATGGAAAATGAATTATACCGATTCGTATGGCGGTAGTTTGTTGTACATACAAAAAACAATTCCTTTTCCCATTAGGTGGAAGTGGAGATGGATTTAGATGAAGATATTAACATAACAAAAACGAATTATATTTAGTATATTGAAATTATTATTTCATCATGTTTGAATAATATTTAAGGTAGTGGAAGAATAAATAAAACCAAAATACATGATTAAAACAATACCTCCTCTTTAGATTATCTTCTTTTCTTAACACTATAAGATCACTAAGAGTTGTTTTATTATTAAAATAATATATATAGAATGTGGGAAGTGATTATATTATGGTATTTGATAAGATCTTGGATGATTAAAATTTCTTTTAAGTGTGAGTAAAAGGGAATAAAATGATTCCTTTAATAAGAGTGGGGTGGAGCACTTTTTGAATTTGAAAAAATTTTAAATTAATATAATTTAATTTTATATTAAAAAGGGATAAAAATTTAATTATTTATAACATAGTATGATTATTGTTCGAAATAAACTCATCCAATGAGAATTAGGAATGTTTTTCTAAATTCGTATATTTTTTAACCCTTATCATACCCCTTTAACTATTACAGTGATAACATGTGTCTTTAACTATTTAAGAATTAATATAGCTAAAATAAAAAGAAAAAAAAATTAACTGATCATTCATGAAATTTTAAAAATTATACCAATAATTTGAATCAATTTTAGAAATATATGAATTTTATACCATTTAATTAAACAAAATTTATTTTTAAATATCATTAATGTCAATTTCGACACTATTTATTACATGACTATTTAAAAATATCATAAAAACATGATATATTTGAAAAAACCCCTTTAACTAATGAGTAAAATTTAAAATAAATTTAAAATATTCTTGTATGACATTAATTATGTCAAATTATATTGATTTTAAAAATTTTAATAGCATTTACATGATATTTCATTAATTAGACAATTATAGGATCATCATTGTGCAAGCATTTAATTTAATTATTTCTTCAATAAAATTTAAAAATTAATTAGTATGGTGAATACGAAAATTTTATATTTTAAATTAATATTTATATTCTTGGATATATTTTCGTATAACCACATATTAAATGTTTAATTCTTATAAAGAACATTAGTATGACATTTCTGACTTTTCCTTGAAAAAATACTATAAAAGGATTAATGTCATAAAATTAGCTCCATGAATCCCTAAAATCATTAAATGAATAATTTATTCAAAAATAGCTCATAAAATAAACTTAGTACAAGTGTAATGTTATGTTTGAAAAACATGTAATATTATTTTTACCATTAATTAATTGATTCACCCTTAAGAGCAGTAATTAAAAAAATGATACTATTCACATTGTCCAAAAATAAAAGTGAAATATTTAATAAATTTGTAACTTATACATAAAAATATAGAATCATTTTTTCAAAATTAAAACCAGAGAGTTGGTTAAAATGAATTTAAAATTTATCCTGTTGACAGAACGATAAAACAAGTTCTGAAATTGAAAACTTTCAAAAGAATAGAATGTTTTTGTATGAAAAATTAATTTTAAATTGATTCCAATAAAATAAATTATATTAAATAATATAAAAATGTTATAATTAATCTTTATCAACATTGAAAATTTTAATCTAACACTATACATTTTTTATAGGAAGAAGATGTTTTAAATTAAAATCCATTATTTTTCACTATTAATGAAAACATGAAAATTATTAGAAAAATTAAAAAACATATTCATTGAAATTCATAATTCAATTAAGGTTATTTTTCAATTATAATTTATAAAAGTTTCAAAAACTAGATTTAATGTAAGTGGGACATCAAAAGGTAGCAAAACTACATTTTAAAAAAACTTTTCTATGCGTAAAATTGGAATTGTTCTTATATGATGTTTAGAAAACATATAAGATTAACGTTACAAATTATATTCAATATTATACAGATATATATATATATATATCATTAATATAGTCAGTAATAGTGATTTTTATTATTAATTATTGGTACAAAACACTATTTTGCACATTTAAATAGTTCATTTAAAAAAATCATTTCATCTTAGAAAAACATTTTATTTTAATTTATAATAATATATACATGTGAAAACATATTTTTATAATATATCATTTTTATATTCCCTATGAAAATTGTGCCTTATATAAATTTAATTTTTATATGAGTAATGTTATAGGTTCTTAGTTAAACAATGGGTAGTCTTACTATAATAATGAATTCATGTTTGAGTGAAACACAAACAAAAATCCATGAGTGTGTGTGTTTCACACACAAAACATGTAAAAAAAATCAAGCTCTGGCATATTATACTTCAGCAGTAGAGAGTTAAACTAATTTTTTATTCATGCTAGTCCAGTAATTTAGATCCACTATAAAGAAATGACATATTTTAGATGTACTATTTCTAACCTACTAGGAACCAATAATGTTAGCACCATAGTATTTTTTATATAAAATAAATTTCTAGAAAAATAAGACCATCGATGTTCCAAGGATCATTTTAGTTTTAGAAAATGGATTTTACATCATCATGAAGTGTTTCCTTAAAATTTTCATGGAATCTAATAAAAAAACATACAAAAATAGTAATATTTAGTCAAAGTTATATTAGAAAAATAAAACTCATAAGAATACTGATATCATGTTTTAATCAATTGGTATCTCAGATTCATTAAGATCACATGTGATATAAGTTGTTATCTAAGTACACATAGTTGATGAACATTAAAAACTAAAATATTTGAGTAAATATCAAATATATTTTTATTGAGTTAAAATGTTCCATTATGGTTTTTAAGTTGTTTGAAACCCATTGGAAAATTTTATTTCTCTCATTCTGCTCATTTCAAACTCACTTTTAATAAATTTTGAAAAACTATTAGAAATATTTTTCTGAGTTGAACCAAATATGAATTCATCAACATAAATTTAATAAAATTTGGTGTCTTGGGAAATTTTTTTAAAAAAATTATTTGATTATAATTACCCTTAACTAAATTATTTTTATGTAAAAAATTGAATGCCTATCAAACCATTGTCATAGGTATATTTTTAGTCTATATAGTGATTTAGTTTATTTTAATACTCGATCTATAAATTTAACATTTTCAAAGACTAGGGTTTGATTATCATAAACATCCTCCAAAAAAATAAATTATGGAAATCACTTTTCACATTCATTTAAAATAATGTAAAATTACAATGAGCATACTAATGTGAATGTATCACCATAGTTTATATCTTATTATTGATAATGAACACCAACAACAAGTATTTACTTGTTTATTATTATAGTTCCATTTTTATCCTATTTATTAATTAAAACTCATTTTACACAATCATTGTATAATAAACCATGAATCTTACACATATTATTACATTTTTTAAAATAAATATCCAATAAAAACAACCATAGGGATCTAGAGGCCTACTCTATCTGGAATACTTGGTGTATAAAAATGTGACATGAAAGTAAAATACAAAATGATTATTTTTAATCTCTATAACGAGATCTTAAATCACTTAATTATTGCAAAAATTCATAGGATAACCCATGAATTATGTAAAAGTGGTGAGTTATAGATCCCAATAATGGAATTTTCATGATAATGTAAAATAACATAAGAGCTAATTGGTGTAAGATGACATTATAATGGAAAAATTACATAAAAGATCACATAGATGCATAGAATAAATAGAATGGATTCACATAATCATGTAATCATAGGAACATGTCATCAATATAAAACATGTTATAAGAATAAGTTCATGATCACTAATAATGCAACATAACAAGGTGGAAAGAGTCCCATCGTGGATTAGGTTTACTCCCCAATACCATACATATCATCCCATATGATATAAATGTTACACAATGAATTTCAGTTCCATATGTCTATACCCATAATTAAATGTGTGTGACTATAAATTCCACATAAGGAAATAAAATATAACTTATAAGTATAATAAATACCCATGGAAATTAATGGGTTACATAATATTTTCTTAAACAATACTCAAAGGACATTTCCTAAGATTTAAAATATGGGAAGGAATTAAATATTTTAGATGTTAATATTTGAATCAATATGAATATTTCTCAAATATGAAGTTTATTTAACTAAAAAATCATGAGAAAAGATAGAGGATTTGTTGTATAAAAGAACAGTTTAAAATGTTGTTTTTAATGAATCAAAAAAAGAATTATTTAAAAATAATGAATATAGAATTTTCATAAAAACGAGAGGTAAGAAAATAGATAATCCAAATATAATTATTTATAAAATAATAAATGAAAAAAATACTTTTAAATAATGATTCAAGTTTTGATTAAGGGTTTTAAAAGTTCCCCTTATTCAGTTTTTACTTGATGAAGGTGTTAAGAAATTAAAGTAAGGCATATATAAACCCAAAAAAGAAATTGAGAATAAGATAGTTCTATGCAATATATATATATATATATATATATATAATTTTTAATAATTTTTTAAAATTAAATAGAGATAAAAAGTATATTAGGGATAAAAAGAAATAATATAGGGAAAAAAATAGCATTTTGGAGAGTTCCATTAGATCTGGTCTTATCACGCTCGATACAATCTCCTACCTTTTTAAATAATAAAATTATAATGTTTAAATAATTGATTAATAACCTTATATATATATATTATTTTTATTATTCTTTTATTATTATTTAAAATATTTTTTAAGACATCATTCTTATTCTTACTCTCATGAAGTTGTACGTTTCATGGTTTTGAAGTCACTTATGTATGTGGTTAATTATTGATGTTCTTGTCAAATGGGACTAAAAAGCCGAAATTGAAATAAATTATATTTATATTCTTCAATAATAGGAAAATGTCTTAAAAATACATATATTTTATGACATAGTGATGATTCATTTCGTATAAATGTAATCATTACATAGGCAGTTCATTTTGTTTATTTTACCAATATTCATAAAATTGATTGATTTTATTTTATTCAATGATTATTAATAAATTATAAAACATGAAAAAACTTATAATAAATTTATATTAATGATATTTAACCATAATGTTATTTATATTACCATCTATGAAGAAAATGGATGAAAAAAGTATGTTGTTCAATGAATTTATAAACCCACCATAATAAGAACAATTATTTTCATTTTAGAAATAAATAAAAATAAGTTTTATAAAAAAAATAAAATTAACAAAATAAAATTATATAATATTTATTATACTATTTTCATTATGTATTCTTGGATGGGGGTAGTAAGGAGGCGGAAGAGGAATAAAATAATTTAAAAGATATATATTGGGAATACTACATATTTGAATGTCATCTCTTGAAATAAACCTTAAGGCACCTCGATTTTTCATTTTAGTGGGACTGAAATTATTGGAATGTGGTGGTGATTATTAGGATATGAATTGGTAAGAAATTTATAGATATCCAAGAATTAGAAGCTTTTAGGAGAAGGGTTGATGAGGGTGGTATTTATAAGGGGAGGAGAGGGGAGTTTTTGAATATTATATTCATTTTTTCGATTTAGCTCTAGATTATCAACATTGATGAATATCCGGAATATATATTGTAATTTGTGCAATTTATTTTTTGATATTTCCTTTTTTCAATCATATATGAATCATATATTAATATATTTGACTTATAATTTTAAATACTATATTTTGTCATACTTCTCTATTCATAACAATTTAACAATTTCATAAAAACACTAAAACATTTCCCTAACCATTTTTTAAAATTTATATGTAAAAAATAGAAATACATTTTATGAATTTAATTTTTTTAATATACGGTCTTTAATATTAAATAAAAAATTTAATGATAAGAAAATTTTGATTTTTTATATAATGATATAATCTAAAAGCCTTTGAAAAAAATTATAAACTCAAAAAATAATATTATAATTATTATTAAGCTCAATACTAACGTGTAAGTGTAGTTTTATGATAACTAAAACTATTTTAAATTTGAATATTTATCAATGAAATGTAAATTAAACATATGTTTTTTATAAAAATCTAAATAATTATTTTATCTTATGTAAAGCATGTATTTAATTTTATAATTATTTAAAAATTCTATATTTTTATTTTATAAAATAATTAATTTAAATTTTAAAATTAAATAAACAAGTTTACTATTATAAGGGCCAAGTTATTATTTATAACGGGCAGATTTCAATTCAAATTTTTATATTACCATTCTAGTGGTCAGATTTGTAATGGGTATATGGGTTTTTGACCTTCAATAAATACTACATATGTAAAACCATGAAATATTAAATTATATTTTCCTTTTAAACATATCGTGTTTGATAGTTTTCTTTACATGATATAATCAAAAACAACTAATCACATAATTCTATATAACCATTAAATGGTTGTCATAGAATTGGATTGTTAAAATAGTGGATGCCAAATTATGAAATATATATAGAAATAAAAATAAAGGTAATTATTAATACTGAAAATTGATATAATTCAATTAGTGTAGCTTATTAAATAATAATATTGATTTATTATTGAAAATATAACCCTTATAAATATATATTTTTTGTACATTATTTAATGATACAAAATATATTATGGATAAAATATATTATTTACTTGAATAAAGTATTGGAAATTTTTTTATTTCCAATTGAAATGAAATTAGAATAAGAATCATTACTATTTTAAAAAGATAATTTACAATGATTATTTTTGAATATAAATTTATGTTTTATTTTAAAAAATAAATTACTAAATTTTTGAATCTTAATTTGACCAAAATGACTTAATTTTTATACATTTAATAACTATATTATCATTATATTATTTTTTGATATTTTTCTAAAACAATTGATTTTCATGTAAATGGTAAATAATACTCATTTTTATAACAGCATAACAATTATTACATTTTCATAATACAAGAGTGACAAAAAATCATTAATTGTTCATCTCTAAATAAATAAATATAAATTAAAATAAATCATTTAAAAAATAATATATTGAATTTATAAAACCCATGTTTAACATTTTGAAAATATAAAAAATATCATACCCAAAAAACCATTTTTATCTGCCTATATTAAAAATTAATTTTCATCACTTATAGAAATAAAATATAAATAATGGGTTAAATATTTTATATCACTATATTAATATTATTTAATAAGGTTAATTTAATGTTTAGATATTAATAGTAAATTAACAATGAAAAAAATGGTTACACTGGTAAAACCAAAAATGGTAAAAGTAAAAATTATTATGGGAAAGGACTTAAAAACATGTTTAAAACATGAATGAAAACTAATTTTAGAGTTATTTTTGACCTCATCCCACCCAAAAACCAATTTTTTTCTATTTTCATAGCTACTTAAATTGTGCAACTTGTGTTTTATTTATATTAATTTAAAATATTAAAAAAATTCAATTCTCACCACTTATAATATGGGCCTCTAACCACCCATTCAATTCCTCTCACACATTCTGTTTCCAATTTAAAATATACCCTTAATATTTCCCATATAATCTTATTTATATCTACTAATCTTATGGTCACAATATATTATCTTAATCCATTTTTTTCAACAGATTCATAAAAGGGAAAGTCCTTATCCTTAATATGAGTACTAATTTTCCCTAATTTCATTCCCTTTTTCTATTACATTCATAAGTATATTTTTCTCTCTTCTACATAATTAAATTATTATTTTTTACATAATGTTATTATTCAAATTTAAGACCTGATAACTACCTTAGCCACTCCCATTAAAGAAAAAAGAATCAACATTCTTACATGTGTGCATTGTATAATCTCCATGAAGCATCATATTTAATTTTCTATAACCACTTTCACATATGGCCATAATATTGAATTTAAAAAATAATTATGATACTTATAACATATTTTAGATACTATAGTATTGGAAATTATACATTTCTCTCATTCTATGGATAAATAAATCATTAACCATGAATACATGCAGACTACTATCCTTATGGAAGGATTGATTAATATTTGTTAACATCATCATAGATATTCATGGATGATCAAGAGAATTAATTTAACAGATAAATATGATTTTTTTAAAATTATAATGGGTTTTTTAAGAAAAATTAGACAACGTATTAAGAATATGGGAAATACACATCTGTTGTAAATTTAATCATCAAAAATGATGTTCTAAGAGTATAAAATAATTTTTTTTACTATTTAATAATATCATATAGGTAATAATATTTTTATAGTTTTTTATAAATTTTTAGATATCACACTTATAAATAGTAATTAATATCATTATTCTTTTTGTAAAATGGATTGATTAATAAATCTATTTATAATCATCCATTAATAATGGTGTGTTCTTGTTTGGGTCTATTTCTCAACTAACATAAAAAATTATATAAATTTATATCAGGAATTAATATTATAAATTAATTTAACTTAATTTATGAAATGAATAAGTAAATAATAATTTGATTTTACTTTTTTATGGTTACAATAAAATTAATCACATTAGATAAGATACCATTTTATGTTTGTGAAAAATCACTGAAACATGATCATCGTCAATTTCATCTTTAAGAATATTAACTAAAACTACCATTGAATGAAATTATAAATAATTATAAAACTTCAACTCAAGTTCCTTTTATTATCTAATATTGATGAACATTGATAGGAGAGTGATGAACAACACCGCTATTATGGGACTAGTTTAAAATGATCATGACTACTCACACCCAATACTGAAAATAGAAAATAAATAACTATTCTATTATTAACAAATTATCATAAATAAATTATATAAAATTTAATTTATATGAATAAGGTTATGAAATTTAATATTAATAATATACCATTTTTTATACAACAGGTTATAGTTTAATAGAATAAATGAGGAAGAAAGATAAGGTTGTCATGCCTCAAATTCTTACCCCTTGAGAGACATAGTTCTCATTATAAACAATGAATTTTACCAAATAGTTTTCCTAATTCACCTAAAAAATTTTATATCATGAATCTCTCAATATTAATTGTATTTAATTTTTTTATAAATCATATCTTTTAAGGGGGGTTGAGTTGAAAGATTCTATGGTTGTAAGGGTTTGAGATAACTAAATTTTATTTCATAGAGTTACAAACAAACTTATCGAAACTATATTATTTCATGATTAATTTATTATACCTAATTAATAATTAGTATTTTATTTCCTCCATACATTATATAGTTCTAAAATTATTCCTTATAACCTCAATATTTAATGATTCATACCACAATGTTTATGTTACTTGTAAAAGTTCATTGTCTAAAAATTAAATTCCATGAGACATGATTATGTTATACACAATGTTATATATTTTATGGTAGTTACTAAACCTTTTATATTTTATATAATTCATCCTCCTTTATTGATTTTTTTTAATATTCTATATGAAATTATATCCTTTCAGAGACTCTTGTTCAAATCATTCTAAAGTCATAAGTGTTATCTGTTTCTATTTTCAATTCTATGATCCATGTTTGAAATTACACAAAATATTTTCTTTTATTTGGTCAATTAAATTCCATATTGAATTCAATGAAAATTATTATCTTTAATTTCATTATATTTTAGTTTCATGGTATTGATACCATGTTCTTTTGATTCTTAGGTTTCTATTACTATAAAGGGTTTTCTATCTCAATTTTAACTCATTGGGATACGTTTTGTTTCCCCCACTTATTTATTATATATATATATATTAGATTGGGAATACCTTTAAAACCCTTAATTACTATTTTGTTTTTTGGGTATTAAACACTTGAAAATCCATCACAACCTTTGTCTTACCAAACCAACCCCTATTAATGAAATATTTTTTCTTTCAATGAATTTCCTTTGTTAACACTCTATATTTCCTTCCATTGATTGTAGGGTTTTCATCTAGATTCCATATATTTATATATTATTAAAATTATAAACTTAACCAAATATCTATTTCAATATATGGAATTTTTTGAGGGATTATTACTTATAAATCTATTCCATTTGTTGATTGGGGAAATATTGAAAATCCATATACTTGATATTTCAATATGGATGTTTATGTATTATTAATGAATATTTGTTATGCATTTTACACATAATGTATTCCTTCATATGATGAATGAATTGAAATTAATTAGTGATGTTTGGGGCTTGTAATAGTCCCTCTATGTATCAGTAGGTATCATGATACAAACTACCTTGCAAATATTGGTGTATTCCTACCGAGAACATATATTTCCTAAATAAATGTACTTGATAGTAAGATCATGTGATCAAATATAATGATTCCTTGGATTATGGATTGTAATTAATTATTAGAAATTATATATTACATCTATAGGGAAAAAAATATTGTTATCAATGCATTTATTTATAGGTTTGTCAACTATGGATATGTTATGCTCACTATTTCTTTTGATTATTATAATATTTTGATTAATTATTCATTCCATATTATTTATTCTCAAATTATTCTTTCTTTTAATATTTGATTGTCATATCATTTGTTTACCCTAACCAATAATTTTATCTCACCATTTCTAAGGTTTGTACTTCCCTTGATAATAAAGAAATGTATTATATGTAACATTTATAATAAAACTAGATTTGTAGAGATTTTTTTGGGATTTTTTAAGTATTATTATGGATCAAATATATCCTTATAGAGTGGGAATTTTTTTCCATTTTCGGTGATATATAATGGAGTGTTGATTTAAAAGTTTTTTCCTAACTCTATAAAACAATAAACTTAAAAGGTAATTCCAATATATGTGACACATTTTTTTTGTGAAATTTTAATTATTTATATATAACAATGGGTGAATTTGGTTTATTTTAAGGATAGTAAGTAATGAATGTATTTATGATTAGTGAATCCTAAGAGAATGGATATAGGGCATTACGTCGTATCTCATTAATTATTTGTTGACTTATATTTTTACTCTAGTTCATTATATTTTTTTTCATTTTTGAAATTATTATTTCATATAAAATATTTTTTTATTTATAGACTAGATTTTTATGAGTGTGGTCATTCTAAGGGATCAATAAGTTCCAAAATTTCAAATTATAGTTATCTTATTTTATATTTCTCCCATTTTAACACATTAATTTATTATGTTTATATTTATCATTTAATGTAATGTTAATGTCATTACAATAAATATTGTTGGTTAAATAATGTGGTGCATGTTCATTATTTATCAATACATTATTAAATATTGAAAATTTATATAATCATATGGAAAATAACATTGAAAACAATTATAGGTCCTTAAAATATTCCAACCATAAGTAACATCACCCTCAATGTTTCAGTACACCCTCTGGGATGAATACAGATGAGGGCACTTGTGTTTCATTTATTTATCTAGTTCCCATGGGTTTTATTCATTCTTATGGTTCCACCATATTAATTTGAATATGTGAGAAGTCTGTTTGCATAGAACAATTTAACTATGATCTAATATCTTCACTAATTTCTCCTCATAATAGAGATCATGCTACAAATGTACCACCTATTAATTAAATACATGTGAATGATTTGGTATGTACTCCCTCAAGAGAGATACATGGAACATTTCATGTACATTACACATGGATAGTGGGAGTGCTAGTCAAGATGCCACAACTCTGATGTGATCAAGAATCTATAAGGGGTTGATGTATCTGGGATTTTTCTTTCTATTCCTCCAATATATCATGAATATATTCCATAGCGATATAAGGAAGAACAATTTATCTATAAACTCAAACTCTACACCTCTATAATGATTATAAACATAGCCATTTTGTTGGCTCTATGATTTTCAAATTTTCATATCAATATTTTTTATAGTTTCTATAATTTCATCAACAAATTTAGGTCCATGAAGCTTGAATTAGATAACTTTATCCCATTACATATGTGTAATACATCTCTTCCCATATTGGGAATCATATAGATCCATTTAGATTACTGAGGGGAAGCTATTATTGTATGGGAACATGACCAGTGGAATAAGTTGATCAATTCATCCCTTGTATTCTACCAATCATGCTCTAAATTTATTCTCAAGTGGCATAAGTTTCTACTCATATTGACCATTAGTTTGAGAGTGATAGGATTTAATGATGTTCATCTCAGTGTTTATAGAATGTTTGAGACATTTCTTATAAAATTAGGAAAATAATAGATATTGATCTAATACAATTGATAGTGTATTCTATAAAGAGAAACCACTTGTATATTGCATATACTTTCCAGTTGATCTAGTGAGAAGTACTCCCAAATATAAATGAAGTGAGATATCTTATTCAGATGACCCACTACAACCCATATGGATTTATTTTCTCTAGATTTATTTTTAAGACCTATGAAAAAAAATCCACGGTGATATTTTCCTATTTCTATATAGGTATATGAATGGTTTCCTCAAACTATTGGAATTGTTCCTTTATTCCTTCATATTTCTTTATACTATGAACTTTTATGTATATTCCATGATCTATATCTTCATATTGGATGACCAGTAATGGTCTCAAAGATCATGAAACATTTTCATTCTCCCTGACTAGATGCAAAATGTTGAGAAATGTGTGTCATTCAAAAAATCCTTTTTTATCTTAGGATTTTATGGGATATATAGTTGGGTTCTAAATATTAAAACTCTTTAGTTATAAATTTTAAACATTTATGGTTTCCAATTTATTTTATATTTCATCTTTTTTTAATTTCCACATCATGCCTTTGGGAATACTTTATCTAATCAAGAATTGATGGTTGAAGAACCATTTAATCCTTGTATAATGTTTATAATTTATTATGACTTCCATGTACATCCTTAGAAATTATAAGACGATTGCATCCATTTAAATTCTCATCAATAATAAGGTTTTGGTACTCTTTCCACTTAGACCATCTGTCACATTATTCACCTTCCTGAGATGGTAATGGACCAAGCAGTTATAGTCCTTGATCAGATCTATCCATCATCATTGGTACATATTAAGATCCTTATATATGAATATATATTTGAGGCACTTATAATCTGTATAAAATTCACACTTATACTCATTAAGATAATGTTTCCAAGTTGTCAATTAAAAAATATATGAATCCTGATTCACTTCATTCATTGAATAGTTCTAATAATCAAATTTCAACCACCATGAGGCATAGGCTATCAATTTATCATTTTTCAAGAATACAAATCCTAGATCCTTCTTTTAAGAATCTATCCATACATTGAAATTTTTCCCACTTGAGGGTAGTGTGAGTCCTGGTTCATAGATAAACCTCTTTTTCAATTCCTTAATCTTTACATTAATTATTTAATAAAAACATCAATCCCTTATGTTTTATATTTGACAATGAGTTTCAAAATCATGATATGTTTCTAAAAAATCATCAATAATACCTAGCTTTTCTAAGGAAACTAGGGGACTACATACATATATCGGTCTAGGGAACTCCTTAATCACCTTTTTCTAATATGGATCCACAAATATCCTTTTATTGGTGATAAAATTCAACAATAATTATACTTCCTACATATAAACTTACATTTAGTATATTTTTCATATAATTTCTCCATTATTTATGAATTTATGATTGTATTCAAATTCCCTTCATATTAGTTGATTCTTTTAGATTTTATCAAAATATCATCTATAAAGACTACCAAAAATTTATTGAAGTAATCTAAAAATCCTCTATTCAATAATTCCATGAATATTACTATAGTATTAGTGAGTTAAAAGGTATAAATATGTACTCATAGTTCCCATATATTTTTTGAAATGAATTCTTGGGAATATTTTCCTTATTCTCTATGAATTGGTGATATCCCAAAAAGTGGTCCACCTTAGAGAAGTATTGGGACCCACATTTTTTATTGAAAAAGTCATTAATCCAGGGTGGGGGATAAGTTACCTTTATCATGATATTATTTTGTTCATGATAATGAATTCATAGGTTCATTATCTCATCGTTAATTTTTTAAGAATATGACTATTGTGCTTGATTTTGATGCACTCGATCGTATAAAACCCTTGTCCAAATTCTCTTGTAATTGATTCTTCATTTATTCTAACCCAATGGTGGACAATATTTATGGTGTCCCAGATTTGGGAATAGATCTAGGTATATGTTAAATTGATAAATAAACCACTTTATTAAGATAAATACTAAGAAACTATTCTTGGAATAAAATAGTATAGTATCTTAATGTGGGAATGTCTTCATGTATTGTTACCTTCTTTGTATCAATCATTTTGAGGTAGATATACTTTATTATATCTAAAAAACATCCATTATTGAGAAAATTTTTATGAATAAGATTAATCATACCCCTTACTCTTGTATAGAATCATATGATCACTTGTGATATAGAGAGTGATTTTCCACTCTCAACCATGGATTTAGGATTTATATAAGGACAATGAATCCATTCCAAATATAGCATCAAATTCATATAATGAAAGAATGAAAATATTTTTTTGGAATTTTATTACAAATACATTGACTGTGGTGGTGTTTCATACTTTGGATGTAATATTTTTCACATTTTTTGTTTTCATATATATCCTGACCTCTATGTGGCATTTGCATAGTTTTAATAAAAATGTATGATATTAAAGAATTTGTATAAATATATTCAAATAAAACATTCACCACTCTTGAATGAATAAATAATGTACCTATCACTAATTCATTATTAGTTTTCACCTTAATAGTAGTGATAACATAACCCTTTACTTGATTTCTAGGCCTTAGATATTATTATCATTGATTATCTCTCACTACCATTGGATTTGGATATTTTCATACATAATATGAATGTTTATTATAGTTGAAACACCAGAATACATGATGACTATTGATCAAAAACTTTTATCCTTTCATCTCATTATTGGTATTATTTATCTCTCTTCATGATTGATTATCCTGACTCTCATATTTTCCATACTTGAATAATCTTCCCATTCCATTGAGATAGATTCTACAATGATTTTTCCAGGCTTTTGACAAATGGGAAATTGGGTATACTTTATTATATAGTATTTATTCATTGATCCTCTCATATTAGACACTATTTTCTAATTTTGATCTCCCCTACTCAAGAACATTAAGAATCAAATATATCCATCATCACCGTAAGGAATAAATGGACAATATATTCATAGCTATCAATTTTATTAATAACCAAACATTTTTATATAATTGAACTTAATCTACTAAATAAGTTTCTTAACTTACTTTCAGTTCTTATTAAAAATCCAGATTCATACCATTAAATCCTAGTGAATGTTTCCTCATAATACATTATATACTAATATTTCTTTTTATTGAATCCAAAGAAATACCTATCTATATTAAGAGTAATATTACATCTAAAATATTTATTAAAAAATATTGTCTTGAATCCATCACATTCCATGGATTTTATTTCCTCCATTTTTTTCTATTCTTGATTAGTTTCCAACAATGACTGACTTCTCCCTCTAGGAAATAAAGAATCAGTATGAATTTATCTTAACAAAAGTATTAGAGGATAGATAATATCTTCTAAATTGGATTAATCTATTTTTCTATAATTATATGATTAGATACAACACTAAAAGTATTATGGATTAGTTTCATAACATACCTAACAACAATTTTACTTTCTCAAGAGTTGGGGGGAACTCTATATGACTCATGTTATTATTCATAACATGAGTCTATTGAATTAGTATATACATGAAGTTCCAATCTAATGATCCAATTAGTTTTGAGAATCTTATTTGGGAAATCATCACATTATCTATCACATTATATATTGGAAGGATTATTATTATTTCCATCCATTTAAAAAATAACAGAAAATTAGCAATGGGAATACTTAAACTAATAAGAATATAAATAGGGAAACAATGAACATAGAAGTTATAAATTATAAATAAAAGTTTTAACCTAACATATAGGTCTTAAGTTTTAATTTAGGTTAAGATGGGTAATTTTTATTTTATTTTTTTCTAACATAACAATTATTGATTTTTTTCTTAATGGTTTTTAAAGTTTCTATAAATTTAGAAAAAAATATACCCAAGGAGTGTTAAACTAGGTTTGAATAAATGCGTCTTTTTGTGCAATAGGTATAGGTTGAGTTAATACTAAATGATCCCTTTAGGTTTATTAACTCTAGGTACATTAGTTCTATATCTGTATCATCTTTAATTTTCTTAATAATAATTTCATTACTTAGAAAACTACTCGCTTAATACTTTTAAAGAATTTAAGTATATTTTTCTATACATAGAAATATACCGAGGGGGTTTCTAATGTATTATTTTTCTAACAAAAAAATAATAATTATAAGTTTATATGATACCAAATATAGTGACCCAAGCCTCTTATATAAATATATTATTACATGATATTTAACATAAATATTCAAAAAATAAAACTCAAGGATCAAAAGGTCCAATTTATTTGGATGACTAGGAATATAAATAGTTGACAAGAAAGTAAAATATGATTTTTTTTAAATATCTATAATGATCTCCTATATCTATTTTTGATTCTAAAACCACACATGGAAACCTGGGGAATATATAATAAATGGGTGATTTTGAAATACCTATAAGATAATAATCATGAAAATAAGTATAACATATGAGTTAAATGACAAAACATGATATCATAATGGACAAGGTAAATGAATGATCACATGTTATAATGAAAAATAATAATCATGAAGTCATAGAATCATGAAATCATAGTATTGTTTTAATTATAACAAACAATTCATATTCATAAGTCAAGGCTCACTTCTAATAAAACATAAGAATGCAGACAAATTGTAATAATAGATTAGGTTTACTCCCTAATACCATATATATCATCAATTGAGAGATAAAAATTACCCAATTCATTGGAAAATTATTTCGGTGTTCCTATCATAACATGTAAATGCATATGCATTCCACATAAGGAAATTCAACATAACAAATAGGCATAAAAATACCCATGGAATGTAATGGATTACATAATCGTTCCTCCAAGTATACTTAAAGGATATTTCATAAGGATTCCAAATAGAGGAAGGACTGAAATATTTTTGAAATTAATATTGGATTTAAAAAGAATGGGTCTAAAATATGGATTTAACTTGAAGAAACGTTCATGATAAAGGGTAGAAAATTGGGTATACAACTGAATGTTTTAAAATAGCGTTTTAATGAATCAATAAAAGAATATTAGATAAAGATAAAAATTTAAAAATTTCATTGAAACTAGAGGTAAAAAAATGGGTAAACCTAATAAAATTTATATTTTATAAAATCAAGAATGAGTAAAATACATTAACAAAGTGTTTTAGCAATAGATTAATGGGTAGAATGGTTCTCCATAATTTATATTTATTTCAAAGAAGGTATTTATAAATGAACAAAGTCACATATAAACCCAAAAAAGAAAGGGATAATATGATAATTATATATGTCAGATTCATATATAAATAATTTATATTCATCCATGACATTAAATAGATAGATAACATTATTTAGAGAGAAAAAGTCTGAACCCAATTAAAAGAGGGTGATTCTGAGAGTTCCATTTCCCCATGTACTTGAATCACATAGTATGATTTCATAACTTCATTAAAAATTAAATTAAATTTGTTAAATACCTTTTTAAGAACCTCTTTCATATATATTTTATTTGTTACTATTATTTTATAATTTTTAAATTCATTTTGTTAAGATGTCATGTTTATTTGTTCTATCCTCAGGATATTCCTATCATGGTTGTAAAGTCACTTTAGTTTATAAATAATTATGGATGCTCTTTTAAAATTGGAATAATACTCCAAAAGTGAAATGAATTAATATTAATTTAATTATATAAGTTGAAATGTTCTGAAATATCAATATTATTTTTGGGAAAAGGGATATTCACTTAATAAAAATGTTATCATTAAACAGTAAGTTTATTTAGGTGGTTTTATTAACCACCATGTACTATATAAATTTAATTTAATTTAATTATTATTTATACATCTCAGAACATGATATAAGTAATAATATACATATTAACATCATATTTTACTATAATATTATATCTTTAACAAACCATGATGGTTGTGGAGAAAAAATAATTATTTTATTGATGGATGCGACGAACCCACCATAATAGGTCAAATTTTTTCATTTTAGAATGAAATGAAAAGGGTACAGATAGTTGAAATTTCATTAAAAAAACATTATATTATATATATTATAATGGTGTCATTATTTATTTTTGGATTTTGAATATAATGAAGAGGTAGAAGGAAAAAAGTATTTAAAAATAATGATTGAGAATATTACCTCTTTGAATGTCTTCACATGAAATACACCTTAAGGAACCCTGGTATTTCATTTTGGTGAGACTAGTGGTATAACAATTTGGGTAGAGGATTGGGAAGATAATTGTAAATAAATTTGGTGATATTAAAGTCTTATAATGTGTTAGGAGAAGGGGTGGTTAGGGTTTGTATTTATTAGGGGAGGAGTGAGTGGAGTTTTTGAATATAATATTCATTTTTAGTTATTTTATCTCATAAATATCAATAGTGATGAATATTGTTACTATAAAGAATTATTTATTCATGTGAGTTTTATATAATGGTTTCTAACATAATCCATGACCCATTAATTCATGTATTTAACTTGTAATTTTAAAAATCATATTTTACCATATTTCAATATTTACATAAATTTAAATTATTTTATAAAAATATAAAAAGTTAACAATAACTTTTTTTCTACACGGATAATCTAAAAAAAATCCTATTTATAAAAATAATTTTTTTAATTATTAGAAATTTAATTTTTAAATAAAATTAGTATTTATTAGAAATATAATAATTTCTTATATTATAATCAATTTTAGGGCCCTATGAAAATATACTTATGGTCTTAAAAAAGATGATATAATTATAGTGGAACATAATATTATATTATAATCTCTTTGGATGAAAATTAATATGAATGTTTATTTATTTATCATAAAAATATAAATAATATATATGGGTTTTACCGAAAATCTAAATGCTTATTTTATCATTTAAACTATTTATTTATTTGTATCATGATATAAATTTTCTATATTTTAATTTTATAAGAAAAAAAATATTATTTTATATTTACATTGGAGAATAATCTATTATAAAATTCAATTTAATATTCATAATGAACATATTACTATTTCAATGGTCATATTTTTAATGATCATGTAGATTTCAAACATTCAAAAAATGTATCATTTTTAATTAATATTTTTATTCAATTCTACATTATCATAAGGTTATTAATATTTTCTATTTTTAAATGAATATTGATTAATAATATTCTATTTCATTTATATAGTGTTGTTCATTAGTTTGATCATTCTGGTGGATCAAGATGATCCAAATCCTTATATTATAATAATCCTTTTTTTCAATTGTAGCACTTTCAATTAATATGGCCATATTTATCCCATAAATGTAATTATCAAGTCAATATAATAAAATGTTTTGGGTTTTATCATGTGGTTCAAGTGATTTTAATAATACCACATTACTAAATATGATGGACTTTTATAATCATAAGGGAAATTCTAATCGAAAAGTTTTATCTCATTACACAACAAAATAAATTTAGGTTTCTTAACCAAAGTACAAACATGTTTATGTTAAAATTAATTTAGTTTTTCTTATATAAACCTAACTAAACTATCATCACCAAAGGAATCAAAAACCTTTGAGTTTTAAATTTAGATATAAATGTATGGTTATCACATTAATTTCTAAATAATCAACTAGTTTTTACTGGTTGGCTTACATCTCTATTGATATTATTTATGGGATGCATACTTAAGAATGATTTATTATTTTTTAAAGTAGTAATTTAATCCTCAATTATTAGTTTCACATATTCTATTAAAAATGTAACACCCGAGGTAAATAAAGAATGTGACATTTTCACATTTATCCATATGTGTAAATAAAATATTAATATAACTTTAAATGGGACGCTATGCTCGATGGCGTAACCAATACGCAACAACGAGTTTCTTGGGAATCTTACGTTGCACTCTAATAATAAAATAATATTATTTTAAATTGTAGTTAACACCTAGCCATTGTAATGGTAGGAATGAACAGAACTAACTACAAAATGATTATATATGTTTGTCAAATATTTTTACTTTTTACAATAAATGTTAGAGGATTAAAAATGCGAATGAATCCAATTTTAAGCGTAAACATTCTAATATTATTTAAAAGGTTGATTAACTACCTTTTGATGACGAACCTATATTAAATCCACTTTTTGACAATATTATGTGTTATATTTGACAAAATAAAATTCTTCTTTAGAATTGGGACATCAAAATTTACTTTGTGTAAATTTTTGGTATTTTTCTGATAATGTTTATTTTTAAATGAATAGTGAAAAATGTTGTATTTAAATTCAAAACCACTTTTTAATATAATTTATTTATATGATTATATTATCTTTTGAATTGGTTTAAAATTGAAATTAGAATATATTTTTACCATTTAATCCAATAGTGGTCGTTGGAATTAATTTCATCTTTAAGTTGGACTTAAACTGGTGTCAATCTTTTGATACATATTATTTCATAAAAACACGCTATTTGCTGTGACAGCGGGAATTAATTATTAAATTAATTAATGTAACTTATATGTTTTTAATTTTTTTAAATAGACATCATTTTTTAATTTGGAATATAAAATATAGCTTAGGGTGAATATTTGGTATTTTTCTGGAAAACATCAATTCTTGATGAATAGTGAAACCACTAAGTGGTACTTAAAAAACTGATTTTTCGTTTAAATGAAAATTTACCACCTCTGTGTTTTGAATTTAAAAAATCCTACATACATGGTTGTAATTAATAAGTAAAATGTGTTTCAATGGGATTAAAATAATTTTTTTGGTGAATAGTAACTTTTATGTTTTAATCGCGAATAGAGGTAATTAGTGTAGTTTAAGGTAAAAATAATATTTTAATAACATGAAATGACCAAGAAACATCTCCTAACATCATTGGATGTGTCATGGCCGACCAAGAGAATCCATGGGTCAAATTGGGGACCCCATGGAGCCACGTTGGTAGGAAAATGACATAAATAACTTTTTATTTAAAGTTAAAATTAAAATGTCACAAACATGTGTTGTTTTACTAAAAAAAATTTACATGGGGTTATACAAGTCATATTTTTGACTATAAATATAATTAGAAATATAAAAATATTTCATACATCATGATAGTTTTTTTTATAATTTTTAGACACTAAATGAAGTAAATTATTTATGACACCATGATGATGCAGCGATTACCTCATTATTTAACTATTTAAATAAAATTAAAAGATAATGTAAAATCTAAGACCTAAACTTGTCAAAAACCTATTGGATGGGTGGATTTCGAAACCTTATCACCTTATCCTCGAAATATTTCCTTTTGGGACCTTTAAAATCCGAAAAGCATTATATAATAAATTAATATTTTATAACTTTCCAAGAGTGCCCCTTCTCGCTTATAAAAGGCCCCCACCTCTACCACCTTACACACAACTCTCATGCCTTTGGCTCAGAAAACCCCTTCCCATTTCATCTCTCCACATACCTCTATTCATCATGTAAGCCTCACTTTGGGCAGAATTCTTTCCATGGAAGCCTTTGAGCTCAAATCAAAGAGAGTTACCCGATTTAAAGGTAATGTCTTCCCTTGTGTTCTTTTGTATTATTTTTCTTCTCCAAACACCTAAAATCTTTTTATTTATTTCTTTTGTAACAACACCAGTATCTTAAATATACTAGGATGTTGTAATGAAGAGTATTTGAGCTACACTAACACACACCTCCATCTAATGGTTAAAGAACATACTGTTTCCGTGGATGGCGAATTACTGCCTCACGAAACGATGATTGTTCTATCTTCTCATACCACCTCTCATGGTGTCCATTATGATGGTACTATATTTAATTATGATATATATTATAATTATTTCCTCTCTATGCTTATTTATTTTATATTTAATACATAACTTTATTCTTTGTATGTTGTGTAAATGCGATAATTTCATTTGAGGAAGTGTGGACTACCGCCCCCTCAAGGGATGTGACTCGTTCATGCAATACATGGATTTTATAAAGAATGAAATTGATGAACTTATGTGATATATATAACATATATATTATACTGGAATTATAATATATATATATATATCTCATCAATTTTAATTCCATTAATGTGCCAAAGAAATGAAAGTAGCGTTCATGCGTATGTACGGCTTACAGTCTCCATGAACGATACATTTCATTTCTTATCTCCAAATATTATGTATTCTTATATGTACATATATATAATGGATTAAAATGTAATATATTACATCTAAATTATGTATATAATTTTTGAATTATAATATATATATATCTCATTTTGTTTTAATTCAATTAATATGACAAAAAATGAAAGTGGCGTTCATGCGTACGTACGACCTACCGTCTCCATGAATGGTACTTTTAATTTTTTATCTCCAAATTCTATGTAATAGTATAAAATGAATATATACTGAATATATATGATATTTAAAACATCAATACTATTATGGATATGATGTACCTATAACTACATGGAAAATTCTTTTCCAACAAGTTTGATTTTTACTCATGTACCGAACATCGACAAAAACGTCTGATATGAACTCACTTTATTAACAAATTATTATAACCTTATAATATGTGATATTAACTGAATAATAATATTTAAATTATTTATTTATGAAATTATAAATTGACCAAATTTTATTATTCAGGAGATTAAAGAAAGATCAAGTCATGTCGGACACGAGGTAAGGGATCCTACCCCTCTCTTTATTTTTAAGTACACTCTTTTATGTCATTCCTTTTAAGCTCATATTTCTTATGATTGGGAAGTTCTTTTATATTACTCCTACTGTAATTTTTATGTTCATATGATTAGATACCCTATTATCTCTCATAAATCCATTTTAGAAGTTTTGAGTGGTGCCGTTAGGCTGCCGAATTTTCATAAGAGATCTAACATCTCTCTTTCTTTTTAAGTACTCTCCTTTATGTCACTTCTTTTAAGCTCCTATTTGTTATGATGGAGGATTTTATTTTATATTCCTCTTTCTATAAATTTTATTTTAATATGATGAGAGACCATATTTGATCTCATCAATCCATTTCTGGAAGTTTTATGTGGCGCCGTTAGGCTGCTGAGTTTTCGTAAGGGAGTTTTCATCTCACTTTTAGTCATGTGAGATTTAAGAAACATTTTCCACCATTTTCAATGATTGGTGTATGTAATTACCATTATTATACTCTTTGTGTAATATAATTTCATTTATGGGTTTTTACATATTCATTGTATTACCCTTTTTCAATGGGGTGTATGTTTCCAAAGTAACCCAAGTCGGTAAGGGAACCTTTCACCCTCCTCTTTTTAAAAGACTTATTTTTTTATTTATTTTAATTCACATACTATTATGTTGGTATATGTTCTTATACATCCTTATTGATGTAAATTTGATGTCCAAGTGATGAGATACCCTTTTTATCTCTCATCAAATCTTTTTCTGAATTCTGATGTGACGCCGTTAGGCTGTCATGGGAACTTCTTAACCCAATTTGGATTTCTTTGGGTTTAACATGTAGTTATTGAATATGTCATCCTTTGAGTATGTGTGAATGACCTTTGATTATTTTACACTTAATATCCACTTATATTGGGTGTATTTATATTTGTCACACATAATTATTAGATTGATTTGTCCTTAATTTAAGGATACCATCTTTATAATGTATTTCATCTCAATTTACATTTCCATTGAGACTTCATTGTTGTTATGCACCAATTCACTCTTATATGGTGTATATACTGTCCTTTGGAATATTATACCATGAATCCTTTTATTCTCATGATATTATAATGTTTTGATTAAATGTTATTCCTCAATTATTGTATTCAAGTGTCTCTCATTTTCTTAAAAATCCTTTAACTAAAATGTCGTTTTATATATTTTAATGATTTATTCTTATAAATATTTCCCATTAATATCCATGTTTTCAAAATGTTTTTAAGGATTTATTTATATGGATATTAATTGTTTAAAATGTTAAAATATTTAATGTGGTATGAGACACATGGATTTAAAAATCTCTTTATTAAATGTTTTAAATGGTTTTGAAGATGGTTTTTAGAATGGATTCATTATTTCAATATCTTAAAATGTTATATTGTTATTGCAATGTGGGAATGTTATCTTTCCTTTATGCTTATGTTATGCGCTGTGATTATGTTATGATTCTTGGGCATTGTTATGAAGAAGGGTGGTTCTATGATAAACTAAGGGCAGGTGAGCCTGATATAGCTCTCCAATGCATTGGGTAACGCGAATGGGTTAAACGTTATCATTTCTCTGAAGAGATTTAGGGAACATACTGTGATGGGTATTCCAAACGTAACCAAGAGGATTACTCCCTATGTAAGAATGTTATAAATGCCTCAAGTTACCTTTATTCCTTATGATTTCTATGATTTATTAATGATTTTATGAGGTCTTCTAAAATGCTTATGTTTTATGGGTAAAGTATGATTTCATACATGGACTATTTTGTTTTCATAATTTTATGTCCCTTACTGAGCTTTTTATGCTCATCCCAAGTTTTTTGAAATGTTTTTCACAGGTCAAGGGAAATGTTCATGATATGATGATAGTGTCAGGGAAGTGTCAAGAAATAATCCAAGTATTATTTTAAATGTGTTTCCATTGATGGGAAAAAACGAATTCTATCTTTTATGTAACCACATTGTTTAAACGTGGAATGTAATTCATGATTTATTATCTAAATATCTAAAACTCTAAACCTGAAAAGATCTTCAATGTGAATTATTCATTTCATTCAATATTAAGTAAGGTTTAAGGCCGTGGCCTTATAGTTGGTATCAGAGGTCGGTTTAGATAACTTTAGAGGTTAGGGTATCCTCTAAGCATTAGTGACATTACCATAATGGTTAGGATTTCAGAAAGAGTCCTACTTTTAGATAAATTGAATTAGTAAGTATATCATAGTGTTTATCTTCCTCATTAGTACATGATGGTTTTGTTGATATACTCACACTGACATTTCTGTTTTTATCAAATGGATGGATCTAGCAGGCACCAAAGTGACAATGGGTTTGAAGGAAACTATGGTGGTTCTCTAATTAAAAGACTGGATGAAATGGGGGATTCAATGAGGAATCTCATGGTTGTTTTAAACCAGCTACCAAGGAGTCATGATCAAACACTTGAACCTTGGTGAGTTATATAATGCATCATGTACGAGATGACCAACTCGATGTGGAAGTTCAGGTAATAATTATAAAGTTAACCATTAGGGTTTATATGATCTTTACTTTTTAGGTAATTATGGGTTACTCTATGATATGATGGAAAATGAAAGGCATGAGATAAACTTGAGGTTAAAATATGTTATGATTAATTTGGAAGATTTTATCTCGTTTTGGGGAATGTTTTAAGAATAATATAGTTTTGGAAAAAGGACAACACACAGACCGTGTGACAACCCATCGCGTCGGACAAAGCTGTGGGAATCGAACCCACAACCAAAGTGCGACTGGTATTTATCGCCTACCACTGGACTATGTGAAGTCCCTGGTTAGTTTGAATAATTATTTTTAGTTAGATTCTTTTAGGAATCATGTGTAAGTTTATTTTGGGTTATCTATGTAAATGATTAACCTATCATGGTGGATATTTTATTAGGTTAATTACTTTTCAGTATGAGACTTTAAGAGAAACTAATGTTATTTGGAGATAAATTTTAATTTTGTACCTTGGAAGACTATGTGATTAAATCATTAAAATATTTGGGTTTCAATCATAGTTTGGATTAATTTGAAGAAATTTATGGACAATTGTTTATTGAATGGTCTTCATTTATCTTTCAATTTTTTTGGAAAATTTTAGAGACTAAGAATAGATTTTCATTTTATAAAGGATTATACTTTTGTGGATTATCTGATCTCATACTAACAATTTTGGTTTTTGTCTAAAGACATGGAAAGTATATAGTTCTATTTTGGGGAATAGGTGATTCTCTAGAAGTTGATTATATCTCTCTTAATGTGGACAAGTCATCCTAAATACTCATATTTTGGAGAAAATATGAGTTCCTGTACGAAATCTAGTAAAAGTTTAAAGTCAACATGACAAGTAAGTATGTTTCCTTAGGATCAAAAATAAATTCATTAATTAAGAGTAACTTAAAACAAAAATGTTGTTTGTTAACTTTTCCTACTGGGGAATCAAATACCGTTTAGCCCATCACATGCTTGTGATTTTCTTATGGTTAAATTTCTCCTAGACAAGTTTACTATCACTCTCCCTCAGAACATGACCCTTTGTTTTCTCCTCCTTATCAATATTTTCATACTTGGAATCCTAGTATGGGTTAACTCGGATGACCTTTGTACTTCTCTTTATTTTAGCGTGATTATTTTACTGACTCTTCTTCTGATGTGGGATTTTCAATTAAGTTTCCAAGACCAATTTTAAAATTGCGAGGACGCAATTTCCAAAAGGGGGGAAGGATGTAACACCCAATGTAAATAAAGAATATGACATTTTCAAATTTATCCATATGTGTGAATAAAATATAATTATAACTTTAAAGGGGATGCTATGATCAATGGCATACCCAATACGCAACAACGAGTTTATTGGGAATCTTACGTTGCACTCTAATAATAGAATAATATTATTTTAAATTGTAGTTAACGCCTAGCCATTTGTAATGGTGGGAATGAAAAGAACTAACTAAAAAATGATTATATATGTTTTTCAAATATTTTTACTTTTAACAATAAATGTTAGAGGATTAAAAATGCGAATGAATCCAATTTTAAGCGCAATCATTCTAATATTCTTTAAAAGGTCGATTAACCGCCTTTTGATGACGAACCTCTTTTAAATCCACTTTTTGAAAATTTTATGTGTTATATTTGGCAAAATAAATTTCTTCTTTAGAATTGGGAAATCAAAATTTACTTTGTGTAAATATTTGGTATTTTTCCGATAAAGTTCATTTTTAAATGAATAGTGAAAAATGATGTATTTAAATTCAAAACCTTGTTTTAATCTAATTTATTTATATGATTAGATTATCTTTTGAATTGGTTTTAAAGTGAAATTTGAATATATTTTTACCATTTAATCCAATAGTTGTCATTGGAATTACTTTCATCTTGAAATTGGACTTAAACTAGTGTCAATCTTTTGATACTTATTGTTTCATAAAAACACGCTATTTGCTCGGACAGCGGGAATTAATTATTAATATAATTAATGTAACTTATATGTTTTTAATTTTTTAAAATGGACATAATTTTTGAATTTGGAATATCAAATATAGCTTCGGGTGAATTTTTTGTATTTTTCTGGAAAACTTCAATTTTTGATGAATAGTGAAACCACTAAGTGGTACTTAAAAAACTGATTTTTTGTTTAAATGAGATTTTACCACCTCTGTGTTTTGAATTTCAAAAATACGACATAAATGGTAGTCATTAAGAAGTAAAATTTGGTTCAATGGGATTAAAATAAATTTTTTTTGGTGAATAGTTACTTTTATGTTTTAATCGCGATTAGAGGTAATTAGTGTAGTTTAAGGTAAAAATAATGTTTTAATAATATGAAATGACCTAGAAACATGTCCTACCCTCATTTTATGTGTCATGGACGACCAAAAAAATCCATGGGTCAACTTGGGGACCCCATGGAGGCACTTTGGTAGGAAAATGACATAAATAACTTTTTATTTAAAGTTAAAATTAAAATGTCACAAACATGTGTTGTTTTACTAAAACAATTTTTAAATGGGGTTATACAAGTCATATTTTGGACTATAAATATTAATTAGAAATATAAAACGATTTCATACATAATTATAGTTTTTTTAAAATTTTTAGACACTATATAAATTAAATTATTTATGACACCATGATGATGTAGCGATTACCTCATTATTTAACGATTTAAATAAAATTAAAAGATAATGTAAAATCTAAGACCTAAACTTGTCACAAACCTATTGGATTGGTGGATTTAGAAACCCTATCACCTTATCCTAGAAATATATCCTTTTGTGACCTTTATAATCCTAACAGCATTATATAATAAAGTAATATTTTATAACTTTCCAAGAGTGCCCCTCCTCTCCAATTATAAAAAGCCCCACCTCTACCACCTTACCCACACCTATCAAGCCTTTGGATCGTCCAACCCCTGCCAATTTAATCTCTCCACATCCCTATCTTCATCATTTAAGCCACACTTTGGGCAGAAACCTTTCCATGTAAGCCTTTGAGCCAAATCAAAGAGAGTTACCCGATTTAAAGGTAATGTCTTCCCTTGTGTTCTTTTATTTTATTTTTCTTCTCCAAACCCCTAAACTCAATTTATTTATTTCTTTTATAACATCACCAGTATCTTCAATATAATATTGTGTTGTTATGATGATTATTCCAGCGACACTAACATACACCTCCGTCTAATGGTTAATGAACATATTATTTCCATTGATGGAGAATTACTGCCTCAAGAAACAATGATTGTTCTATCTTCTCATACCACCTCTCATGGTGGCCATTATGATGGCAGTATATTTATTTATGATATATATTATATTTATTTCCTCTCTATGCTTCTGTATTTAATATTTAATACATACCTTTATGCTTTTCATGTTGTGCAAATGTGATAATTTCATTTGAGGAAGTGTGGACTACCACCCCCTCAAGTGATGTGACTCATTCATGCAATACATGGAATGTATAAAGAATGAAATTTATGAACTTATGTGATCTATATAACATATATATTATACTTGAATTATAATATATATATATCTCATCTATTTTAATTCCATTAATGTTCCAAAGAAATTAAAGTAGCGTTCATGCGTACGTACGACTTACCGTCTCCATGAACGGTACATTTCATTTCTTATCTCTAAATGTTATGACTATTATGAGTACATATATATAATGGATATATATGTAATAAATTAAATCTAAATGATATATATCATTCTGGAATTATAATATATATATATATATATCTCATTTTGTTTTAATTCCATTAATATGAAAAAAATTAAAGTAGCATTCATGCGTACGTACAGCCTACCGTCTCCATGAACGGTGCTTTTAATTTTTTATCTCCAAATGCTATGGAATAGTATAAAATGAATATATACTGGATATATATGATATTTAAAAAATCAATACTATTCTGGATATTATGTACCTATAACTACATGGAAAATGTTTTTCCAACAAGTTCAATTTTTTCTCATGTACCGAACATCGACAAAAACGTCTGATATGAACTCACTTTATTAACCAGTTATTATAACCTTATAATATGTGATATTAACTGATTAATAATATTTAAATTTGGTCCTTATTAAATTGTAAATTGACCAAATTTTAATATTCAGGAGATTAAAGAACGATCGAGTCATGTCAGACATGAGGTAAGGGATCCTACCCCTCTCTTCCTTTTTAAGTACACTCTTTTATGTCATTCCTTTTAAGCTCATATTTCATATGATTGGGATGTTATTTTATATTAATAATTATTTAATTTTTATATTAATATGATGAGAGACCCTATTTTCTATCATCAACCCATTTTGGATGTTTTGACTGGCGCCGTTAGGCTGCTGAATTTTCATAAATGATCTAACATCTCTCTTTATTTTAAAGTACTCTACTTTATGTCACTTCTTTTAAGATCCTATTTGTTATGATGGGGTATTTTTTTTTATATTTCTCTCACTTTAAATTTTATTATAGCATGATGAGAGACCATATTTGATCTCATCAATCCATTTTTGGATGTTTTATGTGGCGTCGTTAGGCTGTCGAGTTTTCGTAAGGGATTTTCATCTCACTTTTTGTCCCGTGAGATTTATGCTACATTTGACACCATTTACTTTGAGTGGTGTATGTACTTCACATTATTATACTCTTTGTGTAATATAATTTTATATATGGGTATTTACATATTCATTGTATGACCCTTATTCAATGGGGTGTACGTTTCCGATGTAACCCAAGTCGGTAGAGGAACCTTTCACCATCCTCTTTTTAAAATACTTCTTTTGTTATGTCTTTTAATTCGCATACTATTATGTTGGTATATGTTATTCTACATAATTATTGATGTAAATTTTATGTCCAAGTGATGAGATACCCTTTTTATCTCTCATCAACTCTTTTCTGAATTTTGATGTGACGCCGTTAGGATGTCATGGGAACTTCTTAACCCAATTTCGATTTCTTTGGGTTCAACATGTAGTTATTGAATATGTCATCCTTTGACTATGTGTGAATCACCATTGATTATTTTACAATTAATATCCAATTATATTGGGTGTATTTATATTTGTCACACATAATTATGATATTGATTTATCCTTAATTTAAGGATACCATCTTTATAATGGATTTCATCTCAATTTACATTTCCATTGAGACTTCATTGTTGTTATGCACCAATTCACTCTTATATAGTGTATATACTGTCCTTTGGAATATTATATCATGAATCCCTTTATTCTCATGATATTATAATGTTTTTATTAAATGTTATTCCTCAATTATTGTATTCATGTGTCTCTCATTTTGTTAAAAACCATTTAACTAAAATATCATTTTAAATTTTTTAATGATTTATTCTTATAAATATTTCCCATTAATATCCATGTTTTCAAAATGTTTTTAAGGAATTATTTATATGGATATTAATTGTTTAAAATGTTAAAATCATTAATGTGGTATGAGACACATGGATTTAAAAATCTCTTTATTAAATCTTTTAAATGGTTTTGAAGATGGTTTTTAGAATGGATTCATTATTTCAATATCTTAAAATGTTATATTGTTATTGCAATGTGGGAATGTTATCTTTCCTTTATGATTATGTTATGCGCTGTGATTATGTTATGATTCTTGGGAATTGTTATGAAGACGGGTGGTTCTATGATAAACTAAGGGCAGGTGAGCCTGATATAGCTCTCCAATGCATTGGGTAACGCGAATGGGTTAAACGTTATCATTTCTCTGAAGAGATTTAGGGAACATACTGTGATGGGTATTCCAAACGTAACCAAGAGGATTACTACCTATGTAAGAATTTTATGAATGCCTCAAGTTACCTTTATTCCTTATGATTTCTATGATTTATTAATGATTTTATGAGGTCTGCTAAAATGCTTATGTTTTATGGGTAAAGTATGATTTCATACATGGACTATTTTGTTTTCATAATTTTATGTCCCTTACTGAGCTTTTTATGCTCATCCCAAGTTTTTTGAAATGTTTTTCATAGGTCAAGGGAAATGTTCATGATATGATGATAGTGTCAAGGAAGTGTCAAGAAAGAATCCATGTATTATTTTAAATGTGTTTCCGTTGTTGGGAAAAAACGAATTCTATTATTAGCATACTATAACATTATTTTTCCAAGGACTAAATAAATAAACGTTCAATTATTTTAAATCTTCATATGTTTAGAATTCATGTTTGGGTTTAAAACATAGACTATATTTCTAACCAAATTATCAAGGATCAATTAGTCTAGTTGGGTTTAAATTAATACCATGTAGTTCTCTAAAATTTCCATTTGCAGAGAGTTCAGATAAAGGTTGATAGTTATAGTGTCCTATTAGTCTATACCATAATGAATTTAAATATTTATTGGATCTTAATTAAGTTATGTTTTGATGTCTTAAATTGTATAAGATAGGAGTATATATATTCTAATTATAATATAAATATATAATTAAAGTAACTTTCAAATTTTTAATATTACATTTTTCATTCCAAAAATTCACAAGATAACTATCATTGCTTAGCTGGTAATTTTATATCATTTTGATTAAGTCATAGAAAGAAAAAAAAATTATAAATCAATGTTTTTTAGGGAATTAAACATCTATAAATCTGATGATTTAACCCTGTGTGTTGTCTGAAAAAAAGTCTCTTCCTCAATATAAAATATTCCATTTACAGAAATTAGAGTTGTTTGTAGTCATGTGTTAATAACAAACATGTTCCATATGCTATTTATTATGGTAGCTGATACTTTTCCTATTTTCATGAATACAATACATCTAGGTTCATGGTGACTAAACTTTTTTGGGCCCTATTATTTTAGAAAATAAATTATTAGAAACCCATATATTCTAAATTAATTGATGATAAATGACTTCCAGTACCTAAAAAATAAAATATCTATGAGAAGAACTAGATTAAACATTGTTTAAAGAATAATATTTTTTACCAATGTACCCCCCTTTGAAATTGATTGTATAACATTCAATTTTAGTTACAAAATAGTTTGACCAAGAATATGTTTTATGAAAATTGAATGCTATTATATTAGGATTTCTAGAGTGTCATTGTTATTTATTTATTTAATAACAATATTATATACCAAACATAAATCTAAATATTGGTTATTTGAACTAATTGATTGAAATTTTATTTTGATGAATATATTATGGTATTTAGAATATTTTCTTTAGTTTATCTTAGAATCCAATTCTGATTAATGTATAGAAACATTTGATATAAGTTTCAAAATTATTTTATTCAATAATTATGTTTAATAATTGTTATTTTTAAATTAATATTTTCGATTACAAAAAGTTTTACATATCTAAAAATTTATTCAAAAGTATCAATATCAATTTCATCTTTTGATGAAATTGTTTTTTCATCATCTGATGAATAATATTTTTCAATATCCAATGAGGATGAAAAGTTTTAAATTCAATTATATGAAAATTTTATATCTACTATTTTGTTTGAAAAATATATCATGGATTACTTTTCCATGAATCATTTTTCGTTCTTTAAAATGTTTGAATGAAAACTAAGGATCTTTTTACCTTCACTTCCATTATCACTGGATGATTAATAAGAAGTTGTTTACCTACAATATCACTCTAAGTGTCCAAATCATTCGAACCCTTTTTTACTTATATTATTCAAGTAGTTATTTTATTTTTGATTATTTAATTTCAATTTTAGATATAATTTAATAATTTAACCAATCTTATTACATTCATAAAAATAATGTTTAAAGATTCCTTCTTTTCCTGTATTTTTTTATGATGAGTATATCGGTTTATTAATTTTTGATAATATTATTCATTCTCCTAGTAAGTTGAGAGAGTTCATTCTCAATGGAATATATACTACTTTGATATGAATTAATACCTATCATATTTGAAACATGAGATTTAAAAACCTTTTAATAAGATTTAAAAACACAAAAATTAGAGTTACCAAATTTTGAAAAAAAAATTACTCCATTATATATTTTCTCCTTTTCAAAATATCTCATCAATTTGATTTTGTATTACATTAATGGACCAATAAACCAAAATAGTTCTATCTTAGGGAAATGTTTAGTATAAATTTTTTTTTCATCTTTGACTCATACTCCTTCAATATAATTTTTTTAATTATTTAAACAAACTCACCATTAATTAATTTTTTCTCAACCAAAGACTGCTAACTGATTAAAATAATCACCAAACACTGATTTAATTGAATAACTGATTTTCAATATAGTAAATAAAAATACTAACTTCTTTAAGTATGAAATTAATTATTCTACTAACATAGACCTTTGAGTTTTCAACACTCTTGTAGTCCAAAAATATGTAACCACCAACTTTTTCCAAATTATATTCACTATCTCACATGATGATATTTCATTTTAGAAATTTTGGGTTATATAACAAAATAGAGTATTAATTTTTTTTCTTTTCCATATAATACATATGATATTAATGATAAAAAATAAAAAATTCTTTATTTGGATCTTTATATCCAATATTAATCATTATAAAATTATCAAAAATGATATTAATAAAAACTATTTCATACTATAATACCAATATTCATAATCCACACCATAAAAATTAAGTGGTCTTTTTGGATTGAGGTTCAAAATAGTTTTAGTAAAAAAACATACTATTAGAGAAAGATATAATCATTATCCATCAACATGGTTAGTGTGGTAAGGAAAAATAATAATTTTTTTATTAACCAACAGAAAATATGTACAATCACAATTTCAGGTATAAATATGATTTAATATGAAATCTTAAATTGAGTCAAAATAAATAGATTCTTCAAACCTAGTAAAAACATTCGAGTGAGGGGGGGGGGGGGGTAATTTTTGTTAAAAAGAGACATATAGTTTTTTTGAAACCACAAGTTTATAACTATTAGAAATACAATCTTCTAATCAATTTAAAAAAGTATCATACATAAATCATTAAAGAAATGAAAATTAGTACTATTAAATATTCAACCAAATTATAATTAGGTTAAAAAAATGTGGAAAAATTAAAATTAAACTGCACATAGTATCAAATGACAATTCAATAACCCTTAAAATGTATTTAAAAATCCAATACCCTTTAACATTATGTGATAATAAAACATGTAAAAATAACATTACATATCCACAAATTTATACATATTTGAAGGATCCGAAATTTTATACCCATCGAATGACCTATATTTTGATTCCTCGAAGTCCATAACTAAAAAATATCACATGGTCTATCATTATATAACAAATATTCATCAACATAAACCTGTCATAAGGTTCTATTCTTAAGTGGGTCTAGGAATCAATTCATATTTAGATAACTACAAAACATTATTTGTTTTATTCTCTTTAACATGAGTATTTAAAAATCTAAAATGTTATTTGGTGAATTATGTAATTATAATTTTTCAAAACATTATTATTTATTCATATTGTTTTAGTTTGTTTTAAATAAATAATAATTTTTTAAATTATTTATTACTCCTTTTTCATTTATTATAAAAAATTATTTTATTCTTAAATTATCTTTATATTTCATATTTTTATTATTTATAACTTTCCTAACTAGTTTCAGGAAGATTCCATAAGTTAAAAATGTAATTTAGGGCATTGAAATAGCATTTATACATTATTTTCACAATTCATATACATCTAAAGTACTATTACCATGTTTTGGAATTGACAATCCTTGTATCCTATTTCTAAAACATGTAGCCAAATTTTATATTTCAATTACCTTTTATATATTGGTCAGAACATTAGAAGAATAACTCCCAATTGAGTGATAATTTTTGTGATGAAAAGATAAAAAAAATAACCTACATTTTATTAGAAAAAATAATATTATAAATCTATATTTATCATTTTTGAAATTAGTTTTTAATTATCTTCACGGTTCAATATAAATTTTATATTTTTTCAAAAATATTTTTTGATTTTAGTTAACTGACAATTAAGATATATAAGCCCGATTGAGGTGACTATTAATTCATTATAATGAAGATGAAATTATCTAAATATAATTAAATGGAATGAAATATGATTTTTCTTCTAAAAATTTATATTTTTTGTATGATTTTTTAAAATTCAAGCTATTTATAGATTTAAGAATTTGGGACTCATGAATTTAATTAAGTGGATATTTTTATTACATGAATTAAACAATGTGAATAATTTACACATGTGAATTAATATATATTGAATAATGGATATATTAGTTTTTTTCTATTTTTAATAAGGAATACTTGATTTATACTAAGTAAAATATATAAGAAACATGAATTCATCTATGAGAGAACCAGATATGTAGATATTTTTCTTTCATGATATAATTTGGTCATGTGAAATATATTATCTCTCATAATTATATTTAAATCACAATTAATCAATGTTTTCAAATGATATATACTATTTTGATCTTTTTTATATTCCTCATGAACATATTTTTGTGAAAAAATATATTTTATCAATTGTTAAAAACAAATATGTGACCTTTTAAGTATACACTTACATAAACCTAGAATTATGCTCTTTTTTTCAAATTATTTCCTATTTGAATTTAATGTAAGATTATTATCGATCTTATTAGTGTTTTATTTGTAAAAAAATTACCCAATAATTATTTATAAACAATGATAAAATGTTTTAGAGTCTTTTATGAAGAATTTATGGAGATTAAATTGGGATTATGTGTGTAGGGATATTCAAAATGGTATTTTAGAAAATCATATATTCCAAATTAAAAAAAATTAATAGGAAGCCTCATTTATTTTTTAAGAGTTTCTCAAGGATTTTAATTTTGATTATAAAATATTTTATTAATTGATATAAACTTGATTTACTATACATTCTATATTTTCTACATAATATAAAAAGGAAAATAATATGGATATTATATTTATCACATTCAAAAAAATACACATGAAACATTTAAGTAGTAAATAAGCACGAGCAGTACGACAATATAGAATAATAACGAAACTAAAATTATAATTATTTTTAATATAAAGAGTTAGTATTGGATAAATTATGGGATTATTCCAAAGGATTTATTATCAGTTTTTGTGGATTTATTTACTATTTTGTTGATTACTTATTTATTTTTCTATTGAAACTTTGTGGGTAAATTTGGTTTCATATTAAATATAATTCATCATGAATATATTTTCCATTGAAATTTTATGTGAATTTGTGACTTTTAAAGTTATCAAAATAGTTGTTACTATTTTTATATATAAATACTGAGGCATATATTCAAGGAAAATAGAAATTCCTCTACATTTACACTTTGGTGCCAAATAGTTGACAACTGATTCCTAAAGCTTCACCAAACAAGTTCTTAAATAAGTGAACTATTGGTTTACAATGTTTTACTATTTAAATAACATTAAGGGATTAAGCTATACCATATCAAAATTCTAGTACCATTAATGATAATAATTCACTTGGTTAAATTGTTTACTTCATTATTACGTATTTGTATGTTCTGTATAGTATACACACAGTGTATCTTGAAAAATATTTACTACCCTTAAAAAATGTATATATGTCTTTATTAAATCTCATTATAAGTCTTGGTTCAGTAAATCCCCTTAGAAAAAATGGTTTTACATAACTTCTAAAACAACAGTGGAAATGACCACTCCACTAAAAATTAGGGTTTTGAATGTCCCCATAGAGGACTAGGTTTATATTTCCCCAAAATAAAACAATTGTTAGGAATTTTATTTTGAAATTCCTATTTGGGTATAATACTATAAAATAATGGGGGGGGGGGTTTCATCCATAAAATACCGTGTTCTATATATACATGAAATGGAATGAGTTTAGGATTGATCCTGCAAAAGTATATTATAAGTTTTATCCTATAAAAGGGTAGTTTTTTAAACTAGAAAAAAAGGGAGTTGGGTTAAGCTTTCAAGTGTGAAAAATGAATATGTAAGGAGATGTCACCCTCCTTTAGAATTGATATAAAATATTGGGCTCTATATACCGGGTTGGTCTGGGAAGAGTAGAGTAGGATCATTTGTATTTGAACTAAAATAAAATTATTATTATCATGGTTTACATTCATGAATTTTATATTCTACATGATTTAATATATTGGTGTTTTTATATTTTTTATTAAATGATCAAATCACTTTCATCTATTAGAGTTAAAACTCATATTAATTTTTTGAAATACAATTCATCCCCTATTTTTCATTATCTCTACCTTTTTTTACATAATAATTAGTATCTGATTCATACCATTTTTATAGTTATGTTCAATTAATTTTTATTATGATTCCAACAATTAGTATTAGAGTCTGACCCTTTGAAAATAAGATTGTTTTTTACATTATTTGATTCCTAACAATTTGTATCTGAACATAGATATTGTAAGGAAATATTATGATTTATTTTATTTTTTTATTAATTATGATAAATTTTTTTCCCTTATTCCTTCAGAATATTATTGAAAATATATTTTTTAGTGATGTATTTCTTAAGGTATAAAAATAGTTTCAATCTTACATTCTCCAACACATTTTACTGGCAGTAAGTATACTTCGTGGAATATTTTAATAGAATATTCTATAAAGTTTACTGATAGTCTATTTTAAGATATTTTGATTACATATTATGTTTTACCTATCTAATCTCTAATTAATTTTAATGGAGAAAATTCTATTAAATATAAAACTTTTTTTTGACGTCATGAATATTCATCACTATTATTTTTCCATAGATATTTTCGTCAATTTTTTTAGTTTTAGCATTATTCATATAATTTGGAAAATTATTGAAAAAACTTATTTTGGGGAATTAGATTTATTAAATCTATTTCCCTTAATTACAGATAGTATAAACACATGAAAATTGAGTTTGAAACTAAGAAAAAAGAAAAATTAAATTTCTTTAATAGCAAGATAACTCATGGTTATTAAAATTTGAATTGATATTTATACAATATTATTTATTCATACACTAATAAATTAAATTTCAAATTCAAATTTAAAAATATTAAAAATCCAAGGATGGTCAAAAAGAATGAAAATAAATTTGTGACTATATAGAGTGATTCAAAAATACCATGCAACATGGATGAAATTCAATAAGAAACTGGTACTATTGCGTCAATTTGAGGATATTATAAGGTAAAATATTCACCTCATAATTTTTTTTTCAAGTGATCTTGGATTATATATTATAAAATATGGAAACATGTGTCTTAAAAGTATAAGTAAAAACAATTATTATAAGATTGATTTTTAAATCGTATATCCAGTCTGGAAATGATGATTTATGTATTAAATATCTAAAAGAAATTTATGATTCATATCAATGTAATATAATAAAATTACCTATAGATATGTGTGACTCAAATAATAATATAAAATGATTTCTGATAAGAAAAATATATATCATGATTTATTGAATATTGACACATAAATTTTAGATCATGAGGAAGGAAATGAAATGTTAATAAAAAAATTATAAGAAAAAATTATTCTACACATGAAATGGTTTTTTGTGAATTTGAATATGATTAGAATGAAAATAAAAGGCTAAAAAATTAATTACTTAATGTTTGAAATCAAAAGATTTTTTGGAAAAGGATAATTTTTAATAAATATGATTCAAATGTTAATATTGGAAAGACTGGTATTTCAAGAAATTTCACGATAAAAAAATAGACTTGGTTGGGATTAATTTATTCCTCTAAAAATTTATAATAATTTAGTAAAAGTAAAATCAATTGAAATTTATTTAGTATATTTCATTAAATATAGTTCTTATGGTCATTATGTTTCTGATTACATTTTGAATTGCACATAATATTTTGGTCACCAAATTACTTTTATGTATTTATCTAAATTCAAGGACAAAAAGTATTAAAATTATTCTTATTGTATTATTAAATGTATTTATTCCAAATCATGTGAAATTAGACTATTCCTTATACCTAGGTAATATATATGTAATTCGAAATTATTTTTTCCAACATGCATTTCATTATTGTTTTATCATTAACATATTGGCATGCACACTAAAAGATTTATTATTTCATTATTTGATAAGCCGGAATACCTAGTATCATTCTGGGATGCTTCCATGTACTTCAATATTTAACTTTTTTTGTTTATAAACTTGATTGAAATTGTGTGTATATGTTAATATCATGAATTTTCTTTTTCATATGTGTAGTTAAAATTTTATTTTAGTTGCAAATTTTGGTTTACTTTTATGATATTATCACTTCTTCAATTTAAAAATTATTTTAATATATATGAAATGTTACATGGATCATCATGATATCAAAGTATTTTTGGGAGGAGTGTTTAATATTGGAATTAAAATTCTTCTCGTAATACTTGGATATTGTCCTTTTGAAAGAAAATGATCAATTTAGGGGAATTTATTATTATTATTAATTATGAATTCATCTTGTATATTTTAGTCATTGAAACACATTAATGATAATTTTATATGTTTACTTTACAAAACATAAAATATTCATTAAATAAAAAATATGTGTATATTTCATTTTTAAACTCTTAAAATACACACACATATATTTTGTTTTTCATGAAAAAAGATGAATGAAATTATGGAGGAAGAAATATTTGTTTCTTATTTTTTAATTTATTCATTACTTATAAAATATTTAAAAATGAAATTTATATATTTTTAATTCAGTTTTTGAAATCTATTTTGTTTAACTGTGATTTCCATTAAAAAATATCTAGTTTCAATATCTCATTACATATAGTTTTAAAATTTTAAATCTTTTTTGTCATGTTAAATGTGTGGAGTTAAATGTTTTTCCCACTATTTTATTAAAGATGAAATTCAATTTCTGTATAAAATAGTTTATTTATTAAAAATATGGACACTTAAATTTTGGTGAATATTTTTCAATTTGAAATTCATATTGTTAGAATGAATCAATTAAGAGGGATCTAGCCTTACATAAATTTTTAAATTTCCATATTAAAGTACTAATTTTTATGTCTATTTTAAAAATGTAGGAATCTAATTTCAATTTATTGTTTGGGAATTCCAAAATTTTAAATCTATACTTTAGTGAAGAATATGATAAACCACAGGGAAGAGGAAATGTATTATTATAAAATATAATTTGTTATGTAGGATTAAAATGTGAAATTTTCATACAATAAAATATATTTTAAATATTATAATAACGAATAGTCATATATTTCTTAAAATAAATATACAGTAATGGATAATCATGTTAAATTCTCCAATTCATTGTATCCTTGAATGACTTAATATGCAGAAAATTGTAGATTCATAATAAATCTCTAATAATATGGAATTTATTTTCTTGTTTATGTTTTTAAAATTCTATAAAAATTTTCTAATTATTTTATTTTTAATCCATATCATGTAGATAGGTTAATGCCAAAATTTTGTTTAAATTTCTCTTTTTTATAAAATTTTATTTTAAGAATTGTTTATATTTAATTATTGATAAAAAATTTCAAATATATTCACTTTATTCAAGGTAATTTTATAATGATATAAATATTTATAACGGCTTCTTGGGAAATTATTTTGAATAATTTTGGCATAAATTTTTTACTATTTTTATTATATTAATTTTTATTATGTTTTAATTCAATTTATATTAGTTTATTCATATAAAAACAACTTGAATATAATTTTTTAGATATGATTTCTAGAATGTACAAACATGGGGGGGGGGGTTATGTTTTGAATTCATTTTTCGATGTTAAATTTATAAGAGTTGTATTTTTCCCCTAACTTCAAAGAGAGAATTTATTAAAACATTATATTATGGGGAAATTCTATAAGGGGAGAAGTATTGAAATTATATATGGGTTTCTAATTACAATAAGTTGGGTGATTATTTAGTTTCCCCTTTATCCACTTGATGTTCTGATTATTATATAACATTATCTATTTTATTCCCTAAAAAATTAGTATTTATAAGTCTAATATGTTTTTTATAAATTAATTAATTATAATTTCTCATAGAATTATTATGTTTTAATACTGTTATAGTTTTTTATTTAATTAGTCATTCTATAAGGACCTGAACATAAAAATTATATATTCTAGTGTTCTTGAACTACAATTCAATTTCTTACTATTATAAGAAAATTTTTAGTTTAGAGTATTAGTAAATGAATAAAAAACATTAAGTATTATGTTGATAAATTACAAGGAGACATTATACTCAGAACCTATTTTACCTATACAAAACGCGTTAAAAACTAAACATGGCTTTTTTTCATGAAAAAACTTTATAACTTTCAACATTATTTCTTCATTTTTCTTACCCATGCTTAAAACCTATAAAAATTTATAAAAAAGAAGGATGAGATAAAAAAGAATAGTAATGGACATAGAAATAAATATTACCATTAGTCCAATAAAAAGCATGAAAATCCATTTTATTTTTACATTTATCTTCAATGCTCAATGATAATATGAAATACAAAATTTACTAATGAAAAAATAACAAAATTTCCCCAAATTTAACCCTTTAAAACACATAGGATGAAAATAAAAACTGTTTTTTTAAAAATAGATAATCACATTCATAGCCCATTTTATACCCATCTTAGAAATAATTGGATCTCTAGTAATTCCATAGTAGAAAACCATTAGAAACTCCCTCTTTCATTCATTAAAATATATTGTACATTGACAAAACGACAAAAATGTAATTAAGTAATTATGTAATTATTATAACAAGTAAATTCGTTATATAAAGGGAATAATACGATTTAAAAATTTTCTCAAGTAAAAAAAAACCAATACTTATTATTTCGGAAGATAAAGATCTTACGAGACGAGTCAGACTCGAGGTAAGAGAATATTCAAATAAAAAATCGTTTTAAGTATTTTAAGGATTTATTCCTCTATATATTTATCATAATATCCAATACATGAAAAAAGGTTTCATGAAAATGGGTTTCATGAAAATATTTCTATGAAAATTTTAGTTTTAAAATGGGATATTTTAAATTTCTCTCAAAATTTTTCATAAAGAGATTATTGTAAGGGATATCATCTCAATCTAGTTTCATTGAGGTATATCATGATGTTATTATCCTTTATTATGATATAAGGTGTATATAAAACCATGTTGAAAAATTATAACATGATATAATATATTATCATGATATTTAAAGAGTTCTTTAAAGTTATTATTTATTGATTTTTATTCATGTGTCTCGGAAGTGGTAAGGGATTTCATCTTAATATTTATTCATTGACAAATTTCATAATGATATGCACCATAATTAATTTATAAATTTTATACACAACACCTTTGATAGTACATATCCATATTATTTCTATACTCATGTTTTTTAATGTTTTTAAATTATTCTACTTCCATGTGGATTATAATTTAAATGTTCACAATGTTAAACAACTCTTTAACTAAAACCTACCTTAAATTGATTTTAAAATTTAATTTTCGAATTATTTCTCATTAATGACTATGTTTTTAAAATGGTTTGAAGGATTTATTTATATCTATGTGAATGTTCTAAAATGTTAACTCCTTAAAATGTTTTAAAGTGTCATGAGACACATTTATTCAAAAATATTATTTTTAAATATTTTAATTGTGTTTTAAAAAAAGATTGATTATCTCACTAACATTGAATTTTTAAAACAAATTTTCCTTGAACGAGATTTATCAATTTTATTAAACTTTAATGCACGGATACTTTTTTTTACATGTTTACCATTTTATTTTCAACTAATTTGTATTCATTTTTGAGTGAACATATTTTTAAAAAATGAAATGTGAATCCAATGTGAATTTTTTTCCTTTATGAATGATTTATGTGTTCTGCTTATGTTTTGGTTCTTGGAAAATTCTTATATATATGGGTAGTTTTGTGAAAAAACCAAGCATTGATGAGCCTGTAATAGATCTCTAATGCATTGGGTAATGATATAGAGTTAGCTAGTTTGGTTTATCTTAAGATATTTAGGGAATATTCCATGATAGTTAGTCCAAACATAGTCATGCTGGTTACTAACTATGTAGTTGTAAAACCTACAATGTAAAAATGATATGGATACCCAACGTTACCTTTATGATTTATGATTTGTATGGATATTTACATGAATATTATGATTTTATGAAGCAATATAAAAATTTTATGTTTTATCGGTGAAAATTATGATTTTGTTAAAATGTTTTCATGAGTTTAAAATATTCAAGGACTAATGGTTTCATTCTTTATTTTGTATACATTACTGAAATTTTCTAGGTCATATAAATTTTTAGATTTTTTTCAAAGGTCTTAATATTTTTTATTATAAATATGATGTCGTGATGATTGTATCAAAGATCTGTCTTTAAGAGATGTCACATTTTATTTTAAAAGGAGTCTTTTGGTGAAAAAATGTTTACTAAGTATAAGTGTACACTTTTAATGTATGTTTTTAATTTTTAAGAATTTTCCCAAATTCTAAAAAAAAATATATACATGAAAAGATTCCCGAATGTGAATTCTAGTTCCAAAACAGAATAATAAGTTAGGTTTGTGGAAGTTTTCTTACAATTGGTATCAGAGGATAGTTTTGACAGCATTTAATATTAGGACGTTTTCTTTAGAGTTATGGGTATCATCATGGGTTTATAATTTTTAGGTTTATTATAAGCTCAGTGTCTTATAAAAACATTTTAGGCGTTATGATATCAAAATTTAACTGACTTACAGTTTTTTTGAAGACATTCATTTTTTATGTATTTAGGGGTTATTACATTTTGTGAAAAAAATTTAGGTTAAAATATATTATGGTTACTTTTTAGGATTTTATCTCATTTTGGGAATACTAAAAGAGATATATAATTTTAGAAAAAGTAAAACCCATATGAATGGTGAGAAACCTTCACATCCGGAAAGGCTGGAGGAATCGAACCCACAACCGAAGGGTGAAAAGGGTGCATCGCCAGGATCTGGCCTACGTGAAGTCCCAGGTTAGTAGAAAATTTATTTTTAGTCAAATGAGTTTATGGAATAAGAATAAGTTGGGAATATACATTTTTTCAAATATATTAACATGATATTTTAATGGAATATTTTTATTAATAGGTTACTGTAATTTTGGAAGATGTTCACTATTTTGGGAATACTATATGATCAAGGTCAATAGAATACTATGGTATTTGATTTGGGATGAAAATTTTGAATTATATTCTGGAATAATCTATGATTTTATTGTGATATTATAGATATTTGTGTTATTTATTGAAATTATTAACCTATCCTGGAGAATTTGTGAATTTGGAAATTAAATTTTTGTTATGAGAGATTAAGAGTGATCAATTTTATTTAGAGATAAATGTTTAAATTTATCTTAGAATACTATGTATTCAAATCCTTTTGAGTTTTTTGTTTGAAACTTAGTTTATATTATTTTGAGAGATTTTAATTACACTTATTTATTGAATGGTCTATGTTGAACATTTAGCATTACTGTTGAATTTTGGATATTGAAGTATTTTTTTCATATAAGGTTTATTATTTTTATATAATTTTTTAATCTTATCCAAAATATATTGGTTTTAGATAACATTTCAGGAAAGGAGAAATAAATAGTTAATATTTTAAGACATGTGATTATATATATGTTTATTCTAATGCGTTATTCATGAAAAATTCATACTCATCATTTAGAGAAAAGGATGAGTTTGTGGTGGAATTTTATTAAGGTATGAAACAATACTTGTCAAGTAAGTATGTTTCATTATGTTCATAGTATATGAATTAAATGAATTATGAAACTCTATTAAAATAATCATACTAAAAAAACGTTATACGTTTAAATTTCTCAATTTTCTTTTGACCCATTACATATTTTATGGTTTTGTGATGGATAACGTTACAAATATTATATTCTCTATCTCTCTCTGTTAGTCTTTGAGAGTTAGTTTTATCATTCTTGTACTGTATGAAAACCTAGTATAACTTATCACAAGTAACCATCGTATTTACCTTTATTTATTTCTAAATGGAAACTTTCTTCACTCTTTTTATAATGTGGTATTTCAATGAAGTAATTTTCGAAAGTGAACCCTCAGTTTCCAAGAAAAAATTAAAATTTGCGAGGATGTAGTTTCTAAATGGGGGATAGATATGACATCCCATGTAATTATAAAATACGACATTTTTATATTTATTAATATATATGAATTATATTGTCATTTTTACATAATGGGACTCTATGTTTGATAGCGTACCCAACAGACAACAATGTGTTTCTACAAAATCTTATGTTTCACACAAGACTGAGTTGAACCGAAAAACTAATATATTTTAATATTATTATTTTACGTGGTTGTTATAGCCCAACCATTATAATGGAGGGAGAGAATAATTTTAATTTAATTTTTAAAATATAATTGACAAATTTTTATATAATTATTCCTTGGTTACCAAATTAAATATAAATGAAACAGAAAACCATCTGAATATACAGGATGTTTTTTAAAGAAAAACTATTTAATTATGAATAATTACATTTATATAATAATCACATCACTATTTGAGAATTAAATTAATGAAATACGAATTAAATATAATGTTTAAAATTATTCTTATATTTTTTCTATACATTATATAAGAACAACTTCAATTTTACAGAAAAAGGAAGTATTTTTCTAAAAATACAATTTTTTTGCCTTTTGATGGAACACCTATTTTAAATCTTGTTTTTGAAAATTTTATATGTTTTATTTGAATAAATAAACACCTTCATTGAATCCGTATATAAAAGTTTACTTTGGTAAAAAAATTTTGTATTTTTCTGATAATATTCAATTTTAAATGAATAGTAAAAAATACAGCATTTTAATAAAAAAATGATTTTTCTCCTAAATTATTTATATAGATAATTTATCCTTTTAATTGGATTTAAATGATAATTAAATAATTTTTTTTATCATTTCATCAAATTTAGGTCATTCGAGTAATTTTTATATTGAAATCAGATATAAAAACTTATTAGATGTTTTGACCATCTCTTTTACCCGCCTTCTCGCCACATCTACGAGATTAGTGTTAAAAATAATTTAACCACTTATGTGAATTGAATTAAAAAAACACAAATGGTTGTAATTAGTATAAATCCTTTGATCTAGTAGATCATATATTTTTTTGAACAGAAACATTTGTATTTTATTTTCCACAGTTAAGGATAAATTGTGTAATTAAAGGTAATAATAATATTATAATATTATAAAATTACCCTAACACATGTCTTAATTTAATTTTATGATTTGGGTTCTACATAAATCAAACATAGACTGAAAATATAACTTTTTTAAGAAACTTGGGTATTACTATGACATTTATTATATTTTTTGTAGATAAGCTAAAAATGACATTCTCATATTTTTTATAAGTAAATAATTTTTAATATATCGTTATAAAGAAGATAAATTATACTATAAATATAAACATGAAATATAAAATGTTCCTATAAATCATTATAGTTTTTTAATAAATTTTAGACATTAAATAATTTAATATAATTGTTACACAAAGAGGATGCAGAAATTTTTTCATTAATGAAAGAAGAAAATATATGATATTCATAATACTAAAAAAAAAATAATTTTAATTTTTGATTCCATAAACTAAATTTATATTTTACTTTTACATTTTATAGATGATTTATAATATTTTTTTAAAGGATTCAAGTTGTGATTTTTTAAAAAGTTAAATAATGAATAGTGTCAAAAATGACATATTTCATATATTTAAATATAAAATATTTAATTAAATGTTATCAAAATTTTTAAAATAAAAGATTTATCCAAAAATATGATATAATTATAAAAATTGAATTAATGAATCAATAATTGGTCATTTTACATGATTTTGTAATTATTTTAACTCTCAAAGTGTAAATTATTTGATAAAATGGTCTGAGTTAAAATGGATTAAAACAAAAAGATAGGGACTGAAACAACATTAAAATATATCTAATTTTAATTGGATGATTAAATTTAAAACCATACTAATACTATATTCTAACTAAATCAAATTGGAGCCATTTGTAATTGAAAATGAATTAATATTAATTTAACTATTTTATAATACAAAGAGTGCTCCTCCCCTCTCTTATAAAAGGCACTGATTCCTATATATTACTCACACTTCAAAAATCATTTAGTTTGGGAAATTTATATGAAAAACCCTTACTACAATACATTTCCATATATTTGAAACCTATGTTTAGGTTGAACATGTACCTTAGAGGTGTTAAGGTGCTAAGAATGGTGATCATCCAAAGGAAAGGTAATGTTTTTATTTTATTTATTCTTTGTCATCCTTCAAATTTTCTTCAGATGTTATGTGATAATAATTATAGTATCGTTAATATAAAAAGATGTTTATATATTTATATCATTATTTGAATCTATCTCCGATTTCATGAAATGGTAAAATAATTAATTGTACCTACGTAGGTGTGAACTATCATCTCCATGAATCGATATAATTCATTTCCCATAACTGTCTCCTAGGACAAGTTATAATGATGTAATTAATTTTAATAAGTGATAATAATGGAATATTTACCATTATAATGGAATATTATATCAATTAATTTCTCACATTCCATCCATATAAAAATGATATCGTTATTCATGCCTATGTGTGAACTATCACCTCCACGAAGCGACACGATTCGTTTTTAATCAGCACATCAGTTTTATGATATATGAATGTATATTCAAATTATTAATATGGTGTTAATGATTTTATTATAATTATGGAAAAATAAAATTATAATTAATTTCATTCTGTAATGATCATTGAAAAATAAAAAAGTTACTCATGTGTTCGTATGACCTACCGTCTCTATTATTGCAACATTGTTTAATTTTCATATCCATATTTAATGAATGCGTATAAAGGTATTATTGATATAAAAATTTTCTATTATGTCAATAATATTATTCTTAAGATGATGCAATTATGACCACATGGACTATTTACATCATACAATGTTTATTTTTGAAACATGTATAGAATATCGACAAAAAATTAGATATGAATGTCCAAAAATATGTATTTACTATAACATGGAAATGAGTGGTATAAATGTAATAATTAAATTTAAAAATTTTCTCAAAAAATTATAAGTCAACATAAATTTATTATTCCGAGAGATAAAGAATGTGTGAGATGAGTCAGACTCGTGGTAAATAATTCTTTAACTAAAACATCATTCTAAATGTTTTAAAGATTTAATCTTCTAAATATTTCTCCTTAATGTACATGTCTTGAAAATGGTTTTTATGAATATATATATATGAACATTAATTTTTTAAAATGGTAACTTTTGAATTTATCTTAAATGTTTTCATAAAGGGATCCTTGTGAGGGATTTTGTCTCAATATTTTTTTATTGAGGCATATCTTGATGTAATACACATTTATTGTCCAATAAGATATATATATAGCCCTCATGACACATTATACCATGGATGAATATATTTTCATGATATTAAATGTTTTATTTTGTGTTATAATTTAATGATTTTTATTCTTTTTCTTATCATGTGGTAAGATAGTTCATTTGAATCCCTTTTCATTGAGACATTTCTTGATAATATTCACCATTATTCATTTATGAATTGTATATACAAAACATTTGACGTTATGTATATATATTTATCTATAATGATGTAATTTAATGTTTTTTAAAATTTTCTACTTCCATATGGATTATAATTTTAAATTTTAAAATGAAAAAGACTTTTTAACTGAAACATCATTTAAAATGATTTCAAGATTTTTTGTTCAAAAAAATTATAATTTGTGTCCATGTTTTGAAAATGGTTTGGATGATTTATTTATATGGATAATAAGTTTTTAAAAATATAACTCCTTTCAAATGTTTTAATGTGTTTTGAGACACTTTGATTCAAAAATATTATTTTTAAATTTTTAAATTATGTTTTAAAAATTGATTTATTATTTCAATAACTTAGAAACTTTTTTAAAATATACTTCATGAACCTAATTTCTCAATTTTATGTCACTTTAATGTATTTATGCCTCTATTTAATGTTTATAATTTTATTTCCAAATATTATATTTTCAATTATTAGTGTGTTGCTTTGTAAAAAATAAAATGTTCATTCAAATTGGAAAAATTAGTTTTCATTTATGAATGATTTATATGTTGTGATAATGTTTTGGTTCTTAGTATTTTTTCATATGTTCAGGTGGTATCATAAAAACCAAGGCTGGTTACGCCCATGATATCTCTTCAATGCATTTGGTAATGTGAAAGAGTTAAGCTGTTGGGTTTCTATCAGTATATTGAAGAATATTCTATGATTGGTATTCTAAACATAACCATGAAGGTTACTACCTATATAGTTTTGAAATATACAATGTAAGAGTGATATGGGTGCCATAATTAACCTTTATAATTTATTATTGCAATGGAGTATTATATTTATATTATTATATCATGAGGTAAGCTAAATTTTTTGTATTTTCTTGGTGAAAACAGGATTTTGTGAATTTTTTTACCCAGTTTAATATATTCATGGACTAATGGTGTTATTCCTTATTTAATATCCCTTTCTCATATTTTTGTTCCCATACCATGTTTTAAAATGATTTTCATAGTTCTTACGATTATTAAGGAAAAACTGGATGTCATGATAAAACTATCAAAGTTTTTTCTTGAAAAGAATTCATGACTTATTTTAAAAGGGTTTCCATTCGTGAAAAAAATGGATAGTGATTTTAATTTTCAACTTATAATGTATAGGTTTAATTTGTAAGATTTATTCCTAATTTACTAAACCCCTATGCTTGGAAAGATCCTTGAATGTGAATTCTAGTTCCAAAACACTAGAATAAGTTATGTTTATGTCTGGGTCCTTAGAGGTTTCAAGTAAATTGAAATTATTATTAACATTTAAATTATAAACTCATGATAATATCCATTACAGTTGTGTAAAAATCTAAATAAAACATCCATGTCTCCAATTTTTTCTAATCCCTCCTATAATACAAAATATAAGATAATAACTTTAATAATTACACAATATAGTGTCTTTTAGATAGAATTTACTTTATTAGAATGCTAATGATATTTTTTGGTTTAGAGTTTTAGAGAACTAAGAAAAAAATCATACATAGTAAACTCAATCATTAAATGTGGAAACTTATGCTCAGTATCTATTTTTTCTATAAAAAACTATTAAAAAGAAATTTATTTTAATTTCATGAAAATTTTACACAATTTTCATCTTGACATCATCCTTGTTTGTAATCGTCCAAACACCCCATGAAAACCATTTAAAAAAATGGGATGAGAAAAAGAATCTCAATAAGGGATATAAAAAGAAGAAATATTTTAGTATTGTGAAAAATAGGGATACCCATGAAATGCATATAATTTTTCTCAAAGATCTTTTATAAAATTAAATAAACCATTTATACAAGAAAAATATAGACCAATTTTTCACTATTTTTTTTAAAACCCACAGAATGAAAATAAAAATACTCTTTGGAAATATTGAGCATCATATTCATAATACCATTTAAATCCCCCTTAAAAATGGAATAAATATACAAACGAATTCTGATATAATTCTTTGGAGAACAAAATCATTAGCCAATTATTTTGTGATCTATAATAAAGACCACCCTTCATATAAGCTATATCTGGGTAACCCATTTCTTATGCACAATAATGGGTCCCAACACTTTATATAATATAGATCATTCTCATCTATGAGCCATAATTATCAAGGAACACATCACAGATAAAAAAATTATACTTCTATATTTTAATCATAAACACCATTAAAAACTATTTTAACTAAAATTCTCATTTAGATATCAAAATACACTTTTATTTTAAAAATGAATTTTTAAATGTAAAAAATCTCCACATAAAAAAGAAACCATTATATTTGAAAATAACTATGAAAATTTGTAAATGAAAATTCAAATCATTAACTAATAATGATAGAGGAAAAATATAAATATTCTATATATGTTAAAAATAACTTCTTTCATTTATTTCTAGAAAAGTAAATGAATATATAATTTTGAAAATGAAAAATATATTCCTTTAAATCATTTTTTAAAAAGTAAAACACAGTAATAATGCCTTTAAAAAATAATATGATAATTTTGAAATAATTTTTCCAATTTTTTTTTAAAATATGGGCATAGAAGAAAAAGAGAGTCTTAACAGAAACATTAAAAATATAATGTTAAAAGAATGTCCCTTACATTGAGTTCAAATCATCTAATAAATTATTTATCACACTAAATAATAAACACATGTCAATTTATTATTTATTAATAACCAATTTCATGTTTATTTTTTCCTTTTATACCACTTATTATCATTTTATATACAACTACTTAATTATTTAAGTTCATGTGAAATATTTTGATAATATTCGGTTCATAATTCTAGAATAGATTCAATAGGTTGACTATGGTAAAAAGTATATGAATTTGATCATATATATAATAGTATTACTGAATTAATTATCACATTAATACTTTAATTATACTTTTACATCCAATAATTAAATATGGTTTTGAAAAATGAACTACATTACAATCATAGAGACGGTAGGCCGTAAATACATTTGAGTAACATTTCTAATTTCCAATTATCATTATGGAATGAATTTATGTAATTTTTTTATATTTATAGAATTATAATAATATCATATGTATCATATTAATTTTTAATATATAGTCATATATAAAATCCATGTGACGTGGTGATGAAAAAAATGTGAAATCACTTCATGGAGGTGGTAGTCCACACTTACACATATATGATGTTTTGATTTTTCTCTACATGGAAAGGTAAGAACATAAATGACATATTATATTTTCATATTGAAAAGTATTTCATTAATATGATATCTAAACATTAATTAAAATATTATAATATTTATTGAGAAAAGGTGATGGAAAATGAATTACATTAGTTTGTGAGGCGGTATTCAGACGTACACATGAATGATGAATTTGTTTCACATTTGATGGAATAATAGATGGATATAGGTCTTAAAACTTGCATAATAAAATCTATGTATATTTATTATAATTTGTTTTTTATTTTATCATGGATTAAAAACGTTTTAAGAATGTTGGAGAAAAAACAAAACTAAAACATGCAGATAAAAACTATACCTTTTCATTAGAAAAGAACATTTTCTTAACACATTAAGACTTACATGATGGGTATTATGACTAAAAAATTAACTCAAAAATATGGGGATTGATTATATGATGTTATTTGGTCGGATATTTTCTGAATAAAAATAGTTTTTATGTTTGATGAAATTAGGAGACTATGGGCCCTTTTATAAGAGAGGAGAGGGACACCCTTGATGTTTCTCAGAATATTAAATTAAGATAAATTAATAATAATGAAATGGATACAAATAATTTTTTTCATGTGTAATATGATATTTATTCAAAATAATTTCATCCAATAATTGTTTTTACAAATTTTTGTCACATTTTAACCCTTATCATTGGGTTTTAACCCCTTGTTAACCATTTTTAAACTTACCATGAGAACAAGTATTTTTTACTCTTTGAGGGTCAATTAGTTAATATAAATAGAAAAAGACCAATAAATGGGAATGAATGATATTATAAACCATATTATAATCACAAGTCCAAATATAATATTTTTAGGAACTTTATATGATTTAATAAAATATTTATTATTATAAAATATCGATAATGTTAGTTTCTTAAACAATTCATTACTTTGAATTTAAAAATAATAATACAACACTTATATTTAGAACCGAAAATTTTATTATATCTATAATATAGCATGGTATTTTATAGATACTTTCTTATTTAATTAATTAGGTAAAATTATATTACTTTTATTATTTAAATATCATTTATTTTATATTCTAACTAAATTAATTATTACTGGATCAATGTTATGGAAGCTTTGAATGTAATTATTTCATTATTAAAAATTAAAAATAAATTCCCATGTTAAATAAAAATATTTTATCTTTCAAAATAATATTTATAGTCAAACATATATTTTTGAAGAAACCATATTTAAAATATAATACATATTAAAAACCAGAGTGTGATATGGTTGACATTTCTTTATATAATACACTATAAATGACATAGTCTCATCCATGTGCACCCAAATGTCATAAATTTAAGATTATGATTATTATGATCAATATATAATCATAAAATAAAATTTATGTAAGTTATTGGTTCATTTAAAAGTTCTTACCATTTTTAACCAAAATTTCATGATTTACCTTTTACCATGGTAATAAGAAATTATTATAATCACTATTCATATTGTCCAAAAATAAAAGGAAAGTATTTAATAAATTTTAACATTCTAATTAAGAATATTGAATCAAATATTGAAAATTCAAAACATATATGTTTCAAAGTTTAATTTAATATTAAAATGAAAAAATGAAACAAAAAACAGTATTTTAGAAAAATTATATTTTTAAATACAAAATGTTTATTAAATAATTAGAGTATAAAATATATTTAAAATCCCATTATTTGATAATTTTAAATGAAAATAAACTAATGAAAATTTTAATCTAATATAAAACATTATTTTACCTTATATTTACATCAAAATAATAATCATTTCTCAATAAATATTAGTATTTTTTACTATTACTTGAGAAATATATATTTTAAAATATTATAGAAAAGTAATCCTAAAATAATTTTTACATCAAGAATTTAATAATAAAATTAATTTATTTAATTAAAATGATATATTTTTTATGTAAAACTTTTATATAAATTTATATAATAAATGAGTTTAATAAAACCATTTTCTATTTTATTAGAATATTTATTTAATATATTCATAATGAGTATAAAAACAAAATTATAGAACGCCAATAAATTTTGAAAATGTTTATTCATTCAGTACCTAGTTTTACAAAAATAATTTTTTTTAAGATTCAAATATGCACACTTTAAATTTTAAATCTAATTTATCAAGTTAAATATTTGAACATAGATTGTTTTTTCACTACTTAATCTAAGATATAATTCAATTTTTGTATTTAATTGAATTCTTATTCAAGATAACTATTTCGGAATTGAGGGTGACATTTACAATATAAAACTCATATTGTAAGATTGCATCAATTAAATGAGGGTAACCTATTTTCAACTTTCAAAATTTCATTGAAAAGTTCTTTATTTTAAGTATATTTTCACAATATTGGAATGTGATATGAATTTTTTGTTTGGGAATGTTAAAATATTAAATATTCACTTTTGTGTATAGAATGAGAAATCTCAGGGAAGATTAATTATTTTGTTCTTAAATAAAACTAGTTATACACGATTAACATCTAGAATTTTAAAACAATAAATTTTGTTATAAACTATATAAGAATGGATAGTCATATTTTTTAGAAAACTATACAATCACGTAGAATTATATTTTATTTTCAAATTCAGTGGATTATTTAATTTATTTATACTATTAAATTTTATTATTTACAATAAATATTTTGTAATCTATTATCTATTTTTATACTATTTTTAAATTATTAACACATTATCTATTTTTTTATTATTTTAAGTCTTCTCACAGATTCCAGTTGATTTATACCTTTTATTTAATCTTCTAATATGTTGAATAGGTTATTTTAGGAAGTTTTTATTATTGGTTTTTTTAATAATTTATTTTTATATTTTCTCACTATGTACATCATAATGTTCAAATAATATAAATATCTATAGTGGATCCTTGGAATATTTTTTTGAATTAATTTTAGTATATAAATATTTAATAATGTTCTTATATTCAATTTTAAAAAGTTTCTTGTTTTTTTATTTTATTTAAATCATATGAAGTCATTTTAAATATTATATTTGAAACATTTATTTCATTAATATTTAATCATAGAAGGATATAATTTTAGAAATCATTTTTCAAATTTGAATTTAAAAGAGTTTCTTTATTTTACATTAACATAAAAGAGAGAATTTTTTATGTATTTTCTTTTCGATGATTTTAAAAATGGGGATATGTTTTAAATTTTTAATTGGTTTATTAATTACTAAAAAATGGGGATATTTTTGAGTTTCTCTTTGAATCACTTCATTTTATGATAATTTTAAAACACTATTTTTTTTTATTTTCTCTAGCATGAGTATTTAAAGCTATAAAATTAAATTTTGATGAATTAAGAAATTTTAATTAGTCTTAGTGTTATTATGTTTTATTGTTTTTTTATTTTTTAAAATTAATCATTTTTTGTTTAATCATTTTTTATTAAATTTTTAATTAATTATATCATATTATTTTTATAAATTATCAATATATTCTATGTTTGGATTGTTTATATCATGTTCTAAAAGTTTCATGAATAGTTCCTAGGCTAAAAATAACATTTGGGCCTATAAATATCATTTATACATTATTTTCAGTAGTTCTACATCAGAAAAGTAATGTTATCATGTAGATGAATTGAAAATCCATGTAACCGACTAAAAATATATGAATCAAAATTGTAAACCACACACCTAAATTTAGAGATCCATTTTCCTTTTGTTTTTTGGTCTTAACGTGGGATAAATATTTGAAAATTGAGTGATTCATATTGAGTTATAAATATAAGGAAATTATGTAAATGTAATTATATTAAATAAAATTATAAATCTAATTTAACATTTAATTATTTTGTTAAATTCACTATATGTTTTTATTATGAATTCCATAGTTCTTAAGAACTGTTTTGGTATAATATTTTGATGATAACTTGATCAATATAAGTATGATTTTTTTGATTCTTGATTATTTGGATATATAATGAAATTAACTAAACAAAATACAAATGGATCTTAATTTGATTCTACCTTTTACAGGTTTTAATTTATGTATGAACTTTGATTAGTGAATCAATTTACAGATTTTATAAGTTTTGATACATGAATTTTTGTTAGGTGGCTATTGTGCTTACCTAAATTTGGCAATATAAATAGTTTGGATATATGAATTTATCCACAAACAATAATAGATAAATGATTTATTCTATTTTAAATAATGAATAAAATATTTAATCTACATTGAATATATGAGATATGTGAATTTGTATATATAAAAAGAAGCTATGTAGATAACATTTCTTACATGGTATAATTTGGCCACATGTACAATATTATCTCTCAAAAATAAATTTCAATCAGTGTAAATAAATTTTTTCATAGGATATAAAGTATTTTTATTTTTTATGTGACTCCTAATTTTAGTGATAAATACATTTTAGTGTGTATTTAAAATGAATATACTAAATTATATGGACATAAATATATAAAATTTTTATTATGGTGTAGTTTTCATTATATTTCATATTTCATTTTACTAAAATTTTATTATGAATTTTAATAGTGATTTATTTAATCTAAAATTAGTCATTTATTATCTATAATGAATATAAACATGTTTTATATTATTTTAAGAGGAATTAAATAAAATCCACAATGTTCTAATAGTGTAAATAAATTATCGTTGATATTTTGGATAGTATAATTTACAAAATCAACCTAGTAGTAGTATAAAAATTCAGTCTCATATACTATCAAAGAGTTTCTCAAGGTTATTAATATTGTTTATTAACTATTTTAGTAATTTTTCTAAAATATATTCACTTAGAAACCTATATTTATTTTCAAAATATCTAGGGAGAAATCAAATGGATATTAATTATCTATCATTTATAAAAAATACACAAGAAACATTTATCTGAGAAATAAGACTGAGAAATAAAAATGTATACAATAAGAGTGAAAAAATAGATTTTTTTTGAATATGAAGTGAAAGTATTTCCTGAATTATGGGAGTATTACAAGGGATATATTATAAAATTTGATGGATGTATTTACTACTTTATTGAACTTTATGTATTATTCAAATTTTTTTATGGATAATATGGTTTTAATTTTTACGCTTCTTCCATGTGAATATTTTTTTGTTCGAATTTATGAAGGATAATAGTGGATTTTAAAGCGAATTATGTATCTATTTCTATATTTTATATGATGAAATCGAGGCATGTACTATTAATATACATGAATGATTATGCTTTTACTCTTTTATGATACATAGTTTGCAACGATGTCCTATAGTTTTATCAATCAACTCACTGATGATATAGATTTTTGTTTTATTAATATTCATTATTTCAACATCATGAAGGGCTTGATCACAACCTGATCCAAATGCTAACATGTTCTCTGAGAATCATCCATTGGGTTCAATGTTTTATTATTTTGTTTTGAAATATCAGTCTATGCTTTATAGTGTACAGTTAGTTTTCCTTAGACAATGTTATTCTGCCTACACAACTGGTACATCTAGGTTTAGTCTCCTCCCTTAAAAGACTAAATTTAGTTAATCCCCTTAGAATATGGGGTTCTTATTAACTTGTAAAACAATTATGTAAAAGATTTATCCTATAAGATTATTGGTTCAGTTCACACCCTGAAAAGACCATTGTAATTTCATTGAATTTTCAATATATTATTTTTAAATTTTATTTAGAAATAATCCGAGACCAGGTGCAAAGAATACATGTTATTGTAAGGTTATTTAAGAAAAGAATAAATTTTTGAAATATATTAAATATTTTAAATAGTGTGCTCAAGTGGATTTATTGAATAAGTGGAAGAAATTCTAAACATGTTCCCAGATCCGATATCTGAGAAAATCATTGCATTCAGACAAATGACTTTACCTTAGGAAAGGCCTAACATTGGCCAAGGTGGGTCTGCAGTGAGTTTTAGTTTATCGATGTTTAAATAATAATATAAATAATTAATTAATTTTATTCTAACATTATGGTGATGTAACAAAATGTTCTCTTATTAAAAATCTTAGCAGGGACCCAATGATAGAATTCATAACCTTAGATAAATCCCTATAAGCTCTATAGAATAGTCTGTGAGAAACCTCTCAAAGGATGATGATGAGACGATATATCGTGATTGTTCTTGACAGATCTTGGATCATAGATCGATGAGCACCGTTCAGGATGAATCTCCCCAAAGATAATTATGTAGTGATCAAACTTCATCAATGAATAATCCAAAACCTAAGTTGGGTGTGTTTTTTCAATTATTTCTTTTCCTAGTTTGAGGATTTAATGACCAATGCGGATCAACACATGAACATGTTGACCCGTGGTTTGATCATTATTGTGAGAGGGTTTTGATTGTGGGTATTGTTTGGGGATGATTATTTTATTGTTTTATTATCGTAATCATTCTTAATGAATGGATCAAGGATGAAAACTAATAATTATCGAGGACCGAAATGAACAAAGATCAAGGGTCATTCCTTGGGTAGTTCAACAGTTCTTTTCTCCCATATATTATTCATGTTAATTTCATTTTTCGGGGAATATGAATGGATGATTATTGCACCACTGTTTCTTGGTTTAATGACCAAAAATCAGAGATCCAACCTCATAGCGTCCTAGAGGAGGTGAGATGATGAATGAAATAGATGGTTCAATGTATTTTGACAGAAAACCTTCTTCGAGAGACTTTCTAGTAGATGATCAGAATTGGTTTTCAGAGCTGTTCGGAGGCCCAAAACCCACCAATTCAGTATTTCCATGGAGCGATGAATTGATATCTTCTGTTTCATGGTGAACTAATCATCCGATCAAAGACTAAAGAATCAATAGAGGTATATAGAGGAAGAACTATCATTCAATAAAGTCTTGATGAACACGATTTGTATGTTGGAATACACAGTGTGTGGGATCCGTTCAGTGGTGGATAGGTTTTTGGGTAGGAGAGAAGTGTCACACTGCATGTGAAAACTGTTACACAGTGTGTGGGCCATTCCCTAAGGCTCAGCGTGTATCATAGGATTTACAAAGACATAGGGTGGAGTAAAAGGCTTGCCTACACGATCTGTACCCCAACATATGGCCAGGACCAGACCAGATACACAGGTTACCCCATGTAATATAACATGGGTAGGCCAACACAGGTTGAAACCATGTAATAGCACATGACCAGAGTACAAGGGTGAACCCTGGATAGTAGGACACATCATGTGAGCCTTTTTAAACTCAATTTATACCTCTTCTATATGACATGTTCTGATGACCCAGGCCGTTGAACATGGGTAGTACCTGGGTTCAAGGGACATGATGTGTGACCCAACTGAACTCCATGTACCTATTCACACATGGCTTGAATCTCTTGTCCATTTTATGTAAGACAAAATTCATTAAGGTTGGTGACCTTTATTGTACTATTTAATGTTAATGATATCATTTTCTATTCATATGAGTACAATCCATTGGGTAAGATTTTTCTGGATATAGTATGGAATCCCCACTGAGAGGCTCGGAGTAGGATCATATATCCATTATTATACCTTATATAGAGTCTTGGTATCAACGTGACCAATCCTACCAGATATTGTTCTTCTACATAGAAGGTAAATCAGAATGATTCGTGGTATCACCCCATGGACCTGTTAGTGATCCTCATGTATGTATTGTGATATTCCCCACTCATGGAGTGAGTACCCCTAGAGAAAGTGTATATTATCTCTCTTCAAATCAATTTGTGTATCTAAATCATGATATTTCTTGATGAATAATACTTATCGAGCAGAAGTCATATTTTCTGTCAAACTCAGTACTATGTGATCTTGGATGATTTTCTTTGTTAAATCTTTAGACTAAATCTCTAGCATTAGTATGTGGTAGATTGGACATAACTCTAGACTACATGTTGAGGTTTGAGTATATCTGGATATGTTTTTATTATATTTACTATAGACAGACAGAATGTAGAGCTGATTGTACCTTTACATTACCTATTTTTTTTACATATTGAACTTTTTAGTTTTTTAGACTCTTTCTTTTGGTAGAATTATACCCTAGCTCAGTTTACATTATTATACTTTAATTTCTTATCATACTATATTAGTTGGGTTTAGTGTTATACATTCATTATGTTCGATTGTGGTTTTTTCTTTTTAGAATTTGTGTTTTGGAGATGTGTGTGTGTGTACATGTACATAAAAAATTCCTCCCATATTAGTGCTATCTCTACATGGTTCGAGTCACTATCCCTTAGTCTATTGGAGGTGGTATTAGGGAGTCATATCATGCACCCCAATTGGATGGGTCATGGAAACCATGTTCCTCTTGGTTCATAAAATATAAGTGGTTAAGACTTTTCCATTAAAATTAACTGTTGGACATGCACTTATACAATACTATGTTAGATTTCCCCCATAAAATATTGGGTTATATATAAATCTGAAAATGAAAATGGTTTGAATTGAACCTCTAAAATTCTAGTCCAACTCTTCGTCTATAATTGTATAGGTTTTTTGAGAACCTATAAATGACAAAGGAATTAGGTTAAGTCTCCATGTGTGAAAATGGTAGATGTCATGAGTTTTAAATCACCCTGAAAAGTGATATACTATAGAAGATTCCATACACTTGGTTAGTGTGTGAATAGAATAGTCAAATCATTAAGATTAAAAACACAAAAAAATATTGTGTTCATATTTTTATATTTTACATTTTCTATTCTCTTTATTTTCATATATATGTGTGGCTAAATTGTTTTAATTAAAAAAACTGATAATTTTTTTCCAATAATGTAAAAAAATTGTATAATTATACTTAATGGAACTTCAACCTCCTTCTTTTACATTTACATCAACCTTTTTGGATCTAATTACATGGTAATCATATCCATGATATCCATCAATACGAAGGTCGGCTACACAGTTCACATTATAGAATCTCTATCTTACATACTAGAAGACCTGGATGATGAATATAGAAAAAAATATTATAAAAAAACTAAGATATATTATATGGAAAACCTATTACAATGGTTTCTCCTACAAAAACACTCAGAATAAAAATTTACATTAACCACATCCACTCTATAAAAACAATCTATTTAAAATCATGAAAAGAAAATAGACATTCAATAAATCAAGATACATTTCATGGGGCGTCTTATTCTCAATGAAGTTGTAAATCCAATTATTGAATTCGTTTTTATAAACTTCAACACACTAATTTAATTTTCTCTATGATTAATTTTAACAACATAAGATGAATATTTGATATATTTTAATAGAGTTATTATTATAATGGTTCAATTCTCATAAATCCTATTATGGTAGTATTTCTGGATTATTTAGATCCCATGATTTCCATAATAATTTATTCATAACTTCTATAATAAGAAATTAAATTATTCTCCTAAAATATTTAGAATTAATAAAAATTCATATTAAATCATATTATTATAAATTTAATTGTGATTGTAAATTAATAAAGTGTATCATTGAATAAAAATATTATTCAAGGACATAGATATAACATATAAAAAATTTCATAATGTAGTCTTGTTAGAGGAAGTGAAACATGTTTCTGAAGTACATTATTTGATAAATGATCTAAAAGAATAAAAATTTAGAGGAATATGTTTTTTTAATTGTAATAAATAAATTGAATAATATTGAATGGGTTTGTTTCTGACCAGGTGATCAAACATCGGTTGAAGGTAGTAGTGATTGAATTTTAGTATATTTTTTGAAGGAAATGCATAATATATTATTTTAATAGCTTGTTATGGGGAGAGTACAGATTGTTGTAGATTACATACCATTAACATGAACCAATCATTATAGAACATAAATAATAAATAGTTTTTTAGATAATAATTCTAAAAAATAATCGAACAAGCTGAAGACTGAATGGTTTAGTATCATAGAGGTTTCTATATAAACAAATTATTTTACAATAACTAAAATATATTGTCCATAATTGCACTGTACTAATAGAATTTAGATGTATCACATGATATAATAATAATCATAACAATAGATATAGAAAATTGAAGAAATGGGTGAGCTCAGACTCTCGGTAATAGAGCAACATATCATAATATACCAGATCATAAAAATGAAGAAAAATATGTGGAAGACATATATATATATATATTAATAAAGGACGATAAGTGTAACACCCCCGATGCCTGGGTTGTAACTCTTCCCAGATTAATTTAAAATGTTCAATGGTTGTTTGTGAATTTTGGGGAGACGTTGGAGTACTTTTGGAATGTTTTGGGTAACTAAAAGAGGCGTGCGTGGTAAGAACATGGTTTGACCAAACTATGTGGCCAACCCATAAAAGGCCAAAACTAATTACCTATCTTTGTGGATATAATTGGGTTTGCCATATGATTTATCTATTTAGAATAAAATCAACCATAAAACATTTTTTTCTCACCCAAAGGCCAAAGGTGGTTCCCCCGTCAATCTAGAAATGATCTGAACATGTTTTTTTGCAAATCAAATGCATATTCTTGCAGTAAGTGCGCATTAATCATTTTTTTTCTTTATATTTTCTTATAAATACTCCTCCATTTATCTTTTTTTTTATTTTATAGTCACCCCATGTGGTTATATATAATATTTTTATGTCAAAATAAGGTTTTATATTGTGTTTTTCATGACAAGCGAGTAGATCTTGGGTGTTTTCTATAAATCTAGACATGGATTCTTGAGTGTTCTTTTTCTGTTGTCAGTTTTCATCGAAATGAGTGAGGTAGGTGGCTTCAATCCCATATAACCATGATATAATTTATTTTCATGCATTAAAATGTAGTTTTTGATGCAAATTAAATTATGTTTTTTCTTCTATATAATTTTTAATCCCTCTTTTAGTGGCGAGAGGTGGAAAACATGGAAAAATGGGTTTTTTTTTAAAAAAACCTAGTTTTTGATTTTAAATAGGGATTTTGAAATTATGGATCTTATAGAATTTTGTAAAATATATTTCTTTAGAATGATTCTAGTGTATATCTACATTTTTTATATTCTTAATGGTTTGAAATTGGATGGTTGGAAATTTTTCAATAAACAGGCGTTGTTATTGAAACTGAGGAAATTATTAGAAATTGGCCTTGGTTTTTTTTAAAACATTGTGTGCGTATCATATATAATTTTGGGGAGACGATTAAATTTGATCATGTTCCTATTTATAATGTTTAAATGGAACATGGGGAATAATTACCTTATGACAACTTAGTAGATCGATGAGAAATCGCTCACGAGTATAGAACTGTCAAAACAATTCATGCATTATTAGTAGTTGTTATTGTGTAGAGTTTTTTGGTTTTAAAATTTAGTTTTTAGAAACTATTATAATGATTTATTTAGATTTTTTTCTAGAGTATATCATTCCTTAATTTTTTTTTCACATTGTTTAATTTTATATTTTGTTATAAACTATTTTGATAAGTGTTTATATTTAGTTATAAATAATTTTCAAAAATTGTGAATCCATTTTTTTATAAATTTGGAAAAATATTATATGCTAGTGGAATGGGTAGGGATGTAATTGGGGAAAACCAACTGAGTTTTATAATCACCCCTAATTTTTCACTTTTTTTTTCATATACAATGTTATCTCCTGGGATGTGGGAAAAGCTATGGTGCAACAAGTTCTTAGAACAACTTCTTATGTTTTTAGCAGTCTGGTTGTGGTGGAGCATAGAGACAGTGGAGCCTAGAGTATTTTGGTTATTTTTTATTATTTATTATTTATATTTTTCTATTAGTATGATGTCAAGTTTTCTTATACGATATCACTTTTTTTGGGCTCACATTGGTAAAAAAAATTATTGAATTGTCATTATTTTGTTCATTAATTATATAACTACTATGTATTGTGATTTGTTGGTTTATATTCTATCTATAAAAAGTCAAATTGTCCAAAAATTGACATCGAAACCCTTTGGTATTTATTTCCAGCCTTTGGTGTCTTGGGTATGTCACGTAAGGCCTAGTAATGACTCATTGTTTTCTCAAGCCAATGAGAATGAGTGGGTTATTACCAATGGTATCACCTTGATACCTTCTATGTGGAAGAATTACTATTGATTTTTCTTATTCTTGGAGATGAAATAAATATTCTATATTACTTGGGGGGTATTATTAGAAAATAGTATGATTTTCAGGACTTGAAATGTAGAGAATAAACAGACATAACTAACCTTTTTATGTTGAAGTTCAAGTTACCTGGGAGTTGTGTACGTAAGTATCTTGGAACCACTACTAGGATAATGGAGTCTCATTGTCATGGGTTTATCCAATGATACCTTCATCACATGAATTTTAGAATAATTACTTACCACTATTATTTTATATCTCATTTGGAGTAATGACATGTGATTTAGAGCATAGATCACTTTCATCTTTTCAGGGATAGAAAGAACAATGCTGGGGATAATGTAGCACCCATAGTTTCTTGTTTGTAACAATTACATGATGATTTTAATTTGTTTAATTTTCGTAAGGAATTTTTTGGGAGAAATTGAAGTAATTTTGTATTGTTTTGTGTAATGAAAAGAGGGATGCACAGTGAGCACATGGTTTAGCTGAACCGTGTGGCCAAACCATGTAAGGAAAAAAATAATATCCTATATTTGTGGATCTAATTAGGTTTGGCCATATGTTTGATCTATTTCAAAACAAATAAACCAAAACACAAAAATATTCTCTCTAAAAGGCCAAAATGATGTTCTCTTATAGAGTTGGAAGCGATCAGAACGCATTATTTGGCGAATCGGAGGAAAATTCTTGCATTAAGTGGACATTCTTCATCATTTTCTTCATGGTTTAATAGGTATAATCCTCCTCTCATATATTATAAGCCCCAGACCTTAAACATTACTTAATATTGAATTAAATGAATAATTCTCATTGAGGATCTTTTCAGGTTTAGAGATTTAGAGAATTAGATCCTAACTATTACATCTCATAAGATTACAAAGTAGACACTTCTTCTATGTTTCCATAAAATAAAAAACTCTTAAAAAGAAACATGTCTAGTTCCATGTTTTAGATAGCATGACTTTCCCTTGATCTCATCCTTGACCCTATTCCAAATTAAGTCCTGTGAAAAACATTTCAAAAAAAACATGGGGTGAGCATAAAAAGCTCAAGAAAGGATACACAAAGAATGAAAACTGTTAGTTTTTCAAAAAAAAAGTAAACCATGTATAGTTTATCAATGTAATACCTTCAACTTTATGAAGTAGTAAAAACTCTTCACTGAATAAAAGATCATTACTTACCCTTTTTTAACCAAAATATTACCATAAAATCCATATAACGAACACATAACATATAAAGATAACTTGGGACATAAACATACTGAAGTGGAATAACCATACGGTCGACTTCCACCCATATCACTTAATGGAACAGTCATACAGCCAACTTCCATATATACTTAATGGAATAGACATACGGCCAACTTCCATACCTAATGCATTGGAGTTTATAACGTAACCACCTGTCCTAGTATTCATGGCACCAACCGTCATATTGTTTATCACGTAACCACCCGTCAAATGTCCAAGTACAATTATAAATATTATAAGACATAGAACAAACATAATGGAAAGAAAACATTTCCACTCTTTGATCACAATATATCACTCAAATATATTGACATAACAAATCCATTATAAAAACCATTTTCAATACCAAAATACATAAAAGAGTATATGGTATTTATTTCATTTTAAAAACATCACGGATTTTTGAGGAATCCAAAGACCAAATAATACTCGCGGTGGCAGAAAAGGTCGTTGTCACCGCGTACGTTAAAAGAAACATTCCTTTTTGTCATTTAGTAAAACGCTTTGTAGAAAAAGATTCTTTTTGTATAAAAGTAAAAGTAAAAGGGTTTTATACACCGTATAAAAGATAGTTGTGTATAAAACGAAATATGCCTCAATGAAAGGAGATTGAGACAAAGTCCCATACCAAGATTATTTTTAAATAAAATAGATCTATTATGTGTATTCAACATAAGTACACATAAAGAAAGTACAAATATAAGATAGGTCATAATAATATCATGACATAATTTGAATGTAGGAGATTAACCCAAATAACGAAAATTGGGTTAAGAAGTTCCTTTACCTCGGGCCCGACTTGACTCGATTGTTCTTTAACATCCTGAATTATAAACTTGAGTTAACTTATAATTCCTTAAGAAACTTTTTAAAGTTCATTATTCTTTTTATATCACTTATTTCCATGTTATAAACATTATGTAATAATTGAAGTTAATAATGTTTGTTTTGTCGATATTTGGTTCTTAAGTTGAAAGTGGACTTCTTACAATTACATTTTGTTCGTGTGGTCAAAGGTTCTTTATATACAGAATGACATTCCTTATTTGGATATCATATATATCATATATAAACAGAATATACATGTATTTATAATATTACATAATCATTTAGAGGTACGAAATGAAATGTACCGTTCATGGAGACGGTAAGCCGTACGTACGCATGAACACTACTTTCATTTCTTTGTCATATTAATGAAATTAAAACTAAATTAGAGGTATGTATATTTTAATTCTAGAATTATATTCATCATTTAGATGTATCATTCATCATATATATCCATTATATACATTTAATTATAATAGTACATCACATTTGGGGATAAGAAATGAAATGCACCGTTCATGGAGACGGTAAGTCGTACGTATGCATGAACGCTACTTTAATTTCTATCGAATACTTTAATGGAAAGAAATAATAATGATATTGAGGTATATTATAATTCCATTATAAAATCATATATAATAACTTTAAATCCATCCTTTATACGTCCCATATATGGCATTAACGAATCACATCACTTTGAGGGGGCGGTAGTCCGCACTTCCTAAAATGAAATTATCGTGTTTACCCACAATGGAAACCATAATGGTATATCACAAATGAAAAATAAAGAAGCATAAGGAAAACATAAACATAATATATATCATATATAAATATAGTGTCATCTTAATGGCCACCTTTGAAGGTGTTAAAAGAATGTTGACCAATCATCGTTTCGGGAGGCAGAAATTCTCCATCCATGGAAACCGTATGTTCTTTAACCATTAAATGTAGGTGTGTGTAAGTTTAGATATAATACTTCTTATAAAAACATCCTAGTATATTTAAGATACTGTAGTTTTTACAAAAGAATTGAATAAAAATAGTTTAGGGGGTTGAAGAATCAAAATAAAACAAAAGGACTCAAGTGAGGACATTACCTTAAAATCGGGTAACTTCCTTTGGTTTGAGCTCAAAGGCATCCTTGGGAAGACTTCTTCCCAAAGTGAGGCTTCAAAGAGTAATATAGGGATGTGGAGAGACAAAATGGGTAGGGTTTGGCCGAGCCAAATTCTTTTTAAGTGTGGGTAAAGTGGTAGAGGTGGGGGCCTTTTATAAGAGGAGAGGAGGGGCACTCTTGGAAAGTAAGGAAATGCTACTTTATTTTAGAATGCAT